>CM014274.1:8686716-8749320 GCA_004135705.1 Alloteropsis semialata
GCTTATCTGAACCTGAATATGCACGAAATACCCCACTCCACTGTCCACGTCTCACGCGCCACACCAGCGGGGACGGCAGCTGAAAGCCACGGCTCCACGCTTGCACTAGACTACACGTAATGCCCAGGCCAGACGCCGGTTCTCTCGCACTGGCTCTCTCATCAGTGAACGGATCGCGCCCGACCGCGACGGCACACGTCGCCGACGAGTGGGCGACCGGGCTCGTCACTCCCCTCTCCGTGCCGGCCACACCCGCTAGCACCTAGCGGCTAGCGCACATCGAGCGAGTGGAACGGGACAGCTCCGCGCCGCGCACGGACGCACGCCGTCGCCGTTGCGACAGGTGCCGGCTCGTGCGGCGCGAGGACGAGAGACGACGCCATGGCTGACGCCGTCGCTCTCCCCGGTGGTGGAGCACCGATCGATCGAGCACTACGGGCGAGAGGTAGCTGCGCGCTCGTAGCCAGCGATATAATTTTTTCTCTGAGGAAAGGTGGTGAAATGAATATGTGTGCTGCGGATCTCGCGTTCCGTGGTGCGCTCCAGCTCGGGGCAAATATTCTGCTCGCCGAATCGCGCTCATGCATGATGGGCCCAGGGGCCCCTTTCGCTTTCGGTCTGTTCTTTTCTTGCCATGCTTCACCTAGCTCAGCTGTTCCGGCGTCTTCCCTCGGGAACAACTCGAAGCAAAAGACAGTGCCACACCGAAAGAACCCGGCTTTATTCGGCCCAAAAGGCAGGCAGGCAGAGGCTCATGTGAGATGATGCTCCCGTGTCACACACAAGCTGCTGCTCCCGCGTCTGAATCTTGTGCGCCGCGCTGTGGGGGATACGCATTACGCTGCGGGGGTAATGCGAGCAATGATGGTTAGACACAGGCGTGCTCGTAACCACTGATAAAAGCATGGGTGGATGACCTTATTGGCAGTTGGCGATCCCTTTTGAGGCGAGACAAAAGCCCCTCTCGCTCACTTCTCAAGGCACAAGAGGGAGATGCAGTGAGCTTTAAACAGCATAGCCAATCCAGAGACGAGCAAAAATGCACACCGAGCCAAGCTTTATTCGCTGCCATCTTTCTGAAATCATGCAGATTCAATCACCAATGGGAACTTTCTTCTCATGTGGCGATGCCACTGCAAGTATATTACAGATCAGGTAACATGTGGTCCAAATGGAACTGTAATCACTTGAAGAGAGGGGCCAACAATACATGCATCCACATATGTCCACTTCATGGCTACAGCAAGCAAGCACAATTACAACCAAGATAACACGACAGTGAACTGAAATGCACAGAGATGCCAAGGGCCTAATGCCAGGCATCTGTGTTCTCTTTTACCTTTGTTCTCCATTTATTCACAGGCCAATTTTGTATCAAAGCTGCTCAGACAAATGGCAAACGCCTGGAAAGCTGAGAGAGGGTAGCGATAGTCCATCGTGAACATATCCCTAGCCACTTTTCCAAACTGTAGGACCACCTTGTCAGGATCTGATGGAGCAGGCTGCGAGGGAGTTGGAGCACCTGCAGGTGGTGGGGTTGTTGCGGCAATCAGCTGGAAGTTCTTCACCGAGGCGATTGTCACACGGCCACGGAAGTTGAGGCACCAGCACTGCAGCTGTTCGTGCCACCTAGGCGGCTTATTACGAAGCACAAGTGGCCTCTCCTTGATTTCACCATCCTCGCCTTGATCCAATCTGCCGCTGACAATGCCTGAGTAGCGAGCACTACTGCCAATGCCAGAGAAGCGAGCACTGCTGCCACCAATGTCAGAGAAGCGAGCACTATTGAAATCCATGGATGAGTCCATGATGGACTTGGACAATGAAGTGGTGCTACGGAATGACTGCGAGAAGGAAGCCGTGCTGCGGAACGATTCCTCCAGAGCTCGAGGTACAATCTGCTCTGGCTGTCCAGGTACTATGCCACCTGGCTCCACCGATGAGGCGGGTATGGAGTGCATGATGCAGCGCATCCGCCTTGGACCTCTTGTGCCAAGGACGTTTAGCTCGTATGACACCTGAGCGATGTTGTAACTAACAGAAGGCAACTTCGGAGAGACTTTTGTGGAGTTGAACCTCCTGCTGGTCCTTCCAACAGGTGGAACTACAGCCCCATTATAGGGGGGCTGTGTATCATAAATTAAAAATTTTGTGCCAAGGAAGTTCGACCTGAAAATTTGCAGCACTAGGCTCGCTGTTAAACTGTCAAACAGACAAAAAAAATGCACAAGAGTATATCTTTCATAAACATATTGTTTACCTTATTTTTCCAATGTAGGTTCTGCTTGATCTTGAGGTGTTGCCAGAATCCATTGATATAGTGTACTCTGTGCATGTGGTCTTGCGGTGTCTTCTAGCTGACAAGAGGAATTTCCCACTTTCTGAAGTAACAACTGTGCACAGGGAAAAAATAATTCAACAAAATTGATCAGGTGAAATAAGACAAACCATCCATTTGATCATCAATGAAAAAAGTATTCTCATGATGAGATATAGCAGCAAAATCAAGCACTCAAGCAAGCAAAACATATCTGGATGAAAATAACCCCATATGCTCCAAATAAAACAGGATAAAACTTCTGAGCAGTGCTAATGAAATTTGAAAGTGAACACACACGACGTACCATTGCTAAGACACAGGTACAGCTGGTAGGTGGATTTTGACTTATTCCTCTTTATAAAACATTGAATCATTGTAGTTCCATCTCGAGGACCAGGCTGCCAAAGAAACGAGTAATGTATCAAGGGTCAAGGATAAGAAAGATATCTGCTGCTCAAGGTTTGGAGCTAATTCAGTTCAAGATTACTGTAGCTGAAGGAGGTGGATTGCTTTTCTCTTTACCTGTTTTAGAGACACAGGGAAGGTGAGCTTCCCACAGAACTCTGGGCTCAACACAATCTCTTTACACATTTCCCTCCATGTCCTACAAACAGCTGCAAAGCAAACAACATGCTTCCGTGATGGCCAGGTGCTCTCGTCAGCCTCGAGTCTCCGTATGATATCACGGATGAGTTCAGGAGGTAGATTCGCCCAGCGGCTTTCTCGGATTATGGAAGGTGAGTCATCAAGCTCATGTGATGAGCTCTGGGTCTTCCCTTTGTGATGCCCAGTAAGGCCATAAATGCTTGCCAGGGTCACCTCAAAGCTGCGCCTGGATAAGCTGCCGAAGCCATCCCTAACATCACGGACTATACTACGAAATGACATCTACGGTAACCAATGCCAGATAACAAGGCATGCAAAATCCAGGAGGCTATGGCCTGACAATTGAAAACAAACAAGGGTTAGTAACTACAACGATTTTAGCAATTGCAAATTTGCAATTGATAAGAGATGGACAACAAACAAGTAGCTTATGGTACCTCCTTTGAGATGATAACAGCGATAGAAAGCGCATATGCAAAAGAAAGAGCTGCTACAAGCTGCCCCTGCAAAAAAAAAAAAAAAAGAATTAATGAGAGAGTGAAATTCAACATGGATGGATTTGGTTGACATATGGTAGCATCATCACAACTAAAAGTTATTCAGCATAGACATCATAACAACCGTGCATAGCCTAACCAGCTAGAAACCAAATCTGATTCCAAATCTATCATGGCTCAGGATGCCAGCAGAACCTTTTGACTTGACTACATAACCTATATTAGGTACGGAGCATCACTTTAAACCCAAGAAATCTGGGCTTAAATACAGGCACATGCAATTGCCAAATTCCCAAGGGAGCTTCTGCAAGACGCAGCGCCAGAACAATATTAACGACAGTCGCTAGCTGAAATAGCATTTCGCCAAGGAAATACGCGATGTACAGCAGCAACGATACCGTATCCACGTACAAACTACCAGGATCCATTTGCCTCCTTATTTTTTCTTCAGGAAATTTTCAACTTGTTTCTTAGATATATGCAAGTTGGTATAAATTTTGAGGCGAAATATGCACGGTAAACTCTTAGAAATCGAAAGGTTTCGCTCGTCAACCACGCAATGTAACCGGCGGAGCTAAGAGGACGAAGACTTGCGAAGAAAACCGCCTACAGGTCCAGATTCCTCCCGGAAATCTGCCACGGACAACACTGTATCCTGTATCAAGTGAATCAGCTCAAACAATCTACCGATCTGGCCATGAACGCCCCAGTAGGCCGCGTTCACCGCAACACCACTCGCCGCCACACACACTGACTAACCAGACAAACCCCCCAAAAACCTACGAAGATCACAACATAACAGGATCGGAACCACTTCACCCCCCTTGCGAGACAAACAGGAACTCACATTCCTCGAAGCCGGCGCCGCCTCGACCCACCACCGGGGACACTCAGGCCGCAGATCAGTGCACCGGGAACGAGCCCCGAACGTCTCCCGGGCTGTCGTCCTTCACGGCCACCGCGGCGCGCGCGCGGACCAGGAGAGGAAGGCGAGAGGGGAGAGAGGGAGGGAGGAGGAAGAGGAATGAAGAGGACAGTGAGCGGGGGCGCTGGGTTTGTTTATCCGCCCCGGCGGTGGTGGGGCGGGGTGGGTTGACCGCTCCTTTCCGTTCCGTCGCGGGGGCGCGCCCCGTAACGGCGTTCGGACGGGCCGAGGGGGTCAGGTGGCAGGAGGAGGCAGCGGGCTACTTGCCTTGCCCCGGCGCCCACGCCATGAAAAGCGGGGCGTGCACTGCTGCTTTGTGTTGTGTGTGCGCGCAATTTTTTTATTTTTTTCAACTGCCTTTCTGCTTTGCCGCCCCGCGCGCCCCACCCCGGTGGTGGGCCTGGCCGTGTGGTGGTCTCGTGGTAGGGGTGGGTGGGCCGGTGCCCGGTGGGGCGCGTGAGTCCGTGCACCGTGCAGCCCTGGCCTGCGGCACCGTTGAACGAACCGGGCAGTACCAGTTCAGGTAGTCTTGAATCCTCGATCGATCGACGATCTCGGCTGTTTGCTACGGAGCTCAATGGTGCCGTGAGTGACGGTAACTTCAGTTTGTTTGTTTTTTTGAAAGGGACTGTAACTTCAGTTGCTACTGACGCGGTAGAATAGCACAGTTACTGGTCTAACAGCCCGTATGATTTTTTTTTTTTTGTAGAAAAAGCCCGTATGATCTATGATGACATGATACGGCATCTGCACAGGAGATGAAAAGCAGCTCAATTAATCCAAGGGAAATCCTTGGCAACTGATTGGGTGTATCATCACGCTACCGTGGTAGCCATACTGTGGCACTCGATGGTGCTTCGACCGGTAAGGCACCGTCGGTTCTCATGGCACTGAAGCTGAAAAAAAAGAAGCACAGTGCGCACATTCTTGGACACTGCACATTGAAGTGACTCTAGAAAAGAATTTGATGAATGTAACAGCAATTAAACGTACGCTTAAAGTTGCGGAAACAGTGGGTACAGTACGTGCTTGCTTCCGCTGGGAGTGTCCCGTCAAGCCAGGCTTCGTCCAGCAGTTTCCTATGGTTGGCTTGAGAGAGTTGAGACCTGCGAAATGCTGAAGAACTTCCCACCGCTGACTTGACTATGGAACAGCAACTCGATCGGTCCACATCGGAGATGAGGAGCTTTGCCGTTCTGTAGTAGGCGAGGCGAGTCCGCCACTTCAGTTCACTCTGAAACGCGTGGTTTTCTTCCTGAAGAAAGAAAACAAACCCCTGAAACGCGCGCGTTTACCCGGGGACTAACGAGGCAGGGCGGTGAATTCCTGGCGTGCACAGGTGAGCAAGCAAGCAAAGGCTCTGAAACACACAGCGAAAAGGAGGCCGACGCCGTGGGAAAAAGAAGCCTTCGGGAGAATCGAGCTGGGAGCTTTTCACTTTCCAGCGGTGATGGAGGAAGGCCGTTGGCTGTGAGCCTGTAACAGTATATTCCGAGCCTTGCAATTGCAGCCGCGCGACAAGAGGCCTCGGCGGGGGGAATTTTTTTTACATGGAGTACTAAATGAAGTCTATTTGCAAAACCTCTTCACGGATGAGCGTAACTTTTCGAAACGAATCTAATGAGCCTAATTAATCGATGATTGTCTACAGTGATGCTACAGTAACTATCCTTTAATCATACGGTCAAAGACCTCGTTAGATTCTTCAAGGTTCCTAGTACAGGGATTCTGGAGTTAGTTTTGTAAAATACCTTTATTTAATATCTTTAATTAGTGGTCAAGTGAACAGTTTCTAGCACTGGAAAACCAGGGGCAAGGTAGCGGAGACGCGGAGCTACAGGGACGCTACGCTACGGCGTAGGGTGGTTGTGCAGTTGGGTTCGCTCCGGTGACGCAGGCTTCACGGCCCCGCGCCGTCCGTGTTGGGTGGGAGCAGGCAGGCACGGCCACGTCTGCTGTCGGCCGTCGCCGTCGCCGTCGCGCGCGTGAGAGCCAGAGCTTGAGCTTGAGCTCGTGGCGACCTGCCTGGCCAAGAAGGTTCCAGCGATCGGGACGTCACCGCAGGTCGCATGGCAATGGCCAATTGGGGCTGCGGCCTCGTCATCAGGTCAGCCGTGTGCAGGCGCGGGCGGCGTCTGACGCCAGCCAGGCCGCGGCCAATGGAGCCTCCAAGCGCCACCGGGCAGCAGGACAGTGTTCCTCCGAAATTCATAGCGGTCCAGTGCCGCACAAAACCAAAGACAAACATGTCCTTAGTGTACTTGATTGAAGTAGCAAAAAAATCTTACCAATTTCGAAAGAAACGGATAACGCCATGTAGTAGGGATCATTAAGAAGTGTATAGGATGTTAACTTATCGAGTGACTGGGGAACTTTCCCTTTCTATATCGTTTATTGGATTAGGCAGCTAGCTGCACGAAAGACGTCAGTTTTGAATTAAATTATGGTAGATCATCGGTGGCAGGTTTCCATCACTAATCGAGATAAATCGACTAATCAGATGTTAGTACTGTACTGAATTTGGATGTCTTTTCCGGCCCGTGAAAATAATGGCGTCGTCTTGTGCAGGAACATTTTTCAAAAGATGCGAGGAAAAAGGCTGAAATCATCGGCGTTATCATTCCAACAACTACACCATCTAAACAATCCCGGCTGCTCGCCTCAGCACGTAACTAAACTAAGCTGATGCATGAATCATGCATGGGCCAAGGAGATAAGATAATACTGGATACTAGTCCACGCATTTTGTCAGCTACCAGACGGAAGAGCAAATGCAAAAGAATCATGAGCTGTTCCATCATGTGACCTGCTCTACTCCTAATCCTGTGATCTATCTGCAACCAGTTTCTTGGGTCTTTGCCCTGAAGACATGGACGGCAGGCAGAGGCCTGAGCGACTGCAGCCAGGGCTTTTGCCGAGCTCGAGTCTCGTCCAATCCTGCTCTTGCCATTCTTGTAGCTGCAGGCTGCCTGACAGAGCAAAGAAAGATATTTTGGTTTCAACCCGGTGTATGTTTACCCAGCTTTCCTCCTTTTCAGCGATACGTTCGCCTCACTGAAAAATGAGAAGAAAAGGTGGATTGATGCTACCGATGCTTCTTTCGTTCAACTGCAGCATGAACAAGATAAAGCAGAGTAGTACATGAACGCCAGAAGATGGAGGCCCTGTTTAGATTCGCGAAAAGACACCAATTCAATCAAAAGGCAACGCATTGAACTACGTACCCCCTCTCTATTTTTTCAATTCCCAATGCATCTCCAATCATTGAATTCAATCGAATTTACCCAATCTAAACAAGGCCGGAGTTGTAAACGTTCAAACGGCAGCAGGGACAGCATGATAATGCCTATGGACGTCGCTCTCTTTCGTGGCAAGCAGTGGGACCAATAAAGCTGTAGACTTTTGGGAGGAGAGAACAAGTCGTCGTCGTGTGTATACAAATACGACACGCGTGGATGAAAATGTCAACAGGGGTGTACGAATACGGATCTTGTACTGCATCTGCGTGATCAAGCTGAGGAAAACTTTTGCCGTCCAGGGACTATTTATATTTTGATTAAAATAAGATAGACTTTGCTTTAGCGTATAAAAGGGTGTGTGGATGTAAACGTCGAGGATCTGATAATCAGATGGAGGTCAGTCAACATGTTCCTTGTGCTTAAAATACTGTCAGTGGAACATCAACGAAAGCGGCAGTTCCAATTAAATTCGAGAGCTTGCAACGCTAGCAGCCGTGGGGAAAACTACAAAGGGGAGGCGTTAGGGAGAGGTGGACAAGAGATGGTGCAATCTGGATGCTGAGCGTCGCTCCGTGGCTGTCATCAACCTGTTCCACTACACTATCGACTGTCGAGAGCTCCTGCGGCGCATTTCGTCAGGCCTTGCTGACATAGGGACAAGTAGGTGCTGTGGATTCTTTGAGAACAAGAGCAAGGCCCCAGGAGGAAATTGGAACTCATGGATAAGTACGTGCGGAACGTGATATGCTTTCCATATGCTGAATTTTTATTTTGTGGTTCCCGCAGTAAGCTTTTGTAGAAAAAAAATACAAAAACATTAAGAAGGTTCATCCTTTTGTTGGAGCTCAAGAAAAGCTGAATAACCCCTGGAAATGCCGTGGAGGAGGGATTACTGGATTAAGCATTGGGCCATTTTATGTTTGGAGAGGAGCATTGAATTTGTTGAGCTGCCAGTGGAACCTGAGCCCGCTTGGGAAAAAAAAATCTACACAGGCTTAATTCCTTTCCATCAAGCCCATGATGTGTAAGAGAAGAAGATTATGGGCTTCCAGTAAAGCCCATAAGGCCTGTTGGTCATGCGAGATGCTTTACCGCAACAGAGGTGGTCCGGCGGGCGCAGCACCGCCCACCCAAGCGCATCCGTCGCCGAAGCCGCCAGTGCGCGCTTGCTGCGACCCGGCGTTCGATTGGTTGGGTAGCTAGGGTTTAGAGGTTTTTGGGAGCGGAGGCAGGAGGTAGGCGGGGAACGAGGCGGCGGAGATGGCGTCAGCGGAGGAGGAGATCGCGGTGAAGGAGCCGCTGGATCTGATACGGCTCAGCCTCGACGAGCGCATCTACGTCAAGCTCCGATCCGACCGCGAGCTCCGCGGCAAGCTCCATGTAATCAACCCGCCTGCTCCCTTCAGATTTTGTCTGCTTGTGATTGGTTGGATGCAGAGTAGAGTAGTGGCTGGTTGTTGTGGGTACGGAACTACGGATTTAAGGGAACGTTCTGTATGGGACAGGAGATGAGCTTTAGGCTTCTAATTCGTTACTGTTTGTAGTTGGATTGTATCTTGCTTTCTTTTTATGCCAAATCTAGCAGAACTAAATGTGTCAGTCCATGTGCAATGCAACAATTAGATGAAAAATTGGAGGTTAGATATGTTCCTGTGTGATAACATTTATGAATTCCAAACCATTTACAAGGATTAATATCATAACATCGAAGGGAGATGGACATTTTGTGTAAGAGCTCATAAGGAGAGGATTGGAATGTGTTGAAGTTCCACTATACATTTGCGATGAATTATTCTCTGTTTGGAATAAAGCCATTTTAGCGCTCGACTATGTTTCTGTCTCAGTTATAAGTTCCTTTTTCTGAAATCTGTAAGTCGAGCATTTGAGACTCTATTTCATTTGTCATGAAGGGAACTGGTCCATCAGACCTTTTTATTAGACTTAAATAATAAACATTTATTTGAAGCGAAACCTATGTGTCATTTTATCATGTGACTAGTAACGTATAGCACTTAGCAGCACCATTCCTAGAATATGTTGCTGTCATGCCGTGGCATTATAGTGAGTTGCACTTATCTGTTCAGAATCTCATGATGAATGGCAATTCTATGTGCTTTGTAATTTTGTGCTGGCTTGTGTTTATTCCATCTTATGCTATGCTGTAAAAATTTCAGTTGCCCCTGCTGCCTTGCTTTCAGTTACATGCTCATTATACTCCCATGTTTATAATCAGTTTGTCACTTTTTGTCTGTGGAGCTTTAATCTTGTAGTTTGTTTGTCATAGTAAGAATTAAAGAGACTGTTGTTGATGTCTTTCGTTTACCAATTATTCAGGCATACGATCAACACTTAAACATGATCCTTGGAGATGTTGAGGAGGTTGTGACAACTGTTGAGATAGATGATGAAACATATGAAGAAATTGTGCGCGTAAGTTTGTTTGCATTTTTCTCTCTAATTCTTGAAAATGTTTTGTTATGTCAACGTTTTGGGTGTCAAATTATGATTGTTTGCGTGAACTTTTAGACTGCTTGGCTTTCATGGTTCTAAACTTCTGATTTTGTGTCCTATAAGATGATGTGATTCCATACTATGATAATGACTCGTATAAGTAACCTAATGGCACAGGACAGTAATTTACTTTACCTATTTTCAATCTTTCAGATGTGCAGTGAAGATGTTGGTACTAACTATTTTCTGGATAATTTTTGCAGACAACAAAACGCACTATCCCCTTCCTTTTTGTCCGAGGTGATGGTGTCATATTGGTTTCTCCACCCCTGCGAACTGCATGAAGCTAGAAGTTGAGATGCAGCTGATTGCCAACTATGTGTATTTGGCCATTTGATGGTGCGGAGTGTATGACATGTACTGCACTCTTACTGTTTTCTGATGGATTGTAGGTTTAACAAGTGATACAATCGTGTAACTACTGCTTGGTATTTGAATCTTCAATCGAATTATTCTTATGGTTCTAAGCTAATTCGACACACTTGCCAAAGTAACTCCTTGTTTGCTTGTAACACGTCGCAAAAATCTGTACCACAAGTACGCATTATTTGTTGCCTGAATGCCTGATCTTGAACTGATAGCTTACTGATGTCGAAAGAACGTGAACAGGAAATCTGTGGTTGAATTGAAAAAAAAAATGTACAACTAATAGCTTACTGATTTGTGGTTGAATTTGAAAAAATATGGAACTGATAGCTTACTGATGTGTGGTTGAATTAGAAAAAATGTGGAAAGAATTCGTAAAATTTTCCAACCACATAAATCGGCCAAATATTCGATTCTCAAGCCACTAGGGCTCTCAGAGGAACAGCAGAACATTGCAATTTGCAACTGTGCTCAGCAAGAATATTTTCTGGAAACCGAAAAGAAATAAATAAAGAGGCTCGCCAGGGCCAAGTCGTCTTCTTGCTTGACAATCCGTCGCACCTGAAGGTCCTGAACGCGCCGGCGAAGAGGAGGCGAAGAAGCGATGGGCGTCACCAAGGAGGACGTCGAGGCGGCCATCACCTCCGCCCTCAGCCCTTCCCATCTCGTAAGCCTCTTCACGCTCTAAGCCCCTTCCCTAAACCCATCGATCTCCATCGTAAACCCTAACCGCTTTCGCCGTCTCTGCAATTTCAGGTGGTGACGGATACATCTGGAGGGTAAGCTCGCTCCCGGTGATTTTTGTGATGTTCTTCGCATCTTCACTTGTGACTGACAATCAAGAGGATGAATCTTTGTTGCGGTGTGGATTGATTCGTTGCCGTTGCTGTGGAGGTGTGGCGCGAGCTACGAGATTGAGGTGGTGTCGGAGAAGTTCGAGGGGAAGCGGCTGCTGGAGCGTCACCGGATGGTGAACACGGCTCTGGCGCCGCACATGGCGGAGATCCACGCCGTCTCCATCAAGAAGGCGCTCACTCCGGCGCAGGCCCAGCCCCAGCCGGAGCCGGCCGCCGAAAAGCCCCAGGCTTAAGTGCTTAACACTATGAAACAGCTTGATCACATATGCACCATGAGTCAAGCTATGCATAACGCATCTGTGCTGTAGTGTGTGGTCTCTGATACATCAACTCTCTGGTTGAATAATGTAGCATGTGCAATTGCAAAATTGCAGGATACTATGCTTGACTGCCTAGAAATTTCTGCCCTGCATTTAGCTTCTGAGTTGTTCTGAGTGTTTCTGCTCTGATAGTTTGCTGGAGACTATACTGTTGTCAATGTTCCACGTAGATTGGTTTTAATTCCTCGAGTCATGTTCTCTGATTGTTAGCTTCTAGCTATGTCTGCTCTTCTAGTCCTGAATGGTTTATATTTCTGAACCGGTCGCAGCCAACAGGTTGCTGAATTATCTGATTACTGCTCTGATTTAAAGTAGCGTAGTGGCTCGTCTAGTCTTCGATTTAGTTCTCTGATTGTGGTCTTGAAATATCTTGTGGTGTTTGCTGCAGCCAACACGTTGGATCAAGATCTGAAGTGTGAAGTCTTGTTTACCAGAGAATTTATTTTTCCTGATTGATAATGTCGGTCCTTCCTGAATCCTGATACAAAACTAGATACAAGTATATGGTACTGGACATAATTTCTAGAGTTTTATATGTTATATCCTGTTGAGTAGTATTGCTTATCTGATAATTTTTGTGTGTGCATATGGGCATGAATTCTCGTGAAATAGTAGCACATTGATTCTTTTTTTTTTTTGAAACTAAAGCAGGAGCACTGCAATTCATTTAAGATAGGAAGCAAGTGTGTTCTTACAAAGCGATATTACATAAAACTAAGAATGAACTCGAAGTACTCAGAAGGAAACTAAACATGAAAACTAAGGAAACTCTGGAGCACCACAAGCATGCTGTCGGATCGCCATTTCCTCCTTGATGAAGCCAATAACCTGGATCGGCCGAGACTCCTTTCCTTGGAAGATCCTTCTGTTCCGATCTTTCCACAAGTTCCAGGCAGTGTACATGAGTATAGCAGCTTTGTGTCTTCTGTGTTGCTTGGGCAGTCCTGCAAGGGCCTTGATCCACCAGCTCTCTAGCTCATCCCCTTGTTGAGGTAAATCGACAAAGCCGTCAGTAAGCACTCTGATGTGTTCCCAAACTTCAGTGGAGCACATTGATTCTAGAATTACCCTTCATCATAACCATTCCAGTGTGATTATTCATGAACTGGCAGCAGATTGACCCAAGGTTCTGAGCTGGTGATTATTCATGAAAGTACAAGGCTTCCCTGCATCTACCACATTCTATAATCTGGTAGACATGGCATTATTCAGTTTCTATTGCTTAAATTTGTAGAGAAAAGCATATTATTCACCTGTTGTTGTTCTGTTTGAGCTTTTTCCTATACGTCTCCATGATTATGGCACTTCTTTAATCCATGATGCAAGTGCCAATCTAAATGTTCGTTAAGGGATCGTTGCTTCTGAACTATGTTTGTGTGTGATGGATAAGTCCTGATTTGAGTAATGCTCCTGGCCCTGTTTATTTTTGTTCGAGCTAAAATGTAGACGCTGCCCTCTTGTAGTCGATCACTGCTTGAGTGCAGTGCTAGAGCTCAACTGTGCTAGTACTACTAGTACTTTTCTCCCCCTTTCCCCTTACAGCACATTGAAACGCTGTTCTTGCTAAGAATTTTCGTACCGGAGGTGCATTCAATCGTGTCCATCGCGACTTGTCCTACTATACTGCCCTTTGACTTTCTAGCGACTGGACAACAGAAGCTTTTGTTTTTCAGTATACAGTGCTAGTGTTCGAGCATAGGCTGCGTGCCTGCATCGCACCGCAGCGGAGTGGCTGCTGAATCCTCGTAGGGCCAGCGCCGGCGTGCATATCGACTTCCGGTTCCGGCCTATCGGAGTGCTCGAAGCTTCAGCCGTGACGAGGGCGACCAACGATTCCTCACGGTGGAAAGCGAGAGATTTGGCAGGTCGAAACCTGGAGCGTGTCGTGGGCGGTCCAAGACGCCGAGGAAGGCGATAGAACTCGCGAGAAGCCGTGCCGCGTGGCAACACCTGCCCGCGCCGGTGCCGCCTGGGCCTTTCTCCAGCTTTCGCTCGGCTTATCAGCCACCAGCAAATAGTATTTCAGTCTCACAACAAATCAGCACCAGCCACCAACTAATCAACAGCACCAACCAATCAACAGTACTTTTCTCTCACAACAAATAAGCACCAGCCAACCGAACAGGTCTCCCTGCCCTGGCCGGCTGGCCCCCTGCCGGGCGCCGGAGCCCCCATGTCGCGACCCCATTCATCACGGGCACGCCCGGGCGGTCGCACAAGCACGCTCCGGGACGACGGTGGTGCACGCAAAAATGAGCGAGGTCGACGGGCACGCGGGGGCCGACGAGTCGAGCCACCGCCAAGCGCCGCGGCTGAACGAGCGGATCCTGTCGTCCCTGTCGCGGAGGTCCGTGGCCGCGCACCCATGGCATGACCTCGAGACCGGTGAGAGCGCTCTCCCCGCGGAATCTCGTCCTCTTTCCAGCACCACCGCGCGTTCTGGTCCCGGTGGCGGTGGGTAATAAACTGCCGAGTGCTAACGCTCGAGATTCCTCTGTACTTTGCCCCAGGTCCTGACGCTCCTACCCTGTTCAACGTTGTAAGTACTACTACCAAGTATTCTCTTTTGTGAAACATACTACCAAGTATTCTCGGTCACAACATAGCTTGATAGCTTCGGTATGTTCGTCCTTTTATTTTTTTCTCCTTCCCTGTATATGTGTGGCTCTGATCGTCGAGACAGGTGGTGGAGATCTCGAAAGGGAGCAAGGTCAAGTACGAACTCGACAAGAAAACTGGGCTCATCAAGGTCAGTCAACTCCGTCACGATCAGCAAACACTGTTCCGTGCGCAGTGTGAGTTGATCCGATATCTTTACAGGTTGATCGCGTGCTGTACTCGTCGGTGGTGTACCCGCACAACTACGGCTTCATCCCGCGAACGCTTTGCGAGGACAACGACCCCATGGATGTGCTGGTCCTCATGCAGGTCTGTGTCTCCTGCACCGCACTGCCCGATTGTTTCATGAATGTCTCGAGTCTCAACCGTTTGCGATCATCGCTCACAGGAACCGGTTCTTCCTGGCTGCTTTCTCCGAGCCAGAGCGATCGGGCTCATGCCTATGATTGATCAGGCATGTATATATATGACACCAGATTCTGCATCTTCAGAATAGTTCTAGGTGAAGAATAGGACTCATATCTGTTCTGAGATTCTTGGGACAGGGAGAGAAGGATGACAAGATCATAGCCGTCTGCACTGATGATCCAGAGTACCGTCACTACAATGATCTCAGCGAGCTCTCACCTCACCGCGTCCAGGAAATCCGACGATTCTTCGAAGATTGTAAGCTTCTGAAGTCTTCAGTTTGCCATTTCCTTTTTGCATGCCCTCTTTTTTTATATATATTTTGTTGCTCCATGACAAAATGTTCAGATAAGAAGAACGAGAACAAGAAGGTTGCCGTGGACGAGGTTCAGCCTGCGGGAACTGCTCGTGACGCCATCCAGTACTCCATGTCAGTGTTCACATCTAGCCTTTACATATCTCTGATCTTCGTCCTCCTATCGTGACGCCATCCAGTACTCCATGTCATGGTATGATTTACAGCATGTTCACATTTGCAGGGATCTGTATGCTCAATACATTTTGCAGAGCTTGCCACAGTAGTCTTAACACTTGGTTCATCAGTACTGTACTGTGTGGAAATGGAAGAGTCTGAGTCCAACTGCTGAGTATGCTTGGCAATGGAACACAAAGTTTTTGCTGCTGGAGATGTATATCTATCTCACCATCTGTATGTATAAGCGTTATGATGTAGTAACTTGTAAGAAGGCCCTTTCAGTTGCTTGTGAAGCTGTTCCAGACCTCCATACTATTACACTGAATGTTACAAACTTACGACAACAAGAAAATAAATGTCTGAATCGGATCACAGCAGGGCCAGCAAGTCGATTTACACCTCGTGCGTATGATGCCCCGATCAAGCGGAGCTTGATTTCGCCTGTTCAGCATACAGTGCTTTGATCTCCTCCACGTCGTCGTAGCTGCCGAGGAATATTGGGGATCTCTCGTGGATCTTGGTTGGGACCAGATCAAGAGCCTAAAGTGCCAGTGTATCAACATGTTTTGCCGCATCAAGATACAGATACTGAACACGCAGTTCTGACAAGGAAATATTCTGAAGAAAACAGAGTCGGATTATCAGAAATCCTACCCGTTCTTTGCCAGTGAAGGACTGACCTCCAGCCTGCTCCATGAGGAATGACATGGGGAAAACTTCATACAGGACACTGCAAAACCAAACCAAATTGCGTCAGCTTCAGTTGCATATACCAGATGCCAAATCAGACTAGGTATCAGCTTACCGGAGCTTTCCATTTGGGCTCTTCTTGTCAGCAGGGTACAAAAATACACCCCCATAGAGTAAGGTACGGTGAACATCAGCAACCATACTGTAAAAGTAAACCATCAACATCAGCGAGTGAAAGACGTTTGTTCAAAAAAAAAATCCAGTGAAATATTCACTCACCTTCCAATGTATCTCAAAGATTTAGGTGACGAACCATCGTGGGGGTATTTGCACTTCTCCACAAACCTGTAATTTACGGTGTAAATTTAGCTGGAGCTTTGTTTCGTTGAGAAAGGCTGAGCAGTCCTTAAGTAAGGTAGAACTACGGGAACACGAACGATACATACTTTGCGGTAGGTGCGTCCCAATTTTTGGCATTCCCTTCATTGACTGAGTAGATCTTCCCCTTCTTAGGTATCTGCACAAAGTGAAGGATGAATAAAAAAAATCATCAGTATTCTGTTACCTGAACAACTAGACAAAAAAATGTTTGGACTATCTAGTAGTTGACTCAAAAATAACCTTTATGTCTGGATGAGTCAGTATGAACTCGCCAAGTGATGGGTCAAGTGTGAAACCATTGACACCACTCCCAGTGCTAAGAACAAGCTGCAGCAGATTAATTGCACAAGTCAATTCGGATGGAGACGCTAACAGAAGATTGTATTTGAGGGAAGATGGATTTAGAAGACTTGATTACCGTGCAGGAACTGCCATACATGCAGTATCCAGCAGCAAGCATGTTTTTGCCAGGCTGCAGAACGTCCTCCAAAGTCACATTGTCCTTGTCCTTGATCATGTAAATCCCAAAGATCTAAAAAATAAAAGAAGTTAGTTAAAATGAAGCTCATGTGACAAAATAAAAGGAGAAAACATGCCGTGTGCTTAATGCAAAAGGCTCATATTCTAAAAGAAAATACTGACACGGAAAACCTAAAAAACCTGGCAGTGCACACTTCGTTACAAATAATACTATGATCAGTGAAGTAACTCATGAGGACAAATCAAGTTGGATACAGCATGTCCTGTACTTCTATGCCGCTGTGTGACACCTTACTATTCAAATTTCCAGTTATTTTAGATGAGCATCTCCAAAAGACTAGGCAAATGGCTTGCCAAGTCAAATTTTAGCTACTCAACACCAAAATAGCTCTCCAACATACTAGCCATCCGGCTCTCCAAATTGGCTCCCTCGCCAGCCAAATTTGGCTAACCAGTCCGGCTAGCCAAACTAGCTTACCAAGTGTGGGATGACGCGTGAGACCCACATGTCAATGTGTGGAGAGGGAGAGTTAGAAAGTGTGAAATGAAGAGTCTGTTGGAGTGAGATGCTCAATATGGAGTGGAATCTTTATGGAGAAACAAATAGATAATCAAATAGAGAGTCGAAAATGGAGAATCTCTTGAAGATGCTCTAAATCTAGAAAACCAGGTAGCAATATTAGATAACCCCCCACGCCGGCAGCCCGGGTTCGATCCCTGGGGCTAGCACCGGGAGGCACCTTTGCAGCCTTCCTAGTGAAAAAAAATAGAAAAGGAACTGTTCGTTTGCTAAAGTCCCTTTGACATCACTATCTGAAACCAAATTTCTACGTTTCATAAAAGGGCCTGATGATTTCTTGTGTTCATACCGTTCCGATTGAGACGCCGCAGTCAATGTTGGAGGAGCCATCGAGTGGATCAAAGCAAACACAGTACCTTGGTAGATAGAGAAGCAAGACTCACATTTCATCAGTAACAAAGTTAGAAAATTCGCCCCAAGTTATCGAGCAGAGAGTATGCATGCACAGGTCTCAAGTTTTACTCACTTTCCGCGCAGCGGAGGGTCCACGAACGTTGCTTCCTCGTCCTCCTCGGACACAAGCACGCACTGCATGCGTGCACCGGCGCCGGGTCAGGAAACAAAATGGCAAGAACTGGGAACTGACAATCGCAAATGGACAAGAAGGATTCCTACGGTTTGGCCGCTGCTGACGAGCGCCTTGACGAACACCTCGTTCGACAGCACGTCCAGCTTCTTCTGCTCCTCTCCCTGTCACATGTCGCACCATGCAAGGCATCATCGTGTCATTTCAATCTCGCAGAGGAAAAACCGTGAGCGATGTAGATGACCGGTCGGTCGAGGTGCACTTGCCTGCACGTTCGTCTCGCCGGCGAGTCCGATGAGCTTGGCGAGTCCGGCCTGCACGCACGATTATTGTACAAAGTTTCAGCATGGATCGAAGAGAGGCGCGCGCTGGCGGTACAGCGATGGAGCGCGCGCGGCGGCCGGGCGACGAGCGAGCATCATGACCTTGTTGACGGCGGAGGCGACGAACTTGCAGCCGAGGACGATGTGGGAGAGCAGGATGGTGAAGTCGCCGCGGGACTCGGGGTTCCGGCTCTGCTCGTTCAGCACGTGCCGCGTGATGGTCATCAGGTCCGTCCGGTGCGCGTCCGCCGCGTGGTCCATCTCGTTCCCCCGCTTCGCCGCCGCCGCCGCGCTCCCGCGCCCTCTCTCCCTCTCCAACCGGAAGCTAGTGATCGCGCAGTGTCAGAGCGCGCGGGGCACGGACCGGGCTGCTCCCGCGCGCACGGTATATCTAGCCCCCGCGCCGGTCGGGAGATGGCTGGCTGCAGAGGCGTGACGCGTCGGCGTGTCGGCGTGCCGCGTGGTGGTTTTCCTCTGCTGGGTGGGGTGGTGCCGTAGTGGCGCGGCGAGCGAGCGGAAAGTGTGGCTGGGAGCCGAGGGCCGCGGAGCTCCAAGGGAATCGGCGGGGAGGCCTATCCCTCTATCCGCTGCGGCTTGGCTGGGCCGGGCGCTTTGTGGTGGTGGTGACGCGGTGCCGTACGTAGCGCGCGGCACCGCAGGACGTTAGAGCTAGGATGGCAGGAGAGAGCGATCGACATTAAGAGACGAGAGCGAGGCTTTGTCCCGTGGCGGCGCGTGCGGACGAAACCGCGGGGGGAAGGCGCCAACGCGGGCAGGGGGGATTAGGACCAAGTAGGGCGTTAGCCATGGCATGGCCTGAATCCGGCGCGACAGCGAGACGGCTCTCGGGGGAGAGGGAGTGTGTGGGTGTGGGCGTCACTGGCAGATGGGAGCTCGCATGATGCAGGGGTTACCTGCCTGATGGCCTGGCCGTTACGCGTGGAATATGCCTGATGGGTGCCCTGGTCCAACTTCAAGCGATAGCGCCATGGCTGGGCCGCCAGGGCACCATGCCGATTGGATGCTTCACCTTCACGCTATAGCCAAGTCCCGATTCGTTCTGGGAGTTGCTTTACAGTTTCCTTCCCCTGGTTCGATGACTTCCGTTAAAGACTTCAACGGGAGGTTGTGAACCTGAGAAGTGAGAACACAAGTTCGAACGAGGGTGACTGTTAGCAATGGATGATTTCACAGGCAACAAAACCATGTTGGCGATTTGACAGTATCCGTATGAACAGGTAAACAGATCGTGTTTAGTTGGCTTCTGAAAAAATTTGCAAAAAGGAATCTTTTTTTGCATGGAGTACTAAATGAAGTCTATTTGCAAAACCTCTTCACGGATGAGCGTAACTTTTCGAGACGAATCTAATGAGCCTAATTAATCCATGATTTGCTACAGTGATGCTACAGTAACCATCTTCCAATCATTCTCTAATCATGCGGTCAAAGGCCTCATTAGATTCTTCTCGGAAATTTACTAGAGGTTGTGGAGGTAGTTTTGTAAACTGACATTATTTAATACCCCTAATTAGTGGTCAAAGATGCATTTAATACCCTGAAAAAATTTTCATCCTCCAACTAAACACGGCCGTAGCAGGACCAGCATGCGTGCAACATATGGTAAAGTTATCGAAGGAGGTAACATATAAACTGCACAGGACATCCAATGTGCTCGAGCATGCTCCGAGAATTCAACAATCTATGCAGCAGAAACAAAGATTTTGGTGATTTCTGTGGTTTCAGGCAAGCCTTATAGTACAATAAATGATGTTAGTGGGTTCTCCAAGGTTGCAAAATCACCAAAGAAATGATAATACAGGGCCGGATTGGAACGCAGCAACTTTCAGATGGAAACAACTCAATTCCAGATATTCAAAGGAAAATCGCCGTCTCCCTAACATGAACCCAACAGCATTGATTGAGCCTTTGTAACCACGCCTCATGGCAATTTAACTTTTACAGTAAATTCATACAATATCGTTTGATTTCTTCTGAAAAAAATAAAAGAGTTTGCTCAGAAATTAATAATTAGATGAAAAGAGAAGATGAAGCCTAACAATAATTAAGCTCTTGTTAAAGAAACAGCATTAACCTGCAACTATGATTGAAGGCCGGAGTTTAAAGTATAGTGCAGCATTGGTTTGTCTTCTTTGCTTGCTTGTAGAACATCTGAAACACGGTAAATAATCTCTCAAGAACATGAAATACAAGATTAAACTCTGAGATAATGCATACTGATGATAAGATTAAGACTGAGATTAAGATGGACAGCACTAAGATGTTTTAAGACTTCACAGGTCTAGCCTAGAGGGACCGGGCCTTAAAAGCCTTTTTTCCTATTTTGCACCACTCAGATACTCTGCACGATATGCAAACTGCAACTGTTCTGCGAACTGAACAGTATTCAGGAAATCTATATTACAACTTGCAAGCCACACTCTACTTCCTCCAAGTTATAAAGAGATCATGAACCCCAGGCAAACGCTGCACTTCAGCAGTAGAGACTTAACAGTATTCAGGAAACCTATTTTACAACTTACAAGCCACGCTCTACTACGCTATAAAGAGATCATAGGTCCGAGGCAAACTCTGCCACTTAAGCTTAGAGGGTGTTTGTGGACCAAGGACATTATGGTAAAAGGCCACCATGGACCACCAAAACAATCCCAAATAAGCTGCAAATGGGTGGCTTATTTCAGATTATTTAGTGGTCCATGCCTCCATGGTGACCTTTTACCATGATGTTCTTGATTTAAAGCTAGATTATATAGTATAGAGGGAAGAGTGGCGAAACAAACATAGATTGACATTGACCAGTAGTCCTAATGGTAAGGTAACCGAACTACCGAAGTATGTCAGAAACTAGGTTATGCAAACCTGACATGCACATCACTAATATACTGATATAAAAGATGGCATGTAAACAATTTGCTTCTAGTAATCCCATTGGTATATACACCTGAAAACAATGCTAGTACACTGCTAGCTAGGAAAGTCAGTAATATACATCTAGGAGAGTATATACACCTGAAAACAGTGCTAGTACATGAGAATATGAAGTTGAGCACTTAATTTATAACAGTGAAAGTAGCAGGAAGTACCAAAGCTTTAACATGTTTTACACTTGCACAACACCAGAACAATTGTTCATCAGACAAAGCGAAGATAGGGTTACCTGAGAAGCAGCACTCAGGTCAGAGCTTTTCTCAACCAAGCTATCCAGTCTCTCTCCTCTGGCAAGGACACTCTCAATAGTTTTATGCTGTTAAAATATTAGCATAAAGGACCCATGATTAGCAATAGTTGTCAGGTTCGTCCCATATTCAAACATAGTAGCTTCAGAACGAGGTGGGGCAGGTTGCTCATACAGGCTTGAAGTATGCGCGTAAGGCCATAAAAGATCATAATGTTACACTTGAGCAAATGCACATTTTTTATTTACCATACGAGGAGCTGTTAATCAAATGTGTTTCCCAACTACTATGAAATTAAGTTCAATATGTACCACTGCCAAAGACTGTTGGCTTATATCGAAGACCATCTAGATCAAGTACCAGCACAAGCATTGAGACCTAAGGTCTAGCTCCCTGCCAGCACAAGCATATAAGGCCTAAAGCCATAACTTGACTGAATATTCTATAAAGGTAATGCCCAAGCTATATGTATAGCAAATGAAATGTAATCATCTAATCCAAAAACACTTAATTCATAGTGGCGGACTGGTGGTATTTTGCAAAACTGAGACATCTCCAACAAAGGAAGACTTAAATATGTAACACTTACTAGGATGATCTTTGTTTCATCCAAGTCCCTCTGGATTTTCATTAACTTGTCAGCTTCTGCAGGGTCCTACAAAATGAAGACTGCTGTGAATTCCCTTATGAGACAGGTAGGGAGGAAGCAAAATACAGGTATTATCCAGTATCAGCTGCAAAAAATATAATCAAGTTCATGAAGCAAAAACATCACAATATGTATTACATTAATTTATATTATTTCGAAAAATTAACATGCTCCTTCTGGGCAGCCATAAGAGCAACCCAGCTGCATGAATATGAATAACTCCTTAGTAATAAACTAATAATACAGTGATAGGACAATGTGGGATGATCAAATGTTTGGCCAAGTAAGTATAAGCAGTGTATGATTATATGGGTACATCCAAAGTGTATAACAATGCCCAATAAGCCAATCCCCGAAAACCTTTTATTTCATAATTTCATCCAAAATAAATGCGGCATGTTGCAATGGAGATACCAAAAACATATATTGTATTGTTGTTGCAACTCAACTCATTTAGCTGATACTTTTCCATATAAAGTATTAGCTCCAAAAACATAGGGTGATTATTTCTATATACTTGCATCAATCAACACTTGGACAGAAAGTACTTCTATTTCACAGAATGTTTTGAACCTGAAATTTTGTCAAAGCATCTGTCAGGAAAGGCCACTGTTGAGTTCCATCTGCAGTAGCAGATTTCCAGGAGTCGCCAAAATCCTTTTGGTACTCATCAAGAACCTACACAAAATGGATCATATCAACAAGCGAATCTTTTATAGGGACTACAAAGCAGTAAAGCATTTAATAATGGAGTTGGCCTATACAAGTTTTCAACCAGTAACAAAAATCTGAAGGGACTAGCCGACTAGCAGGCAGTATAGGTTTCCACATTGCCAATCAGACCTGTCCAATAATGCAAGGCCCTGTTTAGTTCGCAAAGTTTCTGCAAAGTTTCGCAAAAGTTGCGCATTGGAAAACGTGCCCCCTCTCTTGCGACACGTTTCCCAATGCAACTTTTGCAACTTTCACGAACTAAACAGGCCCTAAGTAACATTGGAACAGTACTGAGCATGAATGCAATTATCGACGATGGTGAGAAGCTGCGTACTTGTAGGCTATAGCGTGATTGGTACAGCTTAACTCTTTTATTACTAGTAAATAACTTGAGACACCATGTTTCGAATTAACAATCTTTTGACTGAATGAAATGGAAAGTGGCAGGCTATAGCAATATTTATAATTGGTAAGGTGAACTAAACCAAATGCAAACACACAAGGGGGATCCCTGGAATAATGGTCGGTACCTTATTCAGGAGAGAAAATGCACTTCGTACAGGATAGTGATCATCCATGAATGCCACCGCACAAAGACCATTTCTGTTGTGGGAGTGGACCTTGTATTCTGGAGAAAAAACATTACATCGCCACAGCATGAGGAAATGAAAAACTAAAATGTACTCCAGATCTCAAACCAAAGAGGATCAGCCATGAACTGTGATGCTCGACTAGCTACTCCCTACAAATTAAATCATCAGAATTGGTTGGGTTGCCCCCAAAATCTTCTGATGTCAGCAAGCCCAAACACAACTACAGCAATAAGATCACTTAGAATATCACATGCATCAACGGGGCATCCCTAGTTTCCCACTCGTAATCCGAGCAATTCCACCACTCTTGCTCCAGTAATCAACTACCAGCATAGGATACCCATGCCCCCCGCGAAATCTGTACGAACCCCGGATCTGCTCAACCGATCAGAAAGCTAGGCAGATCTGAGGGAGGTTACCTTCGTGCTGGACGGACTGCCGCTGGCCTGGCTGGGTGCGCTGCGCGACGGTTCGAGCGACGAAGATGATGAACTCGCGGGCAGCGCTGCGTTGGAAGTAGCCGAAGTGGCTCACGTCCGTCGCGTTCGCGAGCACCACCGCCTCCGGGCCCGACGAGCCGCCGGACGAGGAGCTCCCGGCACCGGAGGTCGACGGCTTCAGCACCAGAAGCGCCGTAATCTTCATCTCCAAACCCACAGATCTACACCGCTCGCGATCTCCTGGCGACGCCGAGACGGCTGGATGGACGGAGATCGCAGACGAGGACGAATAGAAGCAACCGCCACTTTCCTCTTATGCCGGAATCGGTGGAAACGCACTAAGCACGACGGCACGAGAACAATACGATCCCCGGATGAGGGGAGACTGAGTCACTTACAGTGGGCCCAGCATGACAGCCCAGCACCACCCTGTCAAGATCAGCACGAACAACTCTGAAGAGCGAATACACAGCACCAACAATCAGCAGACAAACGCCTACCGGACACTAACAAAATTCAACCAGATACATCAAAGAACAAATCAGTGATCCCTACACAATTTTTAGATAGCTGATAACTGAGATGTCCATTGCCATTTCATTGTTCCATTGCAACTCAGATAGACCAGGTACAATGGAATAAATTACATCAGTAGACAATCCAACTACTCCTTCAGATTCCAAGAACAGAAACTACCCAGCACATCTCTACACCTTCAGATTGGACTCCGATGACAGAAACTAGTACTACTTCCACCACCACCACGTCGACGACGCCTAGGCCCTCTCACCACGGATGCGGCGGGCCAGCTGGATGTCCTTGGGCATGATGGTGACGCGCTTGGCGTGGATGGCGCAGAGGTTGGTGTCCTCGAAGAGCCCGACGAGGTAGGCCTCGGCCGCCTCCTGCAGCGCGGCGACGGCGGAGCTCTGGAAGCGGAGGTCGGTCTTGAAGTCCTGCGCGATCTCCCGCACCAGGCGCTGGAACGGCAGCTTGCGGATCAGCAGCTCCGTGCTCTTCTGGTACTTGCGGATCTCCCGGAGCGCGACGGTGCCGGGGCGGAAGCGGTGGGGCTTCTTCACTCCGCCGGTCGCCGGGGCCGACTTGCGCGCCGCCTTGGTCGCCAGTTGCTTCCTCGGTGCCTTGCCGCCGGTGGACTTCCTCGCCGTCTGCTTCGTGCGGGCCATCGGGATGGTGGGGAAGGAAGGCTAGGGCTTACTTCGCGGGTGGATTGTACGAGGAATTGCTCTGGAAGATTGTCGATTGCTGAGTGAGATGGGGAATGGAGGAGCGGCGGGGTGATTAAATAGGAGAGGAGTGGGCGGGAGACTGGGAAATTTTGGGAGAGCGGCGGGGCTTCGTGGAGGGAAACGGAGTTTGGAGCGTTGGATTGGAGGAGAACGGGCGGCTTGGATTGGGTTTGGGAATGAGCACGCGGATCCTGGGGGAGCAATCCGTGGGAAGGAGGTCCCTGCGTTCTGATTGGCTGGGATCCGGGAAAGGTTGGGTGTCCCGCGGATCGTGGGGGCGATCCGTGGGAGGGAATTCCTGCGTTGTGATTGGCTGGTTGACGGAGTGCGGCGAAGCCGTGTACTCCCGTCCGTAGGCGCCTGCGGGACTGCGGTGTGCCGCGCTGGACCTGGACACTGAAACGGTTTGATTTTGTTTTTCTGGAAGGACCTGGACATTGAGAACTGAAAAGGCGTGGTTACGTTGCATTATTTGTATTTAGGTAAAAAAAATATTTTACGGCATCTAGACTAAGGGGATGTTTGGATCCCAGCAACAATCTATCACGCCACAGAAAATCCTGGAAGTTGCTTGGTTGGGCATTAAAAAACCTGTCAGCGTCACAGAGAACAAGGCAAAGTTTGTGGCGGAGTGTGGCGCCCAAAAACAACGCCTCAACGGTGGCGCTGCCGTAGCTTAGGCGTGGCAGGCCGTGGCGGGCATCCAAACACCCCCTAATTTTACCGTCAGCCCATACGAAATGAACGATTCATGTGTGCAGTACAGTATGAACTGAAGCAATTAGAGGATGTATGGCGTCAGGCATAATATTATGATGACGACGTTTGGTTATAGAATTTCCAGATTCTTTTAAACGTTTCATATTCAGTTTCCCATTTGAAATGATTTTATGTTGAACAAAATTGTTTGGCTTCCAACGGTTTTCGTTCTAGATTCTCCATGAAATGAATCAGGTGAAACACTATTTTGGTAATTCTCCCTCCTACTAGTAGTGTTTAAAATGAGAAATGGTTCCAAGTGATTCAGGATGAAATGTTTCTTGTTTTTCAGCCTTTGGTAGAGATTTGAGTGATTCCATTTAGAATCTGAAACGTTACACCCAAACGTAGGCTAACTTTGCCTCAGATCATCCTTTCAAAGAAAAAACTACTTGCTTAAAAATTGAAAATTACCTATTGAAAAACGCCAAGACTAGTCTACCCAAGTTTTAAGACGTGCCAAGGAAATATCCCTATGATGTTTATTTATCTTTGAATTAGTTGAGTTTACGTTTAGTTTAATACAGGGAAAAACACAAAATTGAGTAATTGAGGTCCCATGTTACATATAAGGTCTCTTTGGTGGAGCTCTGGTCGTCGGCTAGCTCTGGCTTCACTTGACACCACCGTTTGGTAGGGCTTTTTCTAGCTCTAGCTCTAGCATTATAGCGTTACTTTAGAGCACGGGAGGAGCCCAAAAAACAGCTCCAGCGACTCTGTGTGATGCTATGAGAGGGAAGAGAGAGAGAGAAAAGTAGATCCAGTAAATAGTATCCCCACAATAGTAAAAACAGTACTTGTGCAGCTGGAGCACTTTGGAGTGCTACCAGAGGGGCCTTTCTTCCACCTCTTCCCTCATATAAGTGTCGGAGCTAGAAATTTTGGCTTCACCCACTCAGACTCCTTCACCTTCAGTGGCACTATACAGTTGCGGAGCCAGAGTCGGTAGGAGCCCTGCCTAACGGGCCCATTCTTAGGTATACCAAAGCTACAACTACTGTTCATAGCTCCCGAACCATCTGGTCCGTAGATCCTTCAACGTCCATAGCGCTTCAAAGACATTCCTGGTCTTTGGTTGTATTTGTTGTCTCTTAGTCAATTCAAATTTGGGCCACCAAAATGAACTAAGTTGGCTAAATGGAGTTCAAAAATTTATCAAAATACCGAAATTGGTTTTGCTAGTTGGACATTTTTTAACACAAACGAACCACACCCATTTATCTTGTAAAAATGAAAATCTAACCGAGTCCTGCAAACATACATACTATTTTCTCTGTTCCAAATTGTAGGTCGTTTTAGCTTTTCAAGGTTCTTTAATTTTGATATACACTTAGATATACATAATATCTAGATAAATCTCAAAAGTAGTGAACATTGAAAAACAAAAACGAATTACAATTTGAAAAGTAGTGAGTATTGTCTTTTGGCGAACGAGAATCAGAGACGGCCAAATACACTGGAAGAAAAACCCAAATATTATAGCTGAAGGATAAATATTTCGAGGATAAACAATTTGTCCCTGTACAAACAGTAAGGTCTGTATCAAGAAAGAGAATGAAAACATCTACAAGTACAAATCATCAGCACCCACGCCGGGGCGCTGGCCACTAAATATAAATTCTGCTCCATGTACTGAAGTGCTGAAACCAACTTAAAGCTCTCAAAGACTCAAACTGCAATGGCAAACAGACGCCTACACCCTTGCATTTGGTAAAAACACAGATCAACTGCACGCACCAGGAATACCCTGATGCGGTGCTGTTGTCAGGGGGGAAAAAAACTAGACTGCCAAGTACTGCTCAGGTTTCTTCATGTAGTACAGCAATCGACTTTACCACCATTCACAATGCTCCATGACCCACAGCCCTCAAGGATTCAGAAAGAACCAAGAATGCTAGAGAAGCCACGGACTTGCAATTCTTGCATCTCAACCATCACAAAATACGAGTACAGGTATGCTGCTCCAGGAACTCAGAAGCACTTCATGTGGACGATGTTTGGACCGGTTTCATCATACTCCGCCTTGGAGATCCACATCTATAGCACAAGTAAATAACAATAACAAGGACGAATCAGATTCCACATACAACAGAACTGCAAAGGAAGTAGAAACATTGTACTTAGATTTTGGACAGTAACAACCTGCTGGAAGGTACTGAGAGAAGCCAGAATGGAGCCACCAATCCAGACACTGTACTTCCTCTCCGGTGGCGCAACCACCTTCACTTTCATGCTGCTGGGGGCAAGCGCAGTGATCTCCTTGCTCATACGGTCACCGATACCAGGGAACATCGTGGTGCCACCACTGAGGACGACATTACCATACAGATCCTTCCTGATATCGACGTCGCACTTCATGATGGAGTTGTACGTGGCTTCATGTATGCCAGCAGCTTCCATACCAATGAAGGACGGCTGGAAAAGCACCTCAGGGCACCTGAACCTCTCTGCACCAATCGTGATGACCTGGCCATCGGGCAGCTCATAGCTCTTCTCAACGGTGGAGCTGGTCCTGGCAGTCTCCAGCTCCTGCTCGTAGTCGAGGGCAACGTAGGCAAGCTTTTCCTTTATGTCACGGACAATTTCTCGCTCAGCGGTTGTGGTGAAGGAGTAACCCCTCTCAGTAAGGATCTTCATGAGGTTGTCG
This sequence comes from Alloteropsis semialata, assembly GCA_004135705.1. Classification (NCBI taxonomy): domain Eukaryota; kingdom Viridiplantae; phylum Streptophyta; class Magnoliopsida; order Poales; family Poaceae; genus Alloteropsis; species Alloteropsis semialata. Next base: position 8,715,086 of record CM014274.1, read on the forward strand.
GTAAGGTCACGACCAGCAAGGTTCAATCGAAGAATAGCATGCGGAAGTGTAAACCCTTCATAGATTGGGACAGTGTGACTCACACCATCACCAGAGTCAAGCACAATACCTGCAGAAAAATAACTGTTACTTGCTCTGCAGTTAAATGACAGTTATGGAATAGGTTCTTAATGCAGTGATCATACCGGTTGTTCGACCACTGGCGTACAAGGATAGAACGGCCTGGATGGCGACATACATCGCCGGGCAGTTGAACGTCTCAAACATGATCTGGGTCATCTTCTCCCTGTTTGCCTTGGGATTGAGAGGGGCCTCTGTTAGCAGTATAGGATGCTCCTCAGGTGCAACACGAAGCTCATTGTAGAAGGTGTGGTGCCAGATCTTCTCCATGTCATCCCAGTTGCTGACAATGCCATGCTCGATAGGGTATTTGAGTGTCAGAATACCTCTTTTGGACTGAGCTTCATCGCCCACATAGGCATCCTTTTGGCCCATGCCAACCATGACACCAGTGTGGCGCGGCCTGCCTACAATGCTAGGAAAGACAGCTCTCGGTGCATCATCGCCAGCAAATCCCGCCTGTTTGGAATCAAGAGATCATTGGTTTAATAGAAGTCCAAAATGCATGAAGGTATCTGAAGGATTGACAGCCGGTCAGGAGAACCAACCTTGACCATTCCAGTGCCATTGTCACACACAATGGGCTGGACATCTTCTTCAGCCATTTCTCAAGTATTCTGCAGCACCAAAGGTGTACTTAGGATGTATATTTGGGTAATAAGGGCAACAATGTTCAGAACTCGCATATACAAATTCAAAACATTCAGCAGTGGTGCCAAAAGCGTCAAAAAGGGTACCGATGGTTCATGGACCCAGCAATTAAAAATGGTATGAAAACACCGATTTGCAATATGCCAGTCACCAGTCAAAGCTAATGTGCAGATGATATTCATGATTAAGAAAATGCAACTTGTGTACTTGATTAATGTGAGTACAAGCTTTCAAGCAATTCACAATGAGTTACAGGATGAATACACTTATTGGCACATGAATCTGACACTACAATAAGAAATGTTCCAAATATTGAATATCTTCAATTTTCAGCGATGTAATTCACACATATATAATAGCAGGATTCTGAATATTGACATCTGAAAAAATCAATAATACTCCCTCCGTTCTAAATCATAGTTCACTGTTGACTTTTGTAATGCACATTTGACCATTCATCTTATTTAAAAACTTATATCAAATTTTTGAATAAGACGAATGATCAAAGTTGTATATTTTAAACCCTATTTTAAAAGTCAACAGTGAAATACAATTTGGGACGAAAGGAGTAACAAACATGCATGGTAGCAGCCTAGCAGGGAATGGAAACACCCAGCAAGCATAAGGCATGTCTATTCTTCTCGGCTGAAATATCATCCCTGTTGGAAAGATGATTCACTGAATCATCATTGGTCATCCCGAGTCACTAATAGAAACTATTCAATTTCCTCTATTTTGCAACAAACGTGCATAGTACATATAAGGGATCACAAGGCAACATGATCAAACAATAAGGTCTCGCGCATAATATACTACCTCGTACTATACTGGACCGAAAGGTCCGCCACACAAAAACAGAGAACCCGATCAAGGATCAGAGAAGCAGAAAGAAATTACAACACTTAGTTTACGTATGCCGGAAATTTTTGCTCGTTATCTGGGTTACTCACATATGTCTGTAAACAGTAACAACAGAGCCGACACATATAGGGTAAGACAGCCAAACAAACGCAAAATTCACATGAGAAATCGAGGTCAACACAGACGGGGAACTTGCGCGACGATCTTCCGAACGGACTGACCAATCATTACCCCCAATCACATCAGTGCGAGAACAAGGGGATCGAATAGCTTGGCAATACCTTGGCGGCGTTGACGAGGAGGCGAAGGGGATCGAATCGCCCGGCCCTTTGCTTCTGGCGAGCTCCCTCAGGTGACGCGAGCTTGAGAGCGAGACGAAACAAATGGGAGAGCGGCAGCCAAAGCAGTGGAGCGAGCCTCTTTATACGAGCCCGCCAGGTTGGACTGGTCTGCAGGCGCCGGCCGCGTGTTTTACGCATTGGCTGCAGGTGCCCAGCGCCGGTGGGAAGCCGCCATGTCACGGCACGGCATGACGGCAGCGCGCGCGACCGCGGGGGCGACCGGGCCAGCCAACAGCCTCGGACCTCGCCGGGGCCAGGTCAACGGAGGCGCAGCCGCCGGATGGAATAGCCATCGCGGGCGAACGGCGGCCGCAGCGCCAGAGCGGAGCTTTCGGTGCCGGAACCGGCAGGATGTCCACGTCGGATGACATGGCAGTTGGGTGGGAGTGGGGACACCGGCGGCGGCCGTGGTCCGTGGGCTGGAAGACGACCGAGGCACCGAGCCGTGGGGGCCTAGGAGCAGGTTCCAACTACCGTAGGGCCTAGGAGCAGGTAACAACTACGCTACCAGATATCAGTCCGGCCCACCACACTCGTCAGTGTCCGGCCGAAAGCACACGAAAACTAAAAACTGGCCCAAAGATTTGTCCTTCAGGCTCAAATAGGGCTGGACAAAAAGCTCGTTAGGTTCGCTCGGTGGTTCGGTATAAAAGTGTTCCGATTGGATTAGTTTTTTTTTAAATTAAAATGACTTCATTTAGAATGACTTTCGACTTCGCTCGGCTCGTTAGGCTCGGCTCGTTAAGCTCGACATGAAGTTGGGTCTCAAACAATTCAGGAGACTATGATAAATAAGATTATGCTAATTTCAAAAAAAAACCTCGAAAAACTGCTTTCAACTCGATATCAGCTCGATATCCAGCCTAGGCTCAAACACTCCAAGATCCACCGAGTTGGGCTGATCGGCTTCATGGTGTAAAAGGCTTGGGCTTTGTTGACCGACGGCTGGGCTGAGCGAGATCAGTCTTGTTATTATTTGACTATTTCCTTCTCGTCCGGCCGGCACAGCCCTTTTAATACCGCACCAAAAACGATTGAGAAATCGTTTTTTTTTTCTAGCAAGGATCACATGTCGCATGGGATATTTTTTAGGATCTTCAGATGAATATCATGCTCCACTCCCGAGTACACTCATTTCGCCCTTTACCGAGTGCGATCTGAGCTCAAAACAAAGATCTATCACAGCAGAGCAGACTCAGCAGAGGCGACAAGCCAGGCAGGTCAAACGTAGGCCATTACTCACCTCCAACCCAATCCTCATCAGACGATCGCGATTTCTACCATTCCTGTCCGTGCCCTAAACAAGCAGCTCCGAGGAAACGACGTCAATTACCCTCAAAGCCTACGCCCCAGTGGTAAACCGTCTCATGAGTCATGCCTCGTGACTCGGGGATCGCAACAAGGGCCACAGCAATTGGAGCCCAAACCTTATCAAGGGGATTTAAACCTGATAGTTTGAGACCGTCGAGTCGACAGCAAATATTATCAGTGTCAAAATTGCCCCGCACTAGCTCCGTATCACTCTCGCTCGGACCATCCGCCCGGACCCAACCGGCCGGCAAAAGCGCGAAACCGAACTCCCGGAGTTAACAAGTCCAATCATTGACTATATTCATTTCCCCCCAGATCCTCAAAGTGGCAATAATTCGCACGTTCTTCCCGGAGATCTGACGCGATTCCGTCCGGCTCCTCTGACGCCGGAACAGCACCGGCCACCGGCCCGGGTGAATGGGGCTGATACATCGTCGGTGCTTTCAGCACTCGAGCGCATGATAAGGCGATACGCGAATACGCCTCGGCAGAGGGCATAGGCTTCGGCGCTTTGTGTGGTCACGGCTCACGCAAGAGCCTGCTTTCAGCAGTGGTGGCTGCATTATTGGCGTCCGGCGGGCGACAGAGAAAAAGCGCCGGCGACACGCGCTCCGGCACACGCGTCGCCGTGATGCTCCCGGTAGTGGAAGGCCCGGGGAGAAGGCATTACGCGAGGTGAGGCAATAATTCAGTTACGCTGACGACGGGAGGGGTGGCTTGGCGCCTTGCCGGACCCGCCGGCGGAATATTTAACTATTTGCCATCCTTGCAAACGGTGCTCCTTCAAAAACCACTCTTCCAAACGAACCTATATTTTTGCCATCGGCCTTCGCGAGTTCCTACAAATTTGCCATTTTTGCTGACGTGTCGCGCCACCTCCTCAGTCCACCATGGATCGGCCGCGCGAAAAGACTCCCGTGCCCTTGCCTTCCTCACGTTGGCCAGTTCTCTTTCCCTCTCTTGCAGCTGACGTGTGGGACCCACCCCATAGGCTCATCTTCACGAGACCCGCCGCCGATGCAGGGCCGTCACCGAGGCCGAGCTCCCCGGCCGCCGTGTCGTCAGACTCGGTGATCTGTGGGCAGGCAGGTGGTGGCGAAGTTCGTGACCCCGGCGCCGGTCCTGGCAACGGACCCGTCTTGGGCGTTGGGCAAGGACGCCGTGACCATCGGCCGCGCGCTGGTCGCGATGGCCGGCTGGAGCCCGACCTCCTCGCGCATGATGCGGATCAGCTCCTTGCCTCCTCGACGGTGCACGTGCCGTTGGTCGCATGACATCGGCGACCTCATGACGGAGATCGGCAGCGGCATCACGTACACCAACGTGTTCGACGCCAACTTCGACACGCTCGTGTCGGCCCTCGTCGCGGCGGGCGCCGGCGGCCTCCCCATCGTGGTCGGCGAGGTCGGGTGGCCGACCGACGGCGACAAGCACGCCACCGCGGCGCTCGCGCAGAAGTTCTACGCGGGCCTGATGCGGAAGCTGGCGGCCAAGGGGCACGCCGCTGCGGCCGAACCAGTACATCGTGGTGTACCTGTTCAGCCTCATCGACGAGGACGCCAAGAGCCTGGCGCCGGGCAACTTCGAGCGCCACTGGGGCATCATGCGGTACGACGGCGGGGACAAGGCTGTGCCGACGGTCTTCATCTGCCCGAGCTCATCGCCGCTTGGTTCTCCCGCCGCTACACCCGGTTCAAGAAGCGCTCTGCCGACTTCCACGGCCGCGCCGCCGACCTCGTCCACGGCCTCCGGGGCCCGGCGGTGCCCAGGAGGCAGCCGCTCAAGGGCCAGGCCCGCGTCGCCGCGCTCCGAGAGCTGCGCACCCTCGCCACCACCCACCAATCTATTACCATGCCCATCGCCGAGGCCGGCGGTGTGGCCCTGCTGACCTTGCTGCTCGCCCCTTCACGCCCCACGCCGAGAGGCAAAAAAAATGGCAAGAAAAGAACGTAGAAGGTTGAAGATAAGTCTGTGTCGTGGGTCCCACGCGCAGAGACAACAGAGGGGAAAGAGACCTGGCCAACATGAAGAAGGGAGGGGCAAGGAGGTCTTGTCACACCCGGATTTACGAAGGAAATCCGAATGCTACTATATGTGTACCCAGGAAGTCTTTACACACATATAGCTCAGAAATGAATATCAAAGAAAGGAAAACAGTGCTCGATAACATAAACAGGAATAAAGTCATTACATCACAGGCATTACATTATTATCAGGTTTATCAAAGTAGCGGAAGCCTGACGTAGTCTAACTCCAGAACATCTCCACAGGGACTCTGACTGGGGGAATGCACTGCCTAGAACTCCGGGAACTCTTCGGGAAATGCATCCACTGGCGGCTCATCTGAGTACCCATCCGGGATTTTGTTGATATGAAGCAAGTGTAAGTAATCCATCTTACTTAGCAAGTATAACATGATTAGATGAGGCTCAAAAGGCTAGACAAGGTTTAAACTGCGGTTAGCATTTTTAGTTGATTGATTTTAGAATTAACCTGTATTACTATAATTATATGACAACCCGGTTGTAACCCACATTAGAAAAACATGTGAGATATTATAAGTAACCAACATCATCATTAACCATTACTTTAGAAAACAAGGAACCGCTCGAAAAGGATCCAGGCCGCTCTTGACCGTGAGCACGGCTGTTATAACAGTTTTACACTCTGCAGAGGTTGTACACTTTCACCACCGGTCGTGATCCCCCTTGCCTTGGGCACGCACTCCCTTCACACCACGTGAAATGAGTACAGGGTTTCACTACGAGACCTTTCAAAAGACACCCTAGCAAGCTAGTGGCCGCTACGGTTTCCTGACAGGCGCATGGACCCCTCCAGGCTCCAGCCAAAACATCACACAGAACCATCACACACAAACCCCAACGAGAACTGACCGAGGTCCACACTTAAACCTGGCAGCCCCACTTGCGCCTTTCGGTAACCACTAGACAAGCTAGAGCCGTACAGTTTACTTAGTCAAGACCAGAGCCATGTGGTTCCTGTGGTTGTACGGTTTTCCTGGGTGGCCGCTTTAAGATCGGAACCTTAAGAAGAGACGCTTAGAGCAATGCAAACACATGCTCAAGCTCCCTAAACCAAGTTGCTAAAAAGCATATTTTAATAAGGTTCCAAGTATATCATTAGTCAAGATTAACATTTATTCATCGATCATTAGCGGTTGCAAGCAAGCTAAGCACAACTAACCTATCTACCCACATGCATAAACCCAAGGTAACAAGGTAAATAGGATAAACAAGACTAGTCAATCCTATGGTTTAACAAATTAGACACATGCATGAATGAATAACATGATTAATAGGTGAATAGGTATCAAGGATAAATCATGTTACACTTGCCTTCCTCAAAGTATTGCTGCTGAACCGGGTCTTCAAACTCTTGATCAAAGCCGGCCTCGTACTGCTCGCACTCTAAACACGCATTCCAATCACCACACATACATCCATCACAAGCCAGTACATGCATACAAAAGTATTTCTATTAGAACAGTACATCATACAATGAAAACAGAAACAAAAAGGATAGAAAACTAATCTACGCATTTCTACGATCACAACAACGCGAAAATCACTCTAATCGGATCTACGGTGATTAAACTACACTAAAAACAAGATCGAGGACTAACCTGCGAGAACCGAGGACCTAAACGTTATTAACCCTAGACTTTGAGGGGTAGCAGGGAAGTTTTTCTGAACTGCAAGGGGGACGGCGGGTTGATTTGTGAATCTTCCAGGGACTCTTTAGAAAAAGAGCGAAGGGGTATGCTGGGATCTATTCTGGGCCGTTGGATCAAGGATGGAGGGCCGGATTTTTATGAAACGAAAGGGTAAGTTGCTTCTAATCCTGGCCGTTGGATCAAGGATGGATGGCCGGATTTTTATGAAACGAAGGGGTATCTTCTGATTTAATCCTGGCCGTTGATTGCTTGATGGGTGGCTGCCGGTGCTTCTGCTCATCTGTGCAGAGAAAATACTGTGCCGTGAGGAGGAATACTGTGCCGATCTTCTTCCTCGGGAGAACGGCGCCCAGAACAGAGGGCGGCGGCGTCCACGGTTCTGGCCGCCGGCGTTGAGGGCCCCAGGCCTACGGTCCACGGATTCCTGTGCAACTTGGACTAGAGCGAGAGGGCGACGACGCGAACTCGTTTTCGTTCTCACCTAGGACAGAAACACAGCAGGGGCGGCGAATTTCGAAGGGGGGCGGACTGATTGCCGGGCGCCCGAGGAGGACGGGGTTGCGGCCTCTGCCTGCTGTTGTCCGGCGTCGGGATGAGGTCCGGGAATCCCTGTTCATGTGACAAAGAGGAAGGGAGTGAGGGAAAAGCATGGATGGCGGCCAACAGAAGCAGCGACGAAGGTCATATACCTTCACTGTTCGCGACGAAATCCGGTCGGGGACCGATGATGGTGATGGAATTGGAGAGCAATGGAAGTAAAGGAGGTTGGGGGAGGTCTTGTCCAAGCTTTTGTAGGGGGAGAAGGGGCACTGGTGGCCGAATTTGAAGGGGCAGGGGCGACGGGCGAGTTTCAGCTCCATGGATTGAATGTTTGTCAGTGGAATTGATGGGGATTTCGGTTTCCAGAGGGAGAGGAAAGGAAGGGAGGGGGGTTCGGTCATTACTGGAGGAGGAGATGAGCGACCTTCTGGTTCCTCGATGTAGGAGAAGGGAGGGGCGACGAGAACAGAGGGGGCGCGGCGTTGCTGTGTTCGTGAAAAAGAAGGGAGAACAGCGTCCCTGGTTTCTGCGTGGGTTGGGCCAAGAGAGAAAGGAAGGAGGGAAAGAATAGTCGGCCTGCAGGTTAGATTAGGTCCAAGGACTCGTTTTGGGCCAAAGAAGAGAAAGGGAGGATGGGCCGGAATTTGGGTCGGAAGGAGTTTTAGAATTTGACTTGTACTTTGGGTCATGGTGCAAAAAGAAAAGAGGTCGGGTTTGGATTTGGATCGGGTTCTGGGTTTGGTTAGGGTACTCGGACACTGGAAAAGAAAGAAAACAGAAAGTAAAAACGGGCCGAGTTAAGGTTGGGTTTTCCGGACTCTAGGGCTAGCACACAAAACACTCAAACAATAAAACGATGCATCGGCATGAAATGCACAAACAAGTTTCTAAACCTAGGGTTGATTTTAATTCCGAAAAGGTTTTATATTTTTCTAAATTTCGGGAATGCTCACACAAGAACTAGCAAATTAATTACTATATTAGAAAGGGAATTTTTAGGGTGTTACAATCCTACCCCCCTTAAAAGGAATCTCGTCCTCGAGATTCGGTTGAGCCTTCAAACAGCTGTGGATATTCTGTCTTTAGATCTTCTTCTCTTTCCCAAGTTGCCTCATCCATTGAGTGCCGGCTCTACTGCACCAGATCCGTATTACTTTACTCCTTGTGACTCTTTCTGCCACTTCTAATATCTTGACAGGATACTCCTTATACGTAAGATCCTCTTGTACATCGAGTTCCTCCAAAGGTAACTGCTCTTCTGGAAACTGGGTAGCTCTATTTGCATGACTTCTTCTGCTTAGAGCATCTGCCACCAAATTTGCTTTTCTTGGATGGTATTGAACTTCTAGGAATGGTAGATGTGCAGAACAAAAACCCATCCAACTATTTACACACTTAACTTAAACCTATATCTAGATGTTTGTGAGTATAAAACTCACATTCATCACAATCATTACAAAAAGCCAACTCATGCATTTAACATAATCACAATTCATTCAAATCACCCAAGAGCACATGTTCACACATGAGAAACTTAAAACAAACTAAAAACGCATCTAAGTCGTTTATTACAACTCATGGGACAAACCTAAAGATCCTCATCTATGGTGATACGGGCCTATTCTCATAAGAGAAAGCAACGGAGAGAGTCAAATTTTGCAATAGATAAGGATAGAAGTATAAGCAAGGATTTTTATTAAATTACTGACAAGGCAAAACAAGGATAGATTAAATAAATAAAATGAGGTATGTATAATCAATAAATAAAATAACCAAGGTTAAATCAAAATGAAATAAAGCAAGGAGTATAAACTCTAAACGACCATTCTACTCTAGGCTACGCATCCTACAGTCAGCACTGCTTTGATACCACTCTGTCACACCCGGATTTACGAAGGAAATCCGAATGCTACTATATGTGTACCCAGGAAGTCTTTACACACATATAGCTCAGAAATGAATATCAAAGAAAGGAAAACAGTGCTCGATAACATAAACAGGAATAAAGTCATTACATCACAGGCATTACATTATTATCAGGTTTATCAAAGTAGCGGAAGCCTGACGTAGTCTAACTCCAGAACATCTCCACAGGGACTCTGACTGGGGGAATGCACTGCCTAGAACTCCGGGAACTCTTCGGGAAATGCATCCACTGGCGGCTCATCTGAGTACCCATCCGGGATTTTGTTGATATGAAGCAAGTGTAAGTAATCCATCTTACTTAGCAAGTATAACATGATTAGATGAGGCTCAAAAGGCTAGACAAGGTTTAAACTGCGGTTAGCATTTTTAGTTGATTGATTTTAGAATTAACCTGTATTACTATAATTATATGACAACCCGGTTGTAACCCACATTAGAAAAACATGTGAGATATTATAAGTAACCAACATCATCATTAACCATTACTTTAGAAAACAAGGAACCGCTCGAAAAGGATCCAGGCCGCTCTTGACCGTGAGCACGGCTGTTATAACAGTTTTACACTCTGCAGAGGTTGTACACTTTCACCACCGGTCGTGATCCCCCTTGCCTTGGGCACGCACTCCCTTCACACCACGTGAAATGAGTACAGGGTTTCACTACGAGACCTTTCAAAAGACACCCTAGCAAGCTAGTGGCCGCTACGGTTTCCTGACAGGCGCATGGACCCCTCCAGGCTCCAGCCAAAACATCACACAGATCCATCACACACAAACCCCAACGAGAACTGACCGAGGTCCACACTTAAACCTGGCAGCCCCACTTGCGCCTTTCGGTAACCACTAGACAAGCTAGAGCCGTACAGTTTACTTAGTCAAGACCAGAGCCATGTGGTTCCTGTGGTTGTACGGTTTTCCTGGGTGGCCGCTTTAAGATCGGAACCTTAAGAAGAGACGCTTAGAGCAATGCAAACACATGCTCAAGCTCCCTAAACCAAGTTGCTAAAAAGCATATTTTAATAAGGTTCCAAGTATATCATTAGTCAAGATTAACATTTATTCATCGATCATTAGCGGTTGCAAGCAAGCTAAGCACAACTAACCTATCTACCCACATGCATAAACCCAAGGTAACAAGGTAAATAGGATAAACAAGACTAGTCAATCCTATGGTTTAACAAATTAGACACATGCATGAATGAATAACATGATTAATAGGTGAATAGGTATCAAGGATAAATCATGTTACACTTGCCTTCCTCAAAGTATTGCTGCTGAACCGGGTCTTCAAACTCTTGATCAAAGCCGGCCTCGTACTGCTCGCACTCTAAACACGCATTCCAATCACCACACATACATCCATCACAAGCCAGTACATGCATACAAAAGTATTTCTATTAGAACAGTACATCATACAATGAAAACAGAAACAAAAAGGATAGAAAACTAATCTACGCATTTCTACGATCACAACAACGCGAAAATCACTCTAATCGGATCTACGGTGATTAAACTACACTAAAAACAAGATCGAGGACTAACCTGCGAGAACCGAGGACCTAAACGTTATTAACCCTAGACTTTGAGGGGTAGCAGGGAAGTTTTTCTGAACTGCAAGGGGGACGGCGGGTTGATTTGTGAATCTTCCAGGGACTCTTTAGAAAAAGAGCGAAGGGGTATGCTGGGATCTATTCTGGGCCGTTGGATCAAGGATGGAGGGCCGGATTTTTATGAAACGAAAGGGTAAGTTGCTTCTAATCCTGGCCGTTGGATCAAGGATGGATGGCCGGATTTTTATGAAACGAAGGGGTATCTTCTGATTTAATCCTGGCCGTTGATTGCTTGATGGGTGGCTGCCGGTGCTTCTGCTCATCTGTGCAGAGAAAATACTGTGCCGTGAGGAGGAATACTGTGCCGATCTTCTTCCTCGGGAGAACGGCGCCCAGAACAGAGGGCGGCGGCGTCCACGGTTCTGGCCGCCGGCGTTGAGGGCCCCAGGCCTACGGTCCACGGATTCCTGTGCAACTTGGACTAGGAGCGAGAGGGCGACGACGCGAACTCGTTTTCGTTCTCACCTAGGACAGAAACACAGCAGGGGCGGCGAATTTCGAAGGGGGGCGGACTGATTGCCGGGCGCCCGAGGAGGACGGGGTTGCGGCCTCTGCCTGCTGTTGTCCGGCGTCGGGATGAGGTCCGGGAATCCCTGTTCATGTGACAAAGAGGAAGGGAGTGAGGGAAAAGCATGGATGGCGGCCAACAGAAGCAGCGACGAAGGTCATATACCTTCACTGTTCGCGACGAAATCCGGTCGGGGACCGATGATGGTGATGGAATTGGAGAGCAATGGAAGTAAAGGAGGTTGGGGGAGGTCTTGTCCAAGCTTTTGTAGGGGGAGAAGGGGCACTGGTGGCCGAATTTGAAGGGGCAGGGGCGACGGGCGAGTTTCAGCTCCATGGATTGAATGTTTGTCAGTGGAATTGATGGGGATTTCGGTTTCCAGAGGGAGAGGAAAGGAAGGGAGGGGGGTTCGGTCATTACTGGAGGAGGAGATGAGCGACCTTCTGGTTCCTCGATGTAGGAGAAGGGAGGGGCGACGAGAACAGAGGGGGCGCGGCGTTGCTGTGTTCGTGAAAAAGAAGGGAGAACAGCGTACCTGGTTTCTGCGTGGGTTGGGCCAAGAGAGAAAGGAAGGAGGGAAAGAATAGTCGGCCTGCAGGTTAGATTAGGTCCAAGGACTCGTTTTGGGCCAAAGAAGAGAAAGGGAGGATGGGCCGGAATTTGGGTCGGAAGGAGTTTTAGAATTTGACTTGTACTTTGGGTCATGGTGCAAAAAGAAAAGAGGTCGGGTTTGGATTTGGATCGGGTTCTGGGTTTGGTTAGGGTACTCGGACACTGGAAAAGAAAGAAAACAGAAAGTAAAAACGGGCCGAGTTAAGGTTGGGTTTTCCGGACTCTAGGGCTAGCACACAAAACACTCAAACAATAAAACGATGCATCGGCATGAAATGCACAAACAAGTTTCTAAACCTAGGGTTGATTTTAATTTCCGAAAAGGTTTTATATTTTTCTAAATTTCGGGAATGCTCACACAAGAACTAGCAAATTAATTACTATATTAGAAAGGGAATTTTTAGGGTGTTACAGGTCTTTTCGTGCAGCCAATCCACGCTGGACTGAGGAGGTGGCGCGACACGTCAGCAAAAGTGGTAAATTTGTAGGATCCCACGAAGGCCGATGGCAAAAATGTAGGTTCGTTTGGAAGAGTGGTTTTTGAAGGAGCGCCGTTTGCAAGGATGGCAAATAGTTAAATATCCCCCAGCCGGCAACTCCCACTCTGGACTGCCGGGCGGGGAGAAGTTTCCAACGTCCAAGTCAAAAGCGTGCTTCATGCCTCAGCATTATTTTCTTTCGGGCGTATTATTGGGGTGAATAGTGCGAAACAATGTAAAGTTGTGCACCTAGAAGATGGTTTTCGAACGAAGCAACCCAAGATGGCACATGGTATTATTAGTACAAAAAATTGCGTGTTAGTCTGACTTTGTAGCGCGTAGAGTGGTTTTTTATATGAAATGGTGGTGTTATCATTCAGAGACAGTGGAAAGTCTGAGATCCTTCGGATGGACGTTTCTACCTCACTAGAGGAAGTGCTCAACTGACAAATATTTTCTTGTTGGGGACGTATCCTGTGCAAACCGGAATCCTGTGCAAACTTTGCAAACTGTTGATCAGAACCACATGAGTTAGATCCGATGGCTATGGAGAGGGCTTGGCTACTTTTGCACTTAAACGCCCGCCATCAGCCCATCTAATCTCCTTTGTTTTGCAAATCACCCCCTCCCCCAAATCACCAGACGCACGTCGCCGCCTCCGTGGACTCCCGCGGAACGAATCATCATCGACGCCGGCGCCCGCGAGGACTCCGCCGCCCACGACGCAGCGACTCCGGCGCCCGCGACGCGCCCCTACCATAGGGCCAGCGCCCCCCTCTCGATTCCCTCTCCCGAAGCCATGCGCACCATTGAAAGTCATGCGAAGACAAAAGGCTACCTGAATTGTGGCCATGGATGAATTGGCCGAGAATGGCGTCAATGACACCAGTGGACTATCTGATCAGATGAATCAGCAGGAGATCTGTTGAGCACCTGAGCTCTGCTCTGTTCATGCGTCTTGCCTGGCATCAACATGCACGAGCAGTGCCAGTGAGTCATCCGGGAGAGAGGGGACACAGGAGCAATAGACGCCCCGAGTGTGGTGTGTCGCCGCCGTGATGATCCGGCGAAACGCGTGTCCCTCCTCGCCCAGGCGCTCGCCGAAGCACATCAGCACGGGGAGGCAGGACACGGCGTGCCCGGAGCTCCATGATCCGCCTCCGACGCCCGGAGCTCCTCGCCGGGAGCGCGGCGCGCCCACGCGCGCGCCGGCGTGAACAGCCAGACCCGCGTCGGTTGCAGCGTCCCCGCGACGAGGTTGCGGCGGCACACGGACCCGCACCTGGAGCGCCGGATGGTGTTGGTGTTGCCGGAGTCGCTGCGTCGCGGGCGCCGGATTCCATGGCGTCGTGGGCGGCGGCGTCCATGGCGTCGTGGGCGGCGGAGTCCTCGCGGGCGCCGGCGTCGATGGCGATTCGTTCCGCGGGAGTCCACGTGTCGCGGGTGCCTGCAACGCGAACAGGCACGGAGGCGGCGACGTGCGTCTGGTGATTTGGGGGAGGGGGTGATTTGCAAAACAAAGGAGATTAGATGGGCTGATGGCGGGCGTTTAAGTGCAAAAGTAGCCAAGCCCTCTCCATAGCCATCGGATCTAACTCATGTGGTTCTGATCAACAGTTTGGAAAGTTTGCACAGGATTCTGGTTTGCACAGGATACGTCCCCTTTCTTGTTAGCCTATAGACCTAGAGTGGTGGTTACACATTTATAGTCTCAAAAGTCTTGAACTACTCCTTCAAATTTAAATATATGGCATTTATCTTCGCAAAAAAAAAACCGTTAAAGACGAACTGAATTTGTTCGTTTTAATTAATAACCTTGTCCTCAAACATTTTAAAACGGACGGAGCATTTTTGGCTAACTAATTTATACCTTGTTTTCACCGAGGAAAGGTGTGAAATGGTCAGATGGGAATCAAAGGTTTGCCGCTTGAACTGTAAGTCCAAACCTCAAACTGCCAAAAAAGAGGAGCCGATTATACGGCAACGTTCATCTCTGCCCAAGGAAAAAATATTTGTTCTGCAGATCATCGGTATTCTCCCTCATCAGCTGTTAATTGGGTAGTTCCTAAGCTTACAGCCAAGCCTGCTTATATTCAACACATGAAAGAGGTTCGTTTATGGATCGATGCGTGAGAGTTCATACCTCATACAATAGCTCGTTTATACTTAAAAAAACGATACCTCTTTCTGCGAATACTTTTTTAAGTTTTTCTCTAACAGTGTTTTAAGTTATTTATAGACGAGGTTTTTGTTCGATACTAATCCTAGTTGGTGGGCTGAATGTTTTCATGGGCCGTTTCATGTTTGATGGGCATTCCGTTCGTTGCAGAGCAGAACGCTTCCGAGTTCCAACACGTAATTGCAAAACTCAACAAGTTCGAGTGGTCTGATGGACAGGTTTCGTGCTACCATTGCAAAATGGAGCTATGGAAATGCTAATTTTGTAAAAGCCTTATGTCAATAGTCATTTCTTCCATCATATATTTGCAATTGCAGGTATCACTCTCACATCAACAGACTTGGTCAGTTCTACAACCTTAAAAGAAAAGAAGAATGGAAGAAGAAGAAAAAGAATCATGACCAAAAACTGTTCACTGCTCACCAACAACACTATACAGTTAATCTTCATAGCTTTACGCTATTGAGTCTCGTTCTGCTCGGCACCGGCGTCAACGTGCACCTGCAGCTGCACGGCCTCCGCTCTGTCCGCCGGGGAGGGATTAGCGGCGAACGGCGCCCGCCTGCACGTGGGGCACGTCTGCCGCGCGGCGAGCCAGCGGTCGATGCACCGCACGTGGAAGCCGTGGTTGCAGTGTGGCAGCGCGCGCACGCGGTCGCCGGGCGCGAACTCGGTGAGGCAGATGGCGCATTCCGCCGCGCCGCACCCGGCGAGCTCGACCTCGGGCGGGTAGACCACCGGCGGCGGGAGCGGGCGGCGGGACCGACCGCCTTTCCTCCTGGGGTCGGCCTGGCAGGAGGAGGCCCTCGATGCCCCGGCGCCGCTGCCTCCGGGAGGCTCCTCCTGGCCGTAGCACACGCGGCGCGTGACGCGGAACGCGCACCGCACGACCGCGTGGACCGCGAGCACGACCACGAGGCCGCACAGCAGCAGCGACAGCACCGTGATCACCGTCGCGTTCAGCGAGCTGAAGGGCGCCGCGGCGCGCGCGTGCACTCCGCCCACCTGCACCTGCTCCTCCACGGCCGGCCCCTGCGACGGGGCCGCCGCCGCCGCCGTCACCGTCGCGGCGGCGTGCGACAGGAGCCTCCTTGCATGCAGCTGTTCGACGTCCATCCTATATATTTTGCCAAGTTGTAACGTGAAAAAAATCCGAGTGCGTGGCAGAGCAACAGCAACCTTGTTGCGGTGGGAGAGTGTTCTCTCGCGGCACGGGGTGGAGAGGGGTTTATATAGGGACGGAGAGGGGCAGTAAGATATTTAGTGTCCCCGTCAGTGGATTGTCTTAAGTAGCAGCAAATCCAAAAGGAGATTTAGCTTAACCTGATGGACTAGTCGATCGATCTAAACTAATGGAAGGTGTTTTAATGGGGACAACATCGAGCCATGGAGATAAGACAGATGCCCTCACTAGCCACCTGATGAAGCCATAGATGGGCGGCATAAGTCACTGATAAAAAACATTCTGACTCGAATTAACAATACAGATTTGCAAGGCAGTGCTTCATTTAATCATTTTAAAAAAACACAGATATGTTTCTACAATTCATCAGCCTGAAAAATGGAGATTACTGTATCTCAGAGGAAGGTGAAGCTGCAATTGCAAAATGCAGTATCAGTTATGCTCTGCTGCTCGATCAAATTATGTGAGTGTGAGTGTCTACGTCTGTACTGGTTTTTCGTAAAAAAAAAAGTTAAGTGGGGAACAAATTGCCAAGTACACAAGATGAAGCCGAGACCGCAACAAACTCCCACAGATTGCGTGTTTAAGCTGACTTTTGTAAGACCAAAACGCGCCGAGATGGGCTCACTGAAACAAAGCGGGGCACCAAACCGCACTTACTCTCATCATTAGGGGCTAAATAATATATCAGCTAAAAAAATGCTCGACGTGATCCGGCGAATTGGAGCCTCCACTAACGGCGACCCGTCGGCGAGCGGGAGAGGGACACCTGGACGCGGAGGTGCCACCGTGGCGATGGCTTGTCAATGCGGGAGTGGCTCGGCCCGGCCGCGTAGGATTGTTCTCCGTCCGACGTGTCTGTCTAACGTTCCAGGCCATCAGCTACTTTTGGGCTCCGTCGGCTTCGGTAAAGACAATGGTTTCGTAAATTGTGGGCCGGGCCATATTAAGAAAACAGTATGGGCCTGCAAGAGTTTCCGTCAAACTGAAATTTTGTTCCAAAATGAGTGGATTTTGCAATTCAAAATAATTAAAAAGATACTCCATCCATCCTAGCTTATAATTTGTTTTAGATTTTCTAGATACGGAGAATTTGGTATGCATCTAGATATAGCATATATCTAAATGTCTAATAGAAGTTGTGAATATAGAGAAACCAAAACAAATTGTAATTAGGACGGAAGGAGTATTGGATAAGATAAAATTTCGATTCAACTCTTTTAAATAGCTGCATGATTTCCTTTATGCCAAATTACTCTCTTTTCCTTGGACCATCACATAACTTGCGCTAAATTTTCGTTTTCAGAACTCTCAGAAACGAAGGAGGCGTCTTGATAATCCTCTGTTCCGCGTGTTGTTTGTATTGATAGAGGCAAAGACTTCCCTTTCTGTGAAAACAAAAGGACTAACCTGACTTTGTATCGAGTGGCTTCATGAATCATGACAAGAAAAGAAAGTCCCATGGCTCCATGCGCTTATATATGTAGTAATAATGCAGGCGCGCGCATACAAAGCGGAAGGGGCACTGTTAGTTTAAGCACGCATCATGGCAACTTGCAGCATGGGGCCTAGCTAAAGAGCCGGCAGTGGATTCTAAGCTAGGTTATCCATCCACAGTACCACGATGATCAATCGGCCATCTCCAATAGTTGAAACCGTTCTGGATGCGCGGTACTGCTGGAAAGTGGAAAGAGCCGTAAGTCGTTCCAATCCGCCGAGCAAACACTGTCCAAGCGTTACTGCTAGTTGTGCCATGAGCGACATTATATTAACTTCAAAAGAGAGGTGACAGCCGTACGTCAGTAACAGGTATTAGTGAGCTGATTGTTCAGGATGCTATACTTACAAAAGATAATATCTTAAAGTGAAATTGGCAAGGAGATGAAAAATGTGTCTTCTGTTCAGAAAAGGAGGTTCGTTTCAAAAAAAAAAAGTAGACTGTGAAACGTTTGTTCTTTGATTGCACCATGGCTGAATACGTGTGGAGCCCGGTTGCTATATTTATGGCCTTATGGGTGCCCACTGCCCAGTGTAGACCATGCTCCTCTGAGAAATTGTGGTTTTCGGTGGAAATTCATATGAAACATGGGTGAAGTTTACATACGGTGGATATGTCGGCCATCTGTTGGGCATATGGAGAGTTTGGGATGCTATTTGCTTTGAGAAAGAAAAATTGTTTGATCTCCTACAGAGGTCATTTGCTCAGCTTCTTCATTCATGTCGTTTTGAGCAGAGTTACAGAAATATGGCAAAGAGCAAATGGAGACTGGAGCTAATCAGCTAAAGCTCTCGGGAATGCAGCACTGCAGCTGCACCCACAGGAGGCGCCAGTGGGAGACTTAGGAATGGTGATGGTGAGGTGAAGAAGCAAGAGGAGGGTGTGGAGAGTTGGCCGGTCAACAGCTCAGCACTCAGGGATGTCATACAAGAGGGGTTTGCTTAGGAGTTCTTTGGAGAAATCGTGATGTTTCTGTATGCAAACGGTTGTATTTTGCTGCTCTTCGATTTTGTTGGCAGCTCTGTTTAAACCTGCTTTGCTGTAGTAGTGCTCAGAAGTAGTAGCTGGAACTTTAGATGATCAGCTGTGTGTCTTTCTGCTCAAACCCAGTAACTGTAATTTCGTTATCTGTTGGTAATGAAATCATGGATTTGCTCCAATAGGCTATGAAAGCTAATTCTATCCTTTCAGGTCTGCAGCGGGTCGGGCATACGTACGCGATGGGAATATACAGGGATCGGATAAGAGGCTGAACAGGGAGCAGCGATTTGACGCCAGCTGATCGGACTGATCGAAAGGCGAGTAGCGAGGGCTACGTGCCTTTCCAGGTCGAACTCCACTCCGTGTCTGCATGCATCCATCTGCAACTGCACTAAAAAATAGCCGATTATTGGGTGAACTCTTCGCTTGAAAATGAACCAGTTCGGACTGTCGCAAGCAACGCACCAAGACGAAACGAAAGGCCTGTTTTTTTTTTTTGAGGGAGAACAAAGGGCCTGTTGGGCTCCAGCATTTTTTTGAGGGAGAACAAAGGGCCTGTTGGGCTCCAGCAGATTTATGTTGGAGTTCCATAACATTTTTTTGTCTGTTCAGAACATTTCTGTTGGGTCACATGTACTTTGCAGATTCAGAACTAGGGCCTGTTTAGTTTGGGGAAAAAAGTTTGCGAACTTTACTGTAGCAATTTTAAACCTAAGATTAGGAGGACTAAACATGATCTAATTATAAAACTAATTACACGAATGGACGGGAAATCGTGAGACGAAATCTATTAAGCCTAATTAATCCGTCATTAGAGATTGTTTACTGTAGCACGACGTTGTCTAATCATGGCCAAATTAGGCTCATTAGATTCGTCTCGCAAAGTTACCGGGGGTTATGGAATGGGTTTTATCATTAACACACGTTTAATACTCCATGCATGTAAGATTCCCTTTGATGAATAGTGAAGTTTGATGAACAGTGAAGTTTGGGGTGGAAACTAAACAGGGCCCTACTAATGTACTGTACAAATTACAGAATGTAGAGAGGAATCTTTGTTGTCTGGTAGCTCAAGAATACAAGCCAGTTTGGAGGGTGCTTCCACAGACCACAGTGCCGCCAGTGCCACGACGAGAGCGAACGCGACTGCACCGGCACGGCGGCACCACCACGGTCTGTTAGCCCCAACCCCAAAGTCCAAAACAAACAAAAAGAAGGTCGCCATCGCGCATTGAAGGCGGCAGGGCCGGAGGCGCGACTGCACGGACCCAAAGCCATGTGACCGCCGGGGTGGTCCGCGGCGCGCGTCCGCACCACCCGGCACTCGTACTCCGTACCTCACACCAACTCGCGTGCGCGGCCCCCCGCCCCGACCTGCCCCCGTCGCCAAAGCACGCACGCGCCCCCGGCCGTCCCGTCGGCGCCGAGCGAGCGGCCGGCCGGCGCTCGGCTCGATCGCCACCCGCACGCAGCGAGCAGGGAGCAGCGTGGTCCCGATGCCGACCACCCCAGGGCTGGGCAGCCCGCGTCCGTCCTGTGCCCTGGCTGCCGGGCTGGCTCCTGGTTCGAGGTTGGTCGTGCCATGCGCGCGCGAAGCTTGTCAACGCGCTCTTGATGATCCTGCAAAGCGCCGGCTTGTCGCGCTCGCGTGTCTCTGTTGATTGGGTTTTAAGAAAGCAAAATGCAAGGGATATGATTAAGACGATGAGATGCACAGACCGTCGCGTCACTACACTGCTGGCTCCGTGCTGTGTATGTGGTTTTAGAATGAGAGGCAAGCAATTGCCCAGCCCCGTTTCACTAGAAACAAAACATCACAGTTACGTTGTTTAGAGCGTTTGCAGCACAGGGAGAACGCCAACAGATCCTAGAAACTACTCAGCATGCACCAGCCAGTAGGATTTTGCTGCGATGGCAAGTTAAACAAGGTATAAGCCACACACATAGAATTGGGAACACGAATTCATCCAGGGGGGAGGTGTTGCTGTTGCCATAGAGGATGTAAGTCATGTAACATCGCAAAGACATCAGACAGATAGGCATCCTGCAGGAGGTCCTATATAAACTCTTCAGCAGGTGTGGATCGGCGAAATCTGGTACTCTGTATCTTATTCTACTAGTAATTATTAATTGGAGTTTTTTTGAAGTCTCCATGATAATTTTCACGAGACACGCTTAAAAAAGATAAATTGTAAAAATTCTCACAGATAAAAACATCTTGCCAGCAATCTGGTAGTTTTAATGATCACAAGCATTGGATCTACTACATTTTCTAAAACATTATCCACCACCGACACCATGAAAATAGTCTGAAGTAACTCCCAAATTTATATCTAAATTGTTCACCTATGCTGCTATAACAAACAACAGCCTAATTTTCATCTAATTACCCACATATTCGATTATAAAAAATTATCTAAATTGTCCACATATTTCATTATTAAAAAAAACTCTAATTAACATGTATATTGGAATTTAAATTATCTACATGTCTTATTATAAAAAAAATAATTCAAAGTACACCAATATACAATTCTAAATTACCTATATGTGCATGATGTGCATCACCACGTAAACCTTGTGTATATGAATGGACGAAGCAATGAGAACACTAGTTTTCATACAGACCCATACGCCGAACTAAGGGTTCAATCAACACATGTTGAACATGCATAGAGGTGCGATGCAAAGTGAAGGAAAATATAATTCTAGATAAAAATGCATAGAGTAACTAGTAACTCAACCATGACAACCCCATCTATGCATGAGTCAGTGTTGGTCCAGAACCTAGATTCCAAAGTACCCACTAAGAAATTAGAAATCCACGTGATGTATGATTAAAAGCTGCATCAAGATTCCCTTCCACCAAATGCACTGATTTTTTTTTCAATGCACATTATGAATTAGACGTGCCTTCTAACTATAACTGATAATGCAGGCAGGTGATTACTAGCTGGTAGCTACTAGGCATCTAGTGTCATTGCAAGAAAAAAGATCACTCTCAGCGCATGATCATCACGGAATGATTCTGCGTCAAAAAATACTCCATGGAAAGGGATAGTTTTTGTTACCTACTCGCTCCGTCCCAAATTTCATTTCACTGCTGATTTTTGCGCGCAATGTTTGACTATTCTTCTTATTCAAATAATTACCCACAATTGTCATTATAAAAAATAACACCATAATATTCATACAAATTACCCACATATTCTATTATAAAAAAATAACTTAATATAATACCCTAATTTTTTGTCTAAATTATTCACCATGCCATTCTAAAAAAACTCGAATCAACATCTAAATCATAATTTAAATCATCTGCATGTGTCATTATGAAAAATATTCCAAAGTATACCAATATATTTTTCTAAATTATCTGTCATTATTAATATATAAAATACTAATTTAAATGTATATATTCATGACGCGCATCACCACATAGGCCATGTATATATGAATGGAGGAATCGATGAGAACAATAATTTTTTTCCATATAACACATACACGATTCCATCAAACACATGTCGAACATACATATAGGATGGTGCAAAGTGAAGGAAAAATATAATTGTAGATCAAAATGCATAGAGTAATTAGTAAGTAAACCATGACAACCCCCATCTATGCATGAGTTGGTGTTTGTCCAGAACCCTATAGTTTTCAAAGTAACCACTGAGAAATTATAAATCAGCGTGATGTATGATTAAAATCTGCAGCAAGATTCCCTCTACCAAATGCGCTGAATTTTTGTTTCGTTGCGCAACATGAATTGGACGTTCCTGCTAACTATAACTCATAATGCAGGCAAGTGATTACTAGCTACTAGGCATCTGGTGTCATTGCTAGAAAAATATCACTCTCAGTGCAAGATCATCACAAAATAATGCTACATCGAAAAGTACTCCAAGGAAAGGGATATGTTTTATTACCTACTCGCTCCGTTCTGAATTTCTTGCCATTGTCGTTTTCTGTTCGCAATCAGCGGCGGACCTACAGGGTATTCTAGATATGCGACCGCATACCCTGTGAGCCGCTGGTTGCCTGGTCATACGTACAGGTATACATTAGAATGGTAAAAAAAAAGACAGAGAAGGCGAGAAACCGAACCAGGGGAAGCCGCGGCCGCGGCCCATTGCGTGCGTCAGTGCGTGCGGGGGTGGCTCAGGGCCCAGGCAGTCGAACCGTCAACCGTCCAGGCGTCCAGTCCAGTCCACCCATTCCATTGCGTGCGTTCGACTTCGAGTCTTCGACAGGTCGCGCCGTCGCGGCATCAGCCATCGGGCATCGGCGGGCGGCGGAAGACGGAAGCAGGCAAGCGGCTGGTCGTGATCGTGATCGGCCACCAGCTAGCGGCAGGCCGGCAGCCGGCATCGCCCTCGCCCTGATCGGCTGATCGTGATTCGTGAGACGTGAGTCCTCCGATCCCTTCCTCCGATCTCATCTATTGCTATATTTCTATTGCTATATTTCTAAGTAATTTTGTAAGTCTCTCCTATTGCTATATTTCTAAGTATTTGTATTTCATTTGAACAATTTATATCAAGATTTGACGTTGTTTTACCGAATTATAATATGGTTTTACCGAATTGTATATGGTTCTACCGAATTGTATAGAAAACTTTATTGCGGCGCATACCCTTTGCTCAAAAGCTGGGTCCGCCGCTGTTCGCCATATTTAACTACTTTTCTTAATAAAAATATTATGTAACACTTATTTCATTTGTGGTTTACTTTGTCAATAAAGGTATTTGAATTGTGACTTATCTTTTTATGTATTTGCACTATCTTTTTTGTATTAAGACGAATGCTCAAGCGTTGTAAGTAAAAAATAACACTGATTAGTCATTTGAGACGTAGAGAGTGTCAAATTAAAGAATATCATCTAAGAATAAGAGCGACGGCGAGGCTGACGCTGACCGAGAAAGTAACATCAATGACCATCGTTTCGTTCGGTCGATTTTTCGCACCTGCAAGTCTACATATGCAGAGATAACATGCACGCATTATTCCCGCATCCTCCAAGTCGCAATCTGTCGTGCCAGTGCAGCGCTATGGGACAAACGAATCAGCCCTGGTTGCGTTTGCTTGCCCGCGCACTGCACCTGCTGCGTCCGTGGCTCTCCGTGCTTGGACGATCCATCAGCTGTGACCTACCTCCGCCTCCGCCCATGCACGAATGCCAGCGCATCGCGTTGCCCGAGTCTGTTCGCTCCAACCAATCCATCGTCCATGCACGTACGTCCTGCAACGGCCCAATCAATGCGCGAGGTCGTTCAACCATTGCTCTTGCCACGCACGGAGCGCGATCCACCCCGGCCTGAATTACTGCTTCGCCTGCCCATTTTTCTCCACCCGTGGCGCAATCATTCGGAATGTAATAGGCCCGGTCATGATTGTTCCGGCAAGTTCTATATCTGCGTGCCTGAGACTGTTTTGGAGCATGGGAGCATGCAGCTCGGCCGAGAGGAGTGTAGCTTAAGCAAGTGGTGGTGTTCTGCCGCAGGGGAAACAAATCATGGAAGCAACCACCACTGGGACTGTGGGCGACCGAGCTATGGCTCCATATATTGTGACTATGGGTAGTGTCCAAGCGGCGTGAATGGTGCGGTCCTATTAGTTGTAGACAGACAAAAACACTGTTGCTGGATCGATCCATGATCCATCCATCAGGGAGATCTGACGTTACGCTTGCTATAGGCATACGAGTTATATGATCGCTGATATTTTTAAAACATATATTATGCACTTTATTAGTTGCTTATTTGTTTCTCTCTTGTGTAGAATCCATACAGTGTAAGCCAATTGAAGAAAACATACGGCCGTCTGTCAGACTTGGCCTATGTAAAAACTAGTACTGGTATTCCGAAAAAAAAATAAAAAAAATACCGGACTATGCTGACAACGTTCGGTTCTACATCAATAATGCACGACAAATCATTGCCATCGGTCAAGTGACCGTATCGAAGAAGTACACCAGTCTTCCCCGACCTCACGACAGCACGGCTGAACTAGCTGCATCGCCCGTCCTGTGTATATTTGTACTCTGCTGTCTGTCAGACCATCAATGAAGTTATGTTACTCCTGTGTAGATTCGTCGCCCGTCGCCAAATCCTGCATGCAGTGTCCAATTGTCCGTGTACTTTGTGTCTGACATTGTACCGCATCGGCCGTTCCATTTTCCAAATCTTTTAGCTGTATGGCCAGACTGAAATCTCCTAGGTTGCAGTACTGCTTTTGCGGTCCTTTGGGTACTCTTCTTCCCCGGAGCAGAGCATTCAACTCTCTCTGGACTGCACAAAACACTTTCAATTTGAGCTGATCAGGGATCTGTTTGGTCAGTGCGTACATACTGCTGCAGGCTGCAGCCTCCAAGAAGCTAGCAGCTCCGTTTGTGGTGCCCAGGGAATTGCATTTCTGCCTGACCGCTACTCGTAACAACGACGCGGCTTGATTTCATTCTTTTAGGAGAACGCATTACTGCAACTTCTGCAGTGTCACACTCACGCACTGCAGCAAAATTCTATCTGTATTTGGCAACTGGTCCCCGTACACCATGCAATACTCGATGTCTACCCCCAACTACTTGTATCCTGTATCATCAAGTAGTATCCGGCCAGAATAGGAGTGGTACAGTACAGTATAAACATTCCACATACCAGTACGGCATCAAGTTGGGAAGCATCCAGTCCATACCTGCCAGGCGTGCCAGTACGTGGCCGGGTAGTCCTCACAGCGCAGCACGATGGAGGCCGGCCGCGTCACCGTCAGGATCCCGGGCGGGGCGGACGGGGCCGTTCGAGCAGCGGCGCGCGGCGTTCACAGGGACACGGTACACGAGCCGTAACAGTGCGCGGCCCCCAATCATAGCACGGCCGCGGGAGACCGTGCAAGCAATCCATTCCCGTCGTGGCCGCGAGACCGGCCGGCCGATGGATCGGCGGATCCGCCCGCAATAACTCGCGTGCTTGCGGGTTACGACTGGACAGCACAGCGGGGCGGAGCACGCAGGACGCAGCAGTATCATATCCAGGCTAGAGTCAGTTGCTGGCTGCGAGCCGATGAATGAACCCCCGGCCTCCTCGACCCTAGCTAGCTCGTTGATCGCCCCCCGTCACTCCGTCCCAGAGCTAGCAGGCAAGTCAAATTTGCAGTTGATGGTCCAGGTTTAGGCCCTTAATGGCGCACGATTAAGACCGGGGGAGAAAATGGGTGGATCGCGTAGCGGTTAGTGTACCCTATCGTGCCACATGGGGTGGGGGCAGGCTGCGGTTTTTTTCCATGCGCGGCACAGCCGGCGACCGGGACTGTCCATCCAAATGTACTGTGGGGTTGGAATGTACTGTCCCGGCTATCCCCATCCAAAGCAGAGGCGCCATGCTGGCTCTGCTGGAGGCTGCAGCGAACGGATCCACGGCCGCACATTCACCTGTCAGAGCCGTGGTGCGCGCGCGCGAGGACACGGGACGGTGGCGCGCGCCCGGTTGCCCGGTTGGGTGCACCGAACTCGTCCCGGGCAGGGAAGCTCCTGATTGGAACAGAACGGCAGCGA
This sequence comes from Alloteropsis semialata, assembly GCA_004135705.1. NCBI lineage: Eukaryota > Viridiplantae > Streptophyta > Magnoliopsida > Poales > Poaceae > Alloteropsis > Alloteropsis semialata. The sequence goes on from CM014274.1 coordinate 8,741,128, forward strand.
GAGTTGTCATGTCGCGCTCGCTCGCTCTGCACTGTGTCCGTACGTAGTGCTTGGATCGGGGCCTCCACTTCGCCGCGGGCTCGCGACACCCCCTTCCTTCCCTGTTAGATGGGCTGTCGTGATATCAGGTTCCTGTTTCTGTGTATCCAGGGCTCTGGCCCCGCCAATGCAACGAACGGTTCTCGCCGGGCGCCAGCCGATTGGCGGCACGCGTAAATTGGCTGCACCCTGCTCTTGTTCTCTTCTCTCCACACCACGTTTCCATGCAAGGTCGGGTCGACCTCAGCGTGGTAGTTCGTACTGGTACTTCCGGAATCGCCAATTCATTACGTGATCAGATGAAAGCGCCATGCGCACGTATTGTCCGATCATGTCAAGGATATAAAGCCCTGGCCTCGTTATCTCTACATCATGTCCCGAACGTCGGGTCCGCCTCAGCGTGGTAGCTTTTCGTACGTAGTACTGGTACTCCATGGCCTGTTTAGAACCAGCAACTGACTATACGTGGCTAGACGTAAGCATCATGTACACCATATACATGGATACGGGTCTCCGTTCTTCTACAGTCGTCGTGTGTAAAAACCGCTGGTGAGAAAAACGGGTAAGAATTGACCGGCGAGATCGAGCATCCGAGTGGGGTGGACACCCGCGGCACACTGCCCCATGCGCCAGCCGAGTCTCGCACACGAGCCGGCCGGGCAGTTGCGTCACCGTGTGGGCAGATCCCGGCCCCCGCAGCGTACGTACCCGTTGCTGGGCTCCCTCGGGAAAGCCAATAACAAAGGCGGAGGCGATCCCGAGGGATTTGCGTCCCCCGCACCCCACCGGTCCGGAGGCGCCTAGGATTTCACATGGCGCGCCAGTGGGGCGCCGCCACGTGAGCCCCGGGCCACCGCGCGTCCTGCCCCCGGCCAAGGCCGTGCGTGCGTGCGCGCGCCAGCCCGCGCGAGCGCGCGGTCCCGTGTCGCGCCCCCGTCCGTCCGTCCGTCCGTCCATCACTTGGGCGGAACGGCTCCGCCACACCGACCACGCCTAGCTCCGTAGCCGCCTCACCTCATCTTGCAACCAAAAGGCACTTCTTCCTAGGACAATCATGGGTAGTTTTTTTTCAAATTATAGTGGTAGCAGCGGTAACTTAAGGGCTTGTTTGGGAACTAGTGTATTGGAGGGTAATAGAAGGTATTGAAAGGAAAATTAGTTTATTTTTTTCTCAATCCCCTTCATTCCACTCCAATACACCTCTATCCAAACAAGACCTAAGTCGGTTCTTCCCCTCTCTCTAGCTCCTGGTTTTTTTTTGTTTGTTTGCTTGGCAAGACAATAGAGCAGAGCAGTTTCTCAATCCTAGGTTTACATTTTTTTCCCCGAAAGAAAGCTTAGGTTTACATGAAGTAGATTGTTGTTAATTTGGATCACGTAAATTTCAGGTATATACAAACTAATCTATGTTTTCTTTTCTAAATTCTAGATTTTTCCACAAAGGAAACTGCCTTGTTGTTAATTTAGATCATGTAATATTCAGGTGAGATCATATAAAACAGTCAATAGCTTCTTTACTAAAAAAAAACCTTGGATTGTAGTGTCACAGTCGAGCCAATTCTCCACTGTACTGTGCGAAACGGGCCTAGCTTGAATTGAAGGTTCATCTTAGCTGGATGTGAGAGTTTTGCAATGCCTGTCCTTTGAACACTTGCACAGTGGTTGTTGCATCATTATGCAATAGCAAGACCACTGTATCCACTAAAGGGGACTGCACAAGCACAGTTTGTTGAGGGGGCGATTAATTAGGCGCTGCCTAATTTCTTAACCCACAAATCAAGCGTCCTAATTTCCTTATTACACTACGGCTCGGCCCAAATCTATGCAGCGCAAACTCACATGCACATGCACGGCTGGACCATGGAAACAACACCCCACCCGAGATACTACTACCCCCGTATAAAAACCCCACCACCTCCTCTCCCTCTTGCCCTCCCCCCACCTCCATCCCGCCGAATCTCTCGCGTCCCCAAGGTCACCTCAGATCCCTCTCACATCACCACATTCCCGGCGGATTCTCCAAGCTCCAAGCTCAAGCTCTGACCACTGTGGTGGTCTGAGATGTTGTCTTCACACCACGAGGCCATGCTGCCGTACGCGCCGCGGCCGCCGTCGCTGCTGGTGGACCGCCGGTACAAGCAGGGCGGCGAGGCGGCGCCCAACTGCCCGCGCTGCGACTCGCCCAACACAAAGTTCTGCTACTACAACAACTACAGCCTCAGCCAGCCGCGCTACTTCTGCAAGGGATGCCGCCGGTACTGGACCAAGGGAGGCTCCCTCCGGAACGTGCCCGTCGGCGGCGGCTGCCGGAAGAACCGCCGGGGCAAGTCGTCCGTGCGGTCGGCGGCCGAGTCCATCGCGAGCGGCCGCGACGCGGCGTTCGGGCACCGGTTCCCCGGCCCTGTCCGGCCCGACCTGGTCCTGGAAGGCATGGTGGGCAACCCGGCGAACCCCGGCCAGGCGATCCCCGGCATGCCCGCCGCGGCCGATGGCTCCACCATTGACCTCGCAATGCTGTACGCCAAGTTTCTCAACCACCCGGCGGCCGAGGCAGGCGCCGGTGCCGTGACGCCGGAGTCGGCAGGGCAGGTCGACGAGGCATTCGACACGTTCAGCGCGTCCAGCGACCTGAGCCCTGGCGTTCTGGCGGCGCCGGCGCAGTTCGATCCATGCCACGACGGGTTTGGTCAGTGGTCCGGGCCAGTGTGCAGCACTGACCCCACGAGTACGGCTTGTACTACCACCACAACCACCATGCTGTGCAGCGACGTGAGCGTGCAGGCTGCGCTCGGCGAGCTCAACTTCGCCATGGATCAGAGCTGCTTCGACTCGCTAGGGTTGCCCACGGACGTCGGCAACCTCTCGTCGTGGTGCTCGATCGTGCCCAGCTTGTCGACGTTGGAGGACACCAAGTATGACTCGTTGGATTCGTTCCCCGACGACGCCCTGAGCCTCCATGAGGGCATGATCTGCGGGCCTGATAATCATGATTGGAGCGTGGATTGCCAAGGATTGGAGGCTCTCTACATGCCGTAACTACACTATCAAAATTCTTCTTCTTGCTAATTTGATGCTGTTCTTGTGATTGGTTTGTTACATTTTTCCCCTTCTTCTTTCATTCAATTTGGTTTGAAAGAACTATTTGTAGAGATATACTATGTATGTTTTGAAGAGAGGTGAGGGAGAAGTCGCTCATGTAATGAAGTTAAGGGTTCGGTATACTTGTGAGATAGATCGAGGCAATAGAATAATAAAGCTTGAAAATAGTTGTATTTACAACATGGTGTAATTAGTTAGCCTCAGTCTTTTTTGCTGCATATATGTGCAGAATATTTTACAGCCTTCTGTCTCTACTCTCTACATGCATGGATTTGGTCGTTGATGAATTTATAGCACACGAAAGTTGAAATGTTCTCAGGTTACTGGAAATGCTAGATAGAGAATTTGCAGGAAACTTGACACTACTATTCACCGGCGAAAATTGGAAGTGCAAGCATATGCATGGCAATAATGCTGGTTCTATTGCAGTCTTTGGTCAGCATCATCACGCTGTACGAATGGACTTGGCTATACTAGTTAGGAGAGTACATAGCTTAGCGTCGGAAGCAAATAATACCTTGCATCCCAAGTATTGAACAGGGCATGTGTCCCTTGTCTCCCGTCTGCTCGTCCAAAATGGTTAGTCAAACAAAAGCAGTGCAATCAACTCAGAGGGGGTGGAGTAGCTGCCATTGCCTAAATGGCTAGAGAGGTTGTTCACTTGTTCCTATTGAATCATGAAAGCCACCATCATAGGATCTCCCTTTTTTCCATCACTTTTAGAAATATTCTCTTTTTATTCCGCCGTTAACTTAATTTAAAGGCGGTTGTTACTCTAGCTGTTGTTCATTCGGTTCTTCGTAGTAAGAATACTTCTGCAAATTGGAGAAGTACCATATATATGCTATCGCTGTGCTTCCATTTTTTTATATCAAATAGTAAAGAAAATCTTACCAGCTGGATCAACCAATGATGCACAAAAACGTTCAGTATGGCAACCTCATAGCCATTGGCTATTACAATGCGCTTCATGTGCGTAATGGTTTTCAGTGCCATTATTCACCGATCGTCGTCGCATATAGCGAGCATGAGTATGCATGTGCCCTTGTTGAGTTAGTAAACGCTTAGTCGTCCATGACAGAGTTGTTAATGCTTACCAAAAGGTAAGAGCAACTGTCCTGATTGGCAGCCTTACTGTACTTACGTCCTGCTATGTGCATAACTGGAAATGTTTTAACAGTCAACATCATCCGTAGGACTATGATCAGTACCAGTAGTTTCAATGTGCCTCTAGCTAGGCCAGTACTACTACCACCTAGAGCTATCCCCTCACGAAGAACAATGCACAAAATCTTTAACTAAACACGTTTCGCAGTTACCGACAAAAGATCGCGGGGAAAACGGTATGAGGAGAAGAATACTAGAAAGAATTTGGTTGACCAAGGCAGATCGGGAGCAGCGCTGCGAGTTAGCTGATCACACCGCAGTGCACTACCCGTGCGCGGAATATTTTACAGGGTCAACGCCTCCCTCACGATGGGTCGCGTACGGGAGAGAGCTCCGTCCACTACATGCACGGGCACGGCATGCGTGTGCGCCCTCCCTTGCATCTTATGCTTGGCATCCACTGCACACTACTCGTCCGGGCCGCGATCGACAGTAATGATCGATCAACCTTGGGAGCCGCCCTCTCATGCATCTACAGAAATCAGGGGGCCTAGGGCCGCATGCACATGGGTTTGGATCCGAGAGAACAAGCCGCTGGCCCATGATCCAAGGAGAGCGACGGTGCAATACTCATGGTGATCAATCGCGCAAGATATCTCCCCATTTCGTCAGCTCGCCTGCAGCATCAAATTGTACTCGATCGCCGTAAACAAACGGCGCGGCCTTCGTTTACGCGTGCGAGCTTGTGGTCTAGCGTTTATCGAGAGTGACATCGACCACATGGCAAACGAACATCTATAGCTTCGCAGAAAGCTCGATCATCATCTTTTCAGTAAACAGAGCTCTGCAGAATTATCATCTAGTACTGCAGAAGTGCAGAGCGAGCTAATTTGTCGTTGAGTTTGGCTACCTTGCATAGTTCTATTATGTATGTAGTCCATACAGAGGCCTGAAAATTAACAGGCAACCAATTGGCAGCGATCGCAATGTATATGCCCTCTTGATTCCTAGTAACTAGTTATTCTTACATGGAGCGATCGATCAGTAGGCCTGAATGGCGTGTGCATTCAGAGATCTAAAAATAATGCTAGAGCAAGATCGCTGGTTCGAGGGGCTACTAGCAGAGAACTCGTACCGGAGGTACAGCACTTCTTGTATGTTGCAGTCAACTACTCATCGCTCGTTCAACTCTGAGTACGTCGTGGACTCGCGGATGGTACCTCGGCATGAGCAACGACGGGGCTCATGCATGTGTTCTCATGCCACCCATGCGTCCTTGCTTATTTCCACACGTAAACGGTTACCTTATCTTTGGCCGCACGCACGCAGCCCTAGCTAGTGACGCCTCGACACATGGCATTACTCTCGCAGGAGCCACTAGGATAAAATACCGCAATGTGTTGACCGAACCCGTGCTCCACCACATTTCGCTCGTCTTACAGGCCTGCCACTGCATTTTTATCGCTTTTCTGGCGATGCCAGTGAAAGGAAACAGAGCATTGGAACTTGTTAGAGATGGAATGATTACAGCTGATGTTGTGATGCATGGTTCGAACCGTTTGACTCGTTTCTTGATAGGCTTGTCGTGGTTTGGAAGCGTGCCTTTGACTCTGAGAATTTGGTTGCTTGAACTGACTGTTCATTGCCGACAGGCAGGAGGCTAATTTTCCGCTTTCAAGAGGGTGCATGGGCTAACAGAGGGAGGCTACTCATTGGGCTCGTTAGCCCAGTAGCCGGTCATTAGAACAAGTCTAAGCCCACTTTGTGATAACTGGACTTACATGGGCTTAGTTCTCCACTCGTCGCTTCAGGCCCAGTTCATCGTCAGCTGGGCTTGAAGTAAAAGTAGGCTGCCAAGTGGACCAACCAGGCTTATCTGGGCTAGATCTGGAAGCCCGTCACGGAAAATGCACTCGGTAGGGGGGACGAGCCCAGCAGCCATAGCGGTGCAGGCGGCCTGCAGCCTGCAGGGGCCTTCCTGGGCTGCCGCCAAGGCTGAAGCCTGAAGAGTTAGATGCCAGCCCAGGGGCCAGACACGTGTTGTCCGTGATGCACCTCCATTTCTCTACCGTATACACGTATTCACTTGACGTCAGGGCAGCACATACCCTGCAACAATCCAAGAATCCTAGTTTATCGAATTTTTTGATAGATAAAGAAAACCAAAGAGGCCCCAAAATCGTATCACGAAACCAAAGACGAATTACGCCATTAGAACATCGAACACCGACGTCTACCGGTACGGGCATCTTGACGGTGACATGCATAGTGAGCACTTGGACCGGTCAGCCTTTTGCAAGCTGAAACATGCCAATAAGCCAGCACGAGGCGCTATCGAGTTCTCCACATGCTCAAACTCTCGGGCGATGGTGAAAGCTCTAGCAAGGTCAACGCCTCGCGCGTTCCCACACGTACAAGCGCTGAAAAAGGCGACTTTTCCCAGGCAATTTCCCAAAGGAATCGGTATATTGGGGGTAAGAATAAAAGGGGCAAGGAATAAAGTAAAGAGGTCGAAAAGTAAACGACGATGTCGGCGTTCAACAGGCTAGCCCTAGGATCAATATATGATCCGCATGGAAATTTGGAATCATGTTCTCTGTGCTCTGCCCGTGCCCCCAAAAAATGGTCAACTCCTTCGAATAATCAGTCGGCATCAGTGCATCACCACCACCCATCTGGCATTTTCATCGCCCACAAAATTGGCCACAGCTAGCTAGCAATTCAGCGTCGAGCAAGGGAATATAGTACAGTACTTATCATCGATGACGATTCTTGCTTTTCAATTCAAACGGTTCTTTATCAATCCCCGGGTACGAGTTTCCCTCGAGACCTATTTAATACTATATCGTTGACATCAGGCGTAGTGCATGTATACAACTGGATCTAAAGGTAAAGGGCACGAACGAGGTAAGTTGCTTGGGTAGCTTCCGAGCGGGGGCGATACCATGTTGCCATGTTGGTACATGGTGCGTGCACGTGACTCGCACGAGCGTGAGAGAAAGTGCATGCATGGAGTAGCTTTAGGCCTTTACCTATGGTAAAAGCAACCTTTCTGAGCTGAAATGGCCAAGTCGGAGAGATTGGGAAAACTCTCAAGTTGTCTCTGATGTATCTGCAGTAATCTACCCCTGGATTTGACAAGACAACACCATGCATGGTCATGGAAGAACCCCAGATAGATCACCCTCAACGGCGAGGCAAGCTGACATAAATTTCTGTACTAATGTGCAGGTAAGACTATTATGGTTAGATTATGATCGGAACCAAAATAATTGGCTCCTAGTGCATGCCTACGTGGTCCAACTAGCTAGATCCAGGTTTCATTTCCAGCAGTTGAGCTAGCATTGATTATTCCAACCATTTTCGAAGACCAGTTATATTGTTTGTCCTTTTTATTTTTTTCATCCGGAGAAAGAAGGTCATTTTGTTAATAATAGCAGCGGAGTAGTGGCACGCCAGTTTTCTCCATATTAATTTGTTGCTACACCTACCTTCTTTCTAGTAATTAATTTGTCATGGAACAACCCACATTCATCTTTTTCATAATCCATTCCTAATATCACAAAGTAAATTAAATGAATATATCTAATAATTTATTCCACCCAAATAAAAAAACTTGCAGGTCCACATCTATCGATGAGGTAGATCATAGCCATAGCCCATAGTCCATAGATAGAGGAGAGCCAGCGAAAGATTCTGAGGTTGGTGACTAAAAAACCAAGCAATGACAGACACGAACAGATCAGATGTTCAGATCGCTCAGGTGAGCGATACCATAGAACAATTCGAAATTTGGCGGTCAAGAAGGGACACCGCTACCACGCCGAGCACCTGCTCCAAGCTGCGGGCAGCAGGGCGCGCACATCTCTAGAGCTGGAACATGGCAGTGTCTCAGCGATCTGAATAAACAAGGCGTTAACAGAGCAGAGCCAGCGCCGATTGCAAGGC
>CM014274.1:8751603-8775659 GCA_004135705.1 Alloteropsis semialata
TCAAATTAAAGAATATCATCTAAGAATAAGAGCGACGGCGAGGCTGACGCTGACCGAGAAAGTAACATCAATGACCATCGTTTCGTTCGGTCGATTTTTCGCACCTGCAAGTCTACATATGCAGAGATAACATGCACGCATTATTCCCGCATCCTCCAAGTCGCAATCTGTCGTGCCAGTGCAGCGCTATGGGACAAACGAATCAGCCCTGGTTGCGTTTGCTTGCCCGCGCACTGCACCTGCTGCGTCCGTGGCTCTCCGTGCTTGGACGATCCATCAGCTGTGACCTACCTCCGCCTCCGCCCATGCACGAATGCCAGCGCATCGCGTTGCCCGAGTCTGTTCGCTCCAACCAATCCATCGTCCATGCACGTACGTCCTGCAACGGCCCAATCAATGCGCGAGGTCGTTCAACCATTGCTCTTGCCACGCACGGAGCGCGATCCACCCCGGCCTGAATTACTGCTTCGCCTGCCCATTTTTCTCCACCCGTGGCGCAATCATTCGGAATGTAATAGGCCCGGTCATGATTGTTCCGGCAAGTTCTATATCTGCGTGCCTGAGACTGTTTTGGAGCATGGGAGCATGCAGCTCGGCCGAGAGGAGTGTAGCTTAAGCAAGTGGTGGTGTTCTGCCGCAGGGGAAACAAATCATGGAAGCAACCACCACTGGGACTGTGGGCGACCGAGCTATGGCTCCATATATTGTGACTATGGGTAGTGTCCAAGCGGCGTGAATGGTGCGGTCCTATTAGTTGTAGACAGACAAAAACACTGTTGCTGGATCGATCCATGATCCATCCATCAGGGAGATCTGACGTTACGCTTGCTATAGGCATACGAGTTATATGATCGCTGATATTTTTAAAACATATATTATGCACTTTATTAGTTGCTTATTTGTTTCTCTCTTGTGTAGAATCCATACAGTGTAAGCCAATTGAAGAAAACATACGGCCGTCTGTCAGACTTGGCCTATGTAAAAACTAGTACTGGTATTCCGAAAAAAAAAATAAAAAAAATACCGGACTATGCTGACAACGTTCGGTTCTACATCAATAATGCACGACAAATCATTGCCATCGGTCAAGTGACCGTATCGAAGAAGTACACCAGTCTTCCCCGACCTGACGACAGCACGGCTGAACTAGCTGCATCGCCCGTCCTGTGTATATTTGTACTCTGCTGTCTGTCAGACCATCAATGAAGTTATGTTACTCCTGTGTAGATTCGTCGCCCGTCGCCAAATCCTGCATGCAGTGTCCAATTGTCCGTGTACTTTGTGTCTGACATTGTACCGCATCGGCCGTTCCATTTTCCAAATCTTTTAGCTGTATGGCCGGACTGAAATCTCCAGTACTGCTTTTGCGGTCCTTTGGGTACTCTTCTTCCCCGGAGCAGAGCATTCAACTCTCTCTGGACTGCACAAAACACTTTCAATTTGAGCTGATCAGGGATCTGTTTGGTCAGTGCGTACATACTGCTGCAGGCTGCAGCCTCCAAGAAGCTAGCAGCTCCGTTTGTGGTGCCCAGGGAATTGCATTTCTGCCTGACCGCTACTCGTAACAACGACGCGGCTTGATTTCATTCTTTTAGGAGAACGCATTACTGCAACTTCTGCAGTGTCACACTCACGCACTGCAGCAAAATTCTATCTGTATTTGGCAACTGGTCCCCGTACACCATGCAATACTCGATGTCTACCCCCAACTACTTGTATCCTGTATCATCAAGTAGTATCCGGCCAGAATAGGAGTGGTACAGTACAGTATAAACATTCCACATACCAGTACGGCATCAAGTTGGGAAGCATCCAGTCCATACCTGCCAGGCGTGCCAGTACGTGGCCGGGTAGTCCTCACAGCGCAGCACGATGGAGGCCGGCCGCGTCACCGTCAGGATCCCGGGCGGGGCGGACGGGGCCGTTCGAGCAGCGGCGCGCGGCGTTCACAGGGACACGGTACACGAGCCGTAACAGTGCGCGGCCCCCAATCATAGCACGGCCGCGGGAGACCGTGCAAGCAATCCATTCCCGTCGTGGCCGCGAGACCGGCCGGCCGATGGATCGGCGGATCCGCCCGCAATAACTCGCGTGCTTGCGGGTTACGACTGGACAGCACAGCGGGGCGGAGCACGCAGGACGCAGCAGTATCATATCCAGGCTAGAGTCAGTTGCTGGCTGCGAGCCGATGAATGAACCCCCGGCCTCCTCGACCCTAGCTAGCTCGTTGATCGCCCCCCGTCACTCCGTCCCAGAGCTAGCAGGCAAGTCAAATTTGCAGTTGATGGTCCAGGTTTAGGCCCTTAATGGCGCACGATTAAGACCGGGGGAGAAAATGGGTGGATCGCGTAGCGGTTAGTGTACCCTATCGTGCCACATGGGGTGGGGGCAGGCTGCGGTTTTTTTCCATGCGCGGCACAGCCGGCGACCTGGACTGTCCATCCAAATGTACTGTGGGGTTGGAATGTACTGTCCCGGCTATCCCCATCCAAAGCAGAGGCGCCATGCTGGCTCTGCTGGAGGCTGCAGCGAACGGATCCACGGCCGCACATTCACCTGTCAGAGCCGTGGTGCGCGCGCGCGAGGACACGGGACGGTGGCGCGCGCCCGGTTGCCCGGTTGGGTGCACCGAACTCGTCCCGGGCAGGGAAGCTCCTGATTGGAACAGAACGGCAGCGAGAGTTGTCATGTCGCGCTCGCTCGCTCTGCACTGTGTCCGTACGTAGTGCTTGGATCGGGGCCTCCACTTCGCCGCGGGCTCGCGACACCCCCTTCCTTCCCTGTTAGATGGGCTGTCGTGATATCAGGTTCCTGTTTCTGTGTATCCAGGGCTCTGGCCCCGCCAATGCAACGAACGGTTCTCGCCGGGCGCCAGCCGATTGGCGGCACGCGTAAATTGGCTGCACCCTGCTCTTGTTCTCTTCTCTCCACACCACGTTTCCATGCAAGGTCGGGTCGACCTCAGCGTGGTAGTTCGTACTGGTACTTCCGGAATCGCCAATTCATTACGTGATCAGATGAAAGCGCCATGCGCACGTATTGTCCGATCATGTCAAGGATATAAAGCCCTGGCCTCGTTATCTCTACATCATGTCCCGAACGTCGGGTCCGCCTCAGCGTGGTAGCTTTTCGTACGTAGTACTGGTATACTCCATGGCCTGTTTAGAACCAGCAACTGACTATACGTGGCTAGACGTAAGCATCATGTACACCATATGCAGATGGATACGGGTCTCCGTTCTTCTACAGTCGTCGTGTGTAAAAACCGCTGGTGAGAAAAACGGGTAAGAATTGACCGGCGAGATCGAGCATCCGAGTGGGGTGGACACCCGCGGCACACTGCCCCATGCGCCAGCCGAGTCTCGCACACGAGCCGGCCGGGCAGTTGCGTCACCGTGTGGGCAGATCCCGGCCCCCGCAGCGTACGTACCCGTTGCTGGGCTCCCTCGGGAAAGCCAATAACAAAGGCGGAGGCGATCCCGAGGGATTTGCGTCCCCCGCACCCCACCGGTCCGGAGGCGCCTAGGATTTCACATGGCGCGCCAGTGGGGCGCCGCCACGTGAGCCCCGGGCCACCGCGCGTCCTGCCCCCGGCCAAGGCCGTGCGTGCGTGCGCGCGCCAGCCCGCGCGAGCGCGCGGTCCCGTGTCGCGCCCCCGTCCGTCCGTCCGTCCGTCCGATCACTTGGGCGGAACGGCTCCGCCACACCGACCACGCCTAGCTCCGTAGCCGCCTCACCTCATCTTGCAACCAAAAGGCACTTCTTCCTAGGACAATCATGGGTAGTTTTTTTTCAAATATATAGTGGTAGCAGCGGTAACTTAAGGGCTTGTTTGGGAACTAGTGTATTGGAGGGTAATAGAAGGTATTGAAAGGAAAATTAGTTCATTTTTTTCTCAATCCCCTTCATTCCACTCCCATACACCTCTATCCAAACAAGACCTAAGTCGGTTCTTCCCCTCTCTCTAGCTCCTGGTTTTTTTTTGTTTGTTTGCTTGGCAAGACAATAGAGCAGAGCAGTTTCTCAATCCTAGGTTTACATTTTTTTCCCCGAAAGAAAGCTTAGGTTTACATGAAGTAGATTGTTGTTAATTTGGATCACGTAAATTTCAGGTATATACAAACTAATCTATGTTTTCTTTTCTAAATTCTAGATTTTTCCACAAAGGAAACTGCCTTGTTGTTAATTTAGATCATGTAATATTCAGGTGAGATCATATAAAACAGTCAATAGCTTCTTTACTAAAAAAAAACCTTGGATTGTAGTGTCACAGTCGAGCCAATTCTCCACTGTACTGTGCGAAACGGGCCTAGCTTGAATTGAAGGTTCATCTTAGCTGGATGTGAGAGTTTTGCAATGCCTGTCCTTTGAACACTTGCACAGTGGTTGTTGCATCATTATGCAATAGCAAGACCACTGTATCCACTAAAGGGGACTGCACAAGCACAGTTTGTTGAGGGGGCGATTAATTAGGCGCTGCCTAATTTCTTAACCCACAAATCAAGCGTCCTAATTTCCTTATTACACTACGGCTCGGCCCAAATCTATGCAGCGCAAACTCACATGCACATGCACGGCTGGACCATGGAAACAACACCCCACCCGAGATACTACTACCCCCGTATAAAAACCCCACCACCTCCTCTCCCTCTTGCCCTCCCCCCACCTCCATCCCGCCGAATCTCTCGCGTCCCCAAGGTCACCTCAGATCCCTCTCACATCACCACATTCCCGGCGGATTCTCCAAGCTCCAAGCTCAAGCTCTGACCACTGTGGTGGTCTGAGATGTTGTCTTCACACCACGAGGCCATGCTGCCGTACGCGCCGCGGCCGCCGTCGCTGCTGGTGGACCGCCGGTACAAGCAGGGCGGCGAGGCGGCGCCCAACTGCCCGCGCTGCGACTCGCCCAACACAAAGTTCTGCTACTACAACAACTACAGCCTCAGCCAGCCGCGCTACTTCTGCAAGGGATGCCGCCGGTACTGGACCAAGGGAGGCTCCCTCCGGAACGTGCCCGTCGGCGGCGGCTGCCGGAAGAACCGCCGGGGCAAGTCGTCCGTGCGGTCGGCGGCCGAGTCCATCGCGAGCGGCCGCGACGCGGCGTTCGGGCACCGGTTCCCCGGCCCTGTCCGGCCCGACCTGGTCCTGGAAGGCATGGTGGGCAACCCGGCGAACCCCGGCCAGGCGATCCCCGACATGCCCGCCGCGGCCGATGGCTCCACCATTGACCTCGCAATGCTGTACGCCAAGTTTCTCAACCACCCGGCGGCCGAGGCAGGCGCCGGTGCCGTGACGCCGGAGTCGGCAGGGCAGGTCGACGAGGCATTCGACACGTTCAGCGCGTCCAGCGACCTGAGCCCTGGCGTTCTGGCGGCGCCGGCGCAGTTCGATCCATGCCACGACGGGTTTGGTCAGTGGTCCGGGCCAGTGTGCAGCACTGACCCCACGAGTACGGCTTGTACTACCACCACAACCACCATGCTGTGCAGCGACGTGAGCGTGCAGGCTGCGCTCGGCGAGCTCAACTTCGCCATGGATCAGAGCTGCTTCGACTCGCTAGGGTTGCCCACGGACGTCGGCAACCTCTCGTCGTGGTGCTCGATCGTGCCCAGCTTGTCGACGTTGGAGGACACCAAGTATGACTCGTTGGATTCGTTCCCCGACGACGCCCTGAGCCTCCATGAGGGCATGATCTGCGGGCCTGATAATCATGATTGGAGCGTGGATTGCCAAGGATTGGAGGCTCTCTACATGCCGTAACTACACTATCAAAATTCTTCTTCTTGCTAATTTGATGCTGTTCTTGTGATTGGTTTGTTACATTTTTCCCCTTCTTCTTTCATTCAATTTGGTTTGAAAGAACTATTTGTAGAGATATACTATGTATGTTTTGAAGAGAGGTGAGGGAGAAGTCGCTCATGTAATGAAGTTAAGGGTTCGGTATACTTGTGAGATAGATCGAGGCAATAGAATAATAAAGCTTGAAAATAGTTGTATTTACAACATGGTGTAATTAGTTAGCCTCAGTCTTTTTTGCTGCATATATGTGCAGAATATTTTACAGCCTTCTGTCTCTACTCTCTACATGCATGGATTTGGATCGTTGATGAATTTATAGCACACGAAAGTTGAAATGTTCACAGGTTACTGGAAATGCTAGATAGAGAATTTGCAGGAAACTTGACACTACTATTCACCGGCGAAAATTGGAAATGCAAGCATATGCATGGCAATAATGCTGGTTCTATTGCAGTCTTTGGTCAGCATCATCACACTGTACGAATGGACTTGGCTATACTAGTTAGGAGAGTACATAGCTTAGCGTCGGAAGCAAATAATACCTTGCATCCCAAAGTATTGAACAGGGCATGTGTCCCTTGTCTCCCGTCTGCTCGTCCAAAATGGTTAGTCAAACAAAAGCAGTGCAATCAACTCAGAGGGGGTGGAGTAGCTGCCATTGCCTAAATGGCTAGAGAGGTTGTTCACTTGTTCCTATTGAAATGAAATCCACCATCATAGGATCTCCCTTTTTTCCATCACTTTTAGAAATATTCTCTTTTTATTCCACCGTTAACTTAATTTAAAGGCGGTTGTTACTCTTGCTGTTGTTCATTCGGTTCTTCGTAGTAAGAATACTTCTGCAAATTGGAGAAGTACCATATGCTATCGCTGTGCTTCCATTTTTTTATATCAAATAGTAAAAAAAATCTTACCAGCTGGATCAACCAATGATGCACAAAACCGTTCAGTATGGCAACCTCATAGCCATTGGCTATTACAATGCGCTTCATGTGCGTAATGGTTTTCAGTGCCATTATTCACCGATCGTCGTCCCATATAGCGAGCATGAGTATGCATGTGCCCTTGTTGAGTTAGTAAACGCTTAGTCGTCCATGACAGAGTTGTTAATGCTTACCAAAAGGTAAGAGCAACTGTCCTGATTGGCAGCCTTACTGTACTTACGTCCTGCTATGTGCATAACTGGAAATGTTTTAACAGTCAACATCATCCGTAGGACTATGATCAGTACCAGTAGTTTCAATGTGCCTCTAGCTAGGCCAGTACTACTACCACCTAGAGCTATCCCCTCACGAAGAACAATGCACAAAATCTTTAACTAAACACGTTTCGCAGTTACCGACAAAAGATCGCGGGGAAAACGGTATGAGGAGAAGAATACTAGAAAGAATTTGGTTGACCAAGGCAGATCGGGAGCAGCGCTGCGAGTTAGCTGATCACACCGCAGTGCACTACCCGTGCGCGGAATATTTTACAGGGTCAACGCCTCCCTCACGATGGGTCGCGTACGGGAGAGAGCTCCGTCCACTACATGCACGGGCACGGCATGCGTGTGCGCCCTCCCTTGCATCTTATGCTTGGCATCCACTGCACACTACTCGTCCGGGCCGCGATCGACAGTAATGATCGATCAACCTTGGGAGCCGCCCTCTCATGCATCTACAGAAATCAGGGGGCCTAGGGCCGCATGCACATGGGTTTGGATCCGAGAGAACAAGCCGCTGGCCCATGATCCAAGGAGAGCGACGGTGCAATACTCATGGTGATCAATCGCGCAAGATATCTCCCCATTTCGTCAGCTCGCCTGCAGCATCAAATTGTACTCGATCGCCGTAAACAAACGGCGCGGCCTTCGTTTACGCGTGCGAGCTTGTGGTCTAGCGTTTATCGAGAGTGACATCGACCACATGGCAAACGAACATCTATAGCTTCGCAGAAAGCTCGATCATCATCTTTTCAGTAAACAGAGCTCTGCAGAATTATCATCTAGTACTGCAGAAGTGCAGAGCGAGCTAATTTGTCGTTGAGTTTGGCTACCTTGCATAGTTCTATTATGTATGTAGTCCATACAGAGGCCTGAAAATTAACAGGCAACCAATTGGCAGCGATCGCAATGTATATGCCCTCTTGATTCCTAGTAACTAGTTATTCTTACATGGAGCGATCGATCAGTAGGCCTGAATGGCGTGTGCATTCAGAGATCTAAAAATAATGCTAGAGCAAGATCGCTGGTTCGAGGGGCTACTAGCAGAGAACTCGTACCGGAGGTACAGCACTTCTTGTATGTTGCAGTCAACTACTCATCGCTCGTTCAACTCTGAGTACGTCGTGGACTCGCGGAGGGTACCTCGGCATGAGCAACGACGGGGCTCATGCATGTGTTCTCATGCCACCCATGCGTCCTTGCTTATTTCCACACGTAAACGGTTACCTTATCTTTGGCCGCACGCACGCAGCCCTAGCTAGTGACGCCTCGACACATGGCATTACTCTCGCAGGAGCCACTAGGATAAAATACCGCAATGTGTTGACCGAACCCGTGCTCCACCACATTTCGCTCGTCTTACAGGCCTGCCGCTGCATTTTTATCGCTTTTCTGGCGATGCCAGTGAAAGGAAACAGAGCATTGCAACTTGTTAGAGATGGAATGATTACAGCTGATGTTGTGATGCATGGTTCGAACCGTTTGACTCGTTTCTTGATAGGCTTGTCGTGGTTTGGAAGCGTGCCTTTGACTCTGAGAATTTGGTTGCTTGAACTGACTGTTCATTGCCGACAGGCAGGAGGCTAATTTTCCGCTTTCAAGAGGGTGCATGGGCTAACAGAGGGAGGCTACTCATTGGGGGCTCCTATATGTCTAGCGGAAGATTTTTAAGCAAACTATCTATAAAGCCCACTTACAATAGAAAAGGCCCAATCGATAGAAGGTGCTGAGATTATTTTTTCCGTTCCGTTTCGACGCTGCGTGATGTAACGACGCGCTAGAAGTTTTCGTTTACGTGCGCGCGCTGCGTGAAGTAAGCACGCACTAGACTTTTTCTTTAACGGGTCGGTACGAGCGCGCCCAAACAAATTTTCTTGCTATTAATTTTTTGCTGGGTACGTGGTTCTAAGTGGAAAATTAACGGGTGGGTACCAACTCACAAATTGAAGTTTCAAGTTGCAAAATTACTGATATAACTTCAGAAATATAGCTTTCAATTACACATTGTTCATAAGACAATCCACTACTATAGTATGAACTATATAAACAGTCAAGAATTAAGGTAGCTTTTGCTTTGGCACGTGATATTCCAGAAAAACTTGTGACGCAGTGTTGTAGCCGAAACCTGTCAAGAATGAAACTATAATTAAACTTTGTTTTAAATAATTTGAACATATGAAACCAAGAAATGTTGAACATTTCCACAGCTGAATAATATTACAGTAATGTTGAACTTTGAACGTATTAAAGTTAAAATAATGTTAAACATTTGCATTAATGATCATTATAGTAATGTTGAACATTGATCCTAGTAAAGGTAAAATCTACAAAAACATTTTTTGAATATAGTTTAGTTCAACCAGAAACACTTGAAGTACATGATTGATGACTAACTGAATCCCCATAATTAAAGTTAAATGTTGCAAATGCTTAAAACTAAATGCTGCTATTGCTGAAAGCTAAATGTTGAGTAAAGGAATAAATAATGTTACAAACCTGTAGATAAGCAAGGAATCCACATGAGCACAACTATATCAACATTTCAATAAAACTTGCAGAGAACTTGTTGTACTTGTATGATAACAATTTAAATAGAAATTTCTGACGCAAAGGTAACAAATCAGCCTATTCAGGAGAAAAAAAATTATGTTAGATATTTTGTTGACATTCAGGTAACTAATGAACTAATATTCGAATGGAAGCATATTTCTTCAGGACTTGAAGTATGAAATCATACATTTGAAATTTTTTGCACTGATTTGCCATTGTATGTTTGCATGAAGCTAAGTGCAAAGATACCAGAGTCATATCTGTGAAATGTAATATAAATGTCAGTAAAAAAAAGAGTCATATCAAACTGTAAATTCAAAGATAGGTTTAAAAAAAACCTGAATTTCTGCTTTGGAACCAGTAGAAATGATGTCCCAAACTCACGAATGTTGAAACGATTGCAACGCGGATATGCAAGCATGAAAAGGCACTTGAAGTTGTATATCACTGCATTGATTGTTTGCTGATAGTCTTGCAATCCTGAATCTGAGTTCATGACATCAAATCTCTTCTCGATGAAATTAGCAACCACAACAAACCATTGATGGTTATGAACACATGGAATGAAAACCTACAGAAACAAAAAATTTAAACATTGATTTCAGATTATATAGTCTTCCATATATTGGTACTAATGAGATAAGGAAATATCAACTATCTTACATGATCAATATATTCAAGTCTAACACCAAGAGCATACTGAGTAAAGGACTATTTGAGATCATTGTGAAAAAGACAACCAGACATTAACTGATCCTGGAAAAATAAGATGAATGATGATCAAATAAAATATACAGTGACAGCAAGATTCTGAGTGGACAAAAATTGAAATGAATAAAGGTTAAAAATCCATACTGCAAGGTTGTTGCTCATAAAGAAGTAAGTAATCTCTCCAGGATGCCTTTGCCTAAGCTTCAATCTATCTTCTTGATCAGAGTTGAACATTTTACAAAATGCAGACATTGCAAATGGACTGAACCAACAACCAGATCGCATTGAAAGGGCTAACGTTCTTGTATCAATCCAGACATTATCAACTTGAAATATATGTTTGCTGAAATAAAACAAAATGCAATATAGTTTCCATGGAGATACAAAACAGTAACAAGAACATATCAGATAACTAGGGAAACAAACAGTAGTGTTTTAGTACCTTGGCAAATGACTAGAGATATCAGATGTGAATTTATCATAAAAGATCTTCTCAGCCTGCGTTGCAGAAATAACTTGAGTTTCTGGAAAACCAGGTGATGGACTGTTTGTAAAATTTGTTAACAAAGACTCATGTTCAATCATTTCACTGCATCTCACAAATCTTGTTCTCATATCAGTTCTGACATGTAATGGATATTGAGACTCAGCTTGAATAGTAGGACTTGGAAGAATAGTAGCACCAACAGATAAAGGATGGCTATCATGGTTAGCAGCATCAAGTGATGGTGATTTGCAACTGGCAGTAATTAGATCAAAAGATGCGGTAGGGTCAAGCAAAGGACTTCCATCAAAAGCAGGTCGATATGTGTTATTTGGAAGAATGTGGTCCAGACGTTCATTGAGAGACAGTCCATAGGCATCAACATTATCTGCGGGCCTTTGAGAAAAGTTCATGGAAGATTTTGATTCAGAAGATTTTGATTCATAAGATTGAACTGGATCTAAAAATGAGGTATCAATACGCTCCTCTGGCTTTGGAGCTGATACATAGGCATCAACAGAACATAGCAATTGCAACTGTTCAATGGATATTGGAGAAACTGGAAAAAAACACATGTTTAAACATATATTGAAGAAAGATACTAGAAGAAATTAACTAATCAAAGTCTGATTGAAAAGAGTACCTGAGTCAACATAAGTTTCTATAGGAGGAACAGAATCTTGAACTACCAACTTAAGTAGATATTCATATTCATCTCCTTCATACGGTGACTGAAACTCTGATGGACATTCTGGAAGTGATAGAAAAGACAACTTCCCAATAATTTCAGCAACATGATCTATATGAGCATCTGGAAATATTGGAGGTCTGAATACCATTTGCGTAAAGCAGTCATTGGATGGGATGGTAAATGAATTTGGACACTGCACATCGATTGGTAAATCACCATCATCAAGTTCAGATATATTAGGAGCTGAGTTGTAAATGTCATCAGATTGCCCACCAAATAAAAGATCATATATACTTAGAGGATCAACATTTCCATCTATGCTTTCAAACGAAGGAAGCTGTTGCATGGCTTCAGCATATTTCAAAGCATATGAACATACAACTGGTTTGATTGCTTCAAATATAGCACTTTGCATTTCACTTGCAATGACAGATAATTTCCTTTTTGTCTACAATATTATACAAAGTTAAGGGATAAAATAATATACAACTACAGTCGTATAAATAAATGCAGTGCCATAAAAAAATAATTTTACAACACTTACTGCTTCTCTTTGTTCAGAAGGATCAACATCAGGTCTTGGATTTTGTAAGAAATGTGTAGATGACAAATCAGCAAACGTAGTCAAAGATATATCCTTGATCTGGAAAAAATAAAAGTGAATATATGAAAAAGTGGAGACAAGGTTAATAAGAATCAGTTGAATGGCAATTATCAATTACACATACAGGTAGTCTTCCAAAAATTGGAGGAACAACTGGGAGCATATCAAGGTTTGACAAATAAGAAACAGTACTGGTGCTCCAGATTTTCAAACGTGGACATTTCAAGTCAATATCAATTTGAGCTGCTTTCAAGAACTCCAGGTAGCAAACCTATGATATTAGAAAAAATATTATATTTTAGAAAGAATAGATAAAAAGCATTCAAATAGATAAGTATATAATAAGTTACAAGTGAAACATACCACAAGAAAAAATGTGCAGCCACCTAAGGCTGGTGATTTGCCAGTAGAAATTTTATCTTGATACTTTCTGAGATAACTGATCAGCCACTCAAAAACTAGCATGGACCAATTATAGCTTCTGATTTCATCAAATTGCACAAGTGGTTTAAAGTATCTTGAACTAGCATAGCCATGGCTAGTAGGGCACAAAAAGGTGGACAAAGCAAGTAACAAGAAAGCACGGACAACTGAATGATCAGAGGGGTGACCAGATATGAATTGAACTAGTTCTTTGATTGTAGGACTGTCACCAGCACATTTAGTATCATTCTTGATAAATGAACAAGCTTCAGAATTTGGTTCACCATCAATATACTTGCCTCCATAAGGAATCCCAAGAACCTTGTGCACAACTAATGCATCCAACCTAAATGAATATCCATTTGGAAGTGCCAATGAATTGGAATCGCAATCAAAATTGTTCGCTAGCCAACATACAAGCGATTTAGGAGTGAACGAACAGTTCAAGTTCAGGAGAGGACCAAAACCAACAAGATTTACCAAATCTTTCTCTTGTGGTAACAAATTGTTGATGACAGAAATAAATGAAGAAGTTGACTGTCTAGTACTGTACGACTACAAGAAAACCAAAATTTTTGAAATTAGACAAATATATTAGCTAACAAGAAAGATGAAGTAATTTATGAATTGAAATAAAAGGCATATATATACTATACATACCTTTGAGTTTTTGCGCAACTCATTTAATGAAGGAAAATCAAAACTAGGGTGCTCATTTGATCTTTTCATACCAGCTGACATGCTGAAAAAATTGATTTCAAAAATTAATTACGATATATTTATTATATGGTTCATAAATAGAACAACACTGACATATTCACAGAATAACACTACATCATAGGATTATTTTTGTCATTGTTCCAAACATGCCAACATCCAAGCAATAGATAACCAGCAGATCTAGAACATAGGACTAGGAGCATATGATAGGTCTATACAAACAGAGATCTAGAACCTATGAGCAGGAGAAATTGATAAGTCTATGAGCTCGTCAAATTGAAATAAAAGCTAGACGAGAACATCAATTGCAATTACACACTAGAAAACCATATAGATTGATGGGTTTCAGCAAAATCTAGCATCAATTTCAGCAGAACTAGCACGAGAAGCAAGGAACAGATACCTCGTACATGTCGGAATACAGAGGAAGATGAACACGTGAATGAAATTACTGGAATTAGCACACTGGTAAAGCAAAGTCGATGATATTACCTGGAAATCACCCGTGGAGCCTAACAGGACAGGGAGATCGAGAACAAAATGAGATTTGGGGAAAAAAGAAGGGAGGACAGAGAGAAGGGAGCACATGTGTTCGGCCTTATCTCTTTGCAGTAAGTATGACAACTGGGACCGACATAAAGAAAATATATTTTGAAATAAAAAAATATATGAAAAGTGGGCATGTGCTCGGCCTTATCGCCTTGCAGGGACTATGACAAGTGGGATGACTATGACAAGTGGGACCAACTCCGCTTCCAGAAGTATCCCTCGTAGCGCGCCGTCCTCCTCATCGTGCTCCTGTTCCCAAAACTTGAAGCCGTCTGCTACTTCCTTGCAGAATTCCCCAAATCTATTGAAGAATTGGATCCCCAAGGGATCAGAGATTCAATGGATTCCACCAGATCCGTACCCCCAATATCAGGAAAACCAGCAAACATTGGATTACCCACAAAGGTGATAATCAATACTCGCTTGTTGTGCAATTACATGTTCGATTTAAGATCTGCAAAATAATTTGTATATAAGAGGTTATCTTCATGCTTACGGAAGAGGTTTAATTAAATTTCATATATACTATAGCCTGATTGTAGTATGCATATATTGTCATTATGAATTATAAACCTTTGCAGTTTGATTAATGTTTAGGTAATAGTTAGTACAACCTGAAATGTTGAATTGATAAGGATTGAAATTTGAATGATATTATTCTTCCTTGTTTAACAGGAATGGAATAAACCAATATCTCTATTTCCTTCATTTGCATCGATTAACATGGCAGAATTACAAAAGAGGATGAAAGATAAAACTTCTAAACAAGGATTCTAAAGCAAAGAAACAGAGGTAAACTTTAACTATCTTTTGCTTACAAAAATAAAAGATAAAGATGTTGAAACTCAGGTAAATCTTCTGAAAGCATGACATACTGATTTAAAATTCAGATTGTTATACAGGTAGACCAAATGAAAGATAAAGATGTTGAAACTTCAAATTCAATTGTTGCTGACAAACCAATTGAAATGCTGGTAAGATGCAAAGAACAAGTTTATGCTACAATTAACAATGATAAAATATTTTATTAAACAAGTCTGAATATTCACATGTTGTAGGTTGATTGTTATGAAACAAGACAAAGTTGTTCAATGGAGATAACAGAAACAGAAGAAAATAATATTGATATGCATAATGAGGTAATGTTACTTTCCATCAGTATTCACAGTAAACAAAATTTTAGAAAGAAGGATGTAATGTTTATGATATTAATATACATATAATGTCAATGACATTATATGTAAGTTTAGGTGCAATTTTCAAAATTTAGTAACAAATAATTGCAATCTGCAGGCGGTAAACACCAATCAAGAGCAGGCAGTAATGCAAGGAGCTGAACTGGTTGCAAAATTTTTCCGACAAAGTGTTGAAGAGCAAGATATAACAAATAGTGATGGTGATGGAGATGATCTGGAATGCTCAGAAGATGAAACAACTGTACCGAAGACAAAGGAATATATATTCCCAAGCCCAGAGGAAGTGGAAAAATCAGCTTCACCATGTGTTGGAATGACATTTGCAAACCTAAGTGAAGCTCACAGATACCTAAATGTGCATGGACTACTCAATGGGTATGCTATCAGGAAAGGAACCAACTATTTGAAGAAGACCTACCAGCTAGAATGCAACAGGAGTGGCAAACCAAGGAGAATGGATAACCCTCAAAGAATTCGCAAAAGAAACTACATTACCAAAACAGGATGCAAGATGAAGGTTATAGTGAAATTGATTAATGGACAGTGGGAGTTTACAAAGGTAAACTCTGAACATAACCACAATGTTGTGAACAGTCCTTCCCTCACAAAATTCTTCATCAACCACAAAAGGATGACAGAAGAGGAAAAGATATTCTCAAAGATTTTACAAGATGCAAGAATAAAGCCATTGAAGATCATGTCAATTTTCAGAGAGTTGAAAGGAAACTTTGGAAATATCCATTTCACTAGAAAGAATCTGGATAACTTGAAGCAAAAAGAACGGATCAAATCAAAAAACTCAGACATAGATGCAACAATGCAGTATTTAAACAAAGTGCAAATGGAAGACCTCTTCAGCCCAGTCATATTCTGCCAACTGTGTAATGTCCACTAAGGAATAGAGGTATTCCACACACAAATTGTTGGACTTGCGAGGCATCAGAATAGTAGAAAGCAGGAACAACATGAAGTGCCTCATAAATTTTTCTTCATCATTCTCAGCGAGCATCAATTGAGTGCACTTACTGATTGGATAATAGTTTCCAACTTTGTACTGAGATTTGAACTTTTCTACTAGAGCTTCAACCTCAAAATCAGCACTCTCCACCTCAACAGGTCTATCTCCAGAGCTAATACCAAGAACTTTGGTTACCATATCCTTTGTAAAGTGGATGGACTTTTGATGCAGAAGAAACTCACGAGAACAAGAAGATGTATTGGACAACACCCATTCAATGAATTCTATAGGGACCCTGAAACTCTTCACATCAAACACAAAACCAAACCCATTGTTTATAATGTGTCGCTTGTGGATGGGGCGAAGTTTCTTCACTAGTTTAGCAACACGGGCTGGTGACCAACGCAACTTAATATGCTTGCCATCACCGTCATCATCAGACTATAGCATAAAAAATGTTGAATCAGATCATGGAAAAGGTTCAAACCAAGTAAAAAAAATGTTGACAGCACTACAAACATGTCAAATGTTGAATCACTTAATTGAAATTATTGAAATAAAGTAAATAAAATGTTGACACACACATTAGCACAGGAAATATCGAATCATGTAATGAAAACTGTTAAATAACATTATTCAAAATGTATGACATTAAATAAAATATGAAAGGTAAATTAAAGATCATGCTGAGGTTCACTGTAACATAGGAGACTATAATATCATTATCAAGATGCACAAGGCCTTGTAGGGTCTACTGAAAATCACAAGCTTGAATATTAAGCATCTTAAGAACAGGTTCATCTCACTCAGTAATTAGTAGCTGTTCAAATGCAGTAGTGTGCACACAAATAGGTCTTAGAAATGTTGGATCAAGTAAAGAAGAAACTCCCAAATTAAGGTATACCAGCAGCACACTTAGGACTAAACGTGATCAGCTTCTCCAAATGGGAGGAAGCAGTGACTGTTCGCATATCATAGTACTACTGCATGGATGAATGGAAAACACACATATCACAGAAAATGTGTGCTTCATAAACAAAAGCGTCTTGATATGCTATTGAAGAACAAGAGGAATTGAATGGGCCATAATCCATGAATGCTCTAAGCGATTCCTTGCCGAAAACATGAAGCAGGTATCATCTTATTATCTCTACCTATGCAAATTAATTCTTCCCAATGGCGCACAAAGAAACAACAGGAACTAATATCTTTGGTCATAACAGTGAAAACTAACCACGAAACAACAGATTCACACCATAGCTACATATACTAAATCAATCAACACAAAAAAATCAATACAAGTATTAAGAAACAAACCTCATCATCTACATTAACAGCCTTCGCTCCAACATTTCTGACTTTAACCTTTGACTTGGATCTAGTAACCCTAACTGAAGCACCAACTGAACTCGGTTCACCACGAGAAGTACTTCCCCCAACGCATGCTGCACCAGATTCCAAACGAGCTCCACTCTTCCGAGGCATCGTCAGATTCTAGGTCAAAAAAGTGAAGAACAAAATAAGAAGAAATCCAAGGAAATCCACAAGCAACAAGATGCAAAACGAAGATTCGACTGACATAATCCAACGTGAAATCACAAAACTAAGTCATCGACAATCGGAAGAAATCCAATCGCCGGTCCTCTCAGATTCACCTACCTCCAAGTCGCCGACGAACTCTGAGCCTCCCAATCGCCGGCGAACTCTAAGCCTCCCAATCACCGGCGAACTCTAAGCCTCGCAATCGCCGGCGAACTATCCGCCACCGAATCGCCCCGACATCTCCGTCAAACCCTAGTCTCTGGGAGTGGGGAAAACACGGGCGAGTGGAATGCTACTATGAGAGGGGGGAAAAGGAACGGAACGGAACGGGGGAAAATAACCGAAAGAACCAGAACCAGATGCGTCACGGTGATCCAATGGCTGGAATGCTTTGCACGAATCTCATACACTGGAAGGTAGGTGAAGAAAAAATCTACCGGAAGATATATAGGATCCACGCTACTCATTGGGCTCGTTAGCCCAGTAGCCGGTCATTAGAACAAGTCTAAGCCCACTTTGTGATAACTGGACTTACATGGGCTTAGTTCATCGTCAGCTGGGCTTGAAGTAAAAGTAGGCTGCCAAGTGGACCAACCAGGCTTATCTGGGCTAGATCTGGAAGCCCGTCACGGAAAATGCACTCGGTAGGGGGGACGAGCCCAGCAGCCATAGCGGTGCAGGCGGCCTGCAGCCTGCAGGGGCCTTCCTGGGCTGCCGCCAAGGCTGAAGCCTGAAGAGTTAGATGCCAGCCCAGGGGCCAGACACGTGTTGTCCGTGTGCACCTCCATTTCTCTACCGTATACACGTATTCACTTGACGTCAGGGCAGCACATACCCTGCAACAATCCAAGAATCCTAGTTTATCGAATTTTTTGATAGATAAAGAAAACCAAAGAGGCCCCAAAATCGTATCACGAAACCAAAGACGAATTACGCCATTAGAACATCGAACACCGACGTCTACCGGTACGGGCATCTTGACGGTGACATGCATAGTGAGCACTTGGACCGGTCAGCCTTTTGCAAGCTGAAACATGCCAATAAGCCAGCACGAGGCGCTATCGAGTTCTCCACATGCTCAAACTCTCGGGCGATGGTGAAAGCTCTAGCAAGGTCAACGCCTCGCGCGTTCCCACACGTACAAGCGCTGAAAAAGGCGACTTTTCCCAGGCAATTTCCCAAAGGAATCGGTATATTGGGGGTAAGAATAAAAGGGGCAAGGAATAAAGTAAAGAGGTCGAAAAGTAAACGACGATGTCGGCGTTCAACAGGCTAGCCCTAGGATCAATATATGATCCGCATGGAAATTTGGAATCATGTTCTCTGTGCTCTGCCCGTGCCCCCAAAAAATGGTCAACTCCTTCGAATAATCAGTCGGCATCAGTGCATCACCACCACCCATCTGGCATTTTCATCGCCCACAAAATTGGCCACAGCTAGCTAGCAATTCAGCGTCGAGCAAGGGAATATAGTACAGTACTTATCATCGATGACGATTCTTGCTTTTCAATTCAAACGGTTCTTTATCGATCCCCGGGTACGAGTTTCCCTCGAGACCTATTTAATACTATATCGTTGACATCAGGCGTAGTGCATGTATACAACTGGATCTAAAGGTAAAGGGCACGAACGAGGTAAGTTGCTTGGGTAGCTTCCGAGCGGGGGCGATACCATGTTGCCATGTTGGTACATGGTGCGTGCACGTGACTCGCACGAGCGTGAGAGAAAGTGCATGCATGGAGTAGCTTTAGGCCTTTACCTATGGTAAAAGCAACCTTTCTGAGCTGAAATGGCCAAGTCGGAGAGATTGGGAAAACTCTCAAGTTGTCTCTGATGTATCTGCAGTAATCTACCCCTGGATTTGACAAGACAACACCATGCATGGTCATGGAAGAACCCCAGATAGATCACCCTCAACGGCGAGGCAAGCTGACATAAATTTCTGTACTAATGTGCAGGTAAGACTATTATGGTTAGATTATGATCGGAACCAAAATAATTGGCTCCTAGTGCATGCCTACGTGGTCCAACTAGCTAGATCCAGGTTTCATTTCCAGCAGTTGAGCTAGCATTGATTATTCCAACCATTTTCGAAGACCAGTTATATTGTTTGTCCTTTTTATTTTTTTCATCCGGAGAAAGAAGGTCATTTTGTTAATAATAGCAGCGGAGTAGTGGCACGCCAGTTTTCTCCATATTAATTTGTTGCTACACCTACCTTCTTTCTAGTAATTAATTTGTCATGGAACAACCCACATTCATCTTTTTCATAATCCATTCCTAATATCACAAAGTAAATTAAATGAATATATCTAATAATTTATTCCACCCAAATAAAAAAACTTGCAGGTCCACATCTATCGATGAGGTAGATCATAGCCATAGCCCATAGTCCATAGATAGAGGAGAGCCAGCGAAAGATTCTGAGGTTGGTGACTAAAAAACCAAGCAATGACAGACACGAACAGATCAGATGTTCAGATCGCTCAGGTGAGCGATACCATAGAACAATTCGAAATTTGGCGGTCAAGAAGGGACACCGCTACCACGCCGAGCACCTGCTCCAAGCTGCGGGCAGCAGGGCGCGCACATCTCTAGAGCTGGAACATGGCAGTGTCTCAGCGATCTGAATAAACAAGGCGTTAACAGAGCAGAGCCAGCGCCGATTGCAAGGCGGCGTCTGACTTTCTCGGTTTTGTTAATCCCCAACGATTTCCAGGTCAACCGTCGAGCCTTCCAACTCGTCCAATAATCCGTCTCCATGACAAGGCGTCTTTGCGAAATGGCCCCTGGACTTGTGCTTATTTGGAGGAACAGCCTCCGGATGGTTGACTTTCCTAGAAGATTGGAACCAGGTCAGCAACCGATCACTCTGGTTAACTGCTACAGATGGCACCAGTGATTGTGCTTTGTACAGCTACTGTTGGACTACCATTCAAAGCAATGACTGTCTAGCACAGTAGCACATGTTAATATTTTGGTGAAATTGGAGCCTCCGTGGGCTGATACTATAGCAGTGAATAGTGTTGATTACTGAATTTTCCTACCCATAATTGTTTTCTAAAAGAAAAATTCAACAAAACAATGTATCTTTTAGTTCTGTAGATCATAGTTGCCATTGGCACAAATAATGTTCAGAAAAAAAGATTGGTACGACATGTGGAAAAGATTGACACACTAAGGAAAAGAAAAAATAACAACAATATTTGTGCATGCCGCACGTCGCCGCCCCTACTTAGAGCCTGTTCGGCTGATAGAATGAACAGTGCTCGGCTGGTAGAATGAATAGTATTGTGTGAGAGGAAATAAGCCGAAACTTGCCAGCCGAGCACTGTTCAACATACCAGCCGAATAGCCTGTTAGAAGTTGGAAGCTTTTCTTCAACCTCTAGCTTCATTTTTTCTAAAATAAGTAGGTAGCTTTGACAATAGTGATTTTCTTCGTAGACATATTCATCGAACTAGCTAGACAACATCACCAAGTCAAAATCTTTTCATCCGCGAAGAAAAGTCAGGATATGCACCCTTCACACAGTTCACTACCTCTGCTAATGTTCAAGATTCAAACTGTACAAAGTCTGAAGAAAGCTAAGCTCTTGAATGCTACTACTTACGGTGGCTCACCAAAGTCAGCCTTGCTATTTCCATAGCAAGAAGCCAACGAGACTAATTCTAAAAGGACTAGACCTTAATTTGCAATGACCTAAGGGCCTTAACCGGAATAGCACCGCAGCTCCGAGTCTCTGACCCAACCGCGCGGGACGAGTATATTGGGAAAAAAAAAACGCACCGGGGCATGTGATGCGACGCATGTGAACACCACCGAACCGAGACGGAATCCAGGGCACCGCGCCTTTAAACTATCAGGCGACAACCGCCCGCGCTCACCGTCCACCCTCGAGTCCTCCTCCTCCTCCTCTCCCGTAGAAGTTTCAGTGTCAACTCCCAAGCAAACGATCGCCGGCAGGCGGCGGTCCACCACCACCCACGGCCATAGCATCTTATAAAGCTTCCTTCGGCCTCACACCTGCTCGTCAAACCCCGATCGATTCCGGACAATGGCGAGCGCGCCCGCCGAGGTGCCGTCCCACTTCCTCTGCCCCATCTCGCTGCAGCTCATGCGCGACCCCGTCACGCTGCCCACCGGCATCTCCTACGACCGCGCCGCCATCTCGCGCTGGCTCGCCGCGCCCGCGCCCGCCGCCGGCCGCACCTGCCCCGTCACGCGCGTGCCGCTCCCGCCGCAGCCCCAGCTCACGCCTAACCACACACTCCGCCGCCTCATCCACGCCTGGCTCGCGTCGCTCTCCCCCGGGGCGGAGGTCGACGAGGACGTTGCGGCGCTGCGGGCGCCCGCGTCCGGCGACGAGATGGCCGCGCTCCTGTCCGACGCTGCCGCGGCGCAGGTCGAAGCGCTCAAGAGGCTGCGGGAGCTGGTGTCCGAGTGCGAGGACAACCGGGCGGTGCTAGAGTCCCAGGACGGGGTGTTCGATGCGTTGTCTCGCGTTGTGAGCAGCGGCGATGCGTGCTCGACGGCGCGCGAGGAGGCCGTCGGGGTCCTCGCGTCGCTCCGGATTCCGGAGCCGGAGCTGGTCGGCGCCGTGGCCAGGCACAGCAACCTCGGCGAGGCACTCACGGCCGTGCTCCGCTCGTCGAACCTGAAGTCGCGCGAACACGCCGCTCTCCTCGTGAGGTCCCTCTCGGAAGCGGCCTGGCCGGCCTGGGTGATCGGGCTGAGCCAGGAGCTTCTTGCCGAGGTGGTCCGCGTGGTCCGAGACCGCATCTCGACGCGCGCTACCAAGGCGGCCCTCCACGCGCTCGCCGCGCTCTGCCCGTACGGCAGGACCAGGGTGAAGATCGTGGGCGCCGGCGCGGTGCCGTCGCTCGTGGACCTCCTTCTCGACGACCCCGACAGGCGCATCTGCGAGCTCGCGCTGGCGGCGCTGGACCGGCTGTGCACGTGCGCCGAGGGCCGCGCCGAGCTGGTGGCGCACGCGGCGGGCCTGGCGGTGGTGGGCAAGAAGGTGCTGCGGGTGTCGGAGGCCGCGAGCGAGCGTGCGGTGCGCGTGCTGCGGTCCGTGGCGCGGCACGCGGCGACGCCCGCCGTGCTGCAGGAGATGGCGCAGTCCGGCGTCGTGGCCAAGCTGTGCGCGGCGCTGCGGTCGGAGCAGAGCGGGGTGAGAACCAAAGAGAAGGCGCACGAGGTGCTCAAGCTTCACTCAAGGACATGGAGGAGCTCGCCTTGCCTGTCTCCAAAATTTTTGGGGCTCTACCCGTTATGATGATTGGCGAGGGAACCTTTTCACCCCTGTTGATTCATTCTTTTGTAGTTCAATGGAAGGCATCAGATTGTGCCTTCAGAAGAGGAACCCATCTGAGCTGAGCTTTTTTGCTTGGTTACTGAATTAGTGTAGGATGATGTAATTCTCTCGGTCTTTTGTTCAATTAAGGCACTATGATTTGTGCAAAGATGGCAGGATAGAAAATATCTGTTTCATATTCGCTCAAGTATGATACATCAAGAAACGATGGTTTGCGCAAAGGAAATGGAAACCGTAAATGATACTACTTCAGCATTTCATGCGTGATCCATACATATCCATTTCCATGGACCTGATCCACACCAAGATCTGCGCTGAGGTAGGCTTCTTCACCTCCGATGTAGCATCGCATGCAGGCAAATGCCCATGATGGCCCCACAAGGAATTCGTATGCTGGCAAAAAGAAAAGAAGAAGTACCATGAGAATTCTCCAAGATATATAGCTGACACCGAAATTCGCATGAGTGGATCGACCGATTCGGCCTTAAGGGAATGTTCGTGCAAACACGAAACCAAGTAGAGAGTGATTATGGGCTAATTTTCGCTACACAGAATTGGCCCATTATAAACTAGAGAGAGAAAGAGGGGAGAGAGCACCGTGAGATGATAAGGTGCTTGGCCCATCTTAATTTGAGCTTACAGGTTTGCCGGCCCACGTTTACAATTTTAGGGCCAAACATGTTACTAGGTGTTCCATTTTAGTTTTTTTTTGTTGCAAACCTTTGATGAAAATTTAGTCTCAACAAAATCTTGTAACAGCAACAGAAAGTCGGAGCACATAAATAAGTTGGAGCACATAAAATCTTGTAACAAGGGTCATCTCAAAGATAAAAAAACACGAAGTCTGCGTGGACATTCTCGAGAGATAAATGTAAATAAGATCATGGGGAAAGGGAGGGAAAGAAACCGGTCGGGCGGGTGAAACCCTAGCGCCGCCGCCCCTATCCCCGCCGCCTTCCGCCATCGCGCCGCTGCCCGAGGGGGTCTCCGGATGCTCGTGAGGCCCCCAAAGAAGGCGGCGGCGCGGCCTTCTCCCCTTCCACCGGGTGTCCGCGGTGGGCGCAGCCGCCCTGGGCCCGGTGGAGTTCGCCGGCGCCGGCGGCGGAGGCAAGGGGCCTCAGATCCGGTCCGTCCGGATCTAGAGGCCGCGCGGTGGGGGCGCGTGTGTGTTGGCGGCGTGTATGGTGGAGATCATCCGGAGGCGGGTGGCTGCAGATGCGGAGGTGCGAGGGATGGCGGCGGCGGTGGTCTGTGCGGTATGCGGGTGAAAATCCACCCCAGCTTGGGGCGGCGTCGATGGCATCA
>CM014274.1:8776189-8793078 GCA_004135705.1 Alloteropsis semialata
TCGCCATGCCGGCCATGGTGTTGTGGGCGGCCCTAGTGGGGGCGCCATCAGCGCTTGCTGCCCTAGGCCATGGTGGCCAGGGGCGACGCCGGCGACGTGCCCTCCTCTCCGGCAGGGGTGTTGCGGAGGCGGCGGGGAGCGACCTTCTGTCGCATGGTCGTGAGCGTGCAGCAGGTATGCGGGTGAAAACCCACCCCTGCTTGGGGCGGTGTTGATGATGCCATTGGCATCATTTCCTTCCTGAAGGCGACGTCGAGCATCTCTGGCGCAGACCATGGCTCCCGTCTGAGGCCGGCGATATGGGCGTCGGTCTTCCCTGTCAGATGTGGCGGGTGAAAACCCAACCCATTTTGGGCTGGCATCGACGACGTCTTCGGCGTCATGACCTTCTTGAAGGCGATGTCAGGCAATTCCGGCATGGAGGCTTCCTTCGGCGATGGCTGCTTCCAAAAGATTCTTGGTCTCTACGTCCAACAGATTTCTTTCGAGGTTACTTTTGCTTAGATAGCAGCCGATGCATGGTCCTTGAGGTGGCGGCCGCTGTTGGCCGGATTTGCTCTTGCTTGGCAAATCAAAGCGGAGGTGACCAGATTCTTAGTTGCCGATCCGCTGGAGAAGACCACCGGGGAACGACAAGATTTGTATGTCTCATTCCCTACTCAATGATGACCGAAGATAGGTGATCGGCGTTCATGATGGCTACAAGTGACCTCAATAGATTTTGGACTAGGCGGTCTTTAGTACTAATTTTCATGTATTAAAGTTTTTTAAGATATTTTCTTAGATGTTTGTAATAAACAAGGCTGTGTGCAGTCACGCAGAGGCCGGTAGGCTGTGTGCAGTCACGCAGAGGCCGGAATGTAATTTCATTTTCTAAAAAAAAATTAGTGATGCACGTTTCTTTCGCATTGAAATCCGGCTTCGATAGAAAGCAAAACGCCGGTTTAGTTGGGCCAGGGAGGATTGGGCCCGGGTAGAGTTAGTAGGGTTTAGTTAGGTTTTGAATTTGTATTTGAACGGTTTAAATTCAAATACAAATTCCACTCAAGCACACACATAAACCGAAAGAAACCAAATCACTCTAGCATAATAATTTCCCTAATGCAATGCACATGAATATTTATTAGAAAATTTTTAGAGAGAGAAGTATTATTCTTGGAGTTAACACACATGTTGCACAAAAATTTTAAAATTCACCAAAATTCGAACTAGGGATGTTACACCCTCGCGCTCCCCTCGCAGCGGCATGTCGCCTGCCGCTTCTCCTCCTCTCCTCGTCGGTCGTCCGGTACCGAGGAAGATGCTCTCCGGGCCTGGGAGGAGCACGTCGTGCTCATCAGGTCGTTGTGCCGGCCCGGCATGGCTAACAGGCCGGCGTGCCGTGCCCATGCTCGCTACTAGGCCTGTGGTACAGCATGGCACGACACGAAACTATAATCAGGCCACGTCGTGCCGGGCCGCATCGTGTCGGGCCACATCGTGCCCGTGCCGGATCGTGTTAGGCGGCACGTTTGACCATCTATAGCGTGGAGTTATCATTGTTAATGGGAACGGACGGTTCATTGGCATGTGATGACACTCGCTACAAAAATTCTCATAGAAAAGACTGCCACTTCTCATGGAAACAGTAAGTTTTTTAAAGTCACCGGAGGATGAGGGTTCCCACCTGAATAATTTTCCACTTATACTGGCGAAGCCGAGAATGGAGGGCGCCGAGCACCAATTACATGATCCATGGAAACGGAAAGTGCTAAGCTTTTTCCGCATTTTTCCATATCTATTTGAAATAACGGCAGTATGGCACAAACTTGGTATACATCACATATACGCTTTTCTTTTCGTTGCCATTTCCTGAACAAAAAGTACATGACCTTACAGCCCTGAAATGGAACTATCCTTTTGTTACTACTTGTTGTATTCCGACAGGCGCCTGAGAAAATCTCGCACGCACTGATCATTCACCTCATCATTTCCAATCACCTCGGAGAGCTCCTTAACCTTAGTCCCGAACTCCTCGCCTTCGTCCTCCACCATGACCCTCCTTAGAGCAGCTGCAATGTCTTTGGGCGTGAACGAGCCGTCGTCCTCGTCGCGCTCCACCTCGACGCCGATCTTCTTCTCGACCAGAAGCCTGGAGTTGAGGCCCTGATCGAACATCAGCGGCAGCAGCACCAGCCTGACGCCACGCGCCAGGCCTTCGGTGATGGAGTTCCAGCCGCCGTGGGTAAGAAACCCACCGACCGATTCATGTGCCAGGAACCTAGACTGCGGCACCCAGCCCCAGCAGACGAGTCCCCGGCCGTTGACACGCTCCTCGAATCCTTCCGGCAACGCAGGCGCGCCTTCTCCGCCGGCGTCGGCCGGCGGTCTGAACGCCCAGAGAAACGGAATGTCAGAAGCCTCCAAGCCGAGCGCGATCGTTTGGAGCTGCGCGCTTGTCAGCTTGGCCTCGCTGCCGAAGGCAGCGTACACGACGGAGCGCGGCGCCTGTCTGTCCAGCCACTGCAATGTCGCCTCGTGGCCGGTGACGCCTTGTGTTGGTGGCGGAGGAAACAGCCCGACGGGGATCACCGGCTTCTGGTAGAGCTCGCCAAGCACCTGCAGCCACTCCGGCTCAAACTCCGAGCTGCTCCTGATGCCCACGAGCTGGCTCTGTTGGATGGACATGCCGAACCGGTAGCCCTCCGACACGCCGGAGTCATCGGGCACCAAGCATGGATCGAATAGCGCGCGCGCCTCGAAGGCGCGGTACGCGACGGTGGTGGGGAACGGCACGTAGTCGGGGACCTTTGTGAGGTGCTCTGGCCTCGTCCTGGCGTACTTCCCGCGACCCATGAGCGTATCCGGTGGACCGAAGATGCTGAGAGCCGCGGCGCCGAACAGGCTCAGGCAAGCGCACGGCACGCCGTGCCTCGCCGCGGCCGCGGGCGCCCAGTACGCCGCGTAGTCGGTGATGACCCAGTCCGGCCTCGACGGCGCCGGCTCCTGCAGGATGTCCGACAGCTTGTCGGCGAAGGCGGCGTCGTAGGCCACGCGCAGGTACGGGCGGAGGTCGTCGGAGGGGAGGTCGATGCTCGCCTCGGCGTGCTCCGGCAGGCGCTCCACGCGCGGCAGGTTTATGTCCACGATATGGATAAGGTGGGCCAGGTCCGGAGGGATGCGGATGAGCCGTTGTGTGTTCCTTGGCGTGGAGAGGAGGGTGACACGGTGGCCCTGCCGAGCTATGCGCTTGGCGAGCTCCGTGAAGGGGAGGATGTGGCCGAAGGCCAGCCATGGCAGCATCAGAATGTGCATGGTCCCACAGCTGGCCTCAATCCGCGACGCTTTGGCAATGGAAGGCAGAGGTTTGTGAGGAGATTCGGAGAGATGGTTGCCCTGTTTATATTGGTGTCTAAGCCTATATGGCGTACAGTCGCACTCGAGCAGATACGAACACTGAAGTATTCAGTTTGAGGACGTCCTCAGTCATCAGTTTGAACTCTCGTCGTTTGCTGGGCAAATAGGTCAGCAGTGAGCATATAGGAATAGAGCCAAACAATCAATCTCTGTCTGGTTGTGTCATGGATTATGTGGATCCATCTCACCACATTGGCCAGTCATGGATTATGAGTTGTCATGTAACAAGATGGGTATGTTGAGTATATTTAGCTCATCTTGAGGAGGAAAACTTCCATCTCTAATATATCTGTTGTTGCGCACCACTTCTACCCCAAATCGAGACCGTGGTTCAGTATTAAGCAGCAATGCTGCGAGGTAATGGGAACGATCGTGTTTTAAAACTATCCGGTTAGTTTTTGTTCAGGGTTTATTTTTATCTGACATGCACGGGAGCTGATTTTTGTTCAGTGTTTCATCCGGTTGTGGTGACTGGCCAGTGCGGCGAGATTGATCCGCATCATCCATGACACGACCAGACAGACACTGATTGTTTGGCTCTATATATTTCTATATGCTCACTGCTGACCTATTTGCCCAGCAAACGGGGAGAGTTCAAACTGATGACTGAGGACGTCCTCAAACAGAATTCTTCGGTCTTCATATCTGCACGAATGCGACTGATGTACGCCTGAGTGAGGATGTTGATTTATGGGAAATTTCTGGTTGGGCTACTTCTAGAGAGCACCCACACACTCCTCATATTACTTCCACATATTACAATAAAGTCGTTTACATTTGTTCTATTTACATCAATACTCCTCCTCAAGATGAGCTAAATATACTCAACATACCCATCTTGTTACATGACAACTCATAATCCATGACTGGCCAATGTGGTGAGATGGATCCACATAATCCATGACACAACCAGACAGAGATTGATTGTTTGGCTCTATTCCTATATGCTCACTGCTGACCTATTTGCCCAGCAAACGACGAGAGTTCAAACTGATGACTGAGGACGTCCTCAAACTGAATACTTCAGTGTTCGTATCTGCTCGAGTGCGACTGTACGCCATATAGGCTTAGACACCAATATAAACAGGGCAACCATCTCTCCGAATCTCCTCACAAACCTCTGCCTTCCATTGCCAAAGCGTCGCGGATTGAGGCCAGCTGTGG
Source organism: Alloteropsis semialata (assembly GCA_004135705.1). Lineage (NCBI taxonomy): Eukaryota > Viridiplantae > Streptophyta > Magnoliopsida > Poales > Poaceae > Alloteropsis > Alloteropsis semialata. The sequence goes on from CM014274.1 coordinate 8,780,750, forward strand.
GACCATGCACATTCTGATGCTGCCATGGCTGGCCTTCGGCCACATCCTCCCCTTCACGGAGCTCGCCAAGCGCATAGCTCGGCAGGGCCACCGTGTCACCCTCCTCTCCACGCCAAGGAACACACAACGGCTCATCCGCATCCCTCCGGACCTGGCCCACCTTATCCATATCGTGGACATAAACCTGCCGCGCGTGGAGCGCCTGCCGGAGCACGCCGAGGCGAGCATCGACCTCCCCTCCGACGACCTCCGCCCGTACCTGCGCGTGGCCTACGACGCCGCCTTCGCCGACAAGCTGTCGGACATCCTGCAGGAGCCGGCGCCGTCGAGGCCGGACTGGGTCATCACCGACTACGCGGCGTACTGGGCGCCCGCGGCCGCGGCGAGGCACGGCGTGCCGTGCGCTTGCCTGAGCCTGTTCGGCGCCGCGGCTCTCAGCATCTTCGGTCCACCGGATACGCTCATGGGTCGCGGGAAGTACGCCAGGACGAGGCCAGAGCACCTCACAAAGGTCCCCGACTACGTGCCGTTCCCCACCACCGTCGCGTACCGCGCCTTCGAGGCGCGCGCGCTATTCGATCCATGCTTGGTGCCCGATGACTCCGGCGTGTCGGAGGGCTACCGGTTCGGCATGTCCATCCAACAGAGCCAGCTCGTGGGCATCAGGAGCAGCTCGGAGTTTGAGCCGGAGTGGCTGCAGGTGCTTGGCGAGCTCTACCAGAAGCCGGTGATCCCCGTCGGGCTGTTTCCTCCGCCACCAACACAAGGCGTCACCGGCCACGAGGCGACATTGCAGTGGCTGGACAGACAGGCGCCGCGCTCCGTCGTGTACGCTGCCTTCGGCAGCGAGGCCAAGCTGACAAGCGCGCAGCTCCAAACGATCGCGCTCGGCTTGGAGGCTTCTGACATTCCGTTTCTCTGGGCGTTCAGACCGCCGGCCGACGCCGGCGGAGAAGGCGCGCCTGCGTTGCCGGAAGGATTCGAGGAGCGTGTCAACGGCCGGGGACTCGTCTGCTGGGGCTGGGTGCCGCAGTCTAGGTTCCTGGCACATGAATCGGTCGGTGGGTTTCTTACCCACGGCGGCTGGAACTCCATCACCGAAGGCCTGGCGCGTGGCGTCAGGCTGGTGCTGCTGCCGCTGATGTTCGATCAGGGCCTCAACTCCAGGCTTCTGGTCGAGAAGAAGATCGGCGTCGAGGTGGAGCGCGACGAGGACGACGGCTCGTTCACGCCCAAAGACATTGCAGCTGCTCTAAGGAGGGTCATGGTGGAGGACGAAGGCGAGGAGTTCGGGACTAAGGTTAAGGAGCTCTCCGAGGTGATTGGAAATGATGAGGTGAATGATCAGTGCGTGCGAGATTTTCTCAGGCGCCTGTCGGAATACAACAAGTAGTAACAAAAGGATAGTTCCATTTCAGGGCTGTAAGGTCATGTACTTTTTGTTCAGGAAATGGCAACGAAAAGAAAAGCGTATATGTGATGTATACCAAGTTTGTGCCATACTGCCGTTATTTCAAATAGATATGGAAAAATGCGGAAAAAGCTTAGCACTTTCCGTTTCCATGGATCATGTAATTGGTGCTCGGCGCCCTCCATTCTCGGCTTCGCCAGTATAAGTGGAAAATTATTCAGGTGGGAACCCTCATCCTCCGGTGACTTTAAAAAACTTACTGTTTCCATGAGAAGTGGCAGTCTTTTCTATGAGAATTTTTGTAGCGAGTGTCATCACATGCCAATGAACCGTCCGTTCCCATTAACAATGATAACTCCACGCTATAGATGGTCAAACGTGCCGCCTAACACGATCCGGCACGGGCACGATGTGGCCCGACACGATGCGGCCCGGCACGACGTGGCCTGATTATAGTTTCGTGTCGTGCCATGCTGTACCACAGGCCTAGTAGCGAGCATGGGCACGGCACGCCGGCCTGTTAGCCATGCCGGGCCGGCACAACGACCTGATGAGCACGACGTGCTCCTCCCAGGCCCGGAGAGCATCTTCCTCGGTACCGGACGACCGACGAGGAGAGGAGGAGAAGCGGCAGGCGACATGCCGCTGCGAGGGGAGCGCGAGGGTGTAACATCCCTAGTTCGAATTTTGGTGAATTTTAAAATTTTTGTGCAACATGTGTGTTAACTCCAAGAATAATACTTCTCTCTCTAAAAATTTTCTAATAAATATTCATGTGCATTGCATTAGGGAAATTATTATGCTAGAGTGATTTGGTTTCTTTCGGTTTATGTGTGTGCTTGAGTGGAATTTGTATTTGAATTTAAACCGTTCAAATACAAATTCAAAACCTAACTAAACCCTACTAACTCTACCCGGGCCCAATCCTCCCTGGCCCAACTAACCCGGCCTGCTAACCCCTCCACCTCTCCCTTTTTCCTTTCTCTCCCGAATCAGCCCGACTCTGGCCCAACCCCGCTGGCCCATCTCTCACCGGCCCATCTTTCCTTTCTTCCTCTTTTCCCCGCACGCGGCCCAGCACTGGCACCGGCCTACCCCGACGCCCCTGTTCTTCTTCTCCACCACGCAACCGCGCGCGACGCCGCTCCCTTCCGCCCGCGCGCGCGCCAGCTCCGCCTCCGCATCTCGCGCTGCGCCCGTAACCACCAGGCCCCACCCCATGTGCGTGTGTTCCCCGCTCCTCCTTGGCTGCCAAGGCAGCTCCGGCCTCATCCCCTCGCTCACGGCATCTCTCCTCCCCGCAAGCCATCCCCTCTATAAATCCGGCCCTCCCCTCTCTCTGTTCTCGCCAAATTCGCCTAGGGCGAAGCCCTGCTAGTCCCCACACCGGAGTTGGAGGAGAGAAGGAGGAAGAGTGGAGGCAGAGGAGCTGTCTCGAGGAGGAAGGAGACCGCCCGCGTGAAGCAGGACCGCGACGCCGAGCCGCCGTGTTGCTGTCGCCATCACCGCACCGAGGAGGTGGAGGATTCGCCGAGGAGAAGCCGCCCAAGACCGTACCGCGAGCCGTTCCTCATCTTCCCCAAGGCGATCACGCACTACCTCCCCGAAATCATGAGTCACCGCCTCCTTTCCTCGCCATGCACGCCGTGAACGCTCCACCGCCGCCTTGTTCGCCGCTCGGCTATGCACTGAGAACCCCGGCCTTCGCGCCGCCCCTGGACCATGCCTGGCCGGCCGTCGAGCCGCTCGATCTTGTGCAGGAACCCCAAAGCCGAACCCCGTCTTCCCTTGTTTCCTCACCACCGTGTGCTCGCCGTGTGCACGCCGCTCGTCGGCGTTTGCTCGGCTCACGCCCCAAAACCCCCTCCAAACCTCTCCCAAACCCTTTTGCTCGTGCCCGTAACACCGCGCGCAACGCGCACCGCGGGCAGGTGGCCCGGGCCGCGTGTTGCAAAGCTGCCGCCGCCGCCCGAAGCTTGCCGTGTTCACCGCGCCGCCGAGCCCTTCTCCACCGCCTCACCGTGCGCTCCTTGCCTCCCTAACCCTGCCCGTGCGTCCGTGGTCAGGTGGACCACCTCGCGGTGCTCAGCCGCTAGCCGGAGGCCAGCATCGCCGCGTCGGACGGCCGCGCCAGGAGGGCGCCGGCGAGAACGCGCACGCGCTCTGCGTTCGCCGCGGGCAAACCACACGCTGGACCACACGTGAGCCAAGCCGCACAAGCCGCACCGGATCCCGCGCCCCGGACCCCGTCGCTGACCGATGGGCCCAAGCACCCGACTCACTGACCCGCGGGCCCGCCTCGTCAGCCTGTTTCCACCGTCCGCAGCAGCAAGTGGCCTTGGGCCGTAATCGCGGCCCACAAACCTTTCTCCTCTTCGGTCCAGACCCCAAGTCCAGAAAGCCCCCTTTAACTCTTAGGCCCACAACCCGAACCGGCCCAAGTAAAGCCCATCTACCCGGCCTTTATCCATTTCCCAATCTGACAGCCCGACCCCACCTGTCATTCACTACCTCTCACTGACAAATCGGCCCCACCTGTCATCCACTCCGACCCGCTGACATGTGGACCCCGCTGACCGTTGACCGTTGACCGGTCAACGCTGACGTCATCATGACGTCAGCAGTGGCCGACCCCACTGATGACGTCATGCTGACGTCAGCATGCCACGTGGCACATCCTGGTGCTGCCACGTGTCGGCCCTGTGTTCATTTGCATTTTCAAAATTTAGTTTAAATTTCAGAAATAGGTTTTATCTAAGAAAATTCATAATAAATTGATCCTAGCTCAGAAAATTATGAAACCAGTTTTTATAATTTTCTAAAATCATGCTCTACGCGTTAGAACAGGAGTTGAGTGCTTTTGGCTCTTCTTGCTTCTTCTTTGGAGTTTATTTGGGTATAGGTTCCGATGTATTTTATTTCTCGTGATTAGGATCAGCTGAGGAGGATCCAGGAAGAGACGGCTTCTACCACTTCGCCGAGGAACCAGCTGAAGAGCACCACTACCAGACGCAAGGTTCACGCCCATCCGTCTCTGAATCCTATTTAGGCATTGCAACTAGTATGCTAGGGCTTTACTTTATCGCATGATGATGATTCTGTCCTATTGCATAGCCCTGTTTAATTACCGTATTCCTTGATGAGCCTGCTTTATTTTGATGCGATGCTTGCATGTGTTATGGGATGGTTGTGATAGGATTCTTGGCGTGTGTGGGGCAAAAACCCGGGAAAGGAGTAAGGGGTTTTGGGAACTTTGCGGGGGTGAGCAGATTAACTCGATCTTCGTATCGAGGGCTTGGGGTGTGTGCTTGGGCACATCCTGTGTGGTACCTGTGGCGGGTACATGTTCTTTGTGTTACTTGAGGAGTTTGGCGGCAATACCTGTAATGGGTGCGCGTGCGGACCACTGGAGGTGGATACGCTATTTGACGGTGACGCTCACCCCGGCACCAAAAACCGAGTTGGATTGGCAACTAGAGGAAGGAAACCCGTGCCCACCACTTACATCTATGGGGGGTGTTCCAGCCAGCCTAGTTAAGTGCGGTACCCGGACTGTAGGAGTTAGCAGAAGTGTGTGGGGGAAAAGGCGGAGACCTTTGTTCCCCGAAAGAGGCTCATACCCCGGGATCTGGCCACCGCGGGGGAGGCCATCACAGTTCTCGGGCACCGAGTTGCGTCCTCAGTGTATCCTAGGCCGGGAAAAGCAGGAGGGTACCGTTCACTGGCTAGGGTCTGTGATGTGGGTTGTGTCTCAGTCGGGTCATGACCGACTTGCAGCCCGAGTGGGTCCAGGGGTACAAACTCTGCAGAGTATAATCTTTACGTAAAGCCGAGTCCACGGTTAAGGACAGCCTTCCCACCTTTCTTTCCGCCATTGTTTTAGGGATTTCTATCTCCCCTCTAGAGTAGGGCCTGCCTCGGGCAGTTGAGATGTGAAGGGTGGGAGCTTTCACATCGCTTAGAGAGTGATGAGTGGAAGATATTGGTGACGGGTACCTGGTGAGCCAGGATTGCTCGCAGGTGATGTAAGAATGGTTTTGGGATGAAGATGCTGCTTGCATAGGATTAACCTTAAGCCTGCCCTTGATATTTCTTACACTAGAATTAGGCCACTTAAAGCTTGCATTACGGATGGTGACGTGGAACTGTTCCATTCCTTGGGAACAGCTTATGATGATGCAGGATACGAGAGTGAGTATGACAACCATGCTGATGGTTGGTACGATTGAGGTTGCTGCTGCGCTCAAGTTGAAGAGCCTGTGGGGATGATCGCCAAGACAGAAGACTAGCTATCGTTTCGTTTAGTATTTCTTATTATCGCATTTAGCCCAAGGGGCCTATAATGATCGTAATTCCAGTGTTATCCACTTATGTAAGACATTTATGTAATGTTTAATACTTTTATTCGAAGTATGGATGTGATATTCGGCTGGAATGAGTTCTGTACGTGTTAGCTGTTGATCCTGGGACTAACACAATGGTACAGGGATTCGGATTCATAGAAATATGAGTCCGGGTCGTTTCAGTAGTGCTGGATGCACGGAGCACCATGGGTGACGTCGGCTGGGAGGACGGCTTCGGAGCCGTATACCAGAAAGAAAGGAGTATATCCCGTTGCTCTGCTCTTCTGCGTTCGTAGGCCCCATATGACATGAGGTACTTCTTGGCCCTCCGGCCGGGGTGCTTGTTGAGTTCGTCATACATGGCCTTCTTGAGCGAGTCTTGGACCATGCCGTTGGCCCGCTCGACCTGGCCGTTGCACCTGGGGTGCGCCGTGGAGGAGTAGTAGACGTCGATGTAGCTGTCCTGGCAGAAATCCCAGAACTCGTGCCCTGTGAACTCGGATCCAAGGTCAGTCACGATGCGGTTTGGGACGCCAAACCGATGGGTGAGCTCTTGGATGAACTTTGCAGCCGTGGCCGACTTGGTGTCGGTCACGACCTTGTACTCAATCCACTTGGTGAACTTGTCGACCGCCACCAAGATGTGCTTGAACCCGCCCGGGGCGGTTTTGAAGGGTCCGACGTTGTCGAGTCCCCATATGGCGAATGGCCAAGATGGGGGATGGTCCGTAGCGCCTGAGCCGGCAGGTGCTTTTGCTTCTGGAAGAACTGGCAGCCGGTGCAGCTGCGTACCAACTCCTTGGCGTCAGACAGGGCTGTGGGCCAGTAGAACCCTGCCCTGTAGGCCTTGCCGACTAGTGTGCCGGCCGCCGCGTGGTTGCTACAAGTACCCGAGTGGATATCATGTAATAGGGTGATACCTTCATCTCGAAGGACGCACTTCATGAGTATGCCTGTGGAGGCTGCCTTTCTGTACAGGTCGTCGCCGATGACGACGTAGTTTGTCGCATGCCGAGTCAACTTCTCGATTTCTTCCCTCGTATCCGGCGACCAGTTCTCTGTGAGGAAAGCGATGAAGGGGGCGCGCCAGTCTGCTTCCACCACGAGAACTTCGCTGGTCGGCGGGCCACCCGGGAGTGGCTCCGGCTCGGGTACGGGGCTGCCGTCCTCAAGCATCTTGATGGACGGGGTACACAGGTCTTGGACGAAGACGCCGACTGGTACTTGGGCTCTGGTGGACCCTAACTTGGAGAGGACATCAGCGGCGACGTTGTCTTCCCGGAGGACGTGGTGAAGCTCGAGGCCATAGAAGTGGGCCTCAAGTTTGCGCACCTCTGCGCAGTATGCGCTCATGATTTCCTTGGTCGTGTCCCAGTTCTTGACCTGCTCGACGACTAGCTTGGAGTCGCCATAGCACATGAGTCGCTTGATGCCGAGTGACACCGCGATCCGGAGACCGTGGATGAGGGCTTCGTACTCGGCCCCATTGTTGGTAGCCTGGTAGTGTATCTGGAGGACATACTTAAGGTGCTGCCCCTCCGGGGAGATGAACAACACTCCTGCGCCGGCTCCCTCGAGGTTGAGGGCTCCGTCAAAGTACATCTTCCAGTGCTCTGGCCGTTCCGCGGGGGTTGGCGTCTGGATCTCCGTCCACTCGGCCACGAAGTCGGCCAGTATCTGAGATTTGATGGCCTCTCGTGGCTTGAAGTTGATAGTGTGCTCACCGAGTTCTACGGACCACTTGACGATGCGGCCGTTGGCATCTCTGTTGTGGAGTATGGTTCCAAGGGGAAATTCGAGATGACTCGAATCACGTGGGCCTGGAAATAGTGCCGTAGCTTCCTGGCGGTTATCAGGAGTGCGTAGAGCAGCTTCTGAGGATGGGGATACCGGACCTTGGACTCGCTGAGCACCTCGCTGACGAAATATACAGGGCGCTGGACCTTGTATGGGTGGCCTTCTTCTGGTCGCTCGACGACCAGGGCCGTGCTGACCACATGAGTGGTAGCCGAGATATACAGCAAGAGCTCTTCCCCGGGGGTCGGACCCGTGAGAACCGGGGGTGTGACTAGGAATTCCTTGAGGTCAGCCAGGGCCTTGCTTGCCTCAGGGGTCCACTCGAACTTATCCGCCTTCTTGAGTATCTTGAAGAACGGAAGTCCCTTCTCGCCGAGCTCGCTGATGAACCGGCTCAGGGCCGCCATCATTCCAATGAGCTTCATGATATCTTTCTTGCACGTTGGCTCCTTGAGGTTGCGTATGGCGTCCAGCTTGACTGGGTTTGCCTCGATGCCGCGCTGGCTGACCAGGAAGCCCAGGAGCTTTCCTGACGGCACCCCGAACATGCACTTCGTGGGATTGAGCTTCCATCTGAATCGGCGTAAGTTGTTGAAAGTTTCCTGCAAGTCGGCGATGAGGGAGTCGGCGTTATACGTCGTGACGACGACGTCGTCCACATAAGCCTCCACGTTGCGGCCGATTTGGCTCTGCAGGCAACCTTGGATGGCCTTCTGGTACGTGGCGCCGGTGTTCTTCAACCCGAACGTCATCGTCTTGTAACAATAGATGCCGTGTGGGGTGATGAACGATGTCTTGTCTTGGTCGGATGTCTTCAAGGCTATCTGGTGATAACCCGAGTAGCAGTCGAGAAACAGAGGAGTACGCAGCCGGACGTAGAGTCGACGACTTGGTCAATTCGTGAAAGAGGGAAGGGGTCCTTAGGGCAGTAGCGGTTGAGATCCGTGTAATCAATGCACATTCTCCATTCACCGGATTGCTTCTTTACAAGTACAGGATTTGCAAGCCACTCAGGGTGTTTGCATTCTCTAATGAAACCGGCAGCTAGGAGCTTATTCAGTTCTACCCTAATGGCCTCCTTGCGCTCTTGGGCGAATCGGCGCAGCTTCTGTTTAGCAGGCTTCGCGGTCTTGCTCAAGTCCAAGGAGTGCTCAGCCTTCTCCCTCGGAACACCCGGCATGTCTGATGGCTTCCATGCAAATATGTCCCAGTTGTCCCGGAGGAAGGAGGTGAGCGCGTCTTCCTATTTGGTGGTGAGCCTTGGCCCTATGAGGGCCGTCTTGGAGGGGTCGTCGAGTCCCAAGCTTATAGCTTTGGGGGCGTCTGCAGGTGCCAGCGCCGTGGACTGCTGCTTCTGCTCCGGGAGGACAGGCTCACCGGTTGCCGCCTTGGGGGCTTCTTCCGCCAACAGAGTGGCGTTGCCGAGTTGATGGGACAGCTCGGCTATCTTGATGGCCTCACCGTCGCACTCGAACGAGGTCTTGATATCTCCACGGATGGAGAGGACGCCATTGGGCGCTGGCATCTTCAGAACCAGGTAAGTGTGGTTCGGAATCGCCATGAATCGGGCCAGCATGGGCCTGCCGAAGATGGCGTGGTAGGAGCTCTTGAAGTCGGCTACCTCGAAGTACAGGAACTCCGTGCGGTAGTTGTCGGCCGTGCCGAACGTGACTGGTAAGGCGACTCTTCCTATCGGGTAGGAAGCTTTTCCTGGCACAATGCCGAAAAACAGATCTTCGGCGCTCAGGAGCTTGCTGTAGTCGAACCCCATGCTGTTGAGGGTGCTCCCGCCATCGATCAGGACCTTGGAGAGGAGGACCCTGTCCACGACGGGGGCGGCGACGAGTGGGTAGGACCCTGGCTCGGGGAGGTGGACCCAGTGGTCGGCGCGGCTGAAGGCAATAGGCATCTCCGACCACTGGAGGTATTCCACCGGCTTGGTGGAGACCATCTTCACTTCGCGCTTGTGAAGTTTATCCTTGCGCCGATCTGGGAAGGCGCCGGGCCCCCAATGATGACGTTGACCTGGCGGTCAGCACGCTGGAAGTCGCCGTTGGCGTCGCGCCTGGGCGCCTCCGGTGGTGGTGGTGGTCGGCGTTCGTCATCATGACGACGTTGATTATCCTGGCGAGCCGGAGCATCGCGGTCGCGCTCGCCACGGCGATAGTCGTCGCGGCGGTCGCGGTCTTCTCTGCGGCGGTAGTCGTCCCGCCGGTCGCCGTTGTAGCCGTCACGACGGTAGTTGTTGTAGCGTCCGCCGTTGTTATTGTAGCGCTGCTTCTTGGTCGGCGGCAGGGCGCCGAGTTCTTTGAGCAACGCGTGACAATCACAGAGATTGTGCTTCGCGTCCTTGTGGAAAGGGCACTGATCGTTCAGTGTGTCGTAAAACTCCTCTAGCAGGAACCTGGGTTCTGGCCGGCCTTCTGCTTCTGCTAGGGCTACGAGGGGCTCAGGGCCTCCCTTGCGCCCACGTGACGGCTCATGGCGCTTCGAGTTATCAACCCGGTCGTCTTCCTCCGGGCGCTTCTGTTTGTTCTTGAATTGGGCCTGTTCAGCCTGATCTGCCCGAACCTCCAAGTTGACCACCTCCATTAGGTCGGAGACCGTGACAAGGTTGGTTTTGAAGAGCGTATGGAACAGCTGGGTGTCGATAAGGCCGCGCCGGAAAGCATCGATGAAAGTGCATCTAGGCTCCCTTGTGGGTTTTGGTGAATTGAATGACAAAACGATTAAAGAACTAACGTGTTTGTCAAAGATAATTTGCAGGGATTAAAATTGTATAATTGATGATTCACTATTGGTCATTGGTTGAATTCAATGTGAATGGCTCATGTTGACATAAATAAATTAAGTGGTTGTTCCCATTATATATGAATATGAAAGATGGCAAGCTATGGTGCAATAAAGAAAGAGACATAATGACATATGTGATATATTGGTCTCTTAATTGATGAAAGCTTGTTTATATTGATATGGGATATCTTAGGTCATGGTGAACAAAAATGTTGTATAATGCAAGTTTGGTTGAATGGACAAGAGACATGGTGATATGGCTCATTCTTGGTCTATATTTGAAGATTGACTTGCAAACAAGACATGATGACTTTAATTGAAGAGAAATGTCAAAGTAAAGTGGATATATTGCATATCAAGAAATGGTGTTCATCGATGATACACACTAATGTGAAGCTATATGTGTTTCTAGGGACTAAGCAATGTGTGATCAAGTTGCGGACTTGAGTCATGTATCTTTGCTAGGGTGACGAAACTTTCTTTGGATTTCAACTTGATGAATCTTGGTCACATATGGTGTTCATATTGGGAAGTATCAATTTTTCTAGAAGTAAGTTGTGAAAAGGTGAATTGAACTAGAAGTGGATTTCATTCAAAGACAATGGTTCAAGTCACTTGCTCAAGGTTGAAGTGCTCAATTAAAAGAGACAAGGTTGGATGCAACTCTCAAGTGGATATGTTGATCAAGTATGGCATGACTCAAAGTGAAGAAGCTCAAAGTGCATCATTTGTATTTATATTTGATCTTGAGTTTAGGTATGCCGTACTATCAAGAGGGATGCATCACAAGAAGCCTTGAAATTGTCTAAGTGCTCAAGGAACCCATGTGAGTTGTTGAGAGACACAAAACCCTCACGTACACACTTATAGGTTTTGCCAGGGCAAAACCGGTGGCACCGGTTTTGGGAAACCGGTGGCGCCGGTTTTGTGTCAGAATTCTCCAACGGCTAGTTGGCTTGAATTCCGGTGGCACCGGTTTTAGGAACCGGTGGCACCGGTTTTCACTGGGTCTGTAACGGCTAGTTTTTGAGGAGTGGAGTATTTATACCCCACGACCTCCACAGTGGCAAGCTGCTGTTCCTGAGGTTGCTATAGTGCTTCCCTGCTCTTCCTTGCCAAGCAAAAGCCATTCTTGCTCTCCTCAACCCCTCTTTGTGAGGTTGCTTGCAATTGTGAGATCCCTTGTGTTGGGTAGTTGAGAGAGCTGCCATTGTGTGAAGATTGAGAGCACCAAAAGCACCTTGAGCACCGTTGGACTTCATCAAGCTTTTGTGATTCATTTGTTACTCTTGGAGCTCCGCTTCTAGACGGCTAGATGTTGCCCGTGAGCTACCAAGGTGTGGTGAGCTGCGGGAAGTTTGTGCAGGTCGTGCTTCGCCTCCGAAAGGGAAGAAGTAAACTAGTGGAAGGAGGAAATAGCTTGACCTAGTGTGGTCGTATGAGCTTCCTCAACGGAGAGTAGGATTCGCCGTGCCGTGGTGGCTGCTTAGTGCAAGCGGTGAATCCAAACTTCGGGAAACAAATCTTGTGTCTCCCCGCTGGTTTGAGCTTCCTTGTGCTTATATTGCAAATTGGTGAAATTGCTCGATATTGTTGGATAAGTGTTTTTGAGTGCAGGGACTTGGAGATATATCATAGAAAGGCATTTCAATCATCATCTCCAAGTTTGGTTTGTTTCCGAACTCCCTAGCATTTTCATTCTACCTTGGGGGTTCACTGCCGAGCAAAACCGGTGGCACCGGTTTTGCAAAACCGGTGGAACCGGTTTTGAAGGCAGTGCTTTATATCCGCTGCGTTAGGCGCCTAATTGTCTTAATTAGAGATTCCAAAGATCCTTTTAGATGTTCATTTGTTGAGCTTCTAAAAGTGATACTTGGAATATCTAATTGTCACTAATAAATTTGTTTTAAGTGACAATATTTTTTAGGTCTCGCCTATTCACCCCCCCCTCTAGGCGACATCAAGGTCCTTTCAGAACTGCATAT
>CM014274.1:8794078-8820901 GCA_004135705.1 Alloteropsis semialata
GGAGTGTAGACTGGCACTGGAGCGAAGCTGATCTCCCCGGTCATCGTGTGCTGCACGCGGGAGATACGTCTGCCGATTTTCCGCGTCAACAAGCGGCTCGAACGACGCCAGGCCTTGGGTGAAGTCTGGCGCCTCTTCGACGAGACGCGCCTTGATTGGGGCCAACTCTTCCGTCGATGCGATGATGGCCGACGCCAGCTCGCAGCTTTCCATCTCGCCCTGATGTGCCCGTTGGAATGACGACCCCACCGTGATCACCCCCTTCGGCCCCGGCATCTTGAGCTTGAGGTAGGTGTAGTTGGGGACGGCCATGAACTTCGCGTAACATGGGCGGCCCAAAATGGCGTGATAGGCGCCGTGGAATCCTACCACCTCGAACGTGAGGGTCTCCGTCCGAAAGTTTGTCGGGGACCCAAACGTGACGGGCAGATCGATCTGCCCGAGGGGGACGGCCTGTTTACCGGGGACTACCCCGTGGAAGGGCGCCCCGGTCGGGCGAACGCGCCCTCGGTCGATCCCCATGGAGTCGAGCGTGTCGGCGTAGAGGATATTTAGCCCGCTCCCGCCGTCCATCAGCACCTTGGTGAGGCGCTTACGCCCTATGACCGGATCAACCATGAGAGGGTACTTACCCGGTCTCGGGACGAATTGCGGATGGTCGGCTCGATCGAAGGTGATGGGTGCCTCTGACCACTTGAGGATGGCCGGGGTCGCCGGCTCGACGGCGTACACCTCTCGGCGTTCCGCCTTGGCCCGCCCTTTGCTCACCGACGCCTCCGTCCCACCGAAGATCATCAGGCATCCATCCGGCTCGGGGAAGGGTTCGGCGTCCGCGTTCTCACCCGCCCCCCTCTCGTTCGGGGCCTGGTAGGCCTTCCTCGGTCGGGGCGTCGGTTTCCGAGAACCCCCGGCCATGAATTTCTTCATGAGGGAGCAGTCCTTGTATAGATGTTTGACGGGGTACTCGTGATTCGGGCACGGCCCGTTCCACTTCTTCTCAAAATGGTCGGGGACCTCCCCAGTCGGGGGTTTAAAGGTCGGGTTCGGGTCGGCGGCGGCTACCATGGCGGCCTCGCCGTCGTTCCGCCTGCCCTTGCCCTTCCTCTTTTTCTTGGCGGGGGGCCCCGATGGGCCTCCTTCCGCTTCCTCAGTCTGCTTACCCTTAGGGTCGACGGACTGGTGGAAGATGGCCCCCACTGCTTCCTCGCCAGCCGCGTGGCTCGTAGCGATGTCAAGCAGCTCCTTCGCGGTGCGGGGACTCTTCCGCCCGAGCCTGTGGACGAGGGATTTGCACGTCGTCCCTGTGACGAACGCTCCGATGACATCGGCGTCAGCGAGGTTGGGGAGTTCGTTGCACTGCCGGGAGAAACGCCTGATGTACTCCCGGAGCGTCTCCCCTTGCTTCTGCCTGCAGCTCCTGAGATCCCATGGGTTTCCAGGGCGGTTGTAGGTCGCCTGGAAGTTCCCCATGAAGACCTCCCTCAGGTCGGACCAGCTGCCGATTTGTCCGGCGGGGACGTGTTGGAGCCAGGCCCGCGCCGAGTCGGCCAGATGGAGCGGCAAGTTATGGATGATAAAGTCATCATCGTCGGCCCCTCCGGCTCTGCAGGCGAGTCAGTAATCCTCGAGCCAGAGCTCGGGGTCGGTTTCCCCGTCGTACCTCGGGAAGTTCGACGGGGCTCTAAAGTTGGCGGGACGAGGAGCCGCACGGATCCGCGGGCTGAAAGCCCGTGGTCCCGGCGCCTCCAGACTCGGCGTCCTCTCGTCCTCGTCCTCGTCGTCGTACCGGCCGCCTCGTCGGGGAACGCATCCTCGCTGTCGCTCGGGCTCGCCCGCGGGGGGTCGTCGCCGGCGGGCGTTCAGTATGCTCCGAGCATCCTGGATCGGGCCGACCCGCTGTCGGACCGGAACCGCGTCCCCGGGGGGACGGGGCTGGTGCACCGAGTCCCCTTGTTGGGCGCGTCCGCCGCGCCCGTCGGCTAGCTGCCTCGAGGCTTCACGATGTCCCGTCTGCGGTGCTCGTCGTCGCGACTGCGAACTCTCGGCCTGCTGCGCCGCGGCTCGCTCCAGTAGCTCGCCGAGTTCCCGCTGCGCCTTGCGGGCCTCCGGGGTCACCGGCGGGGGGAGCCCTCTCACGAGCATGGCTGCTGCGGCTATGTTTTGTCCGGCGTGGGCAAAACGCGGGGGCGGGGCACCGTCATCGTCGACGATTTGGCGTTGCACGTCCCGGGCGCGCTCCCGCGCCGGAGCCGCGTCTCCGACCTGCAGGAGCTCGCGCTCGATGCGTTCCCGTTCCTGCTCGACCCGCACCCGTTCCTGCTCCAACCGGCGGCGAGCTTCTTGGAGCTCCTCCCGGCGTTGCCGGGCGTCGTCGGCTTGGGAGCGTCGTGGCGGTGTAGCCGCTCTTCGCGGGGCCGGCTGCCTTGCCATTGCCGCGGCTTGGGCCGCGACCGGAGCGGGAGCAACGGGCGCGTCGGCCACCGGGTGACCGTCGTCAGGGCCCGCTGGCCCCGAGCCGCTCTCACTCGCTTCTCCCTCGCCCCGTCGGGGGTGTCCGCCATGAAGCATTCCCGGGAGGGGTGGTGGCTTTCTCCGACGAGCTCCGTGTCGGATGCCTCCGAAACGGGATCGTCCAACAGGTCGAAGACCGATTCGGAGACGTGATCGATCACCCCGACGAACTCGCTATTCGCCGGGGTGGGGCTCAGGAGGCGTGTCACGAGGCGGGACACGACTTCGGCCGCGTTGCGCAGACCGTATGGGGCCGCATACGGTGGGATGGAGTCCAGCATCCCCGGGGGGAGAGGGGCTCCTCCCACAAGCTGAGTAGCGACGTTCGCCAGGGCGAACCTGACACAGCGCGCGTCTTCCTGAGTGGGCCGTGGCCCCAGGAAGACCTCGAGCTGTTCCCATAGCGGGGCCTCGTTGGCCCTCGAACGAGGGTTGCCAGCCTCGTCGCCAGGGGTGTTGATGTTGATGTCCGCGAGGGCCTCGGTGGCGGTCGCGACGTCAGCGTCGGCAGTGTTGACCGGGGGCGTGAGAGCGACTCTCTCCAAGTCCCCGGCGTCGGTGATGACGAAATCCAAACTCCCAAGACGCAGCTGCGTCCCAGGAGTCCAGCTCGATCCGCGGGTGGCCATCCGAAGCCTGGTGACCGTCGAAACGCGCAAAGTCCCCTACCTGGCGCGCCAACTGTCGGCGTAAGAAATAACCAACAAGTAAATTTAGTGGATTGCGCGTCTGGGCTCCGGATGGTTCGCGAGAGGACACAAGGGGTTATACTGGTTCAGGCACTAACGCCCTACGTCCAGTGTCGATCTGCTCGTGTTACTCGCGTTGCTCGTAGTAGGGGTTACAAGCGGTCGAGAGAGGGAGGGGCTCCCAACTCTCTGTGAGTGTGTCTGTAAGAGAGCGTGTGAGTTTCGGGGGTTGTGTTTTCGTCCCCCTCTCCTGAGGCTTGATTTTTCTATTTATACTCAGGGGAGGTGACGCTGTACAAGGCGTGTTCAAAAAGGTGAAAAATAGGAAACTTGCTGAAGAAGCCCCGCCGCCTGCGGGACACTGTGGACGCTGTTCGGGACGCTGTTCGGGCTTGTTGGGGTCGTGCTTCTCCTCGCGCGGCGCCTGCGGACGGGCAAAACAGTGGGAGTCACATCCTTTAGCCATACCGGACAGTGCTCGGTATGGCCAATTAATGCTGATGGGGAGCGGCGTAGTCGTGTGGCGGCACGTCCTTATGCCGGGTCTTCCTGACACTCCACTCCAGCCCGGGCCCACGCCGATTCGGGCGAGGCGAAGAGAGGTCGGGTGAGATAGCGTAGGGTTGATCAGGACAGAAGTGGGTCGGCCGAGGCGAACGGGGGTCGGCCGAGGCGGATATGGGTCGGCCGAGGCGGACGGGGGTCGGCCGAGACGGACGAGAGTCGGCCGAGACGGACGGGGGTCGACCGAGGCGGACGGGGGTCGGCCGAGACGGAACCAGGTCAGTCGAGTCAGGGGAAAATCGATCCTCCCCTGATCTGATATTCTTCTTGTTTACGGGTTTTCTTATGCCCATCTCCTTCCTGAAACTGCGTGGTCCCACCCGTCGGTGAGAGGGTCGGATATTGATATCCGACACCCATCTACCCGGCCTTTATCCATTTCCCAATCTGACAGCCCGACCCCACCTGTCATCCACTCCGACCCGCTGACATGTGGACCCCGCTGACCGTTGACCGTTGACCGGTCAACGCTGACGTCGTCATGACGTCAGCAGTGGCCGACCCCACTGATGACGTCATGCTGACGTCAGCATGCCACGTGGCACATCCTGGTGCTGCCACGTGTCGGCCCTGTGTTTATTTGCATTTTCGGAATTTAGTTTAAATTTCAGAAATAGGTTTTATCTAAGAAAATTCATAATAAATTGATCCTAGCTTAGAAAATTATGAAACCAGTTTCTATAATTTTCTAAAATCATGCTCTACGCGTTAGAACAGGAGTTGAGTGCTTTTGGCTCTTCTTGCTTCTTCTTTGGAGTTTATTTGGGTATAGGTTCCGATGTATTTTATTTCTCGTGATTAGGATCAGCTGAGGAGGATCCAGGAAGAGACGGCTTCTACCACTTCGCCGAGGAACCAGCTGAAGAGCACCACTACCAGACGCAAGGTTCACGCCCATCCGTCTCTGAATCCTATTTAGGCATTGCAACTAGTATGCTAGCGCTTTACTTTATCGCATGATGATGATTCTGTCCTATTGCATAGCCCTGTTTAATTACCGCATTCCTTGATGAGCCTGCTTTATTTTGATGCGATGCTTGCATGTGTTATGGGATGGTTGTGATAGGATTCTTGGCGTGTGTGGGGCAAAAACCCGGGAAAGGAGTAAGGGGTTTTGGGAACTTTGCGGGGGTGAGCAGATTAACTCGATCTTCGTATCGAGGGCTTGGGGTGTGTGCTTGGGCACATCCTGTGTGGTACCTGTGGCGGGTACATGTTCTTTGTGTTACTTGAGGAGTTTGGCGGCAATACCTGTAATGGGTGCGCGTGCGGACCACTGGAGGTGGATACGCTATTTGACGGTGACGCTCACCCCGGCACCAAAAACCGAGTTGGATTGGCAACTGGAGGAAGGAAACCCGTGCCCACCACTTACATCTATGGGGGTGTTCCAGCCAGCCTAGTTAAGTGCGGTACCCGGACTGTAGGAGTTAGCGGAAGTGTGTGGGGGAAAAGGCGGAGACCTTTGTCCCCCGAAAGAGGCTCATACCCCGGGATCTGGCCACCGCGGGGAGGCCATCACAGTTCTCGGGCACCGAGTTGCGTCCTCAGTGTATCCTAGGCCGGAAAAAGCAGGAGGGTACCGTTCACTGGCTAGGGTCTGTGCTGTGGGTTGTGTCTCAGTCGGGTCATGACCGACTTGCAGCCCGAGTGGGTCCAGGGGTACAAACTCTGCAGAGTATAATCTTTACGTAAAGCCGAGTCCACGGTTAAGGACAGCCTTCCCACCTTCCTTTCCGCCATTTTTTTAGGGATTTCTACCTCCCCTCTAGAGTAGGGCCTGCCTCGGGCAGTTGAGATGTGAAGGGTGGGAGCTTTCACATCGCCTAGAGAGTGATGAGTGGAAGATATTGGTGACGGGTACCTGGTGAGCCAGGATTGCTCGTAGGTGATGTGAGAATGGTTTTGGGATGAAGATGCCGCTTGCATAGGATTAACCTTAAGCCTATCCTTGATATTTCTTATACTAGAATTAGGCCACTTAAAGCTTGCATTACGGATGGTGACGTGGAACTGTTCCATTCCTTGGGAACAGCTTATGATGATGCAGGATACGAGAGTGAGTATGTCAACCATGCTGATGGTTGGTACGATTGAGGTTGCTGCTGCGCTCAAGTTGAAGAGCCTGTGGGGATGATCGCCAAGACAGAAGACTAGCTATCGTCTCGTTTAGTATTTCTTATTGTCGCATTTAGCCCAAGGGGCCTGTAATGATCGTAATTCCAGTGTTATCCACTTAAGTAAGACATTTATGTAATGTTTAATACTTTTATTCGAAGTATGGATGTGATATTCGGCTGGAATGAGTTCTGTACGTGTTAGCTGTTGATCCTGGGACTAACACAATGGTACAGGGATTCGGATTCATAGAAATATGAGTCCAGGTCGTTTCAGAGGGAGCGGAGGAGAAGCGGCAACAGGCGACGCGCTGCCGCGAGGGGGAGCGCGAGGGAGTGGAGGCGGAGGCGCGAGCGAAGGAGCGCATCGCTTGGAGAGCCTCGATCCCGCGGCGACGTCGCGAAGCAAAGGGCGGCGGCGCGCGTGAACTAGGCATCCTGAGTAATGATTGAGATTAGGGTTTGCAATGTATATATATGAGGTTTAGCGGGCCTTCATTGGGCCGGCACGGCGAAGGCCGTGCCGAGCCGTGCTCGGACCGGGCCAAAATTTCGGGCTTCAAGCCGGCCCACGGGCCGCGGGCCTTATGGCCATCTATACTCCACGCTACGGCTCACAGATGTTCCACACGGTCGAAATTGTCGCCATGCGTCACTCAACATCAACCTCTGTACAACCACACGAGACATGACCAGTCATTGTTGCTGAACCCAACGGCTGTATAAATGATCAATGGTTAAGATTTCGGTGTTCACAGCGTCAGCGAAAGCCCCAGCAGAGCTTCTGTTCACTAACAAGTCGCCATCTTGGGAATTCAACGTCCAGCGAAAGCCCCAGCAGAGCCGGAGAGGCTGCAGGTGCTTGGCGAGCTCTACCAGAAGCCGGTCATCCCGATCAGGCTTTTCCTTCCACCAACACAAGACGTCACCGGCCACGAGGCGACATTGCAGTGGCTGGAGAGACAGGCGCCGCGCTCCGTCGTGTATGCGGCCTTCGGCAGCGAGGCCAAACTCAAACTGACAGGCGCACAGCTGCAGAAAATAGCGCTCGGCCTCGAGGCTTCCGGTTTGCCGTTCCTCTGGACATTCAAAATACTCATCACCGTCGACATCCTCTCGTAACATTTGACCCTTTGTTCTATTAAAAAAATTTATGGAAGTATATGAAAAATAAATAATATTTTAAGTACCATTACTGTTAAATTAAAGTTATAAAAGTAGATGTTACTGACATAATTTATTGAATAAGAAGAATAGTCACACGTTAAAAAAAAGTTAATACCGACGAGTAATTTGGGACTCAAGGAATACGAATCACAAGACCCGGGAAAAACACACAAATCCGACCTGGTCGAAAGAGAATCTATAACAAAAGAGTCGCTTTTCCATTTGAATGAAAATATTCGAATTTTAAATATGAAATAAATACTCGTGGATATTCCAACAAGCTACAAAAATGGTTTTAGTTTTAAATACTTCACTTCTCCATTAATGCATGATGGGTAAAACTCCTATGTCCTATCATTTGATCGTCTCAACTTTTTTAACCACTTCATTTCACGACATATAGAGATCACCACAATGATAAGTATCACAAACAAAACAAGGCGATCACTGCCTTAGTGCCTTAGGGTCTTACACTATGAAAAAGTGAAATATTACTATAGTGGCATAACTTTTGTATGCTGCAAATACAATTCAACTAACTGGTTCTGGAACCTTGTGGAATGGAGGGACCTTGGAGCATTTGGATCACACATCCTGTTCAAGATTGGACGCCTAAGATGGATCTCCTTTTTCAGCCTTGGGATACAGGCCGGTCGCCCGACCCATTAAGAAATGGGGCCCAGCGCTCAGGCATTTTAAATAATCTGGCATTATTAGGGTCAACATCAAGTCCCCTGTCCTAAAATAGTAACAACTTAGTCCCCTTCCAGAAAAAGGAAAAATATTTACTAGAAGTATGCTTTAGGAAAACCGGTTGATGAAACATTTTTTTTCAATCAAACAATTTTATTCCAGTTGAGAGTTGTACTATTTTTCTTTTGGAACAATTCTTTCTTTTAGTAGGAGGAATTTATCCCAAATCTCAAACATTTTTCTTGTAACCTCGAAATATTTTTCCCCTTAATAGAAAATATTCAAGCTTCACTAAAAATTTTTAAGAAAATAATATCTACACATGCCTTGTGTATGTTTTATTTTAGAAAACATGTTACAAAAATATATTGTTGTGGTAGGAATTTATTTTGGGTGCTCGATTTAAAAACTATGTCTTCTGCCATTGTTGTCCCAAATTATTGGTCACATCTAGTTTATCCAAAGTTAAACTTGTTTTAACATTGCAGAATTTATATAAGAATATAAATATCTACAATATCAAATAAATACACTACTAAGACATGTTTAATAGTGGATCCGGCAAAACTAATTTGATGCTGTAGATCGATATTGATGTTTTTCTACACATTTGTTCAAAATTAGAATGAGTTTGATTGTAACAAAGCTAGATAATCTAAAAATACAAAGGAGTTGAGCTTCAAAAGTTTTGAAACAAAACCTAGGCGTAGAGGCCCCGACAGCCGACATGCTGACATGTTGACAGCCGCTAGTTAACCTGTCAAGACGATCATATGTATATAAAGAAAAACTGTGAACATCAATCGGTCCTTTCCCGCCTTCCACGCCGCCGATGGTCCACCACCGTAGCCGCCGCGCCCAAACGACCCACCCACCCCCACACACATCCGGAAATCTCCACCCATGGCCAGTTGGCCACTGAGCCACTGTTCATGAATTGAAGACCTGCTCTGTTATTGCCTGTGGGCTTGGATCAAAAAATTGATTCCTGCATTAAATGCTACTTTGACCGTTAATTAAAGGTATTAAATAAAGTCAGTTTACAAAACTACCTCCACAACCCTGTCAAATTCGCGAGATGAATCTAATGAGGCCTTTGACCACGCGATTAGAGGATGATTACTGTAGCATTACTGTAGCAAATCATGGATTAATTAGGTACAGTAGATTCGTCGCGCAAAGTTACACTCATCTGTGAAAAGGTTTTGTAAATAAACTTCATTTAGGCTCTCATGCATGCGACAGTAATCCGGGACAATTTTTTTGTCCCGGGCTGCCGAACACGCCCATTGCCCAAGCCCCGCGCAGCAGCGCATTCGGATCATGTCGGCCGGGCTAAAATGGGAGCAAGGTAGGCAATTTTGTTTCCTCACCAAGTACGAGTACTGTGTAGTCTGTACTTCCCTTATAAAAAGTGCAGTGACATGCCAGCTTAGCCAGCAAAGCTGCAAGGTTTGCAACCGCGTGTGGTGTGATTTCATCAGCTGTGACATAAATTGGATCCGCGTAATCCATGACCCAGCCAAACTGATCGATTTTTTTATGCTCAGTGCTTACCTATTTGACCCGTATACTCGGAGAATTCAGACTGAGGATGTCCTCAAACTGTAGACTCTTCATATCTGCACGCCTGCATAGCAATTAGCAACAGAACAAACACTTGCAACTATCTCCTCCGGTCAAAAAACTCTGCTCTCCATTGCCAAACTCCGAGCCTGACGGATGGGGGACGCCGGCGGCGGCAGCATGCACGTTGTGATGCTCCCATGGCTGGCCTTCGGCCACATCCTCCCTTTCACGGAGCTCGCCAAGCGCATAGCTCGGCAGGGCCACCGTGTCACCCTCTTCTCGACGCCAAGAAACACGCAACGGCTCATCCACATCCCTCCGGACCTGGCCGGCCTTGTCCGCGTCGTGGACATAAAGCTGCCGCGCGTGGACCGCCTGCCGGAGGGCGCCGAGGCGAGCATCGACCTCCCGTCCGACGACCTCCGCCCGTACCTGCGCATAGCCTACGACGCCGCCTTCGCGGCCAAGCTGTCGTACATCCTGCAGGAGCCGGAGAGGCCGGACTGGGTCATCACCGACTACGCGGCGTACTGGGCGCCCGCGGCCGCGGCGAGGCACGGCGTGCCCTGCGCGTTCCTGTGCCTGTTCGGCGCCGCGGCGATGAGCTTCTACGGGCCCGCGGAGGGGCTCATGGGGCGCGGGAAGCACGCCAAGACGAAGCTGGAGGACCTCACCGTGATCCCCGACTACGTGCCGTTCCCGACCACCGTCGTGTACCGCGCCTTCGAGGCGCGCGCGCTGTTCGAGGCAGGCTTGGTCCCCGACGACTCCGGCGTGTCGGAGGGCTACCGGTTCGGCGTGTCCATCCAACAGAGCCAGCTCGTGGGCATCAGGAGCAGCGCGAAGTTCGAGCCAGAGTGGCTGCGGGTGCTTGGCGAGCTCTACCAGAAGCCGGTGATCCCCGTCGGGCTGTTCCCTCCGCCACCAACACAAGACGTCACCGGCCACGAGGCGACATTGCAGTGGCTGGACAGACAGGCGCCGAGCTCCGTCGTGTACGCGGCCTTCGGCAGCGAGGCCAAGCTGACAAGCGCGCAGCTCCAAACGATCGCGCTAGGATTGGAGGCTTCCGACCTTCCGTTTCTCTGGGCGTTCAGACCGCCGGCCGACGCCGGAACCGGCGAAGATGGCACGGCTGGGTTGCCGGAAGGATTCGAGGAGCGTGTCAACGGCCGGGGACTCGTCTGCCGCGGCTGGGTGCCGCAGTCTAGGTTCCTGGCCCATGAATCGGTGGGTGGGTTTCTGACCCATGCCGGCTGGAACTCCATCACCGAAGGCCTGGAGCGTGGCGTCAGGCTGGTGTTGCTACCGCTGATGTTCGATCAGGGCCTCAACTCCAGGCTTCTGGTGGAGAAGAAGATCGGCGTCGAGGTGGAGCGCGACGAGGACGATGGATCGTTCACGCCCAAAGACATTGCAGCTGCTCTAAGGAGGGTCATGGTGGAGGACGAAGGCGAGGAGTTCGGGACTAAGGTAAAGGAGCTCTCCGAGGTGTTTGGAAATGATGAGGTGAATGATCAGTGCGTGCGAGATTTTCTCAGGCGCCTGTCGGATTATAGAAAGCAGCAACAAGGATAGTTCCATTTCAGGGCTGTAGGGTCATGTAATTTTGTTCATGAAAGGGCAACGAGAAAAGCGTATTGTGTCATTTACTCATTTAAAGTAATAATCATTTGTGAATTGTGATGCAATAGTACCAAACTCATGCCAGACTGCCGTTATTTCAAATAGGGAAAAGTCCACTTTACACCCTCTAACAACCATAATAGTCTGATTTTCAACCTTCCACTACAAAATCGGACATTATAGGCCATCCAACTATCGAAAACGTGCAAATTTGACCATTTCGAGTGGTTTTGAGGGCGATTTCCCATTTTCGGACAATTTTAAAAACCTAGTTTAATTTAAATAATTCATAACTAATTCATTTTAAATGAGAAAAATATGAAACCAATACCAAAAAATTTCTAAAAATGTAACCTATATGTTAGTGCTCTATGGAGAATTATTTGGATCTTATAAACAAAAGCATAAATAGAATCAATAAAATAGTAGGAACAAGAACAAATAAGATTCAACTAACTCCCAATGAAGCACCAACATATAGATTACATTTCTAGATTTTTTTGTTACTAACTTTGTATTTTTATAATTTAAAATAAATAAGTTATGAAAATTTAAATTAAATCATTTTTTACATATTTTAGAAAATAGAAAATCACCTTTGAAACCACTCAAAGGGCCAAATTTACACGGTTTTGATAGTTGGATGGCCTATAATGTCCGGTTTTTTAGTGGAAGGTTGAAAATCAGGCGCTTATCATAGTTGAAGGTTGTAAAATAGACTTTTTCCTTTCAAATATATACAGAAAAGCAATGCGGAAAAACCTTAGCACTTTCGGTCTCCATGAGAAGACAGGCAGTCTTTTCTCTGAGAATTTCTGAAGCGACCGTCATCACACGCCAATGAACGGTGCTTTCCCATTGACAACGAGAACACCATGCGTCTGTACAACCACACGACCAGTATTTGTTGCTGGAATCCAGCGGCTGTATAAGTGAACGATGGTTCAGACTTCGGTGCTGTTCACGACAGAAGCCCCAGCAGAGCCCTGTTCTGTCCATGAACAAGTCGGCATCTTGGGAATTCAACATCCAAGCAAGGTGGGCGACAACCATGGCAAAGGAGAACTGCACGTTGTTAACGAAGGCCTGTAGTTTCAACAGCCTGTCGTCTTTAGCCCCATCCATCAAATTTCGTTCGTGTAATTGTGTTCACGGTGAATATCACCACAGATCTCTGTGCAAGGTATCCCCCTCAAGCTCCTGCAAAGAAGAGTACGTATTTCCCACCCCAGGAATCAGCACCTTCTTTGTACAAAAGGTGGGCGCGCAACATATCCAATCAAACACCGCTAAGCTAACCAAGCTAGTCCGGCATAAACAGGTCAATGTTGTAATAACTAATGCAAAATTGCAAACTACATACTAACATTTGTCGAATGGAATATCCCATAGGAGCTTGGTTGAAGTTGCGTGTTCATTTGTTCAACAGCAAAAATGGAGGACCAGGTGAACTTACAGGAACAACGGTGATATCACCAGCTGCAAAACTGGTACTCTTTGAGACAACAATCCTCTTCCATCATTATACCGGTATCTCAACCCAGAATCTCTAGCATGTGACAAATTCAGTGTTCTTTGGGTCTCCAGGCAATCTGCTACTGACTCAACCATAGAAGAGGTTCTGTACAGCATGTCAACATTCTTTGATCTCAGCCAATGCAGTGCCTTGCCGCCAGCTTGGTTCTAAGAACCAAGAAATCTTTCTTATCTGGATAAGTCATCGCTATCTCAACAGCAAGTTGAGGTCAGAACTCAGAAGGGTCCGCCCCTAACCAAACAACAAAAATAGACCCAAAATGTTATACCTTCATGTTATCTAGAAATGAAGTTGGCATCAGATATACAGAAGTGTCATATAAGCAACTTTCGTACTGGCAAGAAAGCATCCGACTAAGTTCAGCTGTATTTTTATCTGAATAGAGAAAGCTACATTCCATTTTTTTTCTGGCTACCCAAGACCTAACAAAACTTTTATGTGTATGGAAATGAGAGACAAATTACTAGACAAAATGAACTTCTGGAAATAAAGCAGCCATTTGAGGATACAGTGAGTTGTGTGACAAGTGACATATGGCGATGAAATGATATGTGCTCCACAAAATGACCCTCTGCTGTTGCTAATAAATTACTTCTCAGCATCTGATGGGTCCACCTTTGATATTAAGAAAGTCAATGGAATTTCAGAGTAACATTTCCCCTAAAACCAAAGGAGTGAGACTTCTGAAATATGGTGTATGAAGAGATCAAAACTTGTGGTTATTAAGACATGTCACATAAAATGATTCTGTCTGTGGTCGCTAAAAAGCATTCAGAAAACCCTAAAGCTAGCCAGTAAAAGAGTCTCAATAACAAGCTAAAACCAATGAACCCAACAAAGAAGAAAGATGAGCAGGTAATTAAGGCCAATTCTGACATGCAAAACATCCTATTCTCCATTCATTTTATAGTGAAATCCTGTTAACTACTCTTCATATCAAAACAAAAACTTAGCTTCCACAGGAGTATAAGGTAACAGCTTCCAAAATTCTTTTAGTTTCCTATGCAATGAATATCTGTAAAACTATGCTTGCTTCTTCCTCATCTGAATGAACAGTGCTCCGCTTCCTTAATTTTGTTTTTGAATAAAGCTCCGCTTTCTTAATGAAGTATACTTTACATCCAATCCATGCAGTGCCTGGCAGTAATATTACTAAGACATGAACGATTAATCCCTTAATATCGTCGAAAACATTGGCATCCAAATAGTGGAATCCGAGAAATATAGTGAGTTGCTGCCGTTAGTTAAGGATAAAGAGATTTACAGCATTCCTTCCTCATTAAATCATTCAAATAAACTCATTGTTTTCCAGCCACGACTTAGGCATAGATCCTGCAGCAGCTAAAAGAAAGGAGGTGCATGTAAACAAGTACATCAGAACCGCAATGCCTACAGACAGTAAGTGTTGGAGTGATTGTCTGCATCCAGTTCATAGTCAAAAATCAAAAGCCCGAGACTGCATCCAGATCCAAGCCAATTCTGCTAAATCAAACCAACTCTGCCAAATTGAATGCAAAAGGAACACTACTACAAAACAGACCTTTAGTAACACCCGTATGTGTTACTGTAGATCAAGAAAAGTGTTACTGAGACTAATAGTAACACAATTGTTTTGTGTTCCCATTTTCAGTGTTACTACAATAAGATCTATTGTAGCACAATATATGTGTTCTTGTTTGCAAGAAAATGTGTTACAATGAAGTTGTAGTAACACATCTAATGTGTTCTTGTATATAATAAAACGTGTTACAACAATTCTGTAACACTTATGAATGTGTTCCTGTTTGTGAGAAGATGTGTTACTTGTCATGTGCGCTAGTAACACTTTTTTGGCTTTAGCAACATAGATCCTAGTATCCTAGTAACACTTATTCTAGCTTACACTAGCTCGTGGTAGCCCAATATTAATGTGTAGTAATACAATTGTTCTAACAGTCAATACATTTGAATTAGAGAAATAATTGCTTATACATATTTTTCAATAAAAATGGAGAAGCATCCCATGTCACATAATAATAAAACTCAAACAATGAGCAACAATAGCTCCTGTGTACACTGAATTGTATCAATATATATATGACTCAATGCATATAGAAACATATTTCGTGTACAACAGTATGATTTCATAGTACCAAAATCTGAAATGTATATAACTATTCCTATCTTATTCCTTGAAATCCTTTGCCTATTGATCCGCTCGTACGGCATTTTGGAACCTGCAGGTAAGAAAGAAAAAATACATCATGAGCTCGCAGAAAGTATGATACGTATTTTTCAAACATGAAGCACTGTGTAGCATTTACAACTCTAAACATAGACATGTTGTATATCTGAATAACCTTGCTGCAAGCATGCACATCTGAATATTTACCACTCTAAACAAAGACATGATGCATATCTGAATTCTGACAGCTACTCATCTTCAGAAATTAAAGTCGTCAATTCATTTTTAAAAAAGACATGGTACTTAACAAAACACATTGAGTAATCAGGTGTTTCAGAAATAGAAGACTGATTAAAGTGGGTATCTAATCGGAATTTCAAAATAATTACCAGAGGTAGGAGTTGCAGACCGGAAGGGGCAAGGTTGACTGGGTGAGGGTCATGTTGTGCAACTGTACTTATCAATTGAACTCAGGTACTGAAACAAATGTTAAGAAACCAAAGAAACTCATAAACCTGTTTCAGTTGCATCAATGAAACAATAATAGGATATGGAGCAGAATGCATGGCAGGTTCCCTGGGATACCACAGCGTTGTCTCCACTGGTGTCCACGCCTCATACTGTCATACAGTCCATGCCCCTGCTCGTGACATGCTGCTCGCGGTCCTCACGACCTTGTACGAATGTGTCTACCGCATCCCATGCAACTTGCAATGTTCCGAATCCAGAGGTGGCCCTGCTTGAACACGGGCAGGATCTGAAGCCAAAACCAACAAATACTCAAATAATATCTCAGTATATATAAACAGTTTAAGACGTAATTAACTTTTTATAATTTTCAAAGCAAATCTTGTATTTAAAACCAGCAGTTGTACGCATTTTTCCTGACAAGAACAAGATTACTTGCTCCACTTTCAGTAAATATATGCATCAACAATGCCAAGATATCCAGAATTCCATTAATGCTATAATATATGCATGAATTTGAAGGGCAACTAATAGTAAATATGGAATGCAATCACCAAGTAGTCATTGCAATCACCAGTGAGCCGGGTGTGATTCAGACAGCCGACCATGTCAAGGCTGGCATTGAATGGACGTGCCCCAGAACTAAATGGTGAGAGGATCATGAGCCAACAAATAAATCCGAGTGGAATTAAAGAATGTACTAAAATGAGTTGCAAAGAGTTACACCAGTCTCATCGAGTAGCATGCTGCTATATCTATTCTCAATCTTGTTTTTTCTCTGTGCAAATTAAGGTTTTGTATTTACCTGTTTAGGCATATAGTCGAACACCTCGTGTGAGTGTTGGCAGCAAAGTTCCACTCCTTGCATCAACATTAATCATAGTGGCCCAGCGGCTTGGTCTGCACAAAAAATCATATAGCATGGCCTCGACGACAAAAATCATATAGTTACCGACGGCAGCCCACGGTTGAGCCGTGAGCGGGTGTGCGGCTGCCGCCGACGGCGAACGAGAATGCGAGCTCGCAGTCGCGAGGAGCGGCGGCCGCGCACACCCATATGCGCGCAGACGCGTACTGGCAAACATAGGGGCAACGCGTGAGCTTGTAGGCGCGGGGCCACGAGGAACGGCGGCGGCGCACCACGGCACCAGCGCATCTGCCCGGGCGCATGGGCGTGAGGATCGGCACCGCGAATCCGCGATGCCGCGAGAAGACGGCCGGGTCGCCGGGTCGTGACTTGCAATAGGAAGCAGCGGTCGTCGATGATGATGAGTAGCGATGCGCAGGACAGGACAACGGCGGGTCCAGGCGGCGGGGCCGGCTGCGGTGGCTTGACATTGGAGGAGATGAGTGGAGAGAACTGCCAAATGTCTCTCGTATCGTGGGAACGAGTGCGGCTTAACTCGAATAGGATCGGAGGGAAAAATCAGTTTCGGCGAGCAAGACGACCTCTAAATTTTTTTCCTAAAAAAAACCTCTAAATTTTGGGCTAAAGTGACTCGCTTGCCATGGTGCTTAAGCGATGACAAGTGGGGACATGATGTGCAGAGGTCCAAAATATATTTAGATTTTAGGTAATATATATTTCTTGACTTATTGACGTATATGATTTATTAAATCTAAAAATTATATTAATACTAAAAATATTTTAATTTTTGTATATTAAAATATACCCCCAATGTTCTATTTTGGTTGTATCAGAAATCTTTCCACATTTGGTTGTATCAACATACTATCAAAAGAGAATGGACAGAGTATGAACTAACAATTTTAATAACTTACCTTGGCGAAACTTTTTGGGTGACATAAGGATGTACTTTGGTCCCAAAAAAAATTCAGAATTTTAATAGGCGATTTAGATTGTTAAAAATATAGTATTAAGTACATAAGAAAACTTGGTTATCAAATATACAAGCATTTTATTTTTAAATGGATCTTGTCATATAGTAACCTATAAACACGTGTTTACTCAACTATAATTTTTTCAATTTAAACATCTTTTCTATAAGTTAAAATAAATAATTTTGATAATAAAAAGGTGTATTGTTGCCAAATAATGATAATTTATACCTAAATAAAACCTATGAGACACAAAACATTTGTTAAATTTCCATTTAAAAAATATAATGCAAGCCATTAATCACCTTGCATCTTATGGAGCAAAGGAAATGCTAGGAAGATGTACTCAAAAGTGTGGCCCAAATGTCGAAGCATATAATTTCCACACTTTGATTTTCCACAATGAGGCTGCTTTTTTGTGGATGCCATAAGGATAAACTGTCACACCAAGCAAAATTCAGAATTTTTAGAGAAGATTTGGGTATTTACGGAAACTTAATTCGAATAGAAATATTGCTGATGATTTAGAAATAGAAAAGACAAGCTCGCCGATGGCAGGAAGGCTGACCCAACAAAGAAGAGAGGCACAACAAGGTATATGATAATTTGCGAATGAACAGTCACATTGTGGTAATAGGCTGATAGCTCGATGGCTTGTGACTTGTTTTCCGAACCGGAAGATGGTATGTTCGATTCTCCTACGGCCACCTTTTTATTCAATTTTGTTATCTAAAAAAATGAGCTCTGGGGGCCAGTCTTGCATTTACAGATTGGCCACACTATTACCACAATTGACAGAATAAGTATTTTTCTTTTGAACATCGTTAAAATTTGTGATGGGCCAGCATTTGCATAAAAATAATCACAAATATAAATATGACACCATAATTTAATTATGACATTTTTGGGGTTCATATTATTAATGGAAGTCATATTTCGTTAAAATTTGTGACGGGCCAGCATTTGCAGAAAAATAATCACAAATATAAATATGACACCATAATTTAATTATGACATTTTGGGGTTCACATTAGTAATGGAAGTCATATTTTCATCACAAGCTAAATCAGCTCGTGCAATACGTCGATCGATTAATTTAATAATAAAATGCTCGAACAATTATACTGATTTAAAGCCACCCGATAGTACCATAGTATAATAAATGGGACACGTTTAATATAATGGTGGCAAAATTCTAATATTAGAGGAGCTACGAGTCTAAGACTAGGTTACCATATTTGTGGCATTTTAGTTGTAACATTAACGTTGTGTTACTATAATAATTGTCTGTAACACAAAATTACAGAACAAGTGTATGTGTCACTATCCCCATCTGTAACACATAGCTTTGTGTTCCTATAAAAATTCTTTGTAACACATTGATAAATGTATTACAAGATTGTGTTACAATAACTATGTTTTGTAGTAGTGGAACGCCCAGTATTTACCTCTGCTCCCAGAGTTGCGTGGTGTGGATCCCACATGCCGTCGTGGTGATCGACACGGGGGCACGAAGATGGTGCGGCCGAGCAGCGCAGCGGCCATCGAAGGCGTTATGGATCTCCCTCGCCACCCACCTGGTTGCCCTAGCACCGCGTCGGCCCGCCGGAAGGGGATGAGGACGTGGAGGCCACAGGCGGAGCTGTGCATTGGCCAACGTGGGCCATGGCCCCCCCTTGGTCCAAAAAATGCCAGTGAGATATACATGTCTTAGAGGCCCATTAGTCAATAACTCATGTAAAAATAGGTCACAGGCAGTGCAACACACACGCACGAGCCTACGGCCACTGCATCGCATCGACTCTCACGGCTTGTCGCCTCTTGCAGCGCTGTCTCCGCCGGCCACTGCTACTGCTAGGTCCGGATCTCTTGACTCAGACTATCCAGTCCTCGAATCCCCATCTCCCAAAAGCTAAACCCCACTCCGGTCCCCCAATCCCTAATGTCCTAGTAGCTAGTTGGTCATAGGCTTCTTCGTGGCTCAGCAATTCACTGATTCAACATTCAGCATCGCAATTCGCAAGTGAAGGTAACTAGGCACGTTCTTTGTTTGCTTCTTCTGCTTCTTGCTTCAGAACCCCAAGAACTGCATCTTTTTTCGTTTATTTATCCCTAATGTCCTACAATACTAGTTCATGACTCTTTAGTTTTACTGATAAGATTGTCTTCTAAATTTTTACATATAAATGGTTAAGAGAGGCCCATTTATGAATTTTTCAAAAGGAAAATAGATGATGCAGTTGTGGAGCAAGAGCCACCTCCAGTTCTTGCCCCCTTAATTGAATTGGAACAAAGACAAGAAGAAGAACAACAATCAATCAGTTAGACCTTCTATATTTCGAGGGCTTCAATTTCTAGAATGAGATCCAGCATTGCATCCACAAATTTGGGAGTATCCTAGTAACTAGTAAAATGAAGTACAAAATGCCCCCCTCCCCCCCCATGGTTCATTCCTAGCTCCGCCACTGGTGGAGCCCCGAAGACAGTTGCGATATCAACAATGTATATGTAGGTTTTGCCGTGTTGGCCACCGCTGCCTCCTTCGCGACCTCCCCAGTGTTGCGACTTCGCAGATCAGTGACGATGTCATCGATCCCGTGCGTGGAGGAAAGCGACCGAGCACCGCCGCCGCCACAATCGTCGCGCACGGACGGCGGAGTTCGCAATCCAACTATTTTGCATAAAACCCCCTATAAACTGGATCGCGATAAGTAACCCCAGTCCGACTGTTTTCATAAACTTTCTAAAATAGATCGCGGTTATTAACCCCAATCCAACTATTTTCATGAAATCTCCTACAATTGATCTCGGTTAATAATGGCGATCTAAATATTTTCATAGAATCCTAACCTGATTCAACTATTTGCATGGAACCCCCTAAACTGTTCAACTATTTGCATAAAATTCCATAAACACTAAATTCGATCGCGATTATTATGGCGAACCAACTATTTCGTAACACCCCTAAACTGAATCGTGATTATTAAATGCGATCCAACTATTTCAAAAAAAAAATCCCCTGCGGTTT
This sequence comes from Alloteropsis semialata, assembly GCA_004135705.1. Taxonomy (NCBI): domain Eukaryota; kingdom Viridiplantae; phylum Streptophyta; class Magnoliopsida; order Poales; family Poaceae; genus Alloteropsis; species Alloteropsis semialata. The sequence continues at coordinate 8,814,051 of CM014274.1, forward strand.
CTAGTCTCTCTCCCTCCCGCGACGGCGGCGGCGGCGCTTAGCCCTGTACATGGTCCGGTTTTAACCCACGAAACCCATCAATCCGGACCGTATCAAACCGTTTTTCACTCCGTTTACGGGTTAGGTTTAGGCCGGGTTGCACCGGCAAACCCGGTGCCAGAAAACGTTACGACCTCATGCTGTAACTCTTCAAGGCGTGAGGATAAGCAGTGGCCCACCAAACAAATAGAGGAAAAAAAAGAAGGGCTCATCTACTACTCAAACCGCACACGGCGCACCTCCCTAAGTTCTCTCTCTGCCCTCCCGTCAATGGAAAACCTAGCCTTTAGATCCGCCGCCGGCAATGCCCATAATGTCGCTAGTGACAAAAAATTGCTCTCTTGTGGTACTCCGCTGGTGCTTATCCCCGTTTCCCATCCAATTAGTCATCGTCGTCGGCAAGCTGGAGGGGATCGATTTGCAATTCTAGATGCAGACCGCTGCCATGGGATGCCGCGCCGCCGCCGCTGCCGATAAGCAGCATGCTCTCGGCCTGCATCAGATGGGATTCCTTTGCTTCTTCCGATTCTGCGTCGTGGGAACAAATACAGCTTCACAGAGCGGCTCAGTAGGCAGCGGATCGTCGATGCGTGAGCACAGCTCTCACAGCAACTTCTCCCCGCCAAGGATCTTCTTGTCCAGAGAGGGAGCTGTCGAGTGCTGACAACATCAAAGAGGCATCCTGGAAGAAGCTCTCTTTCCTGGGAGGTGACAACTATGATAGTTCCCACACAAGCGAGAACTCCTTCATGACGCGATTGCATGTCGGCTGTGAAACTACAGGAAGATGGTCAAACCAGCGAACCCGTCCAACCCGCGGTTCTCAAACCGCTCATCTTCACCCCCTTGCGGGTTGGGTGGGTTGGTTCAAATAACCCGGTAAACCCGGACCATGAACAGGGCTAGCGGCGCTCACCATGGCTAATGAACGACCGCTCCTCTTCTGTGGCTCTGTCTTTCCACACTCCCTTCCCAGCCGTGTTTAACCCTTGCCCCTCCGGCGGAGTCCAAACACCTCTCCCCACTGCTGGAGACTGGAGTGTCCCTCCTCCCGCCGATCTCATGGGGCCTGGGCTACCTCCACCACCACTCACTGCACTCGAAGAGGAAGAGGTCGACGAGACCAAGGAGCAAAGAGAGGGAATGCATTGCGGATTTGCGGGGGATGGGATTGCGACAAGGAGAATACGCGCTGACGAGCAGTCCAGAGATCGGATCAGAGAGTGTACATGGGGTCTTTGCTTGGCATCGGAGAGCAAGATTGATCAGCTTACTCATAAGCAAGATCGATCAGCTTACTCATATTGTCATCGTCAGTCGGCATAAGCAGATGGGAGGATGGGATGCCGCGCAATGGCGGGCCTCCGCACGAAGGGCTGCCGTGCCGCTATCAGCGTGAACATCACGAGGACCGCGAAGTCAAGATGATGGATAGATCCGGGCTGAAATGATGGCATGTTAAGAATCTTCTGGTTACAGTACCACCAGCAATCAGAGGAGTATCATTAGGACACAAATTACAAGTAAAAACAATCGAAATGTAGGAATCACAAACAACACAGGGATCAGCGCAGCAGGCGGTTCGACGAACCCTAGCGGGTCATCAGGGGGAAGTGCTAACGACGTCCAAGGGTGGGGATCTGGGGAACCTCTGAGCTCCAATCCCGCGGAGGTTAGTCCTTTCCTCGTTGAATCTCTTGAACACATCTGGTCGAGAAGTAAAAGAGTCGGCGTGTGTGGGACGATTGAGGTCCCGTGTTGCTTCGCTCGTAACTCTTGTTCTACATCTGATTCAGTTCCCCTTCGCGGAACGGATCCAGTGCAGTGGTCGACTCTAGGGGGTGATTCAAGGTCGTTCGTGGAAGTTGTGAAATCGAATCCAACCCCAATCAATCGGATGGATGACAGGGGTGCGCATGGAGGTCAACGGGTTCCAAGGGGAGCAGGGAGATCTGGGTGGGTTGAAAGAGGAAAAGGGAGAGGAGATCAGTCTTGGCAGGGCAATTGGAGAGGAGGTCACCAAGGGGGCAGGTTTCAATCTCATCAACAATATCAGAAAAAAGAGGAAGTGCATAATACTCAAAACACTAAGAGAGGTGGGGAGTTTGACTTGAGGAACAACCTGAACCAGGGCAGGGAAGCAGCAAACAAAGCTATGGAGGATAAGGCCGGGATAGAACAGGAAGGGGGAGGAGATGTACACCAGACCCTCAGAAAAGGGGGTCCTGAAGGTGGAAGGAATGCAAGTGCTGATGAACAAATTGGAAAAAGGAATGAGGGTTGGAAGGGTGCTGAAATTAAAAATATCAGAGAGTTCTGTTCTAGATGTGGAAAGCTTGGACATAGACCAGATGATTGCATCAATCCAGTTATTTGTGAGAGGTGCAAAAAAGAGGGTCATATGAGTAGAGTATGTGAAGAGGTTATGCCTTGGGAGCATATTGCCCCCTACTTTGGGCTTGCTGCTCCTGGTCAAGGCTTTCATGTGATAAATGATGATGCTCAGGAGGAGAGTGGAAAAGATCAAGCAGCATGTGCTCTGATCACTATCACCAATGGAATTGTATCTGCAAGACAGTTGGAGAATGAATTTAGAGCTCAAGCTGGTCCTCAATCAACCTGGAGATGGTATGCCAAAAGGATAGCAGATAATATGCTCCAGATGAGGTTCCCCACAAGTAAAAAAGTGGAGGAGCTAGCTTTCTTCCCTGGGATGTGCATGGGGACTGTGCCTGGGGTCACATTTAAGGTGGCCAAATGGAATGCCTATGCTGGATCCAAAGGAAAACTTGAAACAGCATGGTTCAGAATCTCTGGAATTCCTTTTGAGAAAAGATCTGAAAAGAGAGCCTGCCTAATTGGATCCCTGGTGGGAATCCCTCTGGAGGTGGATAAGGCTAACTTAAAAAGATGGGACTATGTTAGAGTGAAGATTGGGTGCAGGGACTTAAACAAGGTGCCAGCTATGGTGGAAGGTTTGATTGATTACCACTTTTTTGATTTCACTTTTCAAAGAGAGGTGGTGCAGGAAAATACAGTTGGATCAGCCTGGAACAAATGGACTAGAAACACTGACAGACCTGGGGGAGAAAATCCTTCACCTAAAAAACCAAAGTGGTCTGGGGGAAAAGACTCTCAAGAAGATAGTGGAAAAAACACAGCTGGACCCTCTGAGCCAGCCAGTGGAGGGCACAAACAAAAAACAAATGATGGAAATCAGGCAGTGATAGGGAAAGCTTCTGATATTGGAAATGAAACTGATGATCCAATGACAGAAAAAGTCTCTTCAAAAGGGAAATTTGAAGCAAAAGAGGATGATACAATGGTAGAAAGAGTCTCTGCAAAAGGAAAACTACATGTAAGGGAAGATGAGGGTGACCTGAAATTTGATAACTCTCAATCCTCAAAGACAAGTGAAGATAGTGAAGATAGAGGTCTTACCTTTGCTGATATCATCTCACCTGGGGGACAACATTTCAGCTTTGGATCTTTTGAAAATGTGGAGATCAGGAAGCTTCTAAACATTAATGTGGGAGGAAATGCTCCAATGATATTGGATGAATATGGAACAAATCTCAGAAAAAGCAATTTTGATTCTCTGGCAGTTATTGAAGCCAAACATGCCATCTGGGTTGGTAAAGACTGCGCAAATAATTGCTCTGATCATGGGAAAGACAAAATCTCTAACCTTGAAAGCATTCTGGAGGTGGTGGAAACAGTTGAAAACAAGGACACTCATCCTAGTCCATACATGGGGTCTCAGGTGGCTCCTGACAATGATTGGTCCAGTCAAGATGACATAAGAGTAACTCCACATGCAGATTTAGAAACAACTGAACTAACAGTGGGTCAGGGGGAGGAAAACATGCCTGTGCAACAAGGATCTTCTCCAAGATGGCAGCAGTTGGAGATGGAAGATGAGGAAAATGGAGAAGTTCACAATATGGGGATGAATGAAGAGGTACTTGTGGTCGAGGAAGAATGCTGTGAGACTGGTACAAAGGATCCAGTGGTTGTTTCTCAAGAACCAGAACAGGGGGAGGATGACACTCGGGAGGCGGACACTGAAGATCAACAGAAAGAGAAGGGGGAAACTGAACAAGGACATCCCATGAGACAGAGCCAAAGGATCAGGGAGCAAGGTCTCAATCACATCAAGGTAGCTGACAAAGCAGAAGCTCTTCTGAAGAAGAAAAACATGGAAGGTAACATACTTCCTAACAAGAACTCCTTTGCAGTTCTAGATAATGATGAGTTAGTTTATAGAGCACAAAAGATGGGTATTAATACTGATTCTGTTTTGCTATCACAATTTGATATGTTGAAAGATCTTGAGAATGCAAGAGCAAATCTAATTAAAAGAAATATGGATCTTGATAAAAATGATGGGGGAGTTATGGATGACAACCCTCTCCCCTTTGAGGAGATTAAGCTGATTGAGTGGCATTCTGATGAGTCTGATCATGGTTGCTTTGAGGAAGTTTTGAGCAGAAAAAAGAGGAAAGATAAAAGGAGAAGAAAGGGTTCTCAATCTACCATCAAGAGTAACTCTCCCCCTCTTGGGAAGAGGACTCTAGATGAAGGAGAGGTGTCCATGATTAGCTCTGGATACAATCTCAGGAAGGGGATCAAGTGCAAGAAAAAAAGTTAATCATGATAGGTGTTTTCTGGAATTGTAGGGGAGTGGGGAAAAAGGGTATGGGTTCCTGCATTAAGGACATTCTGAAGGATCATCAGGTGGACTTCATTGGGTTACAAGAGACTATTAAGAAGAACTACTCTGAGAAGTTTTTTAGGAAAATTGATCCAAATAAAAATATGTGTTGGCACTGGATTTCCTCTAGAGGCAGATCTGGAGGAATTCTCTGTGGTATCAAATCTGAAACTTGTGAGGTCCTCTCCTTTGAAGAGGGCAGATTCTTTATCTTAGCAAATATTCTGGAAAAAAAGACAAAGCAAAAACTAAGAGTGGTTATGGTTTATGGTCCTGCACAGGATGATGAAAAAGAATAGTTCATCACTGAGCTGTCTCAATTAGGTTCTGCTGTCACCTTCCCCACCCTCATTGGTGGGGACTTTAACATCTTGAGATATAGCACTGAAAAAAACAAAACCTTCCATGTGAACAAGTATACTGATCTTTTCAATTATGTTATTAACACTCATGAGCTAAGGGATCTGGAGATGACTGGTGGAAAATTTACCTGGAGTAATAATCATGAGGATCCTACTTTGGAGAGACTGGATAGAGTACTAATGAGCAAAGAATGGGAGCAAATGTTCCCATTGACAAGTCTAAGGAAAATCCCAAGATATATGTCTGATCACAACCCTTTGTTGTTGTGTACAGAGCAAGAAAATAAGAAATCTAGCAGGGGTTTCCACTTTGAGACTAGTTGGTGCCAACATCCAGATTTTATGGAAAAAATGGCTAAAATCTGGTGTGAGGATGTTGTGGCAAAAAGTATTGAAGAAATCTGGAGCATAAAGGTGAAAAGAGTTAAAAAGTTTCTGAAGGGGTGGGGATCAAGCCTGAGAGGTCATGCAATAAAGTACAAGAAAATTCTTCAAGAGGAATTAGCTAAGTTGGAGGCTTGGGAGGAGGAAGCTTGCCTTCCACCCAATCTGCTTGACAGGAAAACATTCATTCAGACTGAGCTCATGAGAATTTTAGCTGACGAGGAACTGTATTGGCACAAAAGATCCAATGTCAAATGGATCCTTGAAGGTGACAACAATACCGATTTCTTCCATAAAGTAGCTAATGGCAAGAAACGGAAGAACAAAATTGTCAGTTTACTTCATAATGGAACAATGGTGGAGGAGGAAAAGCAATTAGTAAACATAGCCACCCAATATTATACTGATCTCTTTGGACCCTCTGTTAGTCCATCGTTATCCATGGATGCGCATTGTTGGCTAGAAAATGAAAAGGTTTCACAGGAAGAAAATGAAGTTCTGACTAGACCTTTTTCTGAGCAAGAAATTAAAGCAGTAGTCTTTGATATGGAAAAAAACACTGCTCCTGGACCTGATCATTTGCCAATTGAATTTTACCAAAATTGTTGGGATATTGTCAAGGGAGATCTTCTGAGAATGTTCCAGGAGTTTCACAAGGGAAGTCTGGACATTGGAAGACTCAACTATGGTATCATCAGCGTACTGTAGAATTGCCACTCCTTTGGATATGTAATCCGGAACCAAACCAGTGATCAGGTCATTGTTTTGACTCATGTTCACCATTTTTGCCAAGGCATCAGCTGCGATGTTGAACAAAAGGGGCGACAGAGGGTCCCCTTGTCTCACTCCTTTGCCACATTTGAAATATTTACCAATACTGTCATTCAGTTTGACAGAAAGAGTGCCACTAGTCATGACTTCCCAGATCCAGGAGCACCATTTCTCATTGAACTGTCATTCAGTTTGACAGAAAGAGTGCCACTAGTCATGACTTCCCAGATCCAGGAGCACCATTTCTCATTGAAGCCTCGTTGTTTTAAACATTCCATCAAAAATGACCAGCTTATCTTATCATAAGCTTTTTCAAAATCCAATTTCAAGATAATACCATCCCTCTTTCTCTGTTTAGAATCATGAAGAATTTCATGAAGGCTCATTACTCCATCCATGATGTTTCTCCCCTTGATGAAAGCATTTTGTGATTTGTTGATGATTCTACTCACTACATTCTCTAATCTCAGCATCAAAGCTTTTGTAAATATTTTATACACCACATTCAGAAGGCAAATGGGTCTATATTGCTGAATTCTATCAGCCTCTTTTGATTTTGGAAGAAGAGTTATTATCCCATA
>CM014274.1:8821901-8833161 GCA_004135705.1 Alloteropsis semialata
TACCAAGTGCAGGCCAATCATTGATGGTCACAAACAGTAATGCTCGTAGGTTAAATTCCTCTTGCTTGTGCTCATCCCACGCCTTTACACCATCTTTGCCCCACAACAGCAAAAGTTCCTCAATCAGTGGCCTTAGATACACATCAATGTCGTTGCCAGGCTGCTTTGGCCCTTGGATTAGCACTGGCATCATAATGAACTTCCGCTTCATGCACATCCACGGAGGAAGGTTGTACATACAAAGAGTCACGGGCCAAGTGCTGTGGCTACTGCTCATATCACCGAAAGGATTCATGCCATCCGTACTCAAACCAAATCTTATGTTCCTTGCATCTTCTGCGAAGTCTGGGAACGCTCTGTCGATTTTTCTCCATTGTGACCCATCAGCGGGGTGTCTCAACATATTGTCTTCCCTCCGATCCTCTTTGTGCCACCGCAGCAATTTAGCATGCTCTTTGTTTCTGAACAAGCGCTTCAGATGTTGTATTATAGGGAAATACCACATCACCTTGGCAGGGACTCTTTTCTTGGGGGCCTCTCCCTCAACATCACCAGGGTCGTCTCGCCTGATTTTATACCGCGAACAATTGCAAACCGGACAGGCGTCCAAAGATTTGTACGACTTGCCCCGATAAAGGATACAATCATTGGGACATGCGTGTATCTTTTGTACTTCCAGTCCTAGAGGGCAAACGATTTTTCTTGCTTCGTATGTTGTTTCGGGCAATGTGTTGCCCTCTGGAAGCATCTTCTTTATCATTTTCAATATCTCTTCAAAACCTTTGTCAGACAAGCCATTAGTTGCCTTCCATTGCAACAGTTCCAGTGTGGTACCCAATTTTTTCTGGTCCTCTTTGCAATCTGGGTACAACAATGTTTTGTGGTCCTCCAACAAACGCTTCATCTTCTCCCGCTCTTTCGCACTTTCGCAGTCTTTCTCTTCCCACGGTTTGATGACAACCATGAGAAGCATAACTATACAATACAAGCTCAAGCTCAAGGTCATCATATGTTACCCAGCTAGAAAACTAGGTAAAATTTGATATCATCATAGGCATGCCAAGAGTTGGATTGTTTTAGTTCAAGATATTGACAACCATGAGAAGTAAAATTGAATTTAAAATATAACTAAATAAGAATATCATTTATAATCTCAAAAATCCTAATAACCCTAAATATCAACGTCATTTGAAGCCTCTAAAAAGATGTAATTCTAAATTTCGTAATAAGCCTAAATATGAATTTCATTTATAATCTCTAAAAATCCTAATAACCCTAAATATGAATATCATTTATAATATCTAAAAATCATAATAAGCATAAATATGAAAATCATTTAAAGTTTCTACAAATAATCCAAAAATCTAAACAATGTCTAAAAATTTGTGCTTCATCTCTACACATGCAACAACTAACTATATATTGATTCTCTATTACAAATTCATAATAAAAATGAAGATTCAATCTAAAATCTCTTATTTCAATCCATTCCACAAAACACAAATTACTCAAAACATAGAGCATGAAATAGACCATACTAAACGTCAAAAGAGAGAAGATGAAGTTGCTAACCTTCTAGCGGACTTGGTTTGCAAAATCTCCAAAAGTTATGAAAAAATCGGACATGAGCTCCCCCAACCCGAGCTCAATGGAGGATGAAGAAATGAGCCATGGCTCGGGCTGGGGGAGAAAGAAGGGGCCTTATACGCAGAACCCCTTTGGTACCGGTTGGTGGCACCATACGGTACCAAAGGGGGTCACATTGGTACCGGTTGGTGTCACCAACCGGTACCAAAGGCCCCGAGGCTCATTGAGCTCGTAGAATTATTGGCCGTTGGACCCGGTACCAATGCTTCCATTGGTACCGGGTCTCTTCCATCCGTGACCGATTACGGTGGATGGATGGCGGGTTCTCTGGTAGTGTGGCCTTCCATTGGAGAAGAAAGTCATTGGAGAAAACCAAACCAACGAAGTCCTGTCCCAAACCGTTAGCACCGTGTTTGCATGTGTCGGCATCAATCCATCCCTACTTAATTCCCCTTCACTTTCCACGTCGGCCGTCCTAGAATCTGCTAGGGTTTTCAATCGCACCTCCAACGACACCGATGGCGACGCAGGGCGGCATGAAGATGTTCTATCTTGAGGGATCCAGCGGCGCGCCTTTTGTGGTGAACGAGGCCGAGGTGGTGGCGTCTTGGGTGGAGGACGGCAAGAGCAAGGTCAGGCTCATGGGATGCGAAGGCAAGGTGTTCGAGGTGGACAAGGTGGTCGACCTCGCCGCTCTTCCGGCGGGGGCCGCCGCAGACGACAAGTTCAAGTTCAAGAGCTGGGACGGCGTGGTGTACGAGGTGAATATGGCGGTGGCGATGTAGTCGCTGAAGCTACAGAGCTTTTGGCAGAGATGCACTGACAGTATCCCGGTGGTCAGCCTGAAGTCCAAGGTCCTGGACAGAGTCATGGAGTACTGCGAGAAGCACGCCGCCCAGTGCAACGCCGAGGAGCTCAGGGACTGGGATGCAGAGTTCGTCAAGGTTAACCAGGCCATGCTCAACGGAGTCCTTTCGGAGGTGCGTACTCGATCGTATCCGTACCCCATCCGCCCCATCTCCTCTTCCCGGTCCCATATTGGATTCACCGCTCTGCAGATTGCCAGATTTTATCTTTCTTTCAAATATTGACTGCTTTACTTTACCTTCTAGCTATAGCTACAATTTGATATAATTGGTAGCTGTAACACTAAACATATATCTTTGCTTCTTGCATTGCTGCAGAAAATTAATGTCAGTCACTGTAGTTACCGAACCAATCAGCACAAAGGAGGAAAAAACAGATGGTCCATCTCTCGCCTCTCGCGACGCCGGTCCAGCGCCGCCCCTCGCCAGCGAGCAGGCCGGAATCGAGTGCACGGGCGGAGGATGTCACCGTGCAGCATGGGCGCGACACGTATGGAGGTCGTGCGGTGCACGATGGGGCGTGTCTAGGGGAGTCAGCGTGCTCCGCAGACAGGCCACGTCAACCACCGACACCTGGGCCATGGCGGCCAGAGACTCAGTCGAGATTCATGGAGACGGAGCTGCCAGGTAAGCCTCGCTCTCCACATCTCACCAAATCGAGACCTATCCCCTCTTCTTCCGCTTCCTCAGTAAGCGGCTCATCGAACCCTAACGGTTCCTCGGGGGGAAGGTCCGATTCATCGTCCTCCGCTTCCTCGGCAGGCGGTTCGACGAACCCTAGCGGGTCATCAGGGGGAAGTGCTAACGACGTCCAAGGGTGGGGATCTGGGGAACCTCTGAGCTCCAATCCCGCGGAGGTTAGTCCTTTCTCGTTGAATCTCTTGAACACATCTGGTCGAGAAGTAAAAGAGTCGGCGTGTGTGGGACGATTGAGGTCCCGTGTTGCTTCGCTCGTAACTCTTGTTCTACATCTGATTCAGTTCCCCTTCGCGGAACGGATCCAGTGCAGTGGTCGACTCTAGGGGGTGATTCAAGGTCGTTCGTGGAAGTTGTGAAATCGAATCCAACCCCAATCAATCGGATGGATGACAGGGGTGCGCATGGAGGTCAACGGGTTCCAAGGGGAGCAGGGAGATCTGGGTGGGTTGAAAGAGGAAAAGGGAGAGGAGATCAGTCTTGGCAGGGCAATTGGAGAGGAGGTCACCAAGGGGGCAGGTTTCAATCTCATCAACAATATCAGAAAAAAGAGGAAGTGCATAATACTCAAAACACTAAGAGAGGTGGGGATTTTGACTTGAGGAACAACCTGAACCAGGGCAGGGAAGCAGCAAACAAAGCTATGGAGGATAAGGCCGGGATAGAACAGGAAGGGGGAGGAGATGTACAACAGACCCTCAGAAAAGGGGGTCCTGAATGTGGAAGGAATGCAAGTGCTGATGAACAAATTGGAAAAAGGAATGAGGGTTGGAAGGGTGCTGAAATTAAAAATATCAGAGAGTTCTGTTCTAGATGTGGAAAGCTTGGACATAGACCAGATGATTGCATCAATCCAGTTATTTGTGAGAGGTGCAAAAAAGAGGGTCATATGAGTAGAGTATGTGAAGAGGTTATGCCTTGGGAGCATATTGCCCCCTACTTTGGGCTTGCTGCTCCTGGTCAAGGCTTTCATGTGATAAATGATGATGCTCAGGAGGAGAGTGGAAAAGATCAAGCAGCATGTGCTCTGATCACTATCACCAATGGAATTGTATCTGCAAGACAGTTGGAGAATGAATTTAGAGCTCAAGCTGGTCCTCAATCAACCTGGAGATGGTATGCCAAAAGGATAGCAGATAATATGTTCCAGATGAGGTTCCCCACAAGTAAAATAGTGGAGGAGCTAGCTTTCTTCCCTGGGATGTGCATGGGGACTGTGCCTGGGGTCACATTTAAGGTGGCCAAATGGAATGCCTATGCTGGATCCAAAGGAAAACTTGAAACAGCATGGTTCAGAATCTCTGGAATTCCTTTTGAGAAAAGATCTGAAAAGAGAGCCTGCCTAATTGGATCCCTGGTGGGAATCCCTCTGGAGGTGGATAAGGCTAACTTAAAAAGATGGGACTATGTTAGAGTGAAGATTGGGTGCAGGGACTTAAACAAGGTGCCAGCTATGGTGGAAGGTTTGATTGATTACCACTTTTTTGATTTCACTTTTCAAAGAGAGGTGGTGCAGGAAAATACAGTTGGATCAGCCTGGAACAAATGGACTAGAAACACTGACAGACCTGGGGGAGAAAATCCTTCACCTAAAAAACCAAAGTGGTCTGGGGGAAAAGACTCTCAAGAAGATAGTGGAAAAAACACAGCTGGACCCTCTGAGCCAGCCAGTGGAGGGCACAAACAAAAAACAAATGATGGAAATCGGGTAGTGATAGGGAAAGCTTCTGATATTGGAAATGAAACTGATGATCCAATGACAGAAAAAGTCTCTTCAAAAGGGAAATCTCAAGCAAAAGAGGATGATACAATGGTAGAAAGAGTCTCTGCAAAAGGAAAACTACATGTAAGGGAAGATGAGGGTGACCTGAAATTTGATAACTCTCAATCCTCAAAGACAAGTGAAGATAGTGAAGATAGAAGTCTTACCTTTGCTGATATCATCTCACCTGGGGGACAACATTTCAGCTTTGGATCTTTTGAAAATGTGGAGATCAGGAAGCTTCTAAACATCAATGTGGGAGGAAATGCTCCAATGATATTGGATGAATATGGAACAAATCTCAAAAAAAGCAATTTTGATTCTCTGGCAGTTATTGAAGCCAAACATGCCATCTGGGTTGGTAAAGACTGCGCAAATAATTGCTCTGATCATGGGAAAGACAAAATCTCTAACCTTGAAAGCATTCTGGAGGTGGTGGAAACAGTTGAAAACAAGGACACTCATCGTAGTCCATACATGGGGTCTCAGGTGGCTCCTGACAATGATTGGTCCAGTCAAGATGACATAAGAGTAACTCCACATGCAGATTTAGAAACAACTGAACTAACAGTGGGTCAGGGGGAGGAAAACATGCCTGTGCAACAAGGATCTTCTCCAAGATGGCAGCAGTTGGAGATGGAAGATGAGGAAAATGGAGAAGTTCACAATATGGGGATGAATGAAGAGGTACTTGTGGTCGAGGAAGAATGCTGTGAGACTGGCTCAAAGGATCCAGTGGTTGTTTCTCAAGAACCAGAACAGGGGGAGGATGACACTCGGGAGGCGGACACTGAAGATCAACAGAAAGAGAAGGGGGAAACTGAACAAGGACATGCCCATGAGACAGAGCCAAAGGATCAGGGAGCAAGGTCTCAATCACATCAAGGTAGCTGACAAGGCAGAAGCTCTTCTGAAGAAGAAAAACATGGAAGGTAACATACTTCCTAACAAGAACTCCTTTGCAGTTCTAGATAATGATGAGTTAGTTTATAGAGCACAAAAGATGGGTATTAATACTGATTCTGTTTTGCTATCACAATTTGATATGTTGAAAGATCTTGAGAATGCAAGAGCAAATCTAATTAAAAGAAATATGGATCTTGATAAAAATGATGGGGGAGTTATGGATGACAACCCTCTCCCCTTTGAGGAGATTAAGCTGATTGAGTGGCATTCTGATGAGTCTGATCATGGTTGCTTTGAGGAAGTTTTGAGCAGAAAAAAGAGGAAAGATAAAAGGAGAAGAAAGGGTTCTCAATCTACCATCAAGAGTAACTCTCCCCCTCTTGGGAAGAGGACTCTAGATGAAGGAGAGGTGTCCATGATTAGCTCTGGATACAATCTCAGGAAGGGGATCAAGTGCAAGAAAAAAAGTTAATCATGATAGGTGTTTTCTGGAATTGTAGGGGAGTGGGGAAAAAGGGTATGGGTTCCTGCATTAAGGACATTCTGAAGGATCATCAGGTGGACTTCATTAGGTTACAAGAGACTATTAAGAAGAACTACTCTGAGAAGTTTTTTAGGAAAATTGATCCAAATAAAAATATGTGTTGGCACTGGATTTCCTCTAGAGGCAGATCTGGAGGAATTCTCTGTGGTATCAAATCTGAAACTTGTGAGGTCCTCTCCTTTGAAGAGGGCAGATTCTTTATCTTAGCAAATATTTTGGAAAAAAAGACAAAGCAAAAACTAAGAGTGGTTATGGTTTATGGTCCTGCACAGGATGATGAAAAAGAACAGTTCATCACTGAGCTGTCTCAATTAGGTTCTGCTGTCACCTTCCCCACCCTCATTGGTGGGGACTTTAACATCTTGAGATATAGCACTGAAAAAAACAAAACCTTCCATGTGAACAAGTATACTGATCTTTTCAATTATGTTATTAACACTCATGAGCTAAGGGATCTGGAGATGACTGGTGGAAAATTTACCTGGAGTAATAATCATGAGGATCCTACTTTGGAGAGACTGGATAGAGTACTAATGAGCAAAGAATGGGAGCAAATGTTCCCATTGACAAGTCTAAGGAAAATCCCAAGATATATGTCTGATCACAACCCTTTGCTGTTGTGTACAGAGCAAGAAAATAAGAAATCTAGCAGGGGTTTCCACTTTGAGACTAGTTGGTGCCAACATCCAGATTTTATGGAAAAAATGGCTAAAATCTGGTGTGAGGATGTTGTGGCAAAAAGCATTGAAGAAATCTGGAGCATAAAGGTGAAAAGAGTTAAAAAGTTTCTGAAGGGGTGAGGATCAAGCCTGAGAGGTCATGCAATAAAGTACAAGAAAATTCTTCAAGAGGAATTAGCTAAGTTGGAGGCTTGGGAGGAGGAAGCTTGCCTTCCACCCAATCTGCTTGACAGGAAAACATTCATTCAGACTGAGCTCATGAGAATTTTAGCTGACGAGGAACTGTATTGGCACAAAAGATCCAATGTCAAATGGATCCTTGAAGGTGACAACAATACCGATTTCTTCCATAAAGTAGCTAATGGCAAGAAACGGAAGAACAAAATTGTCAGTTTACTTCATAATGGAACAATGGTGGAGGAGGAAAAGCAATTAGTAAACATAGCCACCCAATATTATACTGATCTCTTTGGACCCTCTGTTAGTCCATCGTTTTCCATGGATGCGCATTGTTGGCTAGAAAATGAAAAGGTTTCACAGGAAGAAAATGAAGTTCTGACTAGACCTTTTTCTGAGCAAGAAATTAAAGCAGTAGTCTTTGATATGGAAAAAAACACTGCTCCTAGACCTGATCATTTGCCAATTGAATTTTACCAAAATTGTTGGGATATTGTCAAGGGAGATCTTCTGAGAATGTTCCAGGAGTTTCACAAGGGAAGTCTGGACATTGGAAGACTCAACTATGGGATAATAACTCTTCTTCCAAAATCAAAAGAGGCTGATAGAATTCAGCAATATAGACCCATTTGCCTTCTGAATGTGGTGTATAAAATATTTACAAAAACTTTGATGCTGAGATTAGAGAATGTAGTGAGTAGAATCATCAACAAATCACAAAATGCTTTCATCAAGGGGAGAAACATCATGGATGGAGTAATGAGCCTTCATGAAATTCTTCATGATTCTAAACAGAGAAAGAGGGATGGTATTATCTTGAAATTGGATTTTGAAAAAGCTTATGATAAGATAAGCTGGTCATTTTTGATGGAATGTTTAAAACAACGAGGCTTCAATGAGAAATGGTGCTCCTGGATCTGGGAAGTCATGACTAGTGGCACTCTTTCTGTCAAACTGAATGACAGTATTGGTAAATATTTCAAATGTGGCAAATGAGTGAGACAAGGGGACCCTCTGTCGCCCCTTTTGTTCAACATCGCAGCTGATGCCTTGGCAAAAATGGTGAACATGAGTCAAAACAATGACCTGATCACTGGTTTGGTTCCGGATTACATATCCAAAGGAGTGGCAATTCTACAGTACGCTGATGACACCATTTTATGTCTTCAAGAGGACCCAGAAATAGCCAGGAATATGAAACTCTTACTGTATATTTTTGAGGAGATGTCGGGTTTAAAAATAAATTTCAGTAAAAGTGAAGTGATTATGATAAGTCAGAATGTTGAGAAAATGGAGCTGTATTCAGATTTGTTCAACTGTGCAAGTGGATCTTGGCCGATACGTTATCTTGGTGTCCCTGTATCTGGAACCAGGCTTCATATACTAGATTGGTTATCTCTAGATGAAAAATTACTCAAAAGATTGGATGGATGGAAGGGTGGAACACTTTCTTTTGGGGGAAGGCTAACTCTTATTAATGCTTGTCTCAGCAGCATCCCAATATATTGTATGTCAATGTATCTTCTTCCCAAAACAATTCACAAGAGACTTGATAGGACAAGGAAAAGATTTTTTTGGCAAGGAGGTGGAACAAAAAAGAAATATCATCTGGTTAAATGGTGCAGAATTTGTCTTCCAAAGAAAAAGGGGGGGGGTCTAGGGATACATGATCTAAGGAAAATGAATTTGAGTTTGCTTTGCAAATGGTGGTGGAAGTTAGAAGTGGGGGAAGGTTTGTGGCAGGAGATTGTCAAAGGAAAATATGTGAAAGATAACAGATTACAAGATCTGAAACATAAACAAACAAATTCTCCAGTATGGAATGACTTGCTTAAGGTGAAAGGTGTATACTTGAAGGGAAGGATAATGCTGGTAGGGAATGGCAAGAATACTGATTTCTGGCGTGATGCTTGGTGTGGAAAATTATCCCTCAAGGATAAATTTCCTGGACTCTTTAACATTTGCAATGAACAGAGGTGCTCTGTTCAGTTTATGGCGGGGAGAGCTTGGAGATTGTCTTTTAGAAGATGGCTTGATGAGGAAGGTCAGAATAACCTGAGGAAACTTAATGACTGCTTAAATGCTTTCGCTCTAAACGAATCTGAGGATCAACCAAAATGGATCTGGGAAAGCAAAGGGCATTTTTCAGTTAAATCAGTGTACAATCATCTGTGCTCCAATGAAGTGGATGAACCACTGAAGAAAATCTGGGAGGCAAAGCTTCCCCTCAAAATTAAAATCTTTATGTGGCTCATCAATAGAAATGCAATTTTAACAAAGGACAATCTTACCAAAAGGAACTGGAAAGGATGCAGTAAATGTATGTTCTGTTCCGAAAATGAAAGTGTGGAGCATCTGTTCTTCGGATGCTCTATGGCAAAATTTGTGTGGAGTTTGGTGGCTTACACAATTGGAGCTGACTGTCGACCAGGATCCATAAGTCAATTCTGGTTTTGGGCTAAGAAGTACCTTCCTCATGGTAGAAAGTTGGTCATGGTGGGTTTAGCCGGTATCTGTTGGGCGCTCTGGAGGGCTAGGAACAGTGTGTGTTTTGATAATAAAAAAGTGCGATCTCCTACTGAGATCATTTGTCAAACCCCATCTTTTCTTTTGTATTGGTCAGAGCTACAAAAGGAAGAAGACAAGGAGATTCTGGTGCAGGGAGCCGAGGCGCTGCGCGAGGCAGCTATCGCCTTCCACTCGTCTGGTCAAGCTGATGAAGGAAACGGAACAGTTCTGATCAAGGGATTAGCTGTGCGGGAGCTGGACGTTTTGGTGGAGATTGCTTTTGTTTTCATCCCCGCTTTGCTTGTAATAGATAGTTACCAAGACTGTGGTTCCATATCGTGCAGGCTCATCTGGAGCTTTGTTTTAGTACTTTCTCCAGTGGTCACCACCCTAGGTTGTGGTACTTTGCCGGTAGATAGTTGATTTTCATTTTAGTTGCTTTACGTTTTATCTGAACCTTGTAATTTCGTTATCTCTGGGTAATGAAATTCGGCTAAGGCCTTGATGGAAAAACACAGGGATCAGCGTTCATCGAATGATACAGTACAGAGAAGCGATCGATATCGACGAGATTGAAGCAAAATAAACCATATACGTCGTCATCAGCAATTCAGGATTCGCCTTCAAAACTTTGGGCGTGTTTCTACCTCGGTTTTCAAGCGGCAATAGTTTGTAAATTTTACAGTGCACCTGTTCACATCAGCAATTCAGCATGGGTAGATATGATCATCCGATGACTCGGCAGGTGTTGGCCTCTAGCACTATTCACGTGTAAACTAACCTGTCAGCATTTTTATTATCCGCTTGAACTTCGAAGCAGCAGTCGTTATCCTCCACCGCACAACGCAAGCAAGCAAGCAAGCAGTCGTTATCCTCCACCGCACAACGCAAGCAAGCAAGCACAAACAGTTGGGCTTTCAGCTGGCAGAGGATCGAAAACTGTGTGCCAGCAGTGGGTTTTCTGCTGGGTAGGAGCATGCTAGTTCGGCGCTGGAATCGTGATCCAGCGGTGTTCATGCTTCAGCTTGAGCACAAACAGTTGGGCTTTCAGCTGGCAGAGGATCGAAAACTGTGTGCCAGCAGTGGGTTTTCTGCTGGGTAGGAGCATGCTAGTTCGGCGCTGGAATCGTGATCCAGCGGTGTTCATGCTTCAGCTTGACGCAGCGCCTTTGGCTTTTGCTATGGACCCTGGACGTGTAGCTCGTGCTCCCGTCAAATAAGCTAGGGAGGTCATTGATGCACAAGGCTATTTTTCGCGTGAATGTGTGAGTTGGGACACGCCCTGTATACGAATATGAAATACCGCGTATTTGAAGTTTTCATATCTGAAAACAAATAATTGTAAAATGCCACGTACAAATGCGTTTTTGAAATACACAGAGTGACGGGGGTCCATGTGAGTCGGCGAAGCGTCCGGCCTCCGGCAATCACTTCATCAGTCCCTGACACAGCACCCCACACCTGATGCTAAAAAAAAAGCACCCACACCTGTATGGGCAGTATCAGTATCAGTATGGCTGTATATCGAGTCCTC
>CM014274.1:8836543-8893766 GCA_004135705.1 Alloteropsis semialata
TGGTGAAGGTAAGACAGACACATACTGTATAAGGCACTCTGATTGTTAAATTACTCTCCAGAATAGAACGTCCCATGTCAGTTTTAGTTCACATAGACTATTGTGCTCTATTTCGGTTGGTTAGTGTTAGAACCCATCTAAATCCAATTTGGAGCTAAATAAATTTAATAAAATGAGATTCAGAAAGAAAATGAATGGAAATAGCGGCACTGAAAATGACCTTTTAGTTCCTGAAAGCAGATTAGAACTCACCCAATAGTTGATTGAATAATCAAGGTGTGACATATTCCCAATATCTCTAATATCGGTTTATGAAAACAATAACTGAGAATCAGGGATGAGTCCTGGATGTGTATGTGCGTTGTCTAGCCATAATCCACGGCATTTAACAGTTCCTTTAATGAAATAACCATTTCGAATAAATATTACCACTACTTGTTAAATAGGAATCTTGCATAATTTATTTATGATGCTAGGTCCCGTTGCTTGATTCCTGTGTCAAATTAATACCTGTTCCGCTATATGGTGAGCCAACATACTTCAATTATGAATGATTCATGTTTCAGGCTTTCAGCAAGCTGTTATATTGTGTGTTCTTTAGTTTCATTTCTTATCCGCTTAAGTGAAATCTTTATCTGTTTTTGACAGTTTGCTGATGATGTGTACCTGCCGACGGATGAACCGCACGGAACTATTGAAGCAACTTTGAGCCGCCCCATGTCGAAGCTGTAATCTAGCGATCAGGCTGGCGCGAAACTCCTGTTTCGTTTCCCCGGCATTACCAGGCGAAAATGAACAATAAGCTGTAGAAAGGGAAAAGAACTGTCACAACCCCTGTACAAGCGGGGTAATAAGTGAATACTCTCGTGTTGCATGTTGTCAGCTGTAGACGTTCGGTCAGCTCGTGAAGTTTCACTGTAAATTTGTACATTGTTTCCTTGTATGAATCTGTTTAAAATCTTTGGAAGCTTGCGCGATTTTGCTTCACCATTTGTACTATCCGCTCTACCAACTTCAGTAAATACAGTTTTCCATCTCTTCTATTGAGAAATACCTTAATTTTACTCCATCGACTTTATCTACATTTTTGTAGACAACGGCTGGTATTTTCTTTTCATCCGTAATATTCATCGGTAGATGAATGACAACAAAGTCGACTATGACTCCATGGGCCTTAAGTACGTTGGGCTCTGGAGCATTGGGCCACTTCTTCATGGCCCGAATCTGCAAGTAAAAGAGGAGACTTTCCTGTTTCCTCAAAAAACAAAAAGTAAAAGAAGAGACAAGTAGGAAACGACGCCGAGTGTTTGGTGGTAATTTTGCCCACTCGGCTGATCGCCTGGTGCTCCACTGCTCATGTTGGGCTCGAAATGGAAACCATCAGGCATCAGCCATTCCCCCTCCCCCCCGAGCACGTGTGCACAAACACGCAGAACATGGTCGCTGGCCTCTACCGGCTACCGCTGCCGCGGCGTGCGGTTTCCTCACCTCACATGCTGCAGCGCCGCCGATGCCACCACCAGCGCGCTGCCACAGAATATTCCGGGGAAGTACCCGACTGACTCACATTCCGGGGAAGTACCCGACTGACTCCCAGAGCCGACACGCGATCACTCCCCTTTCCTACTCAACCCAGACTCCCAGAGCCGTGGACCACAGAGCCCGCAAGCACGTTCCTGGCGCTCCACGGTCCACGCGACGCGAACCTTCGGTGGCGGCTCCTGATGAACTGGCCCCAATCATGAGCGCGACGGGACGGCAGCGGACGCCGGACGACGGGCTGGGCGCTGGCTCTGGTCGTCGCGGCATCAATGCGTCTCGTCGTTTCTCCCGCCCCGTCCGCCGTCCATTTCACCGCGCCGATCTGCCGCCGCCGGCCGTGGGAAGAAGGCCGGCCCGCCGCCACCAACTTCCTCGACGAGAGATCGCGATCTGCAGCGTATTGGATGGATCGGAGTATCGGACGTTACAGCTAGTCAGCTACACTCCATATAATCCAGTACGAGACAATGATACAAGACAAGGCGCTGTTGCTGCAGCCTGCAGATCTGGGCGCGCCGCCAGCCGGCAGGGGCGTCCATCCTGGCGCCGGCCGTGGCACATGGCGCCCACGCGACGCGCAGCCTGGCACCATTGGATCTCACGCGAGCTGCTGGCGTCCGTCTCGGACTCTCCAGGCACATGAAGGAGATGCTCCCCCGTCCAGCTCAGCGACCTAGCTGGCGTGCTGGAGTACCGGACTTGGAGCAATGGAGCAACAAGGTTTGACCAGGCGCCCATGTCCCCTCGCTACTGCCTACTGTAGGCCCTAGTGCACCATCCGTCCATCCGTGCCTCCTCAGTCCTAGGCCATGTTTAATTCCATAAATTTTCTCTATTCATCCCGTCACATCAAATATTAGGACACTAATTAAGGGTATTAAACGTGGATTAATGATGGATTAATTAGGCTTAATAGATTCGTCTCGCGATTTTCCATCCATCCATGTAATTAGTTTTATAATTAGATCATGTTTAACCCTCCTAATCTTCGATTTAGTTTTGCTACAGTAAATTTTCTAAACTTATCTTGCTGAATTAAACAGGGCCCTACACTCCTACTCCATGGAATCTAGGCCCTCCTGTCTGTGTGCCGCTGCCCACTAGCGGCCAACTCAACACATCATGAGCTTGGCACACACAGCCAAGAGGTCGGGACCTCAAGGGAAGGTGATGCCATATTGCCATGAGGGGTACTAAGGCCCTGTTTAGATTCACCAAAAGACATCAATTCGACCAAAAGTAACGTATTGAAAAATGTGCCCCCCCTCTCTACTTTTACATTTCCCAATGCACTTTTTCTACAATTCGATCGAATTGGTGAATCTAAACAAGGCCTAAAGCTGACATGCATAAGGTGCCACTTCTGAGTTTATATTTACCACTTTCATCAAAGTGACAACAAATGCCTTTCCCGCATACTGTATTCTGCAAGGCTTTGGGTTTCTGGACTTGAGGTTTCACTGTAGTCTGTTTGTCGGATACCAATATTAGGGGTATCCAATGACGGCGATTAAAAATAACCTGCAGCTTGATGTACACCTCCTGGTAGCTTTCTTTGGGTGCATGTAACAGAAATCCTCTTGAAACTAATCTCACGCAGCAGCATGGCGTCACTCTATTTTCTCTCTCCCTCTTGAGTTAATGCGACACAAGCAGAACATGCATGCAGTGCATGCATGCATGCACCACCAGCGAGGATCCCGCTGCCTGGCCTCACGTCCGTCGCGTGTGGTGGGGCTAGGGCCGGGATTTTTCCTGCGCTCGTGGTTCGCCCGAGTGGATTCCGTTCCGGCGCCCGAGTGGTTGGTAAAAGACAAGGCATGTTGCGCCCGAGTGGTTTCCGTCTCGTCTGGATAAGCGTCCGCTTCGCCCGAGTACTCTCCGTCTCGCCCGAGGAGTTGCTCCTTCGCCCGGCGAGCTGCTCGCCCGACCAGTTTTCCGCAGCGCCCGAGTACTCTCCGTCTCGCCCGACGAGCTGCGCGTCTCGCCCGACTACTCGGCAGCAGCAACGGCGCCCGCCTCGCCCGACAGGTCTCCGTGACCGACGAGTCGCACCATCGCCCGACAGGCTGCTACCATCGCTCGACAAGCTGCGTCCTCGCCCGACGAGACTCCGATTCGCCCGACAAGATCTCCGTCTCCGACTAGTTCGCTCCTTCGCAACGAAGCAACCTCCGAGAAGACCGCAGCACCCGGAGTCAAGCTGCTACACTGTGCCAACCACTCCCTGACGCAACTGACACCAGCAGGACATGGCTACAGTGCTCGGAAGGACGTCGGGCCCCACAGCATGGGCAGGCACGCCTCCTTTCTTCCCGTTTTACCCTTTGACTGTACCTCTTCTCTGGCCCTCCCTTGAGCTATAAAAGGGAAGGCCAGGCCTCCTGCGTGAGAAAAGACGGACTCTTTTCCTCCTCTCTCCTGGGCCTCCTACGGGAGACAGGGAGCCTCTTTTCTCTCCCGAGGAGTTCTCTCTCACTCGACCTTCTTCTTCCTTCAGCCGGTCGCTAGACTGAGCTCGATTCACGCACCAGAGACTTGGGAAACTCTCCCTCTCTCGCCCCTTTGTACCCCCTACTACAAACCAGTGCAAATAACACGAGCAGCACGAACTGGACGTAGGGTCTTACACCCCAGGGGTGGCCCGAACCAGTATAAACCCCCGTGTCCTTTTGCACTACCACCCGAGGCCCGACGCGCGCTCCACGATCTTATTATTTGCCGGCGGTAAAGAACCCCGACAGTTGGCGCCCACCGTGGGGCCTTTGCGCGTCACGTCTTTCTCCTTACGGGTCTCGGGTGGTCAACCGCGGCGACGACGACGGCGGCGGCACCAACGGCCGCAACGACGACCACAACGCCGTCAACCGCGGCGACGACGACGGCGGCGGCACCAACGGCCGCAACGACGACCACAACGCCGTCAACCGCGGCGACGACGACGGCGGCGGCACCAACGGCCGCAACGACGACCACAACGCCGTCAACCGCGGCGACGACGACGGCGGCGGCACCAACGGCCGCAACGACGACCACAACGCCGTCAACCGCGGCGACGACGACGGCGGCGGCACCAACGGCCGCAACGACGACCACAACGCCGTCAACCGCGGCGACGACGACGGCGGCGGCACCAACGGCCGCAACGACGACCACAACGCCGTCAACCGCGGCGACGACGACGGCGGCGGCACCAACGGCCGCAACGACGACCACAACGCCGTCAACCGCGGCGACGACGACGGCCGCGGCACCGACGGCCGCGACGACGACCACAACGCTGTTGGCAACGGCTCCGGCGTCGACAACGACGGCAACGACAACGCCACCGAGACCCGCTAATCCGGCTTCGCATGCATGCAGGACGGAGCATTCGACGATGTGCGCAGGGGTGGCTCGACAGCACCAATGGAGGCCGCGACCTTGCCTATAGCACCGATGGCCCCGACGTCTCCAACGGCGCCGATGGCCCCGACATCCCCAACGGCGACCACGACCCCGCCAACAGCAGCATCAACACCACGCGGCCGCGCACCCGCGGCGCAGCAGCAGTGGGCGACCCCCGCGAGGAACACCGCGGCAGGACAACCATGCCCAAAGTACGCAAATGACCTCAACTAACCTGTAACAGCTTTTTGTTTTCATGATCTCGCGCAGGGCCGCCACGGCGAGGCACGCCCCCGAACGAGCGCACGACACAACGACAGAGAGAGCTGCAGCGCCGACCGACGTAATCACGTTGGCTACCAGCGCCGCCCCGACCTCGACTCCGACCGACTCGGCCGCGCCTCCGAAGGACTGCGCCGCCCCGACCTCGACTCCGACCGACTCGGCCGCGCCTCCAAAGGAGTGCGCCGCCCCGACCTCGACTCCGACCGACTCGGCCGCGCTCCAAAGGAGTGCCGCCGACCTCGACTCCGACCGACTCGGCCGCGCCTCCAAAGGACTGCGCCGCCCGACCTCGACTCCGACCGACTCGGCCGCGCCTCCAAAGGAGTGCGCGCCCCGACCTCGACTCCGACCGACTCGGCCGCGCCTCCAAAGGACTGCGCCGCCCCGACCTCGACTCCGACCGACTCGGCCGCGCCTCCGAAGGACTGCGCCGCCCCGACCTCGACTCCGACCGACTCGGCCGCGCCTCCAAAGGACTGCGCCGCCCCGACCTCGACTCCGACCGACTCGGCCGCGCCTCCAAAGGAGTGCGCCGCCCCGACCTCGACTCCGACCGACTCGGCCGCGCCTCCAAAGGAGTGCGCGCCCCGACCTCGACTCCGACCGACTCGGCCGCGACTCCAAAGGAGTGCGCCGCCCGACCTCGACTCCGACCGACTCGGCCGCGACTCCAAAGGAGTGCGCCGCCCGACCTCGACTCCGACCGACTCGGCCGCGCCTCCAAAGGACTGCGCCGCCCGACCTCGACTCCGACCGACTCGGCCGCGCCTCCAAAGGACTGCGCCGCCCCGACCTCGACTCCGACCGACTCGGCCGCGCCTCCAAAGGAGTGCGCCGCCCCGACCTCGACTCCGACCGACTCGGCCGCGCCTCCAAAGGAGTGCGCCGCCCCGACCTCGACTCCGACCGACTCGGCCGCGACTCCAAAGGAGTGCGCCGCCCCGACCTCGACTCCGACCGACTCGGCCGCGACTCCAAAGGAGTGCGCCGCCCCGACCTCGACTCCGACCGACTCGGCCGCGCCTCCGAAGGACTGCGCCGCCCGACCTCGACTCCGAACGACTCGGCCGCGACTCCAAAGGAGTGCGCGCGCCCCGACCTCGACTCCGACCGACTCGGCCGCGACTCCAAAGGAGTGCGCGCCCCGACCTCGACTCCGACCGACTCGGCCGCGACTCCAAAGGAGTGCGCCGCCCGACCTCGACTCCGACCGACCCGGCCGCGACTCCAAAGGAGTGCGCCGCCCGACCTCGACTCCGACCGACTCGGCCGCGACTCCAAAGGAGAGCGCCGCCCCGACCTCGACTCCGACCGACTCGGCCGCGCCTCCAAGGACTGCGCCGCCCCGACCTCGACTCCGACCGACCCCGCCTCCAAAGGACTGCTGCCCCGACTCGGATGGCTCGCTCGACTCAGCCTCAACGACGGAACGCTCAAACGGCTAAGTTTTACCACGATCCTTCGTATTTCCATACATTTCCATTTACACTCTCGCATGCCTCTTTTGGGTCGCTAAAGTACTCGGGTAGCAATGGCCTCATCTGTGAAACCTCGTCCTACGTGCCGCCTACACCTAAGCCTCCCCGCTGAGCAGTGTAGTCTGCGGTAAGCCGCCCTCTCCACGAGCAGTGGTCAGCGGATCTTGGTGCTTAACACGTGATAAGCCAACTACCCGAGGAAATACGTAGCCTAATAAAGGCAGGGCGTACGCAACTTTCCGATAGTAACGAATAATTCCCGACTCCTCGCTTTACGCAACGCTTTTGCATTACACTGTTTTTTGCAGCTTGGCATGGCAAGTTCAGGTAAGCTTGCTGCAACTCCTACATACAGGGAACGGCACCTTTTGTCTCGCCCGACCTCGGCACGCAGGGTCAAGCATACGCACGCGATCGATTTCCGAAACGCGCTTTTCGAACTCTCTAAACTAAGCGGCTCCCGCCGGCCCAAACGACCCCTCGCAGCCCTGCGCTCGGGGGCTGGGCATCGGGACGGACGACTCCGACAGTCGACCTGACAGGTGATTCCAACGGGGGTTCGAAGGCTGGCCCGTCGAAGGGTTCAACAGCCGCCCCCGGTCACCTTGTCGAGCGAGGGGCAGCAACGGATGGGTCCCAGCGGCCAGTACCCGGGCGCACGAGCGTCATGGGCATCCCGAACTGCGTTCGAGTCTTGATGGCAAGAATGGTCATGGTTTTTCCCCCGAACGGAAAGGCAAAGAGCCGCCAAGTCCGGTCGAACGGACTCGGTAACTAGATGATCTCGCCACCAAGAATCTGAAGCTGGCCACCAGCTGGTCCGATCGGAACCCGTCGAGCGGGATGCCGTGGCTTCACTCGAACCTACCCGTTTGTAGCTCAACGAGAGTCGTGCTTCGGCCTGCGTGGCAAAGCGCGATACGTCTCTTACCCTCCTTCCTATCGCACGGGAAGCATGAGGGGAAAAACGCAAAAAGACGAAACGAATCCCCGCCCGGACCCCGGTCTCGGGATGCACGAGGGGCCGAAATCGCTAACAGAGACCAGCAGCGCGGTCGCATAATTCGCAACAAATGCCATAAGCCTGCGAGCAAGTGTACCACTCACCCACAGGCTCGGGGGCTACACCCGGCGGGTGCGCTCGCGCGCCCCCACCCGAAACTCCACCGCTTTCTCGACGTCACGATAAATTCAGCCCGCGACCGAGTCTGCGACTCGCTCCCAGGCTCGGGGGCTACTGTCGGATACCAATATTAGGGGTATCCAATGACGGCGATTAAAAATAACCTGCAGCTTGATGTACACCTCCTGGTAGCTTTCTTTGGGTGCATGTAACAGAAATCCTCTTGAAACTAATCTCACGCAGCAGCATGGCGTCACTCTATTTTCTCTCTCCCTCTTGAGTTAATGCGACACAAGCAGAACATGCATGCAGTGCATGCATGCATGCACCACCAGCGAGGATCCCGCTGCCTGGCCTCACGTCCGTCGCGTGTGGTGGGGCTAGGGCCGGGATTTTTCCTGCGCTCGTGGTTCGCCCGAGTGGATTCCGTTCCGGCGCCCGAGTGGTTGGTAAAAGACAAGGCATGTTGCGCCCGAGTGGTTTCCGTCTCGTCTGGATAAGCGTCCGCTTCGCCCGAGTACTCTCCGTCTCGCCCGAGGAGTTGCTCCTTCGCCCGGCGAGCTGCTCGCCCGACCAGTTTTCCGCAGCGCCCGAGTACTCTCCGTCTCGCCCGACGAGCTGCGCGTCTCGCCCGACTACTCGGCAGCAGCAACGGCGCCCGCCTCGCCCGACAGGTCTCCGTGACCGACGAGTCGCACCATCGCCCGACAGGCTGCTACCATCGCTCGACAAGCTGCGTCCTCGCCCGACGAGACTCCGATTCGCCCGACAAGATCTCCGTCTCCGACTAGTTCGCTCCTTCGCAACGAAGCAACCTCCGAGAAGACCGCAGCACCCGGAGTCAAGCTGCTACACTGTGCCAACCACTCCCTGACGCAACTGACACCAGCAGGACATGGCTACAGTGCTCGGAAGGACGTCGGGCCCCACAGCATGGGCAGGCACGCCTCCTTTCTTCCCGTTTTACCCTTTGACTGTACCTCTTCTCTGGCCCTCCCTTGAGCTATAAAAGGGAAGGCCAGGCCTCCTGCGTGAGAAAAGACGGACTCTTTTCCTCCTCTCTCCTGGGCCTCCTACGGGAGACAGGGAGCCTCTTTTCTCTCCCGAGGAGTTCTCTCTCACTCGACCTTCTTCTTCCTTCAGCCGGTCGCTAGACTGAGCTCGATTCACGCACCAGAGACTTGGGAAACTCTCCCTCTCTCGCCCCTTTGTACCCCCTACTACAAACCAGTGCAAATAACACGAGCAGCACGAACTGGACGTAGGGTCTTACACCCCAGGGGTGGCCCGAACCAGTATAAACCCCCGTGTCCTTTTGCACTACCACCCGAGGCCCGACGCGCGCTCCACGACTTTATTATTTGCCGGCGGTAAAGAACCCCGACACTGTTGAAGTAAAACCGACTCTCTTTTTCAGAAATTCTCCCCGGCTTAGGTTTCAAAAATGCATGCTTAGACAAACAGAAAAGGTATTGCTCCGCTTGGGTGTTTTGTTCCTCTCCATCATTCCACTTTTATAGCTGCCCAATTTGCGTTCGTATACTTACAAAATACAAAATGTCTTCTTTGATATTAAGGTCAATGTAACAGCCCTAGGTTTAATTAAGTTAAGCATACATCATTAAAAGCATCTTTTAGTAATAAACTATAGGGCTAAGCCCATGCTAATTTTTGCATGGCGGACGGTCCGCCCAAAACATGTGGACGGTCCGCCCCTCTACGTCATCACGGTCAACATAAGCACGGTCAGCCCCTCGCCACGTCACACACGGACAGTCCGCAACTCATGGGCGGACAGTCCGCCACTGCGCGTCTGTGCGTGTCGCGGGCGCAGAAACTTTGTGCCACGTCGCCCCGCCTGACCCCACACGTCAGCCAGAGTTTCTTCCTCACCAGAGCTGCTGCTCTCACTCTCTCTCTCCATCCTCACTCACTCAAACACCTCTCTCTCTCTAACCCTCACCCATGGAGAAGCTCCCCCATCATTGAGCCACCACCACCACGCCGGAGCCTCGCCGGAGACGCGCCCCACAACCACGACCTCGTCTTCATCCTCGGAGTTGGAGCTAGGAGCTTTCCCAAGCTCTTCTTCCCCATCTTCATCCTCTTCTCCAAGTTTCAAGCCAAGCCCGAGCTCAAGCTTCCCCAAGGCCACTCTACTCCAACCCGTGGCACCTCACCGGAGTTACTCTCGCCGCCGGTGAGCTATCCCATTCCCCGATCCATGGACATTGCTTAGGATTTGAGTTCTTGATCCCCATTGGAGCAAATCACCATTGACGACCTAGAGCTTTAGAACCTTAGTGCATGTCAAATACACTTGCCAAACCGTACTCCCATGTTCCCATGAGTCTATAGCAACAAACCCCATCCTAATCGGTCGCCGGAGTCGTCGGCGGCGAACTCGCCGGCGAGCCACGGCCGCAGGCGCGGACAGTCCGCCACCTGGGCGCGGATGGTTCACCGTTCACGAATGATTTCACCCCGAGCCTCTACACTTTTCTGAGTCGCACAGCCCCTTTGAACTGCGGACGGTTCGCCCTTCACAACCGGACAGTCCGCAGGTCATTTCGAGCCCCGGAACAGAAGTTATGACCATTTCTGCGAATGCTGATTTTTGTACTGCGGACGGTCCGCCCCTGGCCGAGGACAGTCCGCCCTTATGCCCAAAAACTTGTCCCGAATCGGTTCTTTTTCACCATAACGGTCCGCACTTGACCCACGGACTGTCGGTGGGACAGTCCGCCGTTATGGTCGGACATTCCGCCACCTGGGCGCGGACGGCCCGCCCCTGCTCGTCCAGCATACATACTTTTAGGATTGCTTCACCTACACTTGTGCTATGTATCTAGCTTATTTAGAGATACTTTATACGTATTTATGCATTGTATTCATGACATTTCATGCATCATGGCAATCATTCATGGCATGTTTATTTATCAAGCATCATTGCATTCGTGTAGAGGACGAAGCACCGAAGGTTGAGGAGGCGGAGCCCGAGCCGGAGGCCTTCTCCGACGATATCCCCGCCAAGCCTCCAGGCAGGTACCTTACTAAGCATATCTCTCACTATTTTGGATCAAATTGTATCTATGAGTCTTGCTTGTGCATGAGTTAAGGTTATGTACCATGCTTGAGTAGAACCCAATTGATGCATGATCCACCTTGATTAAGATGAACCAATCATAGATGAGTATGCTTGCTAGGTGTCACTGTGACACCCCTGGTGTCACTATCATAATTAAGAACCCTAATGATCTTAATTAAATCAATATTGGAATGCATCATTTCATAACCATCCTGTTTGTGCGCATGTTTGTGTATGAGTGACCAAAGTCAACTATTATAAAGCAATATACTAAAAATAGTTAAATAAGGATTCATGAAAGAGATTCCATTGTCCCTACCCAAGAAAGTACCTATTTGTTTCATGTTGAACCCTTGGATGGGGGAACAAGACTTAGTTTAGCAAAATTTAAAATCAAAACCAATCTGAAAAGTGCAATTGCCGCTAGGACAGCAAGTTGCGGTGCTAAAGGGAATGGTCACCGTAACAATGGGTGCTCTAGTGACTTAGTCCTTGGGGGTACTACATGACCGAATGTTGCGATGGTTTGCTTTCTGCCACCACCGCAATAGTCGGTGCCCTATGTATTGTACACATGTTTTCCAGTCCACCACAGAATGTTGTGGTATCATGACCGCAACAGTTGGTCGCCCGTGCAAAATTCAAAAAACCTCTCTGGATTGACGGACTGTTGTGGTGGTCCCTCACTTTTGCATCACCGCAACAATTCTGGTTGTTTGGTCTGGTTGAGGATGCCCAAGCACCTAAAGTTACGGTCCTAACCCAAGGCCATGACCGCAATAGTCGGTGGTCCTGAGGAACAGTAAAATTCTCTGCATTGAAAGACTGTTGCGGTGCTACCCATGGCGGACTGTTGCGGTGCGGAACACATACCACCACCGCAACAGTCGGTGGTTTTGGGGATGGGGATTTTGCAGTGTCTCCAGTCCATGACGGACTGTTGCGGTGCGGGTTTTACCCCACCACCGCAACAGTCGGTCCCCAACAACCGCCGCCGGCATGGGCATCTCCGACACTGATATGGGTGTCCGTGCTGTCACACGCCGTCCTCTCGCCGTCCTGGACACGTGTCCGCGTGTCCCCGTGCCATTTGCATAGTCCGTGCCTTGGTGTCACGCCACGTGCAAGGATGGAGGACCGATTCAACCACCCTGTACCCCCGTTTATGAGCTCGATCATGTCTCCGGCCAAATTCAGCCCGTCATTCTTCGATTCATCGCGTCCTCAACCTCCTCACCTCGCCCTCGCAGCCCCAGAGCCTTCCCCATCCTCCACCACCGCTTGCCGTGACGGGAATTCGAGAAATACGGCCGCCATTGCCACCACACGGCCGAAGCTTTTTCCCTCACGTGGACAGCGAACCACACTCCTCCTTCACGCGAACAAATGCCTCCTCTAACTTCCCCATGAGCTCGTGATCCTCCTCGGCCCTTTTCCCCTCCTTCCCCGCCACCACAACGGCCGGGCCACCACCGCCGGCCTCCCCTGGAGCCGAGCTCGAGCTCTGACTCGAGGTAGAAGAAGCGAGGACCCAGGGGTAAGAGGTTGGAAAGGGTAGGGGGCTTTCCATAGATTTCTAGGACTAGTGCGTAATTCTGAAGGGGCTCTTTTGCGAGAACTGCAAAGTTCGAGGGCCTAACTGCAGAGATGCTTTGCTGTTTTTTTTCTTTGATTTAAATAGGCTGGTTACGAATAAGTACGTATAAAATCATAGGAAAATCATAAAATCACAAATGTAGACTTTCTAGAATCCTTGTGAAATTATCTTTCTCGAGGTATAACATATGCATATGCAAACTGTGTAATGCCTGAAATATTGCTTTAGGTATGAGTGAATGCTTAGGGGTGATTTATGGCCTTGTAAATATTATACATGAGCTAAAAATGCCAAACCACTTTTGATGGTTCTATTATGATTGAGAAAGTTGAATGGAGTACCGGATGGCCAAAGTTTATTCATGACTTTGGGTAGGTTTAGAATTAGTGAAGTTAAGGGAGTAGGAAAAGTAATCTTAAAATTTTGCTTATCAACCATGCTTGCTGAATGTTTGGATCCAGCAATAGGAACACTGCTTAAGGCTAGTAGTCAATTATAGATGTTCTATCTAAATTGTGTAATAGTTAAGTTGGCCGTAAGATTCTGGGTTGACCAGTCTGCCAGACCAGTCAAACCGATCTCAAATCCGGTCAGACCGGTTCCTGTGCAAGTTAAATTTCTTAGTTATTTATATTCCATAAATGATTGTCCAGTGACGTGAGTGGTGTAGATATTCAGGTGATTGATTGCTTATGTATTCATGCATCTCATACATTTGCACATCCTATAGAGAGCACCATCGTGGATGGTGTATACGAGATTGAGGTCGAGCCTGGTGGATCCTACTACTACGGAGTTGAACCTTGTGGCTGCTCAAGACCTAGACCAAAGTCCGGAAGGGCCCAAGGCCATTGGTGATCGAGAAGGCAACTCCCGGGGCATAACCACTGTTAAACTAACACTCCTTCTCTGATGCCTTACTTTGTGCATTTAAGTTTTGAGGAGTCGAATGAAACCCTAGTTGCATGATCCCTAGGTACCTAAGTCCTAATACTAGCATGTGTAGGTCGCGTAGAATGCCATGCTTAATTAGGATCGGTAGAAGTCGAGTGATTTCCTTGCCACTCGCGAGATATAGGATTTTACTTTATATCGATTTATGATGATCGGCAAGCGGGGCTTGTGCGATATTCATGTTTGGTTGAATGTCCCGCTTGCACAGAGAATTGTTGGCTAAGGCATTGATTGTGTGGCGATGTTGGTCAAGCTTTTGAAGGTACTAATCGTATGCCGGAAATATGGTAAACTGGTAAACCTAGTACTTGATTCAAACTGACGTCTGATGGGTCTTCCTACTCCATTGGGCGAGGGGTTGATGGTGAGTGTAGCAGTAGCCGCGCCATAGGTTGCCTGGGGCACCTGGGGTCCGTTGGGTGTGCACTCGGGTGAAGTGGGCCCTGATGGCAGATGGCAGGGAGAGATGGGAACGGTTGCCTCGTGAGGTCCTGGGAGTCTCTCAGGGTCGTGCGATTAGGTTGTCCCATGCATGGTTAAAATCAACTCGAGTTGTCCGTCCTTCGCGGTTACATGAAGCTGCTTGATCTCTTTTCACACATCAGTGTGCTTGGGCCAAAGGGGTAGAATTGTGGTTAGATGAGAAATGTTGATATCATGTTAATCAATTGTTTTTCGACACTGTTTGTTGTTGGATAGTTTGGCAAATCTAGTAATGGTTAGGCTCACTTTAAATTGGCTAAAATATTGAAAATAGGGATCAACTGGTAGATGCTTTTGGCAAAACAAACCCCTCAGCCAGAAAGCCTTGCATGTCTAGTATTTAACCTTGTCGGGTAAGTCTTGCTGAGTAATTAGTACTCAGCCTTGCTTGTGGCTATTTTTTTCAGATTATGTGGATGGCTATGATCCTGTTGCTGCTTTAACTTGGCCTGGTGTGCTTCCTGATGGTTGGATCGTGGAGCGGGTGCCGTCTGAGTCCGACTCAGGCCGCGGTGTTTAGATATTGTGCGAAGGCTCCGCATAATGTCTTTTATTTCGACATTTAGACTTCCGCTGTATTATAACTCTAGTTTGTAATAACTAAAACATATGCACTGTGTTTGTATATTTATCCATGTGAACTGTGTGATGTAAAATTTATGATGAGTTGTACTGCCTGAGCCCATCTTCGAGTAGGACTGCTGCTATTTCATTTCGGTCGAGAGAAATGGTGGTTTAATCGGGAAGGTATCCGACGGATTGCACGATTAGCTCGGTTTAAAGGTGTGGAGCACCGCTATGATAGTGGTCCCATGCTTTTAAACCGGATTAATTGGGGCGGTCTGCCACAGTCACGATTATATTGCTTAGCCATGCTTAGTAACGGTAGAAGTCAAGAGGTGGCAAGGTCACCACCACTTGCAAGCTATAGGGTGTTGGATAATGATAATATCAAGTAGCTATAAATGGTTAAAAGATGAGCAACTATGAATGATGACTCGGGGCTTAAGCAAGGTTGGAGACTTGCTTGAGTCGGTTAAGGATCTGGATTGCCGCCGGTCTCTTGAGCCCTATCCGTACAAACCATATAGTTTGATCGGGAATGGAAGCTAAGTAGCATAAGTCACACCTTGCTTTGGGTGGATTCGGCGTGGGTGGTGATGGAGTGTAGTCGGCGGTTCCGTTGCACTTGTCTCTCCCGGCCATTCGATCATTGTCGGGTGTGGGTATGTGAAAGGTAGGGACTGGAGCCTACACTTACCCTAGGCATAGGGTATGGTGGAAAGTCTTGTTCCGTGTGGTTCCAGTTGTACACCCCTGCAGGGTATTGATCTATTGCAATAGCCGCGCTCTCGGTCATTGAGCACGCTCTATGAGGTTCACGTCAACATAGGTTATCGGTTGGGAGTTCATGGAAGATTGAGCTCATGTCACATGATCATATTTTATTATTTATACAATTGTATTGATGAATGATCTAGAGTAGCTTAGAATGCCATGTCTTTTACTTATTATAACTTCATCAAAAAGTAGAGGCTTTTATGCAAAATTAATTATCCAACCATTCCTTGCTACTTATCCATATGCATATTCCTTGGAGTCGGGTACATATACCCTATCTGGATAAGTCATGTGGAGTACCTTTTGTACTCACGGTGCTACCGTTAAGTTGATACAGGTGATGAGCAACCGGAGGCCGTGTTTGGCTTCTTCTACCCCACGGACGGAGGCACGGGTTGACGGCTGGTGGCGTACGTGGAGAGGCACTATCGGCATATAGTGTGGACTCTCTATAATGCTTTTGTTATTGTATGAGTGTGACGATGTAGACTATCCGCTGCAAAACTCTTAAACTTGGTTATGTAATAACTTGAATCTCTTTATGTATGTTAACTATGTGTGGATTGCTATGTGTGTAATGGTGTTTTACTATGTTGTGCTTTGTGAGGTGTGTATAAATCCTAGACTTGCTCATGACACATCTCAAGGACTACCGGGATTAGGCTCCTTTAATTGAGTTGACCAATGAACGATGCTCGATTAAATGAGTTTAATTTGGTCAATTCCTCATAGCGCAACAAGTTGCACTACCAGAGAACCCTCCATCCATCCACCCTCTTCGGCCACGGTTGTATTGGACCCGGTACCAATGCTTGCATTGGTACCAGGTCCAACGGTCAAAAAGTTTGCGCCATCATAGGTACCGGTTGGTCTATGATCCCACATTGGTACCGGTTGGTGTCACCAACCGGTACCAATGAGCCTCGGGCTCATTGGTACCGGTTAGTGACACCAACCGGTACCAAAGTGACCCCTTTTGATATCGGGTGTTGGCAACACCCGGTACCAAAGCGGCCCTGCGTATAAAGGGGCCTTCTTCCTCCCCCAGCCCGAGCCATGTCTCATTTCTTCTTCCTCCATTGAGCTCGGGTTGGGGGAGCTCATGCCCAAAATTTCCATAACTTTTGGAGATTTTACAAACCAAGTCCGCTAGAAGGTTAGCAACTTCATCCTCTCTGTTTTGATGGTTAGTATGGTCTATTTCATGCTTTATGTTTTGAGTAATTTGTGTTTTGTGGAATGGATTGAAATAAGAGATTTTAGATTTAATCTTTATTTTTATTATGAATTTGTAATAGAGAATCACTATATAGTTAGTTGTTGCATGTGTAGAGATGATGCACAAATTTTTATACATTGTTTAGGTTTTTGGATTATTTGTAGAAACTTTAAATGATTTTCATATTTATGTTTATTATAATTTTTAGATATTATAAATGATATTCATATTTATTAGGATTTTTACAGATTACAAATGATATTCATATTTAGGCTTATTACGAACTTTAGAATTACATCTTTTTAGAGGCTTCAAATGATGTTGATATTTAGGGTTATAGGATTTTTTGAGATTATAAATGATATTCTTATTTAGTTAGATTTTAAATTCAATTTTACTTCTCATGGTTGTCAATATCTTGAACTAAACAATTCAACTCTAGGCATGCCTATGATGATATCAAATTTTACCTAGTTTTCTAGCTGGGTAACATATGATGAGCTTGAGCTTGTATTATATAGTTATGCTTCTCATGGTTGTCATCAAACCATGAGACACATCCATGTCCAAGCAACGGATCGGTTGTGATGGTTGGGCTGGTTGTGTCTCATGGTTCCATGCCCACCATGAACCAATTTTTTTTTACCACCTGTAATGTTTCTTACGCACCAAGTTCAAGGTCAAATGAAAGACAACATACCCGAGGCAAATCACTCCTTCAATTTTTTTTGAGATGAGCAAAAGTAAGACGTTGATGATTTTGGAATGTGGTTGTCGGCCATCGTGCTCTTGGTTTGTTGCAGGTTTTGGAAACCTCCCGATGCAGGGGAGGTGCTGTCGAAATGTTTAGAGATTATAAAAGATATTCTTGTTAAGGCTTATTACGAACTTTATAAATACATCTTTTTGGTGGCATCAAATGATGTTGATATTTAGGATTATTAGGATTTTTAGAGATTATAAATGATATTCTTATTTAGGTTTATTACGAACTTTAGAAATTCATATTGGGGGCTGAATTTTTCATTGTATTTTGTGAATAGATGAATCGGCAATGGATGTACAACGCGGATAGACGCTCATCTGACTTCATTAATGGCGTTCATCAATTCCTCGACGCGGCAGAGGCTAACTCGACCTCAGGTTTTATATGCTGTCCATGCATGGTCTGTGAGAATGAGAAGGATTATCACATCTCGAAGAAGGTGGTTCACACACACTTGCTTAGGAGTGGTTTCATGCCTAACTATATCTATTGGACCAAACACGGCGAAGCGGGGATATTCTTTGAAGAAGGTGATGACAACATCCCGGACTTTGCACAATACGGTGCCTTTACAGATGATATAGCAATGGACGAGGGTGAAGCAGTTGTAGAAGACGAGGATGATGACGCCTTAGGTGGCATGATCCGTGATGAAGAGAAAGACTACGAAAGAGCAAAAGAGTGGGAGAAGATGAAGCGTTTGTTGGAGGACCACAAAATTGTAACGTCCCGAAAAATCAAAAATTCAAAGACGTGTTTACCGAGTTTTCAAAAATCTTTATCGATGAGTTCCCGTCGTTTCCAAATCTATCTAAAAATCTTCCCGTCGTTTCCAAATTCTAAACTTCCAAAAACTTCCCATCAAATTCTAAATTCCCAGTGTTCCGAAGGACTTCTTCCGACCGTTCGTCTATTCCCTCGATCCGCGCGTCGCGCGCGTGCTCCGACCGATCACCGTGAATTCCGCCGACCTCTCTCTCTTTCTCTTTTCTCTTTTTCTCCCTTTTCTCCTTTTCTTTCTTTTCTCTTTTCTTCCTTCTTTTCTTTTCCCTCTTTTCTTCCTCCTCCCTTCTCCTTTCTCCCTCCTCCCTCCAGCACCGCGCCCTGCTCCTGCGCCCGCGTCGCGCCACCACCCTGCCCCCGCTCCCCTCGCTGCGCCGCACGCACCNCATTAAGGCCACCCGGCCGAGCTCACCGAGCTCACCGGCCACCCCTTTCCCCCCGGCTATAAAAGCCCATCCCCGCGCCCACTCGCCGTCCATCGAACTCCTCCACCGCCACCACACCGCCCGCAGCAGCTCCCCTTCCGCCATCGTGCCGCGCAGCACCGCCACCACTGCCGCCTCCCCTGCAACTCACCGTCGCCCGTCGAGCCGCCTCCACACGCCGCGTTAGCCCGAGGTAGGGAGGGGATTGGACTCCCCGTGGCCCCCTCTCACTCCCCCGCCCCTCCCCGTCCGCTCCCATGGCTGGGAGGGCCGGCGCTCGTGGCCACCAGGGCCGCTGGCCGCCCCTTCCCCCTCCCTCACCTCTGTTCCGATCGGAGGAAGGAGAAGAGTGGCAAATTTCCGGATAACCCCCGCTCTTTTCGTTAATTCCAAAAGAGCCCTTCCTCTTTAGAAAGAAATCCCAAAACCACCCCTGATCTCTTTA
Organism: Alloteropsis semialata; assembly: GCA_004135705.1. Classification (NCBI taxonomy): domain Eukaryota; kingdom Viridiplantae; phylum Streptophyta; class Magnoliopsida; order Poales; family Poaceae; genus Alloteropsis; species Alloteropsis semialata. The sequence continues at coordinate 8,855,460 of CM014274.1, forward strand.
GATAATTCCAAATAGGCCCCTGGCCATTACCCAACCCCCCCCAAATACTTTTCCAATTTACAAATCAGCCCTTCCACTATCCAGAATTATTTCCAAAAAGACCCATGGCCCTTTATAATAATTATAAAGAGGTCCTAAATCCCCAAATTAGGCCCTAATCATACCTTAACTTCGTCATTTTATGCGCCAAACTTCTCCGAAATTCCACCAAACTCGAACACATCTTCCTTTAATCTATTCCGGCCGAGCTATACACAAATCACTCAAATATACCACTCCTTTCTATTTTATTTAATCATTTCCTGTTCTGAGCTCATCGGTAAAGGTTTGATTGTTTTCTTTTTATGTGTTTTGTTGTGTGTGCCGTAGACGACGGATTAATCGAGGAGGAGCAGTACCACGAGCCCGAGCCCGACGACTTGTACCGCGAGCAGGAGCTCCCAGAAGGATTTGAAGACGGCAAGTCCAATCCCATCCTTTGATGCATGTTTATCCCAGTTTTATAAACACAACCTATTGGCCTTTGATAAATTGCATGTGTTTTATCATTGAAAACCCGGTTGGATAGCCATTCCTTGATTGATATGATCATGCCTTGACAACCTAGTTATCTCTAAATATGATGTGCTTTGTTTGGATGATAACGCTGTTAGAATGCTTAGGACTTGTTACTCCTTACTTAAACAATCATGACTACACTTGGTTTATCAAAGAATAAAAAGTGTGAAAGCGTTGAGTAAAGAAAATGGGTTTTGGGTTGTGAAAATAAAGTAAGTGTTGGATAAGATGGATGGGTATTTCTTTGTGAAATACCATTTGGAGGCTTGTACCTTTGTGGTTAAGCAAGTTGGGAGATATCCATTTTGTCCGGTTTTAAACCGAGGTGATGTGTCATCTTGCCTAACCCAACTTTATCTCGTACAACCACTCGACTCTTGTATGGTGCAAGGGCTTAGTCTAAATCCCACTAGCCAGGCTGTTAGTTGTCTGGTGGCAGGTGTGCAGCGGGAAAACCAAGTGTCGACTTAGTGTCATGGTTGCCGACTTGGTGTCATAAACCCTCTTGGTTATTTTCTCGTGATGGCTAGGCAGTTTTGTCTATGGTGGGTAATGGCTTCGATAGGATCCGCGCTGGCACTAAGGTGACCGTGTTGAGGTACCCTACTTGTGGTGAAAGTGTACACCTCTGCAGAGTTTTCAAACTATTCGAATAGCCGTGCCCACGGTCATGGGCGAGTTATGGCTTGGTCACAATACTGAAGGTTTTGGGATGGGTTGGAGTGTGTTGGTTTTGGAAATAGACCGGCTTTGTGCTGGGAAGCTACGGCGGATGGGAAATCCGGTAGCATTAAAATTTGGATCCTTTGTGGATCAACCCCCACTTATCGTTTTGTTATTAAAACTTGCTTTTGCTAAAATAATCCTTGACCGAATCCTTGCATGTGTAAAACTTGGCTTTATTGCAAATAAACCTTAGCCTATTCCTTGATGTATCCTGTGCATATTTCTGTGTTCACCCCTCCGTGGGTGTGGTTGGACTTGCTGAGTACTTTTGTACTCACCCTTGTATTTGTTGCTTCAGAAGAAGGCCCGGACTTTGCCGTTGAGGACGCCGAGTAGGTGGTCGTGCCCGCACCCGACTTTGCCTGTGGAGTTTGGTCCCGCCCAGGATGTCCTCGCTGCCGCGTAGCTCTGATCCCTTTGTTGAGCCCGAGCTGTTCATTGCTTGGCTCATTATCGTTATCAACCGTTTGGTTATCCTAGCTTGTATCAGGTGCCCTCGGGGGCTGTAAGGTTCTGAACTATCTGTCGAATAAATGTGTATCAGCCTCCTGGGACTGATATTTGTAACACATTTAGTCTCTGCTTAGGCGGGGGCCCTTCAGGTGGTATCAGAGCCGTAGTTGGCTGTAGGACGCGACCCCTAGGACCGTTAAGCCCTTTTTGACCAAAACTTAGGTTTTATAAAACTTCTTGCCTTCTATGCTCCTTTGCAAAATAGACTTATCCGCCCGTTTCCTTACAGATGGCCGAAGAAGGTTGGGTCAATAGCAACTGCTTGGAGGAGCCCGGTTTTCCCAGGTTGCTTTTTGCCTGCATGGACAGGGTCGGCATTTATGAGCGTCCGGAGTACACCAGCAGGGAGTACGAGGACCATGGGACACTCCGGTGTGAGATGATCATCTACATCGGGAGGAGCAGCCGTTACCCCGAGATAAACCCATGGAATGTGACTGCCACCGGCTTTCGCCATAGGGACACTTACCAGCTTGCAGCTCAGAATGCCTTACGCCACTTGTGCCAGATTTATGAGAGGCACCTTGCTTCCACCCCGCTGAGATACTTTCCTCCGGTCAACCGAAACCGCCCAGTTTTGGTTGACTCGGATAAGGGCACTTCAAGGACATGGGCTGCGAGAGAATGACCCCACCGTACTCCACACCACTGCATACCTCCACACCCTTGATGAGCTCTACGACAAGTAGGCAAAGCATTTGAGGCAGCAGATTCGTAGGGCCGAGGATGCAGAGATGATGGTGAGGAGCCTTCAGGTGAAGCTGGCAGCCGCTGAAGCACGAGCTGCGGCCGCCGAGAGCAATGAAGCCCAGGCCATTGAGGCACTCAAGGAGGCCGAGGACAGGCACTCCAAGGAACTGAAGGAGGCTCATCTGGTGGGTCGAGCCTGTAGAAGAATGCGGGCTTTGGAAGATGAAGAGGCCCCGATCCTTGATGGGATTCCCGTGGCCAAAGGGCCTAGCAAGAGAAAGAGCCCCGATGCCCCGCCAGCACCTCCACCCACAGAAGCTACTGAAGGAACCTCCGAGGTTGTTGGTCCGTCCGCGGAGGAGGATGAGCTGCTCGCAATCCTCATGTCCTCGATGGAGGATCACGCAGCACAGGAGGTGGACTCGCCTCGCGAGTAAGATGGAGCCCAAAAGACCCGCCCAAGTGCTAGTGATCGCCGAGGGATGAAGCCGGATGGTCCGAAGCTTAGAGTTGTACCCCTAGTCTCCAGTTGTGCCAGTTTGGAGTTGTTTTCCTTCCTAGTGTCACCATGTACCCAGTCGAGTAGTGTCGGTGCAAGAAATCACCAACTAGTAAATTTAGTGGATTGCGCGTTTAGGCTCGGATGGTTCGCGAGAGGACACAAGGGATTATACTGGTTCAGGCACGAACGCCCTACGTCTAGTGTCGATCAGCTCGTGTTACTCGCGTTGCTCGTAGTAGGGGTTACAAGCGGTCGAGAGAGAGGAGAAGCCTCAAGTCTCTGTGAATGTCTAAGTGTGTGATTCGTCTGTTCATCTAGTTCTCCCCCCTGAAGCCTTGCTTTTCTTTTTTATACCTCCGGGGAGAGCCCTCTTACAAGGCGTGTTCGGCAAATAATAAATAACCAACAACCGGAAGCTTGCTGAAGAAGCCCCGCCGCCTGCAGTACACTGTGGGTAAGGCCGGAGTAGGTCCTAGTCCTGAGCCTGCTAGGATCCTGTTCCCCCCTTGCGGCGCCTGCGGGGCGGCTCGAAACAGTGCGCGTCACATCCTTTTGCCACTTCGAGCAGCGCGCGGTGAGGCCAATTAATGTTACTAGGTCGTGCGGTAGATATGCGGCGATGCGCCCTCCTTGTTCCCTTCCGCGCCGGGTCCCCCTGATGTCCCACGCCATCCTGGCCCGACGCCGACCCGGGCGAGGCGGAGAAGTGTCGGGCGAGGCGGAGAACGGTCGGCCGTGGCGACGCGGGGTCGGCCAAGGCGACGCGGGGTTGGCCGAGATGACGCGGGGTCAGCCGAGGCGGGGAAGGGTCGGCCGAGGTGACGTGGGGTCGGCCGAGGCGGCAAAGAGCCGGCCGAGGTGACGTGGGGTCGGCCGAGGCGCTGCGGGGCCAGCCGGCCCCCCCTCTCGCTTGACGTTTCCCTCGCCAGCCTGGCTTATGGATTTGCTTACGCCTATCTCCTTCTCAAAATAGCGAGGTCCCACCTGTCGGTGAGTGGGTCGGATATTGATATCCGACAGTAGCCCCCGAGCCTGCTCGGAGGATAGGGGATCCTCCGTGTGGGCTCTCTTCTAGCGTCCGTTCGGATGTCACCCGGGGGTGCGCGCGAGCGCACCCACCGGTTGTAGCCCCCGAGCCAGTGGGCGAACAGGTTGTTCATCTGCAGGCTATGGCGAATTTTGTCTCTTCCCTCACCGGGGCGCGCGAGCGCACCCGGTGGGTGTAGCCCCCGATCCTGCGGGCGAGTTGTCAAATCGCCCGAAGGCTTTTTGTCACTTCTGTTTGACTTTTGCGGGATGGCGCCGCGCCTGCCAAAGGTACTGGGGTACGGCCCGTCTTTCCAGAGGTACTGTTTCCTCTGGTTCAGCAGCGCACGCTTCTGCTGCGCTGGACAGGGTTTTTGTCACACCTGCTCTGCCTCCCTTTCGAGCCGTCACCTCATCCCTCTTTTTTAAGGCGAGTTTACGGTTCGCTCGTGAGGTCCTGTCGCTTTACAGGGAAGGCCACGCGGCGCATTCCCATGCCCTATCGAGGGGCTGGCTTAGGCATTTTCGGGCTATAAATAGGGCCCTTCGTCCCCTTTCTTTGGACATCCGACCAACTCCCTTCTCCTTCCTCTCGTTAGCATGAGATTCCTTGCACGAGAACCATCTCGGGGGTGTCCCCATGGCTCCAGAGGTGAAGGGATAGCCCGCTGATGCCACAAGAATGACTGCGATCATAGGGAGTTTCGGCGTGGAGGGACGCTCCTCGGTGTCGCACGTGAAGGACGACTCCATCCCCGGCAGCTCCCCCCGCCTGGCGCCCCACCTCGGCGGTGGTGGAATGGGCTTGAGGGGGAGTGAGTCGGTGGAGTTGTCGCCGTCTCCTCGACTTGGCCCGGCGCTCGGCCTCGGTCAGACCTCGCCAAGGCAGTTGCAGGAGTCGTGTATAGCCACCGCCGCGCTTCTCATCCTTTTCCCGGACGCTGATGCGACGCCGTGGTCGGGGTCGGTCGGCCTCGAGATGAAGGAAGCAGCCGTCTGGGGCGCGACGCCATCGTGCCGCCGCGGGAGAACCTCTGCCTAGCTCCCTTTAGGGTGCCGGTGGGGGGGAGATGCTACAAGAAGGACTGCGACGCTCGCAGTTTAGCCCTTCTCGTGGCACCGAAACTCTCTCGCTCTTCGTCGCCCGATTTCGCCACCGAGGGTGGCGAGACCCGATTGTATTATTCCACGGCCCTCGGCCGTATGTACTTTTTGCCCTTATTCGTGGAATAAAGGAATTTGGTTGACTCGGGGCGTCTTTCTGCGACCGTGTGGTCGGTCTCTTTTTCGCGATTCCAGCCTTCCGGTGTTCCCCAAGGCGGCCGTTTTGGGGTGGGGAGGTTGTTTCGTCTTTTTATCGTCTTCCCCTCACGCAATCCCTCCGCGGGACGGAAGGTTAGGGTACGCCTCGCGTTTTGCCACTTAGGCCGAAACACGGCTCCCGATGAGCTACTAACAGGCTGGATCGAGTGAGGCCTCGGCCCTCTTCCGAGGGAGGACTGTCGGATCAGCTTGTGACCGACCTCGAAAAATCCCCAGCGTTCCCGCCCCCTTAGTTCCCATGATCGTCCGACCGACCACAGGGGCTCGTTGCCTCTCTTCGATGAGATACATGGGGTCAGGAGCTTTGGGCTCGAACGCAGGTCAGGACGTCCCCGGCACTCGTGTGCCGAGGCTATGGCCTCTAGCGGGCCCGCCCGTCACTGCCCCTTCGCTCGGGCGCCCCAGAGCGGCCATCGGACCCATGGGCCGGCCTTAGAATTCTTGGGCTGTTTTTCGGTTTGTGTTTTTCGTCGCGCGCGTCCCCTGTGGGCTTTTTGCCATGGCTTTCCGGCCCGAGAACGGCCCAGCGTCGTCTTCCTTTCCCTGAAAAATGAAATCGCAGGAAAAGAAAAAGGAAATAGCGTATTTGACGAAAAAAGGCGGGGCGAGGGAATGGAATGCGAAGGGTTTGGAGAGAGAGAACCGGGGCTTGAGTCTCGGGGCATGGGAGACGTGGGCGAGCGGGGACGCACGTCGTGGGGCCGCGTGGGCCCTTCGGCCTGCGGCACAGGCGAGAGACCCGAGGCCCCCCGCCGCCCCGCCCCCTTACCTGTCTATTTAAGAGGGGAGGGGGGCCGGAGGCCTCTTCTTCTTCCTCCTTCGCTCGCCTGCTCCCGAATCGCCGCCGCCGCCTACGTCACTGCCTGCCCAAATCCATACCTTTTTTCCTTCGCCCGTCGCTCTCCTCGCCCGTCGGCCATGGCCTGGCCTCGTTCCCGTGTCACCGAAGCCGAGCTCAAGCGCCCGGTGGAGCGCGGGCTCCTATGTCCGCGAACCGATCTTGTGGAGTGGATAGCTCCGGGCGACGAGGCCGTCCCCTCGCCTGCCGATGGGTATGTCGTGTCTTTCGTCCCCTTTCATGAATGGGGTTTGGGGCTTCCCCCTCATTCTTTCCTCCGCGGACTCCTTCACTACTACGGGATTGAGCTCCAGCATCTCAACCCTAACGGGCTGCTGCACGTCGCCGTGTTCGTGGCTCTGTGCGAAGGATTCCTCAGAATCGACCCCCACTTCGATCTCTGGAGGTCCTACTTCCATGTCGAGGAGGTGAAGAAAGACGGGCGGCTGACGCCGCTCGGCTGCGCTGGGATCCGGCTGCGCTCGCGCCAGGGCGAGAACAACCCCAAGCTTCCTCTGATGACCACCAACAAGGGCTGGCATCCCCGGTGGTTCTACCTGCGGAGCGACCCGGCCGCTCCTCTCCCGGCCTTTACGGGGAGGACAATCGAAGAGCGGCCAGATTCCTGGCATTGGGGCCCGCCTAAGGCGGAGCGGCCACAGCTGACCGGTCTCCATGCTGCGGTCCTCCGCCTTCGCGAGCGGGGGGTCACCGGCCCTGGGATCATCGCGGCGTACCACGCGCGCCGCGTTCTTCCGCTGATGGCTTGCCGGCTGAGGCTGGACCAGCTGACCCTGGCGGCGGATTGGACGGGGTCGGTTATGTCCGTTGGGGCCCTCTCGGATGAGGAGGTGCGCGCCCGCCTTCTCGAAGCTGTGGCGCGCGACTCCTCGGCGTATCCGATGCGGGATCACCCCGTCATGCGCCCCGCGGGCAAGTCCCCCATCCCGGTGAGTTTTCGGGGTTTTTCCGTTTATCCTCGTTGTGTATTTTTTAACCTAACGAGTCATTCATGTCTCTTTTTCTCCAGCAGCCCCTAGTCTACAAACCCTCTCGGCCCCCGCTCCCTGAAGATGCGGCCGCTCGGGCTCTGAACCGTGAGCGAGCAGAGGCCGCTCGTTTGAAGAAAGCGGCTGCCGAGAGGAAGAAGGAGAAGAAGCGGCTGGCCCGTGAGAAGGCCGAGGAGGAGTACCGCCAGCGGCGCTTGCACGCCCGACAGGACGGGTTGTGGAGCGAGGATCAGGGTCCCTTCGAGGGGGCTTTGATTTCGTCTCGGATTCCTCCGATGGGTCCACGTCGAGCCTTCCGACCTCCCGGCGCGAGTCCGCGGTGGATTGGGGAGCGCTGGACGCCGAGGAGCCGTCGGGTGGCGGCGACTGTACGCCGATGCAGCCGCCAACTCGGCCGCCGCGCGAAGTCCCTCGTGGCGCCAGCTCCCCGACCCGAGAGCGGACTCCGCCGAGGGGCGACCCGAGCAAGCGGCCGCGAGAGGAAGGGTCGGAGTCGGGGGCGGCTCCCCCAGCCAAGCGACCGTCCCGGGGTTTTCCCTTGTCGTCTCGGTAAGTCTCTTCTCCCTTCTTCGTTTGTCCTCCTTACCCCTGTCGAGACGCGTGTGTGAGGCCTTCTTTTGTCCGCAGGAGGGGAAGTCAGGTTACCCCTTTAGGACTGGCGCCGGCCAAGCGACTCGCACGCCGGATCTCCGGGGCGGCGACGAGCCAAGGGGTCGACCTGAGCGGCCCTCCGGTGGGAGGGGTGCTTGACCTGCTCACTTCCCAACAGCAGCTCGTCGCGGCGTCGGGCGCTGAGGCCGTGCCCACAGTTGGGGTGATTCCGGAGGCCCTCGTCGAGCTATGCTTTCCGCCCGCGGACGAGCCGGCCGGAACGGAAGATGCCGCGCCGGCCGAGGTGATTGCACCGACCGGGGACGTGGTCGGGGAGGAGGAGCTAGTACCTTCCGCGCCCGGTCCTGACCAAGAAGATTCCGTCCTCCCGGCCCAAGCGGTCGGACGTTCTTCTAAGGAGGGGACGGGGAGGGCCGATGAGGCCCCGAATCACCTGGCGCCGGTGGACAGTTGGAGGAGGAGGAGGGGCCGATTTCTGTCCCGCCCGAGCGCTCGGGCGGCTCGGTAGACGGCACCCCGCGGGGAGGTCCTGCTTTGGAGCCAGCCGGGGCTCCGAGTGGCGCCGATCGCGAGGAGGAGGTCCTCCCTGCTCCGGCCACCGTCGTTGTCTCGGCCGACCCGTTGCTCGGCTTAGGCGGATTCACGGTGCTCCCTTCTCCCGCACCTTCGATCCATGCAGCGGCAATGTCGGCCGCTCTCGCGGGGGGAGAGACGGCGGGATCAAGCTCGGGTCAGGGGATCCATCCCGGAGCCGCCACCCTATCGGGCCGCGAGGTCGTTCAGGCCAGGGCGGACCCCTTCGCGTTCGTGGGTCCTCGCATTTCTTGGACTGACCGCGCCTCGGGCGAAGTCGTCTTCTCCCTGGACGACGCCGAGGAGAACGACGAGGCTTCCCGGGTTCGTGCCGGGATCGGGCTAGCGGTCCGGTCGCTGAATTCCGCCTTGGACGCCATTCGCGACGTCGCCATTCCTTGCGGGGAGGTAACTTTTCTTTCACTCTGTTTTTTCTTTTTCTTCTTTTCCCAAGTTGACTCTGACTTTGGCTTGGTTTTCGCAGTCCTTGATGGCCCGCAGCCGGGACAAGTCCCTCTTCCTGCGCCGGGAGAGGGATTCGTGGGACCGTCTGTCCTCGATCACCGCCGAGCGCGATGCCTTGAGGGAGCAGCTGGCGGCCGCCCGCCGAGAGATCACCACCGCCCGTGAAGATGCGCGGGGTGAGTTCGAAGGGCGAGTGGCTGCGGCCCACCAGGAGATCGAGTCCTTGAAGGGGCGGCTCCAAGAGGCGTGCGAGCATGCCGAGGATGCCGACAAGCTCAAGTACGACGTCATGGTCTCCTGGGAGAGGGACTCGGCAGCTCGGGAGCAGGTCAGGCTGGGCCTGGTCCGTGAGGTGGAGCGCCTGAAGGCCGACCGAGACCGCATCACCGCCGTCCTCGACGGGACTCGCACTCAGCTGGCTCAGGTGGCGGCGGAGCGCGACGAGGCCAGGCGGCTCAGCGAGGCGCAGGCCCGTGACCTCGAGGCTGTGGAACAGGCTCTTGTGGCTGAACGGAGTTCCCGCGAGGAAGCCGAGGTGATGTGCGCCTCCTTGGGCGAGGCGGCGGTGAAGGATCGCGCAACTACCGAGGGCCTCGAGACCGAAGCGCGCAACCTCGAAGGGCTGCTGCGGCAGGAGGGGGACGAGTACGACGCCCTCCGCACGGAGGTCGGTGTTGTTCTCGACGACCTTGGGATGAGGTCGTAGCGAGGGCCGAGCTCGCTGCTCGTCGACACCAGCCATATCCCAGCTCGGACTCGGGCCATGGCGAGCGATGGGCTCTTCCTCGGGGTGCGCCGCGCCTTTGCCGTCGCCCGCTCCCACTACGCCGAGATCGCCCTGGAGTGCCTCGCCGACGGGTTTGCTCCTGACACGACGCCGGAGGGGGTGGTGGCGCTTGAAGAGTAGGTGTCGTCGCTGGCCTCTGTCCTCGCCACCAAAACTGCGGAAGAAGAAGGGCCGTGGGCGCACTGATTAGTTTTTTCTTTTCTTTTGGTTTTCAGACAATCGTATTTACCTTTGTAATGAACTTAATCGTCTGTGTCGTTAATGCTTGGCCTTTCCCGTTTCCTTGGCTAAGAGTCAGGGCGCGCCTGAAATGAAGTGAGTCGTGCGGTTTACTAGTGAGCCTTTGAGCCGTTGCCACTGGGCCTTTGCTCTTTTAGCGTTCCGACTAGCGAGCGCATGTCGCTTCATTAGCAAGTACCCTTTTTCCTTAGTCTCGGGTATGTGAATTTGCCGAGAGTCAAGGACCCGGGGGACGCAGGTTAGCCCCTGAGTGACGTCCGACCCTTGGCCAGGAGACCAGGGCCGGGCGTCACTTCTTGAAATGAAAGGAATACGTTCGAATAATGATAGGTAGCCTAGAGTAATCAGGGATAGAAGCGACGTAGCCGCTCAATGTTCCAGGCGTTAGCGTACTCCTCTCCTTTCGCGTTCTTTAGCTTGTACGAGCCGGGCCGGAGGGCCTGGGAGATGATGAATGGACCTTCCCAGGGCGATGAAAGCTTGTGCTTGCCTTTATTGCTTTGGACGAGGCGTAGCACTAGATCGCCGACCTGGAACGCGCGGCCCCTGATGCGCCGGTCATGGTAGCGCCGTAGGGACTGTTGGTATTTTGCCGAGTGAGCCAAAGTGACCTCCCTGGCCTCTTCCAGCTGATCGACTGCGTCCTCGAGAGAGGTTTGATTTCCTTCATCGTCGTAGGCACGGACACGCGGAGACCCGTAATCGAGGTCGGTCGGGAGTACGGCTTCCGACCCGTACACCATGAAGAACGGGGTGAAACCTGTCGCTCGACTCGCCGTCGTGCGCAGGCTCCAGATCACCGCCGGGAGCTCTTCAACACAATGCCCTCCGAACTTTTTCAAACGCTCGAATATTCGAGGTTTGAGCCCTTGCAGGATCATCCCGTTCGCGCGTTCTACTTGTCCGTTCGTGCGAGGATGTGCGACGGCGGCCCAGTCGACTCGTATGTGGTACTCATCGCAGAATCGCAGGAATTTCTTCCCGGTGAACTGGGTTCCGTTGTCTGTGATGATCGAATTGGGCACGCCGAAGCGATGGACGATGTCGAGGAAGAACTTGACGGCCTCTTCCGATCAGATGGTCGCAATCGGTCGGACCTCTATCCACTTGGTGAACTTGTCGACGGCGACGAGCAAGTGGTCGAAGCCCCGGGCGCCTTCTTGAGGGGCCTGACCATGTCCAACTCCCAGACTGCGAACGGCCAGGTGATGGGGATCGTTTGGAGGGCTTGCGCAGGAAGGTGTGTTTGTCTCGCATAGAACTGACACCCTTCACAGGTGCGCACGATCTCAACGGCATCCTTCACGGCCGTCGTCCAATAGAACCCTTGTCGGAACGCGTTTCCGACAAGGCTGCGGGGTGCGGCGCGGTGGCCGCACGTGCCCCCATGGATGTCCCTCAACAGCTCCTTGCCCTGACCAAAGGGGATGCACTGTTGGAGGATTCCCGTGGGGCTGCGTCTGTACAGCTCGTCCCCTACGATCGCGTAGGATTTGGCGCGCCGAGCAATACGGCGGGCCTCTGTTTTATCCGTCGGGAGTTTCTCCTGTAGCAAGTAGTCGAGGAAGGGCTGTCGCCAATCTGGAGCGCCGGAGTCTGGCGCTTGGTCCTCGGTCAGCGTTGCGGCGGCAAGGGCGAGTAGGTCGGACAGGGCTTGATCAGTCGGCTCGGCGCCGACCTCCGACCCTTCCGTGGCTTTGGCCTCGTCCTCGCCAGCCCCCAAGCCTGGAGCAGTCCGCTTCGGGAGACCTTGGCCGTGGGGCCCGGCCTGTGCCGGGCAGGGGAGCTTTATCGATGGGCTTTGTTGGTCACTGGCGAAGATCCCGGTCGGTCCGGGTTCCCGGCCGGACGCTTTCTTGGCCAGTGCGTCGGCGGCCTCGTTAAACCGCCTTTTGATGTGCCGTAGCTCAAGGCCGTCGAATTTGTCCTCGAGCTTCCGTACCTCTTGGCAATACGCGGCCATGGTCTCACTTTCGCAGCTCGACTCTTTCATGACCTGATTGACCACGAGTTGGGAATCGCCTCGAATCTCGAGGCGTCGAATTCCCAATTCGACAACTATCTTCAAGTCGTTGATCAGGGCCTCGTGCTCGGCCGCGTTGTTGGAGGCCGGGAAATGCAGTCGGATCACGTATTTCATTCGTACCCCGAGGGGTGAGACGAAAACTAAACCGACTCCCGCTCCTGTCCGAGTCAACGAGCCGTCAAAGTACATCACCCAGTACTCCTGATCGACAGGGGCTGCGGGTAGCTGAACCTCGGTCCATTCCGCGACGAAGTCGGCGAGGGTCTGGGACTTAATGGCCATCCGGGGGGCATAAGTAATGCCCTGGCCCATCAGTTCCATGGCCCACTTCGAGATCCGACCCGTCGAGTCAGGGCCATTTATAATCTTGCCAAGGGGAAAGGAGCTCACCACTGTGACTGGGTGCGAGTCGAAGTAGTGGCGGAGCTTCCTTTTGGAGATGAGGACAGCGTACAACAGCTTCTGGATCTGCGGGTACCTCGTTTTGGTGTCCCCGAGCACCTCGCTTACGAAGTAAACCGGGCGCTGCACCTTGAGAACGTGCCACTCTTCTTCGCGCTCCACTACCAATGCTGCGCTCACCACTTGTGTGGTTGCCGCAATGTAGAGGAGAAGGGGTTCGCCCGTATTCGGTGGGACCAAGATCGGCGGCTTCGTCAAGACCGCCTTGATGTGATTTAGCGCCGTTTCGGCCTCCTCCGTCCAAACGAACCGCTCGGACTTCTTCAAGAGCCGGTACAGAGGGAGGACCTTTTCGCCGAGACGCGAGATGAACCGACTCAACGCGGCCAGGCACCCAGTGATCCGTTGCACCGCTTTCAGGTCCCGAATCGGGCCCATCTTGGCGATGGCGTCGATCTTCTCTGGGTTGGCTTCTATCCCTCGGCGAGACACGATGAAGCCCAGGAGCATCCCTCTGGGTACCCCAAAGACGCATTTTGCGGGGTTGAGCTTAACGTCATTCGCCCTGAGTTTGGCGAACGTCTTTTCCAAGTCGGCTACGAGCTGGTCGGCCTGTTTGGACTTGACAACGATGTCGTCCACATATGCCTCAACGGTAGGTCCGATGAGTTCGTCGAAACACCTAAGCATACACCGTTGGTAAGTGGCGCCGGCGTTTTTAAGCCCGAACGGCATCGTCATGTAACATACGACCCGAACGGGGTTATGAAGGAAGTCGCGAGTTGATCGGACTCCTTCATAGCTATCTGGTGGTATCCTGAATACGCATCAAGAAAGCATAAGGTTTCGCACCCCGAGGTAGAGTCGACTATCTGGTCTATGCGTGGCAAAAGAAAAGAGTCCTTTGGGCACGCTTTGTTAAGAGCAGTATAATCAACACACATTCTCCATTTCCCATTCTTTTTTCGTACAAGGACGGGATTGGCTAACCACTCGGGATGATACACTTCCTTGATGAAACCGGCCGCCAGAAGCTTCGCGATCTCCTCGCCGATTGCCCTGCGCTTCTCGTCGTCGAAGCGCCGGAGGCGTTGCTTCACGGGTCGGGACCCGGACCGGATGTCCAAGGAATGCTCGGCGACCTCCCTCGGAATGCCCGGCATGTCCGAGGGCTTCCATGCGAACACGTCGACGTTCGCGCGGAGGAAGTCGACGAGCGCGCTTTCCTATTTGGAAGACAGCTTGGTCCCGATCCGCGCCACCTTCTCACTTGGGTGGTCGGGGTCCAGTTGGACCTCCTTGGTGCCTTCGAGCGGCTCGAATGACGCCGAGCCGTGAATGAAGTCGGGCGCCTCCTCGACGAGTCGCGCCCTTATCGGGGTGAGCTCTTCGGTCGACGCGATGATGGCCGATGCCAACTCGCAGCTTTCCACCTCGCATTGGTGAGCCCGTTGGAATGACGCTCCCACCGTGATCACCCCCTTCGGCCCTGGCATTTTGAGCTTGAGGTAGGTGTAGTTGGGGACGGCCATGAACTTCGCGTAGCATGGGCGGCCCAAGATGGCGTGGTAGGATCCATGGAATCCCACCACCTCGAACGTGAGGGTCTCCGTCCGGAAGTTGGTCGGAGTTCCAAACGTAACCGGCAGGTCGATTTGCCCGAGAGGGACGGCCTGTTTACCGGGGACCACTCCGTGGAATGGTGCCCCTGTCGGACGGATACGTCCTCGGTCAATCCCCATGGCATCTAGCATGTCAGCGTAGAGGATGTTGAGCCCGCTCCCGCCGTCCATCAGCACCTTGGTGAGGCGCTTGCGTCCTATGACCGGGTCGACCACTAAGGGGTACTTGCCCGGTCTTGGGACAAATTGCGGATGGTCGGCCCGATCGAAAGTGATGGACGCCTCCGACCACTTGAGGAAGGTCGGGGTCGCCGGTTCGGCGGCGTACACCTCTCGGCGCTCCACCTTGGCTCGCCCTTTGCTCACCGACGCCTCTGTCCCGCCAAAGATCATCAGGCATCCGTCTGGCTCCGGATAGGGGTCGGCGTCCATGTTCTCTCCCGCCCCCAACTCCTTCGGGGCCAGGTCGGACTTCCTTGGTCGTGGTGCCGGCTTCCGGGGTCCCCCAGCCATGAATTTCTTCATGAGGGAGCAGTCCTTGTACAGGTGCTTGACAGGATACTCATGGTTCGGGCACGGCCCGTTCCACTTCCTCTCGAAGTGGTCAGGGACCTCTCCTGTCGGGGGTTTGGAGGTCGGCTTGGGGTCGGCCGCAGCCACCATGGCGGCCTCACCGTCGTGGCGCCTGCCCTTGCCCTTCTTCTTCTTCTTGGCGGGGGGCCCCGACGGGCCCTCCTCGGCTGCCTCCGTCTGCTTGCCCTTCGGCTCGGCAGACTGGTGGAAGATGGCCCATACTGCCTCCTCACCGGCCGCGTGACTCGTGGCGATGTCGAGCAGCTCCTTTGCTGTACGAGGGCTCTTCCGCCCGAGCTTGTGGACGAGGGACTTACACGTCGTTCATGTGAGGAACGCCCCGATGACGTCGGCGTCAACGAGGTTGGGGAGTTCGTTACACTGCCGGAAGAAACGTCTGATGTACTCTCGGAGCGTCTCCCCCTGTTTCTGCCTGCAGTTCTTGAGGTCCCATGGGTTCCCAGGGCGATTGTAGGTCGCCTGGAAGTTCACCACGAAGACTTCCCTCAAGTCGGACCAGCTCCCGATTTGTCCCGCGGGGACATGTTGAGCCAAGCCCGTGCCGAGTCGGCCAGATGGAGTGGCAGGTTGTGGATGATAAAGTCATCGTCGTCGGCTCCGCTGGCCCTGCAGGCGAGTCGGTAGTCCTCAAGCCAGAGCTCTGGATCGGTTTCCCCGTCGTACCTTGGGAAGTTCGACGGGGCTCTAAAGTTGGCGGGGCGAGGAGCCGCTCGGATCCGTGAGCTAAAGGCCCGCGGTCCCGGCACGTCCGGGCTCGGCGTCCTCTCGCCCTCGTCGTCGTCGTCGTATCGGCCGCCACGGTGAGGAGCGCGCCCTCGCTGCCGTTCGGGCTCGGCCTCGGGGAGCCGTCGTCGGCGGGCGTTCAGGATGCTCCGGGCGTCCTGGATCGGGCCGACCCGTTTCAGGATCGGAGCCTGAAGAGCCGCGCGTTCGGTGGGGTGGGGCTGGTGCACCGATACTCCTTGCTGGTCGCGTCCGCAGCGCCCGCCGGTCGGCTGCCTCGAGGCCTCGCGGTGGCTCACCTACAACGCTCGTCGTCACGATTGCGAACTCTCGGCCTGCTGAGCCGCAGCTCGCTCCAGAAGTTCACCGAGTTCCCGCTGGGCCTTGCGAGCTTCGGGTGTCGCCGGCGGGGGGAGTCCTCGCACGAGCATGGCCGCGGCGGCTATGTTCTACCCGGCGCGGGCGAAATGCGGGGGCGGGACGCCGTCATCGTTGACGATTTGGCGCTGCACGTCCCGCGCACGGCCCCGTGCCGGAGCCGCATCTCCAATCTGCAGAAGCTCGCGCTCGATGCGCTCTCGCTCCTGCTCGACCCGCGCGCGCTCCTGTTCCAAAAGGAGGCGGGCCTCTTGGAGCTCCTCCCGGCGTTGTCGAGCGTTGTCGGCGTGAGAGTGTCGCGGTGAGGTGGCTGCTCTTCATGGGGCTGGCTGCCTTGCTGGCGCCGCGGCCTGGACTGCGGCCGCAGCAGCCGCGGCGCGTCGTGCGCCAGGCGACCTTCTCCCGGGCCCGCCGGCCCCGAGCTGCTCTCGCTCGCATCTCCCACCGCCCCTTCGGGGGTGTCCGCCATGAAGCACTCCCGGGAGGGGTGGTGGCTGTCCCCGATGAGCTCGGTGTTCGACGTCTCCGAGACGGAGTCGTCTAGGAGGTCGAAGACCGACTCAGAGACGTGATCGATCATTCCGACGAACTCGCTGTCCGCCGGGGCGCGGCTTAGGAGACGTGTCACCAGTCGCGACACGACCTCGGCCGCGTTACGTAAACCGCAAGGGGCCGTATACGGCGGGATGGAATCCAGCGTCTCCGTGGGGAGCGGGATTCCTCCCACAAGCTGAGTGGCAACGTTCGCCAGGGCGAACCTGACGCAGCGCGAGTCCTCCTGAGTGGGCCGTGGCCCCAGGAAGGTCTCCAGCTGCCTCCACAGCAGGGTCTCGTCGGCGCTCGGACGAGGGTCGCTAGCCTCGTCGTCACTGGTGCCGATGTCGAGATTCGCGAGAGCCTCGGTGGCGGTCACAACATTGGCATCCACGGTGTCGGCCGGGGGCGTGGGAGCGACCCTCGCCAAGTCCCCGTCGATAGTGACGACGAAATCCAGACTTCCGAGACGCAGCTGCGTCCCGGCGGTCTAGCTAAAACCATCGGTGGCCATCTGAAGCCTGATGATCGTCGAAACGCGCAAAAGGCCCCTACCTGGCGCGCCAACTGTCGGTGCAAGAAATCACCAACTAGTAAATTTAGTGGATTGCGCGTTTAGGCTCGGATGGTTCGCGAGAGGACACAAGGGATTATACTGGTTCAGGCACGAATGCCCTACGTCCAGTGTCGATCAGCTCGTGTTACTCGCGTTGCTCGTAGTAGGGGTTACAAGCGGTCGAGAGAGATGGGAAGCCTGAAGTCTCTGTGAATGTCTAAGTGTGTGATTCGTCCGTTCGTCTAGTTCTCCCCCCTGAAGCCTTGCTTTTCTTTTTTATACCTCCGGGGAGAGCCCTCTTACAAGGCGTGTTCGGCAAATAATAAATAACCAACAACCGGAAGCTTGCTGAAGAAGCCCCGCCGCCTGCGGTACACTGTGGGTAAGGCCGGAGTAGGTCCTAGTCCTGAGCCTGCTAGGATCCTGTTCCCCCCTTGCGGCGCCTGCGGGGCGGCTCGAAACAGTGCGCGTCACATCCTTCTGCCACTTCGAGCAGCGCGCGGTGAGGCCAATTAATGTTACTAGGTCGTGCGGTAGATATGCGGCGATGCGCCCTCCTTGTTCCCTTCCGCGCCGGGTCCCCCTGATGTCCCACGCCATCCTGGCCCGACGCCGACCCGGGCGAGGCGGAGAAGGGTCGGGCGAGGCGGAGAAGGGTCGGCCGTGGCGACGCGGGGTCGGCCAGGGTGACGCGGGGTCGGCCAAGGCGACGCGGAGTTGGCCGAGATGACGCGGGGTCGGCCGAGGCGGGGAAGGGTCGGCCGAGGTGACGTGGGGTCGGCCGAGGCGGCAAAGAGCCGGCCGAGGTGACGTGGGGTCGGCCGAGGCGCTGCGGGGCCGGCCGGCCCCCCTCTCGCTCGACGTTTCCCTCGCCAGCCTGGCTTATGGATTTGCTTACGCCTATCTCCTTCTCAAAATAGCGAGGTCCCACCTGTCGGTGAGTGGGTCGGATATTGATATCCGACAAGTAGTGCGTGTGTTAGTCCTACCCAAGTGTTGTACCCCCCCGGAAGAAATAAAATCGTTGTGCTTGTTTGTGCTTGTTAGTCTGTGTGCTCTTTTGAAAATACGCTTTAATCAACTTTAATATCACTTTAAACCCAAGTCTCATGAAACCCCGCTCAATCTGCAGATGCCTCCCAAGCGCACCAGAACCTCCCCAAGTCAGGCCAATGCCACTCCTAGTGCGGAAAGGCAGCTAAGGCAAGCGCCACCCGCTGCAGCGCCTCCAGTTGTGCAAGAAGTGGAGCAGCTTGAAGGAGGTGGAGAAAGCCATGTTGGTGGAGAGCATCCGCCCCCACCACCTCAGATAGACTTGGTCCAAGTGATGAACAATCAGACCCTTCTGTTGGAAGCTTTAGCCAATGCCGTCACTCAGCATAGGCCCCGCAGCCATGGTCTGAATGAGAAGTTGACAGACTTCCTCCGCACCAAGCCACCCACCTTTGGAGGATCTATTAACCCGTTGGATGCAGATGATTGGCTGCGGGTTATCCAGAGGAAGTTAGAGCCATTTGGTTGTGAGGACCATGACAAGGTCCTCTTGGCCGCTCACCAGCTCACCGGGACTGCTTTAGCCTGGTGGGAGAACTACTGTGCAGCTGCCCAGGATGCCACCACTATCACCTGGGATGAGTTTGTTACAGAGTTCCGCCGCGACCACATTCCAGTGGCCACCATGAAGCGCAAGGCGGATGAGTTCTGTGAACTGCGCCAAGGCAGCAAGTCTGTTGAAGAGTACACTTACCAGTTCATGGAGTTGGCCCGGTATGCACCGGAAGAAGTGAACAAAGATGAGAAGAAGCAGGAGATGTTCAAGAAAGGCTTCAATGCAGAACTCAGAACCCTGTTCACCCCTCAGATCTACCCAGATTTCAACACCTTGATGAACATGGCCATCCTCACAGAAAGGGCCAAGACAGATGAAAAGAGGGATAACAAGCGCCGGTTCCTAGAGAACAAGGCCCATCAGCAGGACCATTTTCAGAAGCCAAGAAGCTTTGGCCAATCAGCACCCAGGTCCCAGCCCTCTATGCAGTACCGGACCCAGTCTCAGACTCCGAGTACTCATCCTCCCAATGCTCCATTCAGAAGCCAAGTCAACAAGACCCCGCAAAACAGCGCCAGTCAGGTCACCAGCAACACCAGGGCAAGCTATAACTGCCATGAGACAGGGCACTTCATAGCCAACTGTCCCTATGGCAACAGCAAGCCAACAGCTCCAGCCTTCTCCAACTCTGTGAATGGACCAAGGCCAGCACTGTCAGGAGCCAACCGTGTTCCAGTCCACAGCAACAACAACCCCAACAACAACAACAACAGCAACAGCCAGCAGATGAGGCCGCCCCGGCAATCATTCGGACGAGCCCGCGTCAACCACATCAGCGCGCAAGAGGCTCGAGAAGCTCAGGGCGTGGTACTCGGTGAGTTTTTAGTAAGATCAGTCTTGGCAACAGTACTTTTTGATTCTGGAGCATCACATTCTTTCATATCATCAAGCTTTATGGAGAAGCACAATATACCTATGGTACTACTAAAGTTACCCCTAGTAACCCGAACGCCTGGAGCTGACATCCACTGTCAACTGGGTTGTTCCCGGGTAAGGATCAATTTAAGTAGGGTAGAGTTCCTAGCAGACTTAGTAGTACTTAAGTCCAAAGGGATAGATGTGATCCTTGGAATGGATTGGTTAAGCCTACATGATGGTCACATAGAATGTGCTGATGAGATAGTGCACCTGACCAACCCGGATGGTGTGCAAGTGACTTGCCACACTCGGGGAAGTGGACCAGACCCAATGGTTTTCAGTATGGAAGCCAAGGCCATAGATGAAGTTCCAGTAGTAAGTGAACATCCAGATGTGTTTCCGGATGACTTACCAGGAATGCCACCGGATAGGGACATAGAGTTCATTATTGACCTTGTCCCCGGCACAGCACCTATAGCCAAGAGGCTGTATAGGATGGCAGCAGCAGAGTTAGCAGAACTTAAGGAACAATTAAGAGAACTACAGCAGAAAGGATTTATCAGACCCAGCTCATCACCATGGGGATCACCAGTCCTCTTTGTGAAAAAGAAAGATGGGAGTCAAAGGATGTGTGTGGATTATAGGTCCTTAAATGAAGTAACCATTAAGAATAAGTACCCCCTTCCTAGAATAGATGACCTCTTTGATCAGTTAAAAGGAGCCAAGTATTTCTCCAAGATTGATCTAAGATCGGGCTACCATCAGCTCAAGATCAAAGAAAGTGATGTCCCAAAGACAGCCTTTGTTACAAGGTATGGGCAGTATGAGTTCACAGTAATGTCTTTTGGACTAACCAATGCCCCAGCTTATTTCATGAATCTCATGAATAAAGTTTTCATGGAAGAGTTAGATAAGTTTGTCGTAGTCTTTATTGACGACATACTAATCTACTCTAAGAGTGCCCAAGAGCATGAACAACACTTAAGAGTAATCTTGGAAAAGCTAAGAGCATATAAGTTGTATGCCAAGTTCAGCAAGTGTGAATTTTGGCTTGAAAAGGTAGCTTTTCTAGGCCACATCTTGACTGCGGAAGGTGCAGCTGTAGATCCAGAAAAGGTAGAAGCAGTATCCAATTGGCAGCAGCCCACCAATGTGACCGAGATCAGAAGCTTTCTTGGATTAGCCGGATATTACCGGAGATTTATTGAAGGATTTTCCAAGATAGCCAGACCCATGACGGAGTTACTCCGGAAGGATAAAAAGTTTATCTGGACTGAATCTTGTGAAAAGATTTTCCAAGAACTGAAGAAAAGGTTAACAACTGCACCAGTACTGACCTTGCCAGATATTCAGAGGGATTTTGTTATATATTGTGATGCCTCAAGGCAAGGATTAGGATGTGTGCTCATGCAAGATGGAAAGGTAGTAGCTTATGCCTCCCGGCAGCTCAAGCCTCATGAGCAGAACTACTCTACCCATGATTTTCAGCTTGCTGCAGTAGTGCATGCTCTTAAAATTTGGAGACATTATTTGATTGGGAATAAGTGTGAGATATATACCGATCATAAGAGCTTAAAGTATATATTCACCCAATCAGATCTGAACCTAAGGCAAAGAAGGTGGTTAGAGTTGATCAAGGATTATAATTTGGAAATCCATTACCACCCAGGCAAAGCTAATGTTGTAGCTGATGCCTTAAGCAGAAAAACATATGAGCCCAAGAATGCTCAGTTGCAAGAAGAGTTAGCACAGTTAAATCTTCACATAGTCCACCAGGCCCAAAACCACAACCTTAGTGTGCAACCCACGCTGGAAGATCAAATCAGGCGAGCCCAGAGTAAGGACAAGGAATTGATGAAAATTCGTACCCATACCGGGGAAAACAAAGCCCCGGATTTCAGAGTAGATGATAAAGGGACCTTATGGTACAAGAACCGGATTTGTGTACCTAAGGAAGGAGAGTTCAGAATAGTTATTATGGATGAAGCCCATAACTCGGCCTATTCCATCCACCCAGGAGCAACTAAGATTTATATGGACTTAAAAGAAAAGTATTGGTGGAATGGGATGAAAGCAGATGTAGCACAGTTTGTGGCCCATTGTGATATTTGTCAAAGAGTCAAGGCAGAACACCAGAAACCAGCCGGTTTGCTTCAGCCGCTACCCATCCCCGTTTGGAAGTGGGATGAAATAGGCATGGATTTTGTCAATGGTCTACCCAGGACTCAGAAAGGAAATGACTCCATATGGGTAATAGTGGACTGACTCACTAAGGTCGCACATTTCCTACCCGTGCGCACCTGCTATGGTGGAGCTAAGTTAGCTCAGCTTTATATTGACAATATTGTCAAGTTGCACGGTGTACCTAGCAGAATAGTCTCAGATCGAGGAACCCAGTTTACCTTGAGATTTTGGAAAAGCCTACACAAAGCCATGGGAACTAAACTGGATTTCAGTTTGGCTTATCACCCTCAGACCGATGGTCAAACTGAAAGAATAAATCAGATCATGGAAGATATGTTGAGAGCATGTGTCCTTACCTATGGTAAAGATTGGGAGAAAAGTTTAACCTATGCGGAGTTCTCCTATAACAACAGTTATCAGGCCAGTTTAGGAATGTCACCCTTTGAAGCTCTCTATGAAAGAAAGTGTAGAACCCCTTTGATGTGGTCAGAAGTAGGAGAGCGCACTTTAGTTGGACCCTCTCTCATAAAAGAAGCAGAGGACTGAGTTGCAGAAATTAGAGAGAAATTAAAAGCAGCTCAATCCCGCCAAAAGAGTTATTCAGACAAGAGAAGGCGTGAATTGAGTTTTGAAGTTGGAGATTATGTGTATCTCAAATTCTCCCCTATTCGTGGTACATGAAGGTTTCAAGTTCGGGGCAAGTTAGCACCCCGTTACATATGCCCTTACCCGGTGCTGAAAAGAATTGGAGCTGTGGCTTACCGTATTCAGCTACCCGAAGAAATGTCGGATATACATCCAGTATTTCATGTTTCCCAATTGAAGAAATGTTTAAGAGTCCCAGAAGAACAGATCCAAATAGATGAGATAGATATGCAAGATGATCTCAGATACCAGGAAGTACCAATCAAAATTCTAGACACTGTTACCAAACAGACTAGGAATTCCACTGTCCGGATTTGTCGAGTGCAATGGAGTCGACACAGTGAAGCAGAAGCTACATAGGAACGAGAAGATGCCTTGAAGAAAGAGTTTCCCCATCTCTTTAGGAGTCAGCCGAATCTCGAGGACGAGATTCCTTTTAAGTGGGGTAGGTTTGTAACGTCCCGGAAAATCAAAAATTCAAAGACGTGTTTACCGAGTTTTCAAAAATCTTTATTGATGAGTTCCCGTCGTTTCCAAATCTATCTAAAAATCTTCCCGTCGTTTCCAAATTCTAAACTTCCAAAAACTTCCCATCAAATTCTAAATTCCCAGTGTTCCGAAGGACTTCTTCCGACCGTTCGTCTGTTCCCTCGATCCGCGCGTCGCGCGCGTGCTCCGACCGATCGCCGCGAATTCCGCCGACCTCTCTCTCTTTCTCTTTTCTCTTTTTCTCCCTTTTCTCCTTTTCTTTCTTTTCTCTTTTCTTCCTTCTTTTCTTTTCCCTCTTTTCTTCCTCCTCCCTTCTCCTTTCTCCCTCCTCCCTCCAGCGCCGCGCCCTGCTCCTGCGCCCGCGTCGCGCCACCACCCTGCCCTCGCTCCCCGCGTTGCGCCGCACGCACCGCCCGCNCCGCGCCATTAAGGCCACCCGGCCGAGCTCACCGAGCTCACCGGCCACCCCTTTCCCCCCGGCTATAAAAGCCCATCCCCGCGCCCACTCGCCGTCCACCGAACTCCTCCACCGCCACCACACCGCCCGCAGCAGCTCCCCTTCCGCCCTCGTGCCGCGCAGCACCGCCACCACCGCCGCCTCCCCTGCAACTCGCCGTCGCCCGTCGAGCCGCCTCCACACGCCGCGTCAGCCCGAGGTAGGGAGGGGATTGGACTCCCCGTGGCCCCCTCTCACTCCCCCGCCCCTCCCCGTCCGCTCCCATGGCCGGGAGGGCCGGCGCTCGTGGCCACCAGGGCCGCTGGCCGCCCCTTCCCCCTCCCTCACCTCTGTTCCGATCGGAGGAAGGAGAAGAGTGGCAAATTTTCGGATAACCCCAGCTCTTTTCGTTAATTCCAAAAGAACCCTTCCTCTTTAGAAAGAAATCCCAAAACCACCCCTGATCTCTTTAGATAATTCCAAATAGGCCCC
This sequence comes from Alloteropsis semialata, assembly GCA_004135705.1. NCBI lineage: Eukaryota > Viridiplantae > Streptophyta > Magnoliopsida > Poales > Poaceae > Alloteropsis > Alloteropsis semialata. The sequence goes on from CM014274.1 coordinate 8,878,871, forward strand.
TGGCCATTACCCAACCCTCCCCCCAAATACTTTTCCAATTTACAAATCAGCCCTTCCACTATCCAGAATTATTTCCAAAAAGACCCTTGGCCCTTTATAATAATTATAAAGAGGTCCTAAATCCCCAAATTAGGCCCTAATCATACCTTAACCTCGTCATTTTATGCGCCAAACTTCTCCGGAATTCCACCAAACTCGAACACATCTTCCTTTCATCTATTCCGGCCGAGCTATACACAAATCACTCAAATATACCACTCCTTTCTATTTTATTTAATAATTTCCTGTTCTGAGCTCATCGGTAAAGGTTTGATTGTTTTCTTTTTATGTGTTTTGTTGTGTGTGCCGTAGACGACGGATTAATCAAGGAGGAGCAGTACCGCGAGCCGGAGTACGCAGGAGAGTACCGCGAGCCCGAGCCCGACGACTTGTACCGCGAGCAGGAGCTCCCGGAAGGATTTGAAGACGGCAAGTCCAATCCCATCCTTTGATGCATGTTTATCCCAGTTTTATAAACACAACCTATTGGCCTTTGATAAATTGCATGTGTTTTATCATTGAAAACCCGGTTGGATAGCCATTCCTTGATTGATATGATCATGCCTTGACAACCTAGTTATCTCTAAATATGATGTGCTCTGTTTGGATGATAACGCTGTTAGAATGCTTAGGACTTGTTACTCCTTACATAAACAATCATGACTACACTTGGTTTATCAAAGAATAAAAAGTGTGAAAGCGTTGAGTAAAGAAAATGGGTTTCGGGTTGTGAAAATAAAGTAAGTGTTGGATAAGATGGATGGGTATTTCTTTGTGAAATACCATTTGGAGGCTTGTACCTTTGTGGTTAAGCAAGTTGGGAGATATCCATTTTGTCCGGTTTCAAACCGAGGTGATGTGTCATCTTGCCTAACCCAATTTATCCCGTACAACCACTCGACTCTTGTATGGTGCAAGGGCTTAGTCTAAATCCCACTAGCCAGGTTGTTAGTTGTCTGGTGGCAGGTGTGCAATGGGAAAACCAAGTGTCGACTTAGTGTCATGGTTGCCGACTTGGTGTCATAAACCCTCTTGGTTATTTTCTCGTGATGGCTAGGCAGTTTTGGCTATGGTGGGTAATGGCTTCGATAGGATCCGCGCTGGCACTAAGGTGACCGTGTTGCGGTACCCTACTTGTGGTGAAAGTGTACACCTCTGCAGAGTTTCCAAACTATTCGAATAGCCGTGCCCACGGTCATGGGCGAGTTATGGCTTGGTCACAATACCGAAGGTTTTGAGATGGATTGGAGTGTGTTGGTTTTGGAAAGAGACCGGCTTTGTGCTGGGAAGCTACGGCGGATGGAAAATCTGGTAGCATTAAAATTTGGATCCTTTGTGGATCAACCCCCACTTATCGTTTTGTTATTAAAACTTGCTTTTGCTAAAATAATCTTTGACCGAACCCTTGCATGTGTAAAATCTGGCTTTATTGCAAATAAACCTTAGCCTATTCCTTGAAGTATCCTGTGCATATTTCTGTGTTCACCCCTCCGTGGGTGTGGTTGGACTTGCTGAGTACTTTTGTACTCACCCTTGTATTTGTTGCTTCAGAAGAAGACCCGGACTTTGCCGTTGAGGACGCCGAGTAGGTGGTCATGCCCACACCCGACTTTGCCTGTGAAGTTTGGTCCCGCCCAGTATGTCCTCGCTGCCGCGTAGCTCTGATCCCTTTGTTGAGCCCGAGCTGTTCATAGCTTGGCTCATTATCGTTATCAACCTTTTGGTTATCCTAGCTTGTATCAGGTGCCCTCGGGGGCTGTAAGGTTCTGAACTATCTATCGAATAAATGTGTATCAGTCTCCTGGGACTGATATTTGCAACACATTTAGTCTCTGCTTAGGCAGGGACCCTTCAAAAATATTGTTGTACCCAGATTGTAAAAAGGACCAGAAAAAGTTGAGTACCACACTGAAACTGTTGCAATGGAAGGCAACTAATGGCTTGTCTGACAAAGGTTTTGGAGAGATATTGAAAATGATAAAGAAGATGCTTCCAGAGGACAACACATTGCCCGAAACAACATACGAAGCAAGAAAAATCGTTTGCCCTCTAGGACTGGAAGTACAAAAGATATACGCATGTCCCAATGATTGTATCCTTTATCGGGGCAAGGCGTATGAATCTTTGGATGTCTGTCCGGTTTGCAATTGTTCGCGGTATAAAATCAGGCGAGACGACCCTGGTGATGTTAAGGGAGAGCCCCCCCCCAAGAAGAGAGTCCCTGCCAAGGTGATGTGGTATTTCCCTATAATACAACGTCTGAAGCGCTTGTTTAGAAACAAAGAGCATGCTAAATTGATGCGGTGGCACAAAGAGGATCGGAGGGAAGACAATATGTTGAGACACCCCATTGATGGGTCGCAATGGAGAAAAATCGACAGAGCGTTCCCAGACTTCGCAGAAGATGCAAGGAACATAAGATTTGATTTGAGTACGAATGGCATGAATCCTTTCGGTGATATGAGTAGTAGCCACAGCACTTGGCCCGTGACTCTTTATATATACAACATTCCTTCATGGATGTGCATGAAGCGGAAGTTCATTATGAGGCCAGTGCTAATCCAAGGGCCAAAGCAGCCTGGCAACGACATTGATGTATATCTAAGGCCACTGATTGAGGACCTTTTGTTGTTATGGGGCAAAGATGGTGTAAAGGCATGGGATGAGCACAAGCAAGAGGAATTTAACCTACGAGCATTAATGTTTGTGACCATCAATGATTGGTCTGCACTATCCAGTGGACGAAATCACTTTGCGTACGCTATGTGAGCTTCATATACCAAGCCGGAACTTATCCACTAAGGTGGCTTACGGTATGGCTTATCCGGTGGAGCAAGGGCAGACCATTCATGGCGCACAGATTCCAAGTGGCTACTACAAGGTGGGGGTCGAGCAAATTTGTGAAGGATATGATGACTTGGAGCTCGACATCTAAGGTGGCGACGGAGAAAAGACGTTAGTGGATGCTGCCCACGGCAGTATCATTCTATGGAACAAGCGTTACTTCAAATTTGGCTATCAAGGGCCATCATCTACTCTACCCAGGGATCCCCCGCAGCCACCGTCACCTTCAAGAAGGGACGAGGCTGAGCTAGAGCTGCCACCTCCAGGTCGGGATGATGCCGGCTCACACATGTCTCCTCCTCCACCAGCACGGCATCCCCCAAAGCGCCAAGCTGCGCCCCCACAGCGGACTACTCGCCAGAAACGCCAAACAGTGGAGAAAGAGCCTACCGAAGAAGAAAAGTTGGCCGCCATAAGAAAGAAGTTACCTTACGACCAAACTGACGAGGAAACTGCTTTGGTGGTCGAAGCCCAGGTCAAAGAACATTTCAAACCAGATGAGCCAGAGAAGCTGATACACATAGATCCGACAGCGAAGACCTTTTTCAGAAAAATGAGCGCGGCGAATCAGAAGAGATTCTTACCATCTGGCTACGACCGCCAGCTTGCAAAGTCTTATGATCAGAAGAAAAAGCCAGCAGTGGATCCTCGGGGAAGAAGACGGCCACTCCTAAGAAGAAACAAGTCGGTCAGAGCTCTACTAGGAGGACACAAGGACAACAGGATTTTGACGACGAAGAACTTGAAAAGTTGTGCGCTCAAACGGGCCTCTCACCGACGCAACCTTACAGGGCGAAATTCCTAAGGCAACACCAGTGAAAATTTGGGAATTTCGATATGGCGAACCAATGGTGCCCCCATTTTCTGTGAAGTACCTAACCACTCAAGCGTTCCGATTTCATGAGTGGTACATGAAGGTGTCCAAATAGGGTAGACTGATGCTCAATGTTTTGATACAAGACCATGATTACTTCCGTGGGCATAGTCTCTTAATTTTGGATTTCAAGGATGTGTACATGTTGTACCATCAAGATGCCATAGACCTCTCATTGATGAGCTGCTGGGTTGTGCAAGTTTGTTTCACTGATCTATTCTCGCAATACTTGCTTCCTTAATTATAATTTTTAACAATAACAATCTATTCTTGTCATGTAGGATGGACATCCATACATGCCGCCAAAAATCGTATGATGATGTCGGCTTCATGGATCCATGTATGGTAAATGCCGTACTTGTATCCAGTAAGCCACTAGACACGGTGGACAACATATACTTGTACCTGGAGAGACAAAGAAGCAAGCATTACATTCTTTTGCGATACAATTTCAAGTGAGTACTTCTCTCTAAGTATGTATAACTTTAAAACTTTTTTCTCAATACTTGTGCATGTGTATATATATATATGTATACAGCTTCCACTGGATACTCCTTGTGATAACCATAAGCACCAGTCAAATTTTTGTCTTGGACTTAATGCGGAAACCACAAGGGGATTACCAAGCAGTTTTAGACCTGATTGACATGGCATGGACACGTTTCCGTGCAAATGTTCGAGAAAATTTCAAAGAAAAATTGGATGTGAAGACGGACTTTCCGGTATGTGGCCGGTGTACCCGCATATCTCGTAGAATCACACTAATATATAGTTGTTATGTCTAACTTTATTCTTCTCCACTTTTAGTGTGCCAGACAGGAACAAGGAACGAACCTATGCGGATACTACGTCTGCCAGTGGATCCATAGCTTTATTTCTCCCAAAAAAGCGACTAACCAAGAACTCATGGTACGTCTGCCAGTGGATAATGAGATTATTAGTGTATATAGAAATTAGTTTATTAGTGTATATGGAAATTAGATTATTAGTGTATATGAAAATTAGATTATTAGTGTATATGGAAATTAGATTATTAGTGTATATGGAAATATGATTATTAGTATGGGAATTAGATTATTAGTGTATATGGAAATATGATTATTAGTGTATATTTATTATGAATATATTTATTATAAATATATTTATTATACTTCGTTATTTCATGTATACTTTGTTATTTCATGTACTTTATTATACAAATTATGAATATATTTATTATACTTTCTTATTTTATGTATACTTTGTTATTTTATGTAAACTTTGTTACTTGTTTAGAAATGATTATTAGTTATTGATTATTGTTTAGAAATAATTATTAGTTATTGTTTAGAAATGATTATTAGTTATTGTTTAGAAATGATTATTAGTTATTATTTATAAATGAATGTGTTAGGAAATTTTATTACTATATGCAAAATTTATTTATTATATGAATGAATGTTGTCATTTGTGATTAATGCAGAGGATGTTTTACCATGAAGAGCTCCCAATGACAGACAAAGCAAAAGCTATCGCGGACCAACTATTTGGATTCATTATGGAACAAGTTATAAATCCACACGGAGAGTACCACCATGACGGACGCGCTATCGCTCAATATGACTCCCTTTCCGCTCTTTCTTCCAGTTCTGGTCGTCAATTGTAAATAACTTTTAATTGCTCTAACTTTTGTATTGGCTGATCTCAAATGTTTATAAATGAATGTTCGAGAAAAATGCAATCAAAGTCCGGTCAAAATCAATTGACAATTGTGACGACTTCAATCTTATTGCATGAAAGATCGTGTACGACATACGACATATGACGCTTAGACACGTAGACGCGTAGACACATAGACGAATTGCGTATAACTAACCCAAATAGCAAACATAGACACGTAGACACATAGACGAATTGCGTATAACTAACCTAAATAGCAAACATTTAAAAAATAACCAAAATAACCTTTAGTACCGGTTGATAACAACAACCGGTACCAAAGGTGGTGTTATCAACCGGTACCAAAGGCACCCTTTGGTACCGGTTCTGGACCCGGTACCAAATAGGGCAGTTAAAAAAGCTCGAGGCTCGTGAACAGCTTGAACTCGGCTCGCTAAAAGCTTGACTTGAGATCGGCTCGTCTTCTAATCAAGCCAAGCTCGAGCCTGACGTGAAGCTCGCAAGCTTCACGAGCCGATCTCGAGCTGCTCGTTAAGGCTCGGCAGGCTGCTTCCTTCTGCCCGGTCTTCTAAATATTCAATACAGAAAACTGGCTTCGGTGATTCAACCATCCACAGCAAGTGTCCTACAAGTCCACAGAGTCACCCACCACCAAAAATCCCCAAGCAAGGCCCCACCGATGATCCAGGCTCTATTTCCCATTCCCTAATCTCTCTAGATCCTGTTCATCTTCTCGGCCTTCCTCGGCAAAGCGGCGACTAGCCTGTGCTCTATCAAATCCTGAGCTCCCTTCGAGGGACGATTAGCCTGGACTCGAGGCCGAGAGACCTACCGGAGGCATGGGTCCCTGTCCTTCACCCAGGTTCATTGAAGCTACATGACACGAGCTTGTCTGCCTTCATCTTCCTCAGCAGCAAGCTAACAGCTCAACCACAGCAGCAACAAGCGAGCAACAAGGGTAGCGCATCTTTCCTTTCCTCCACATGAAGTGCTCCCTTGTCCTATTTTATTTTATAGATCCTCACATTCGGCATCTCAAACTGCAGTAGCAAGGCACAAGGCAACAATGCAGCTATGAATGTTCTGTAAACGAGCTTAAGCAAGCCGAGCTCGAGCTTTCACGAACTTCTCACGAGCCGAGCTACAAGCTCGCATGGATCTCAGGCTCGGCTCGAGCTCGGCTCGACCTTCCACCAAGCTCGAGCTTGAGGTGGTAATCTCGGCTCGTTGACAGCCCTAGTACCAAAAACCGACCCCTTTAGTCTCGGTTGCTCGGTACCGAAGGGGGTTGTCACCCGGTACCAATAGAGAGTTTTCAAAGTAGTGTTGCAACTTCTTTTCCGGAAGCTCATCTCGAAAGAACTTCGAGGTTAAGCGTGCTTGGCCTGGAGCAATTTCGGGATGGGTGACCGACCGGGAAGTTCTTTCCGGGTGCGCATGAGTGAGGACAAAGTGCGCAGAAAAGACTTGTGTTGGTCTGTGAGGGGATTCTTGAGGTCCTAGAGACCTGCCAGGTGTAAGCGGGCTCGGACCTGGGGGGTCGGGACGTTACAATTGGTATCAGAGCCGACTCTCACGGTTTCACGGGCGCATGGGGTCGCAGTTGCGCAAGCATGGGGTGCATGGCACGTGTGAGCCCAGAGTGGTCACACAGCATGGCACGTGCGCTGGCACTGGGCACACGGACGTGGCCAACAGAAGACGTTCCTGGCTTGGGGTTGACCGACGAGGACGTCGGTCTTCTAAGAGGGGGATGATGTGACATCCTGGCCCAAGACTTAATAGGATTGATAGAATACTCATACCAACAAGTTGCAACTTCTTTTCCGGAAGCTCATCTCGAAAGAACTCCGAGACTAAGTGTGCTTAGTCTGGAGCAATTTCAGGATGGGTGACCGACCAGGAAGTTCTTTCCGGGTGCGCATGAGTGAGGACAAAGTGCGCAAAAAAGACTTGTGTTAATCTGTGAGGGGATTCTTGAGGTCCTAGAAATCTGCCAGGCGTAGGCGGACTCGGACCTAGGGGTCGGAATGTTACAGTCAAGATTAGGGTTCAGGTTGTGAGTTCATTGGATCCCTGTGGGCTCAGGGGAAAAGTAGCGGTTTGGTTGGCAGAGCGGATAGGAGGCGGAGCGAGCCAATGGGTGGGTGCAGTACAGAGCTGACATGCACGGTGACGGCAATAGACGAGATGCTATCGTCGTCGTCGATTCGTCGGTAAAGGTAGAGTCGTGCTGGAGTGTTGGAGCTGCCCATCAGCCAAACGTTGGGTCAGGCTTCAGACAAGGATGCTACATGCAGCAGGGGGGCTGATCTCGATGGGCCATACAAATTGGTCGCCACTCGCTTTTGCAAAGAATTTGGTGGTTATTGCTTTCTCGGCTCTTTTTCTTTATTATAGTTAGTATGTATATTGTCACTGCCTGGTTCCTTTGTAAACACTAGTGGAGATGCACGTGCCCAGGCACGTGTTTTAAAAAAACTTAGAAATCAAAATTTAAATTCATAAAAATAAAATAAATAATAGTACCTATGACAAGAGTGTGGCCTTGTTTAGCTTCAGTGAATTCAACCAAAAGTAACGTATTAAAAAACGTGCCTTCCTCTCACAGGACACACTTCTCATTGTACTTTTTTTACAGAAAATTCGATCGATTAGACTGAACTAAACAAGGCCTATATTTAAAAAACCAATAAAGCGAATAATTTATAATTACATGTATTAGAACTATTCAATAACATAATAGCTTACTCCATACCATAATTCCTCTCTCCCTCCAGTTCATGTCTGAGAACTGACTACACAGGTCACAGTTGATTTTTTGTTTCTCGTGCTAATGATATAAACTTTCTTAAATTAATTATTCCTTGTGACAATTTTTTTTTGCAAATTATTCCTTGTGACAAGCAACACATATGACAATCCATCGTCAACATCCTCAAAACACATGGAGCTGGGCGAATCTATACCAAAGAGGTCCTCTATATCAACTACCAACTAACCAACACGTGAAATCCACATGTCAGAATTTTTTTTTCTTTTTTTCTCCTTTTTCACCCTTTATCCACTCGAACCCCACACCCCCACGCTCCCCTCCCGCTCTCCCTCTCTCCGCCGGTCCCTTTCCCTCCCTTGCTACCCCTGCCCGCGCCCCCTTCGGTCAGCTTCGCCACCACCTTCACCGATGGCCGCCACCTCGACTCGTCCGCCACCGTCTGCCTTCCATCCGTGCGCGCCCTCCTTCTCCCCTCGTGCCGGCTGCGTGCGCGCCCTGCTCTCCCGCCGGTGAGCCGCGGCCACCGCTCCCTCTCCGGTGGTTGGGCTCCCCAAGCTCTGCGCGGCGGCCATGGCGCGGCACGCCTCTGCCTCATCGCCCTCCTCCCCGCGTTCGGCGCCGGCGGAGGAGCAGGGGGCCCTCCTCTCTGGCATCCAGCGTTGCGCGTGCCATGCTGGCTTCCTCATCCACAAGAGGAGGAGAAGGTGGCGGCGAAGTAGCTCAGCTCCGGCGGAGGCGGGCCCTCGCTGGTATGGATCCACTCCTTCCTTGAGCGGATCGGGCATGCGGCCTCGGCGTGCGGCTGACTTGCAGCCCGGTGGGCGGCCACGGAGGAGCGTCGCCCCCTGTTCCCTCCCCACACCGGCCGCTCCTCGCTCTTCCCTACGCCGCCCCTCGCTCCTCTCCACCCCGCGCTGCTCCTGCTCGACGCCGGCGCCGGCGCCAGGGCGCTCCACGGGCTCGGCCACTGCTCCCTTCCTCATCTTCTCTATCCGGCGGCCAAGCAGTGGCTCCGCCTCTGCACGTGGCCCCGTGTGACAGGCAGTGCGGAGGTGGGGTCAGGGTTGCTCCGTCGCTTGGACGACAGCCTCGTCATGCGCCGGCACGCCATGGTGCAAACAGCCTTATAGCCCAGAAGATGGCGGTGCCTTCACTCGCCTTGAAAGGAAGGCGTGAATGACGGATACAGATTGCGGACGAGATGTGAGGCCTGAGGCGGTGATCTTGCCGTGGCGAGGAAGGAGAGCAGGAGGACGTGAATCAGGGACGAGATTAGAGGACGTGAATCAGGGACGTGATTAGAGGACGTGAATCAGGGACATGAATCAAGGACGAGATTAGAGGACGTGAATCAGGGACGTGATCAGAGGACGTGAATCAGGGGCGTGAATCAGAGGCGTGAATCAGGGACGTGATTAGAGGACGTAAATCAGGGACGATATTGGTGGCGGGGGCGACATGCGCGGTGTGGAAGGAGGACGGTGGAAGGTGTTGTGGGCCCGGCGGGTACGAGAGAGAAGCCTGGTGAAAAAAATTTGGCTGCATCCGCTCTTTTTAACGGGGAAACCACCCCAAGATCGTTCTCCCCCCCCCCCTTTTCGTCTTCGTCCTACCTGACGGGTGGGCCCAAAAAGGTGTTTAGTGAGGTGAGGGTAGGATCAAGGTTGTGTAGATTTTGACATCAAATCTCTCCCTCTTTATTTTGTAAACATTTTAATACCTAAGCGTGGTACACGGCGAAAACTCCATATATATGGCCATATATATGTGTCCGCAATTCCTTTTTGGCCAAAGACAAAATATGCCTATATTGCGCACAGTGTATGTGCGTGGATATATAGCTCTCCGAGTGGTTGCAACGTCCTTCTCCAACCTCGTGTCTTGAAAAAAGTGGGTTAAGCATTTCGTAGACATCAAACTAGCAACCTACAAAAGATTACGCATCTCCTTTAGTTTGGCCAAGAATAAAAAAGAGGGAAATGGGAAGGAAAAACACACCTCAGCATCTTGCTTTTCTGTTGACGCCAATGCTGCACCTAACCTCTCGACAGCGTTTGTTCGATCGTGCAAGTATTCAATTCTATCAACTATAGTACCAAACCGATTCTCTCTTTTCTCTTCTCAAAAAATAAAAAGGCAGCAACAATCAATGATGATTCGGAAAAGCTAACAGCTTATTGTTCGTTTTTTCTGTTGGTACTGCAGTAGCCTTTTAACTCCGGGAACTAAGGTAATCTTGTATGATAAGAGGGATCTATGGCCAGAGTACCTCTGATCACTGCTATGTGCAATGACGTGCATGCAGCATGATTGACGGCACGGAGTACGTACTAACAATGACGGTATCGTAGGCTAAGTACAGCACTCGTTGCGATCAAATCTGCAGCAAACTAAAAGGAACGCAACTAAACTCATGGTGTCCGGAGAGTTCATGGCGGATGGCCACCATGACTCCATGATCGACGATGAACCAGGGGAGAGTTCAAAGTCTGCTGGATTCATAATTGAAAAAAGTCTAAATTACCCCTGAACTATGATCAAAAGTCTAGTTAACCCCCTAAACAATATTTTGGTTCAATTTACTCCACAGCTTTGCCAATTGGTCCAATTTACCCCTTAATAAGATTTGTCTTTTTTGTTTCTTCACGCACAAATAGAGTTTTAAATTCAATTTTTTTGGATGACAGAGAATATCGTATACTATGTTAAAAAATAGCATATAATTTTTTAATTAAGTTTTATATAGTTTATGATTAATTTATAATTAGATGTACGAGCCTATGAAAATAATACTAAAAAATTTATAATATATTTTTCTAACATAAGTGACAATGCCGGCTATCACACTGCAAAATTTGAACTTAAATCTCTATTTGTACGTGGAGATATAAAAAATACAAATTCTATTAAAGGGTAAGTTGAACCAATTGACATAGTTTAGGGGGTTATTTGAACAAAAAAATTGTTTAGGGGTTATCTAGACTTTGGCTATAATTGAGGGGATAATTTAGACTTTTCCATTATGAATTGGGTCCTCTTCATCGATCCTCGCTGAACCTTAGCAGTTAGCACAATAACAATGGCGAAACCCATTTGGTTACTTCTAGCCTGTCCTTTGTTATGCGGTCCTCAACCTAGTTTCCTCAATCTAAAAAAAAATTTAAAAAAAAATCGGTAGTTAGTTGTCTAGTCGAGGACTTGAATCTTGATGTCTCGCTACCAGAGACTAGCTAGCTATAGGTTAGTACAATTCCTGATCCATCATGGTTCACACCATGAGACTAAGCTGTGGCTTTCGGTCATCAGATCGGCAATGGATCGGAGCAGCACGCGACAATGCTTTCTCTATTGTCATTTGGATGAACGAGGACGACAAGAGCGAAGGTGAACTGGCCAGGAGAGGAGATCAAATCTGCGAATGCGCAATTGCCACGCACGCAAATATCAGGATATGCGTCTCTGCAGCACCGTACGAGAATCACCTCATGATACGCTTTGAAGGCATCGAACTTAATCCGATGGACAGACTGTCAAAGTTATGATACACCCTGCAGATGCTGCAAATCAGCGCTGCATCGGGGCCCCGGGGCAATTACAAGGTCGGATACTGGCTGTGTGAGGGCGTCTCCAATGTGAAGGAACGACCCCGTTCCTATGCAGGAGCACTTCTATATACGTGAAAATACCACAATGGTTGGAACTGTCTTCATCATTTCTGTGGGCCCCACGCTCTAAATAAAAAGTAAATTCTTCCCCAACCTTCATCTCCTTCCTCAGGCCACCCGCACAGCCGCACCAGGCTGCCCTCCGTGTCTCCCGCACCTTCATTTCCTCTCTCCCTCAATCCCTTGCAAATCCTTTATGCCTGCCCCCAAAATTGCCAAATCGAGTTGTTGTAGGCAAGATCCACATGCTCTGGTGTCCAATTTGGACGGGGTGGCTGCCAATGAAGATCCCCTTCATGGCCGTGGTGCCAAAATCCAAATGAAGGGCACCAGCCGGCGTTTTTTCTGCAACTCACTACCCTGCTCGGCGTGCGGTGGCTCAGCGTGCCGCGAGAACGCGCCGTTTGTGGCGGCCGACAGGCTCCAGCTGCGCGTCGTCTGCTTCTCCACCTTTTACACCGTCACCTTCTCTGTTCGCTCCTCCATGACTCCACCTCTTGCTGCGCGACAAGCAGTGTTGCCTCATCGATGCCATCCTTCCCTTCATATTCAAGCTACATGTTGAGGTCGGCGTAGTCGGGGAGCCTTGGTCCTTTGCATGCCGATGGAGAACGCCATGGCACCTAGAAGCAGTTCCGGTGGCGAGAGAAGCAAGAAGAAAAAGGGTGAGTAGTGGGAGAGAGAGACCGAGTTTTTTATTCCATAGGACTCGCTCCCATGTATGGGAGCGGGTTCCTTGTCTGCTTCGGATGGGAGCGGGCTTACAATGTATAGGAGCAGCGTCTAAGCCATAGAAACGGGTATAGAATAGCCCAGTGCGGACGCCCTAAGCCCGCTTCCATCCGAAGCAGACAAGGAACCCGCTCCCATACATGGGAGCGAGTCCTATGGAATAAAAAACTCGGTCTCTCTCTCCCACCACTCACCCTTTTTCTTCTTGCTTCTCTCGCCACTCGGTCTCTCTCTCCCACCACTCACCCTTTCTCTTCCTGCTTCTCTCGCCACCGGAACTGCTTCTAGGTGCCATGGCGTTCTCCATCGGCATGCAAAGGACCAAGGCTCCCCGACTACGCCGACCTCAACATGCAGCTTGAATATGAAGGGAAGGATGGCATCGATGAGGCAACACTGCTTGTCGCGCAGCAAGAGGTGGAGTCATGGAGGAGCGAACAGAGAAGGTGACGGTGTAAAAGGTGGAGAAGCAGACGACGCGCAGCTGGAGCCTGTCGGCCGCCACAAACGGCGCGTTCTCGCGGCACGCTGAGCCACCGCACGCCGAGCAGGGTAGTGAGTTGCAGAAAAAAAAGGCCGGCTGGTGCCCTTCATTTGGATTTTGGCACCACGGCCATGAAGGGAATCTTCATTGGTGGCCACCCCGTCCAAATTGGACACCAGAGCATGTGGATCTCACCTACAGCAACTCGATTTGGCAATTTTGGGGGCAGGCATAGAGGATTTGCAAGGGATTGAGGGAGAGAGGAAATGAAGGTGCGGGAGACACGGAGGGCAGCCTGGTGCGGCTGTGCGGGTGGCCTGAGGAAGGAGATGAAGGTTGGGGAAGAATTTACTTTTTATTTAGAGCGTGGGGCCCACAGAAATGATGAAGACAGTTCCAACCATTGTGGTATTTTCACGTATATAGAAGTGCTCCTGCATAGGAACGAGGTCGTTCCTTCACATTGGAGACGCCCGAATGAACTGATGATCCGCCTGTCTCACGTGTGAGCGTGCGTGCCGCTGCTCAGTCAGCTCACAGACACAAACCCATGGACCATGGTCCTGACTCCTGACCTTTGAACAGCACAGTTCTCGCGTCCTGATCACCACCGGCCCGCTGCATTGTTCACTGGAGTCCTGGGTCTTCGCAGCCTGTGCTCAAGAACAGTATCAGGACCTCATGGCACGCACTCGCACAGTCTTCTTCCTGCACTTCTGCAAGCTGCTGCTACTTTAGGCCTTGTTTGGATAGAGGTGTATTGGAGTGGAATGAAGAGGATTGAGAAAAAAAAAATGAACTAATTTTCCTTTTAATATCTCACATTACCTTCCAATACACTAGTTTCCAAACAAGCCTTTAGTGTAGAGAGCGGACAGCAGTTGCCATCAAGAGGAACTGTCCCTCTCTATCTAACCATTCAATCAATTCCTCTGAAATGGATTGCGACCTTAAAAAAAAGGAGTAAGGGTTGCAAGGCTTTGGCGCAGCAATTAAATAAATCAACTGTGCCTTGCGAAAGGCAGGCAGTACACAAAAGTTGAGCAGATGAGATGATAATATAGATGCCAAGTTGTTTTTCTTTGAATTTTTTTTCCAGACAGAACAGGGTGTAAGGGTAAGCGAAGTTCTTGATTTGAGATGCTGCGGTTGCTGCTCTCTAGTGGCTCAGCAGCCATCACATTGCGTGGTCGGACTGCCGCTGCAACCGTCTACTATGATGGATAGCTAGCTCGTGATTGGCGCGCGTGTTTAATTTGTCGCTGGACAGCTCAAGACGGGTAGCTCTGTTGCTCGACATGGAGAAGAGAATAGGAGTGGCAGAACCTGTTACTGGATTACGTCAGATTTTTTTCTAATGGAACGGTGGTTAACTGTGTAACGGTCCGAGTCACAGTCAGTGGCTAATTTGTAGACCTCACTTGAGCTGAATCCCTCAATAGACGAAGATCTAGCTTTGCCGACAAACCAGAGACTAGTACTAGCTCAGTGCACGTGCATCTGATTTGACTTTCTCCAACCAAAATTTCCGGATCGGTGTAACCGCTGTCTCTAAAACTACTAGCCAAACTGAGTGCACGTTAGGAATACCCCGAAAATACAACTTTAATTATAAATATAAATGTGATGTGCACTATATTATCAGCACATAAGATCCCTCTAAAAAAACTAGAGAGTTCAAACTACATTTCTTCATGTTATTTTCTGGGACAAGCATATGTATGTGCCAAATTTAAATATTCAAGAAAGTGTTTTAAAAGCCAAAACTATCGAAGCACATAGAACACATTCGTGCTTATCCCCTAGAAGGCTAGAACCGAAGG
>CM014274.1:8894766-8938295 GCA_004135705.1 Alloteropsis semialata
GTACACAGTTGCACTGAAATTACACACTTTGTACCTGTTTCACGGGGACGACGACGATCTCTCCTTGAGGTAACCTTCCATCACCAATGCAACTGCAACTGCTGCCCTTGATGTGGTGGCACTTGGGCAGTCTTCCAAAATTGCCATCCTTGTTCGAGGCGTCGTTCGTCATTGGCACCAAGGGACGTTGATCCATCCACCTCACCAACTTACAACCTTTACCTTTGTTTTTGTTGCGCTAGAATAAGATTAGCCCCGCTGATTTTCATTTAGCACTAAAGTACTGTACTACTGTACCTCATATTGGCTCGCTGGGGGTTGAACCGCTCCAACAGTACCCAAAATTTAAGATTTGGTTTACTGCTGCTGCTCCTGATTCCTGAACTTCATGAGGGGCTGAAAGTCTGAAACCAACCGCCCCATGAAGCAACCCTTAACCACAAAACAACAATAAATAAATAACGCAGAAAAACAAAATATGCTTTGGCTCAACATAGCAAAGCAAGACAAAGAAGGCTACCCGTCAGGCACACGGGCCACTGTGACGGGGACATCTCATCTGCTATATAAAGAGCACGCTAAAATTTATTCAGATTCTAGGTTGCATGTCCGCTGGTCCTCGGATGAGGATCACAAGATCGAATAAAATTATAAAATGAATTTATGCCGAATTCGCATAGCAGCAGCAGCAGCAGCAACCGTTTGCTGAAGATAGGAAATTGCTCCCATTCCCATCAGGCTCCTGGCTCCGAATCAGTGAGCACCACTGGCCCTCTCTCTTAATTTTAATCGCGAGAAATGATCGCCCCTCACACATCGCTGTCAAGCGGTACTAGTGACCTCTCTCATCATTAGGCTATGCGCAGCGGCGTACGCAACGCCGTCCTTGAGGACGGACGTACCGGAAATTCTTCTGCAGCGGGATACTGTAAAACGCCGGTAAACAAAAGGACGGCTGCTCGGTACGCTTGTTTCAGCGGAGTTCGCGGAACCGGCACAGGCGCCCTCGCAGCGTGCGCGGAGAGAGAGAGGAGAGAGAGTGGCGGGCCCCACATTTTCAACTAACTAAAAAATGTTATAACTCACAAACCAAAAAACCAAATTAAATTCCGATTGCACCATTAAATTCGTTGCAATAAATTCTTCAAAGCAAGATCTCAGATGGATATATTTTGATAAAATTCATAAAAAAAAGAAAAAAAAGGTGAGGAGAGAGATGATATGGTAGTTGGGATGGATGAATAAAATATAGTAGAGTTGGGATAGAGTATGTGATTTTGAGTATGACGGGTGCGGGAGAAGTTGGTTTAGAGTACGGAATCTCGATGACCAGGACAGAATATTCCTTTTAGAGGATGCATTTAGAGGACGACGATTGCGGACAGCCTTAAGCCCGCGGTCATGGCGGACGGGAGGCGTATATAAGCGCCTCCTCCGTCCCCATATGCGGATTTTTAAATAACCAACTAACAGCGCACACACCACAAGCCCCAGAACAAAAACGAGACGCCAGATCAAAAGCCCGCACCAAATCCCCCAGCACAGCCGCGGGTGCGGAGGCCGCGGCACTGACCGCACCACGGAGCGAGCGGCAGCCGCGAGAGGCGCTGCTTGGGCGCGGAGACCGGAGGCGCGGCTTAACCCCGTCGCCGGCGGCGGGCGGCGGACGTGGAGCGCGGCGGCCGGAGCGCTCCGCCTGTGGCCGGCCAATGTCGGTGGAGAGAGAGGCCCGCCAGCGGTAAGGTCCCTGTCCCGAGCGGTGGCGGTTGGTGGGAACTGTGCGCGGTACAGTTGATGAGCTTCTAGCTTTCCTGTGAGGGATGGGGGTACGCTTTTCCCGTGCGTGCGTGGTACGGTGGCTGAACTTCCGCCATGGATTTTTGTGGCCTAGTGGTTCCGATGGATTTCCTTGTTTCGATTGTCCTATGCGACTGGTTTTAGTAGGTGTGTTTAGGATTATGGTTGGATTGGATGGAACAGGGATGGGTTATGTTCAAATTTGAATTGCGGAGCCTGCACTGAAGCTGCTTGATTCACGCCTGTTTTGATGCTGTTTTTGCAGAACGAGGTTGCGGGCCTGATTGGAGTTGTGGCGCGTAGAGGGGATGTCACATGCCAAATATTCGGGTATTAGAGGCTAAAGTTCTGCAGGCCCCTGTTTCTGCTTTAAAACATTAGTAGTTAAGTTGAGGGGTTGGGAGCCATGGAGTCACGGATGGATCATTACGAGGTTCTGGAGCAGATTGGCCGGGGCGCCTTTGGTGCTGCCATCCTCGTGAACCATAAGACAGAGAAGAAGAAGTATGATGCAAGTTGCTTCAATTCAGTTGCAGAGTGTGTTCCCCCCTGAATTTGCCTAGCTGACAGCTGCTTGCTTTGCAACTGTAGGTATGTCTTGAAGAAAATTCGCCTTGCAAGGCAGACAGAGAGGTGCCGCAAGTCTGCCCATCAAGAGGTCACCGGAAATAGAGAAAACCTACGCCTTTATATTTGTTTGTAATCAATCCGCGCTATCTCTGGTGAACTAATAGAGGAAATGGGAACTGCAGATGGCTCTTATTGCTCGCCTACAACATCCCTACATTGTTGAGTTCAAGGAGGCATGGGTTGAGAAGGTTTGTTCTTTAGGAGCATGCGCCCATTTTTACTTTTTCGTTCAGTTTCATCTTATTTCAGCTTAGCATCTCAGTTTTTGACAGGGCTGCTATGTTTGCATCGTGACTGGATACTGTGAAGGTGGCGATATGTGAGTGTTGCATGCTGGTTTAAGCTAGCTTTTCTACTGGTAATCTGATGACCCTTTTTTCTCACTACGTTTCTGTTTGACAGGGCTGAATTGATGAAGAAAGCAAATGGGACATACTTCCCAGAGGAGGTTGTTATTATTGGGCCCCTTTTTAACGCACAGAGAACTTTATTTTTTAAAAAAATCTGTTCTAACTGTTGTGAATATCCTGCAGAAACTGCTGAAATGGTTCGCTCAACTGGCACTAGCTGTTGACTACTTGCATTCAAATTTTGTTTTGCATCGGGATCTCAAGGTATGCGACGAGGAATTGTGATGCTATCAGTTCATCAAGCATCAAGCAGATTTTAATCCTGTACAGCCTCTCTTCTTTTTTTGCAGTGCTCAAACATATTTCTCACCAAAGAACAGGACATTCGCCTTGGTTAGCCTTCCCATGCTAATTCAAATACCATAACTGTGTTTTGCCATTTGTACTGTGCAATGCAATATTTTTATGGTTTTAATATCTTTTTCTTGCAGGAGATTTTGGCCTGGCCAAGACTTTAAAAGCAGATGATTTAGCCTCTTCGGTATTCCTTTTCTCTTATTTATTTTTTTAGGTAGTACAAAATTTTCCTTTATGTTCTGTCTGTATCTCTTTTGAAATCCTGCATGAAAAATGGACCACATATTTGACTAATCCTTGTATGTTCTACTGTCATTTTGTTGTCTTGTCGGTTATCAGAATCTTATGTTCTAGAATGATGCTTCTTAGGTTGTGGGAACACCCAATTACATGTGCCCGGAGTTGCTTGCAGACATTCCTTATGGATTCAAGTCAGATATATGGTCTCTTGGTACTGTCATCTTACTTATGTAGAGATATTTAAATGAATTGATGTTAGGTGTCTATTTTAACTGATATATGTCTGTACAGGATGCTGCATGTATGAGATGGCTGCTCATCGACCTGCTTTCAAGGCTTTTGTGAGTTTTTATTTGGCTTATACTGCTTGCATCACTACCATATTTAACACTAGCTTGTATTCAGAGATGATTTAGACATTTAGTATTTGTCTGCCAGTGGATGATGCCTTCATTGTCAACCTGGCTTCAGGTCCTATTTCCAATTATGCTTCGTGGTCTGCCACATCCTTTGTGGAGAGCAAATGATAAACACATCCATCTATGATGTATAACCAATCAAGTAGGAAAATGACCATGTGTCACCACAGATTGATAGAATATAAGAAGCACTAACTGATGCAGAAAGCCCCTAAGCTGCCTAGTGGAAGGAACTGACCATAACCTTTGAAATAAATCGAGCTATTGGCTATGTGTGTTGCTATCGAAAATGAAAGATAAACTAGAGCACCAGTTACACTTTTTAGTGGCTGTTCTAAATCGCGCAATATGTGAAGTATTTGGTTTTCAGAAATCAGAATTCAGCCTCTAGCCTTAGGGAAGAGTGATCGAGCATCTTCCATGGAGAGGTTGTGGCATAAGCATCTATGTCAAACAATTAGTTTCACTTCTATCACTTTCATTTAATTAATCACTAAAAAGACAAGAAGACAGAGAAATATTGACCTTTTAAGTCTTTACTGTGGTTCTGACAATTGGTAGACTTTTGTCGTTATTATGGGAATAAATAATGACTTTCAGAGATCTTCCTCTCCCTTGCTACTTCCCTCACCTCTTTATGTATTTGAGAGAATGGTAGGTTTATTTTTCATGAGCACTATATAAGAGAAGGGCAGGTTTATTTTCAGGTTCACTAACATATTGGGTCAAAGTTCTTCATGATCCATCCATCAAATTCATTTCTGGAATTCTGTGAATGAACTTTCAAAATGGTATTGAAAGAGGTCAGAGTTTGAATGCTTTGCATTTAAACCAATACATAGTGGACATGTCATTAGTTAGAAGTTTTGAATGATGTAAACATCAGTTCTTTGCAACTGAACAATATCAAATCACTAATGTGCCTCAACCTCATATCGCTCAGCCTTTACTATGTGATGGTGTTATTAATTCCTAATTTTAGAACTGTAGAAGTTCAGGTGAGCTTAAATTTCCTCCAAATTTCTTTCAGGATATGGCTGGACTTATAAGTAAGATAAATCGCTCCTCCATTGGTCCTTTGCCTACTTGCTATTCTTCATCTATGTAAGTACACCTGAACAATTCTTCACGACATATTTGTGATAAAATTATTAATATATATAGGTTTTCCTTCCAGCTTTGTTGTTCGAAAATGAGTTCAAGGTCGTATAGAGTTTTCTCATGTTCAAAAAAAATTATGATGAGTTTACCAGTATATAACTAGCCAAATATCCTTGAATGCAGGAAATCACTTATCAAAAGCATGTTGAGGAAGAGTCCTGAACATCGACCTACTGTAAGCTACTATATACACAGAGATACCTCCTGCAACTACTATCTCAGTTTGCTACCTACCTTTATAAGATTCTGAGAGTATTTGTCAAACTTTGTTAACAGGCATCTGAGATTCTAAAAAGTCCATACCTGCAACCTTATGTAAATCAATATCGTCCATTTGCTGATATATTACATCCTGGTCGATCGCCAGAGAAACCTGTCACCAGTTCACGGAGCAGTCAGAGAAGTATGTCAGGGAGCCAGTGTAGTAGCATTTCTGGCAGTGATTTGGACAGTATACAATCAAGTGAAAGAAACACATCAGGACCAGCTTTAAGTTCCAACAACACCGTTGATACTGAAGGTGCTGAGAGTACTGATCTTCAGAGCCATAAAGATACTGCTGGTCCTGAACTGGAGAGACAAGATTCATCTAAATCCGCACATTACAACCAGCATCCAAGACATGAGAATAAGCAACCAAAAATCATTAAGAAGATACTAACAACTCTAAGAGAGGAGAGCAAGTTCAGGGAAAGCAGTTCACCAGTAAGAGCTAGCCGCGTCAAGCTAAATTCACCCAGCAATAGGGAGCGATCATCTGACGACTCAAAGCACAGCGATATTTCCTGCAGTTCAAGGTCTAGTGAAGTGATGTCACATGAACCAGCAAGGTCAAGCTGTGAAGAACCGGTGAAACGGGGACAAGCATCTCCTCCCTTGAAACATTTGGTAAGGATCAATGTTTTTTTCTTGTGCTGAACCCAGTTTCCCATGTTGCTAACTTTTCTTCTGGTTCTATCTTGTAGTCACCAATTGTTGAGCATTCTCCGACGGTTAAAAATAGATTAGACGAGCGGCTACATCCAGACCTTGCCAATCAGTTTGGGGAAGATGTTGATGCAGCTGCAGGGAAGGCTAAGAACAAAACAGCACCGAGTTTTGTTAGATGCACAAGTATTCCTGCTCGGAGGCTAGGGGTAGCAAGTCCAAGCCGTCAGCACACTGGGATAAAACGAGCTCACAATAAAGCCATGGCAGAGCATGTAAAAAGTCCTTGCCGACCTCCCCCTAGTCCAAACAATGCTCTCGTGGAACTTCCAGGTTTTCCACTGATTCCTCCAAGTTATCTGGATGGTATTCAGAGAAAACCAGGCAATTCACGAGCGAAATCAGCTCCACCTAGGGCTGAAGCAACCAAGGAAGAAAGTGGCGCTTGCTCCAGTTCTACAGTAGGTTATGCTGAAAACACCAACCAGTCTGAACCATCAGAACCTGACTCACCAACCTACTTGGTCCCATCCTGCAAGTGTTCAATTACTGACACTACTATGCGAGGGCATGGCTTAACAACTAAAAGTTCAGAGGTCAAAACAACCAATTTACAGAAGAAAATGACTAGTGATGGTGACATTAGTCCAATATCAGCCATGGAGCCATCTTCTGATATTACTGAACAAGAGTTTATTCGCAAGGATGACGTGCCCTCCAGTAAGGTGGGTCAGGACAGTGACACAGTTACTGTACAACATGATGAAGACAAGTTCACAGTGCAGGAACTGCTTTCCTCAGTACCAGATGTTGCTTCCTTTGTTCCAACAACAAAAGGCATTGCTACAGACAGAGGATCATTTCCTAACCAGTCTTCAGAGAAATCATCAGCACCCCATCTAAATCCTCCAGTTGAGGATGACATACATGTCATAAGCCATAGAAGTTCCCATGTCAACTGTGAGCAGGCAGTAAAAGAAACAGGAGCACAGAGCCCTGACGTTGGCAAACTTCTTAACGTGGTAAGAGAAGAGAGAGATGTGAGAAGCATCCAGACAAACCTGGTACCTTCTGGATCTGTTGATACTGCTACACAGAAGCCGAGTGTCATAGAAGCTAACGCTACCATTGAGAAGTCGGCCAGTACAGATGTGATAAAACTGCCCACCATACCGGAACCGCCCAACGGGGTTAAGGAGGAAGCAGCTCCAGCTAAAGAAATACTAGATGTTACATCCTTCAGGCAGCGAGCTGAGGCTCTTGAAGGGCTCTTAGAGCTTTCTGCAGAGCTATTGGAACACAGCAGGCTGGAGGAACTTGCAATTGTTCTAAAGCCATTTGGGAAGGCCAAGGTGTCCCCTCGAGAAACGGCGATCTGGTTGGCTAAAAGTTTCAAAGGCATGATGAATGATGAAGCAAGCCGCAGTTCCATGTGAGTACACATAGCCTTTGCTCTTTTTTTTGGCTGCTTTCTGTTTGTTCTCTGAATCTGCAATGGTTATCTTGTTCATATCCCGCTTATTGAGTTCGTGTGAATCCCATGTTTCAATCTCGATAGTTCTCCATTCTTTACACATCATGTTGTAAATAGCCCAAACTTGTGACCAGAAAATAAGATATGCCAGAGATAATGTTACAATTTACACGGTTAAGTTAATGGAAATGCTACTTTGATCAAGTATCGCCTTTTCCTATGTTCTCTTCTGAAAATTACCCGAATTCTATTTTAAAAAAGTACAGGATGTGTAAATTGTAATGTGTCTACAGCTGTTGTCATTGTGTCAACTACTCTTAAAGCATCCCCTTAAGTATTTTGGTTACACTATATACCTATGTAATAGGCTGGATGTTGTATTCTGTACCTGTGCTGTTTTATTTCCTACTGCTGAACTGTCATCCTACAAGTATTCAAGTATTTTTACAGTACAGCTGTATAAGCGATGCTCTTGCAGTTGGGACCTGCTTCATTCTATTGACACTTTCTCTGTCACAGTTCTAGCCTTTTAAAAAAGAAAAAAGAAAAGCTGTAACTTTATTACCTGGTTACAGTTGCATCTCTATCTGTTGCGATCAGCTTTGCTATTAGCGCCAGTCGGTGTTCCCGCTGGCTGCCGTCGCTGGAGCAGGTAATGCTAGCAAGGCCAAATGTTAGGTATTGTGGTCTTCAAGGGAAAAAATGTTGAGTAATGTTGTCACTCGTCATTGGCCAGGAGCCAGGACTCATGAGCATACTGAGCAATTGCCGAAATTTTTTATTTCTATGAAGCATCAACATCAACAATGGATCCGAAGAGCCTCTCGAACATATCGTCAATCTCTTAGCCTGCAGATGTTATCATTTATCAGTATATCACAGTTCACACACTTGTCGTCAGCCTGGAACCAGGCAACCCTCTATATCTGTCGATCCTTTGGTGTCACCTCATCTCCCCGCAGCCATGAACCATCCACAGGAAGGAGTCGTCTATGGCTACAGCGAGCTCACCTACGTGTCCACCCCCGGCCCTCCACCGTATCCTCCGCCTCCGCCGCTGCCGCCGCCACCGCCCCCACGCGCGCACCTGAGCCTGTTCCGCATCCGGTCAGAGCCTTCATCGCCGTGTGCGTCTTCATCGGCGTCCTCGCGCTCCTCATCTGGCTCATCTACCGGCCCCGGACGATCCAGGTCGCCGTCGCCACCGCGACGCTCGCCCGCTTCGAGCTCAGCACCACCGCGCCGTTCACCCCGGTGCTGTCCTACAACCTCACCGCGGTGCTGGCCGTCTCGAACCCCAACCGGCGCATGTCCATCCACTACGACCAGGTCCAGGCGCTGGGGTTCTACCAGGACGAGCACTTCGGCAGCGCCGCGCTGCCGGTGTCGTTCCAGGGCACGAGGCGCGCCGACGCGGCGCCGGCCGTGCTCGCGGGCAGGCTCGCCGTGGACCTCGACGTCGGCGCGTTCCGTGAGGACAACGGCACAAGAGTGTTCCCCGTGGACCTGTGGGTGGACAGGCTCGTCCGTTACAAGTTCGGCGAGCTGACCACCACCATGGGGAGGAGCACGCTGACGGTGAGGTGCCGTCTGGCGCTGGAGCTGATGGTGGCGTCGGGTTGGGTCGATTGTACTGTCATCGACTACTAATCTCTCGATTAGAGCCGTTCGTTGTCGTGGGTAAAAAGGGTAGAAGGGAAGGTGGAGAATCGGCCCGGGTCCAAATGACCCAACTTTTTCTTAGGATTTAGGTTGTGGGCCGTATAGGAAGCGCTGTAGGCTTGAGCTGGGTCAGTGGGCCGGACTCTTTGGAACCACAGGACCGAAACAAGAAGTAAAGAGCATGTACGGGCCCAAACAAAGCCTGGAACAGCTATTCATCGGCTCCCCGCGGCGTGTTCTTTTTTTTTTTCTGAAAGTTTACCGCGGCGTTTGATTTTGCAGAATGTAGACCGTCAGCATCCTCTCTTTTTTATCGCAAGTCAGCATCCCTTTTGATTTGCCCGCACACAGCTTTTCCCTCGAGCAAATCTGCGTACTATACTCTTCAGCCTATAACTTACTCCTGAAGTTGTACGAGTAGGCAGCACCACACCTGAAGTTGCCCACTGAACCAATATTTGGCCTGGAATATGGCAGAAGTCCATGGACGAAGATGTCAAGATTTGCGATCAAGTGGCAATCGAGCATTGGCTACGCGTAAGCGTGGACAAGCGATTGGGAACGAGGAAACGGAGAACGTGGAGAACCGGAAGAAGATGCTGAACGAGGAAGAAGATAGCATAGAATTTTCCCGCTCTGGGTTCTCACACTATGCTGCTTAATATTACCTACTCCCTTCATTTCAAATCGTAAGTTATTTTAAATTTTTTGGAGACTTAAACTATTTTATGTTTGACCTCAATGATAAAATGCATTACAAATACTTATGACATCAGATAGATATTATAAAAATATATTTAATAAAAAACTAATGGTATTTAATTGATATCATAAATGTTAGAATTAACTTAGTCAAATTTGAGATGTTTTATGAACTAAACGTAGCTTAATCGGTTAGGTTTCCTTGTGGTGAAACATGTCATCTAGGTTCGAGTCCCTGACTTGTCACGGATGTCATATTTTTTGGATTTATTCGGGATTTAAAACCGGCACTATTTTTCCAGTGATGAGTTTATGTGTGTTTGTAGAGGCAAATGTATGGCTACGTTTGCACTGATGTTTCGCAAAAGAAAATTGAGATGTTTTGACCTCTTCAAAAAGAAATTAGAATAACATACAATTTATGATGCAAGGAGTAATATTGTAATATGTTGCGCGTACGCGGTCTGGTTTCGGCCAAAACGCGGCCGGTAGAAGAACATTGGTATTTTCGCCGAAGCTGACATTTCTGGCTCCCTTTCACACGGAACATAAGCTACTGGTACAAGTTTGCCGCAAACTTAGCTATAAAACAAAAGCGACGAGTCGTAGTCGTAGCAACGGAAAAACCAGACGCGTCTCGAACTCTGAAAAAACGAAACGCGCTTCCATTGCAAAGTCTCTCGTTGCACTTGCACCGTGTTTGCCATCAGCCCATCTCAAACCTTGCGTATAAATACCACCGGATAGATTGTGTCTCTATCCATCACAAGCACGAACTACTCGGCACCGATCAATCACCAATCTCAAGCAAAATTCTGCACTTCACGCACCTGTATTTGGCAGCGAAATGGCGACCTACGACGACAAGCAGCAGCCGCCGCCGCAGCCTCACCTGAACGCCGGGTTCTACGGCCCGGCGATCCCTCCGCCGCAGCCGGCGTACTACCCTCCTCCACCCCCCGCCCCGCGCCGCCGTCCGCTCAGCGTCCTCTTCAAGGTCCTGGCCCTGGTCGCCATCGCGCTGGGCGCGGCCATCCTGATCCTCTGGCTCATCTACCGCCCGGACACCATCAAGGCCTACGCCAACTCCGCCGCGCTCTCCCGCTTCGACCTCGGCGTCGGCAAAGCCAACGGCGGCGGCGACCTCCTCCAGTACAACCTCACCGTGAACATCCGGCTGCGGAACCCCAACCGGTTCGGGATCCGCTACGACTACGCGGAGGCGCGGGCGCTCTACGACGGCGACCGGTTCGGGTTCGACCCGCTGCAGCCGTTCGACCTGGGCAGCAAGAGCGACACCAGGATCACGGCCACGTTCAGCGGCTCGGCGGTGATGGA
Source organism: Alloteropsis semialata (assembly GCA_004135705.1). Taxonomy (NCBI): domain Eukaryota; kingdom Viridiplantae; phylum Streptophyta; class Magnoliopsida; order Poales; family Poaceae; genus Alloteropsis; species Alloteropsis semialata. The sequence goes on from CM014274.1 coordinate 8,905,824, forward strand.
CGACGCCGACCTGCGCCGCACGTACGGGAGGGAGAACGGGGAGGGGTTCTACTACATCAACGTGAGGGTGTACTCGGACCTGAGCTACAGGGTTAGGGTCTTCCGCCGGCACTATTACAGGAGGAAGATCAGCTGCGTGCTGCGGCTGCCGGTGCCCGCCGGCGGCGGCAACGCGAACGCCACGGCGATGACAACCCTGGGGACGAGGTGCGACGTCGACTACTGATCCTTGCCTATTGTCCAAACGGCAGCATCATATAGCTTTTACATTTAGAATCTTTGTTTGCCGGTGCCGGTCGGAGATAATTCTGGACTTCTAGTGGTGACAATTTCTATGCTTGACCAGCAGTTTGTAAATGTCGTTTGGCTCGCATGCTCATTCTTTTGTTTTTTATATGCACAATAAACATGTTGCCACGCGCTGTTATGTTACTTATGTACCGCGCCGTGCCACGTCGCGTTGCCGATGTTAGGCTGTTTGTTTGGCTTATCGGCCACCAGCCAGCCGTACTTCAGTCTCACAATAAATTAGCACCAGCCACCAGCCAGTCAGCAGTACTTCAGTCTCACAACAAATCAGTACCAGCCACCAGCCAACCGAACATGTTGTTCCATCCAGTTTGTGCTCGTTGGGAGCTCGCCCATGTAGTAATTGCGCGCTGTTATGTTACTTATGCTTACCCTGGTCACGAGACAGGGGCACGGTGTTCCCCGTGAACCCGTGGACCCGTGGGAAGTATTCGATCACCATGGTGGAGAGTGCCACCTGGTGCCGAAGTTGATGGTTGGCTTCCGGTTGGGTGGTTGTTTATTGTATTTTGAGCATTTTTTTTTTGAAAAAACCGGGTTGTATTTTATATTAATAGATCACATGAAACTTTCAAACTTCACTATTTATCAAAGAGAATCTTACATGCATGGAGTATTAAACGTGTGTTAATGACAAAACCCATTCCATAACCCCGGTAACTTTGCGAGACGAATCTAATGAGCCTAATTTGGCCATGATTAGACAACGTCGTGCTACAGTAAACAATCTCTAATGACGGATTAATTAGGCTTAATAGATTCGTCTCGCGATTTTCCGTCCATCCGTGTATTTAGTTTTATAATTAGATCATGTTTAGTTCTCCTAATCTTCAATTTAGAATTGAAAACTTTCTTTCACAAACTTACAACTTCAAACTAAACCGGCCCAAAAGTTTACAGCCATTGCTTACAAGAACACCCCTCAAAAAGGAGAAATTACACCCAGGTCCTTGTAGCACATTACCGGTCGTCTTCACTGCTGGTCGCCGGAGTCGCCGCCCAACGCCGCACCCCTGAAAGAGGACGCCGTTGAACTTGCGTCTTGAAGCCGAGCTCCAACTCGACGAAGACACTTCCGAAGAAGCCACATAGGTTTTGAAGCCATGCTTGGCACCATTTGGCACATCGAATGCATCGATGCACACTTGAACCGTTGAATGCCCAGACAATCTCTCGCCGAGAGAACAGAGATCTGACGCCTCAAGGATTGCAGGCAACCCCAAAGGAACCAGCAAAGAAAAACTCCAACCCGATTCCCCGCAGTAGGAGTACATATACCTCACAGATCCATCTTCAACGCCCGCGCCGCCACCATCGCCGACACCAAAAATGCTCTGGAGGGATAGAAACACCGGCAGCGCGACCATCGGCCGGCCACCGGGAGACCTACCTTACTGTATAGGTAATATACAAAAGGGAAAAAACAGATCCGCCGCCGATTCAGTCGATTCCCCTATTCCTCCGTCGCCGGCGAGGACGGCAGAGGCAAGGAAATCGACGAATCGGCGGAGGAGACGAAATCGCTCTCGAGTCGCCTGTCTGTACTGTAGAGACTAGAAGGACCGAGAGGACCCCTTGAGACGAAATCATTTTGAGCATCTTCTGATGACTCGAGTTCAGGGGAGAAGAGGATGGTCTCCAATCGGGCTGTGGCCCATGGGGCATGTCAAAAAAGACCCAGCTCTCTGTACTGTTGTGACTTTACTCCGTGGGCCGGTTTGGGCAGGATAAGCCGCTTGGACTCCTTGAGAATCGTAGGGGCCCAAAGTCGAAACAGCATGTACAGGCCCAAAATAGGTTTGGAACGGACTTTCAATTTTCAAATCAAGCGGGTGACGGGCTGATGGCTGCGTCTGATAGTTGAGCTCGAGTTAGGTGTTATCACGCCTCTGACCTCTTATCCTCCAGCAAAGCTACGCATGCTCAGCATACGACTAGTCCTAGTAGGCACAACCGCACAACACCTCAAGTTGTTTGTGCATGCAAACATTGTGTCACTTAAGGATAAAAACGATTAGAAACGGTTGAAAACGGTATTACAAATTTACGTAAATGTAGAAAACAAAAATAGTATGGTCGAGATTTTTTCATATTTTATCAAATGAATAAATCAAAATATTATACATTATGATAAATAAATAGTTGAAAATAACATTTTTTATATTTTGGAAAAAAAGAGAATTGTACGGAATACGAAATCAGTCGGTACGAGATTTTTTCCAATCATTTTTAACCCTAGTGCCACTGACACTTCGGGGCAAGGACAGATCTAGAACGTGAAGATGGGAGCCTCTCTAATTCTTTCTCTCTTCTTCACGCTCGCCTAACTCTTCTTGCTCATCTCTCTTCTTCCTCTTCTTCATCCATGGCTACAATTTCAAGCGGGAGGCTTGAGGGCTCCATAGGCTGCATGGGTACGGGGGCTCGTGCCCCTCCCCAGTCCCCACGCACCCACGGTCCCACGCTTGGTCAAAATTGGCGATCCCGTAGAGGCAGGCAATGCCCGCTCGCTAAAAGCCTAGCATGTCAGCTCTTCTCGGACTGACTTTTCAACGGCACTACGGCAGAGTGGCAGACGCCATAAGGCTGTCCGCACTCGTCGTCCCCTAAATGCATCCTCTAAAAGGAATATCCTATCCTGGTCATCGAGATTCCGTACTCTAAACCAACTTCTCCCGCACCCGTCATACTCCAAATCACATACTTTATCCCAACTCTACTATATTTTATCCATCTATCCCAACTACTATATCATCTCTTTTCTCACCTTTTTTTTCTTTTCTTTATAAATTTTATCAAAATATATCCATCTGAGATCTTGTTTTGAAGAATTTATTGCAACGAATTTAATGGTGCAATCGGAATTTAATTTGGTTTTTTGGTTTGTGAGTTATAACATTTTTTAGTTAGTTGAGGACGTGGGGCCCGCCACTCTCTCTCCTCTCTCTCCGCGCGCAGGCTGCCGATCGCGCTTCCGCGGAGACGCTGCCTGTGCCGTATCCTCGATCGATCCTTTGTTTACCGGACTTTTACAGGACACCGCTGCGGACGAATTTCCGGTACGTCCGTCCTGAAGGACGGCGTCGAGGACACCGCTGCGGTCAGCCTAATTCACCTCCTCGTTCGTTGCTCTCCCGCGCCGCTTGAACGGATCAGTGCCCTTTCCAGTCCAAGAACGCCTGCGCCACTTGCACGAACACTACAACGGCCTAAATTTCCCGTAAGATCCTTACAACAACTCACCGCATTTCTATCCACTTCCTCTACCTCCAGTCCTCCACCTATCTACATGAATACATAGCTGATCATCTCGTCAGGAGCCCTTGTAGTTGTTCGTCAATCCCAAACTGTAGATCGCCATGGCCAGCCACGAGCACAAGATCGACCACCTCGACCAACCCTACTACGGCCCGCCCATCCCTCCCGCGGCACCGGAGTCCGGCGGCGGCGGCGTCCACCGGCCATCGGGCCGCGACACGTACGCGCTCGTCTGCCGCGCCTTCCGCGCGCTCACGCTCGTGCTCATCGCGCTCGGCGTCGTGGCGCTGGTGCTCTGGCTCGTCTACCAGCCCAGCAGCCTCAAGGCCTACGTCGACTCCGCGCAGCTCACCCGCTTCGACCTCGCCGACAACGGCACCCGGCTGCGGTACAACCTCACCGTCGGCGTGCGCATCCGCAACCCGAACCGGAAGCAGGCCGTACTGTACCGGCGGCTGGAGGCCGTCGCGCTCTACGGCGGCGAGCCGTTCGGGTACGCGGGGCTCCCGCGGACGCGGCAGCCGCGCAAGAGCACGGTGGAGGTGCGGCCCAGCTTCCACGGCCAGGGGGCCGCCGTCTCCGCCGCGGCGGCGGCGTTGTTCGGCAGGGAGAAGGCGGAGGGGTTCTTCGGCATCAGCGTGAAGCTTCACACGAGGGTGCGGCTGAAGGCGATCCTCGTGAACAGCGTCGAGTACAGGCCGGACGTGGACTGCCGCATCAGGGTCCCCGACCCCAGCAACGCGACGGCGGTGGCGCAGGGGTTCACGCCGACGCAGTGCCATGTCGACGACTTCTCGTGACGCGGCACAGAAGCAAGCAAAGCTTCGAGCAATAAGTTTCAGACGTCACGCCGATGACGAGTTGATCAATTCGTTTGGTTGACATGAATACATGATGCATTTTTCAATCTTTGCTAATCTTTTTCTTTAGCCGAGGCTAACTAGGAATATATAGGGGGTGTTTAAATCCGATAAATTGATGAAAAGTGATGAAAAGTTTATGCATTGGACCGCGTGCACAGAGAGAATAAATGAACTGATACGGTTCTCAAGATGAAAACTTTATGCAAACTTGCCAAAATTGAACACGCCCATAAACATGTTGTATAGACATGAGCTGAACATGTTTTCCTTTAGGCAGAGCACAGAGACTTCACTATTCATCTAACTTCACTATTCATAAAAGAGAATCTTACATGCATGGAGTATTAAACGTGAGTTAATGACAAAACCCATTCCATAACCCCCTAACTTTACGAGACGAATCTAATGAGTCTAATTTGGCCATGATTAGACAACGTCGTGCTACAGTAAACAATCTCTAATGACGGATTAATTAGGCTTAATAGATTCGTCTCGCGATTTCCGTCCATCCGTGTAATTAGTTTTATAATTAGATCGTGTTTAGTCCTCTTAATCTTAGATTTATAATTGCTACAGTAAAATTGCAACCAAGTTGCGCGAACTAAACAAGGCTTTATTTCGTAGTTCTGGAAGGAAGATCTGTTGATCAGCAATTACAATTTCCAAGACTTTCCATGTACTTTCCTACTACGCCTTTACGCTGTCAAGGCTTGATGGCTGGCGCACTGAATTTTTGACGTGTGGTGCATGCACCTACCATGCATTTCAGCGCACAAGTCAAGCACGATCCAACGGATAGTAAAGGCAAGTTTAGTTCCATGAGAAAGTTTACGAAATTTAGGTCACTCCCAATGGGAGTTTCATTGGGTCTTCATGCACATTAAATGACATGCCACATAGGATATTTTGATGACATGGCATAGAAGTAAAGAAGAAAGAGAAGGAACCAGTTTCATCTAGATGAAACCCCTTATGCACAGTTTTCAACTCTCATTGAGTCATAGAATTAAATGTTAGGGGAGCCTAGGAAACAACAAAGATGAAACTATCCATTGTAGGATAAGTTTTATCCATAGTTTCATTTCTATTTTGTTGATGTGGCACCTTGGAAACAACAAAATGAAACCCTCCATTGGGATTGGCCTTACTGTAGCAATTTTAAACCGAAGATTAGGAGAACTAAACATGATTTAAATATAAAACTAATTACACGGATGGACGGGAGATCGCGAGACAAATCTATTAAGCCTAATTAATCTGTCATTAGAGATTATTTACTGTAGCACGATGTTGTCTAATCATGGCCTAATTAGATTCATTAGATTCGTCTCGCAAAGTTACCCGGAGGTTATGAAATAGGTTTTATCATTAATCCATGTTTAATACCTTTAATTAGTGTCCTAACATTTGATGTGACGGGTGAATAGTAAAAAGTTGTGAAACTTTTCTCAACTAAAATGGGCCAATTTCTCGACCATGGTGCGTTTTTTCCTCGTACACACATTGCACGTTTAGAAATGGCTTAAAATGTTTCCGAATGGTTAAAAATTCAAATAGGACACGACACGAGGTTAATGTTACTAGTAAAAAAGTAATATTTTTACATCTGAAACAATATTTTTAGTAAACTAATATTTTTATACAAAAATTAGTACTCAAAGTGTTCTCTTGTAGGCTCTGTTAATATCACGTTATATTTTGTAACCGGAGTGAGTATCAAACAAGCATAATAATCACAATATTAGCGAGTGTACCAGCCATAGCCTGCACCCTGCTCGTAACTGTGGCGCTGTTTAGATTCGCAAAAAGGCACCAAGGCCCTGTTTAGTTCCCACCTTAAACTTCACTATTCATCAAACTTCACTATTCATCAAAGGAATCTTACATGCATGGAGTATTAAACGTGTGTTAATGACAAAACCCATTCCATAACCCCCCGGTAACTTTGCGAGACGAATCTAATGAGCCTAATTTGGCCATGATTAGACAACGTCGTGCTACAGTAAACAATCTCTAATGACAGATTAATTAGGCTTAATAGATTCGTCTCGCGATTTCCCGTCCATCCGTGTAATTAGTTTTATAATTAGATCATGTTTAGTCCTCCTAATCTTAGATTTAGAATTGCTACAGTAAAGTTCGCAAACTTTTTTCCCGAACTAAACAGGCAATCAAAAGGCAACGCATTGAACTACGTGCCCTCTCTCTACTTTTTCAATTCTCAATGCATCTCCAATCATTGAATTCAATCGAATTCATCCAATCTAAACAAGACTGTAGGATACTAGAACACTATGTTAGACAAATTCATTCATGTACAAATATTTTACTGCTATGTGTTCTACATGATGTTCTACAAGAATGATACATACTGTACTTGGCAATAGATCGATTAGCTAACTGTTACTGCTCACGAATCCGCAGCAACCAGCAACGCAAGAAAGTACAAATCTAAGTACCATGGTGTTGGTGTTGAGCCTTAACTTGCGCCGCCATGGAAGCCGTCTCGAGAGCCCGAGCCCGGGCCTCCCGGCGGTCGGGCGACGCCGGCGGCGTGCAGAACGCGGGCGTCGTGGCCGCCGTCGTGCCGCCCTTCTCCGTCCCTTCGTCTATCGTGGACAGGGACCTCGTGGGCCCACCGAAGATCTTCTTCCACCGCGCGATCTCGCACTCGTCGGGCTCCACGTCGTCCGCCGCGGGGGCCTCGCTCTCCCCGTGCTCCCGCGGCACCCGCCGCCGGCTCCTCTCCATGGACGGCGGCCTCACGGCGCGGCGCTGCCTGTCGTCCTGCAAGCAGACGTCGAACAGGACGAAGCCGCCGCGGGAGGACGCGGGGACGGCGTCGCGGCGCCCCCACCAGTGCCGGAGGATAATTGCGCCGAGCAGGAGGAAGAACAGGGACGCCAGGGCGGCCGTGAACGCCACGGCGACCGCCGTGCCAGCGTCCATCGTCTTGCCCGCGACTGTTCGGAGGCCGCGGCATGCGAGCAAATGTACTCCGATCAGCGGCGACAAGTATTCAGAACGCCTGGACGAGGCAAGTCTTCGCCGGTCGTTCAACTCCAAAAACTGGCAGCGACGGCGACAGCGCCAGGCTCCGGAAACCTGACCGCCAGACCGGTGACATTGCCTGGCCGCTTATTTGTGTCGTTCGTCGGGTACTGGACATCTCTCTGCTAGGGAATTTTATCGACAATTCGTTGATTTCGACATTTGAGGGTGTTTTTGAGAGAGAGGTCCATACGTTTCTTCTTGTTGGTTTGTGGCGCTTTTCTTCTCGTACTTCTCCCCTGAGAACGGTGCTGCCGGCTTGCCGTTGCCGTCAAGGGGCGGCAGGTTCGGATTGCTCCAGTACACTGTACTGTACATCTCGACCAACAATTCGTGGACTCGAGACGAGGTACAATTTCTGAGCAACTTCCAGAGCAGATACTGCAAGTTTAGTCTGCAGCCAAGAGCAGTAGAGGCAGGCAGACGGCGAGGGAGCTTTTTTTTATTTTAATTTTTTTTTACGAATTTTCAAAAACAACTCCCGGTGACAGATTTTGCAAATCTGTCACCCAACCGCCGTATCATATAGCGCCATATGATAAGGCGGTAAGAACCCGCAACCGCCAAATCAAAAGGCGGCTACAAAAACCGCCAATTGAAATGGCGGTTAGCTACAGTACGGTGCGGTACAGTAAGCAACCGCCGTTTCATTTTGCGGTTAGCTACAGTACCCGCGTGGTGCTACAGTAGCCACGCGGTACTGTAAAATACCCGCGTGGTACTGTAGCAACCGCGACCGTTTCCTTCCTTTTATATTAAAAAAATCATAACTTTTTCATATGAACTTGAATGGAGCTAAAATTTATACGAAAATTGTAGATCTCGACAAGATCTACAACTTTGTAGTTCAAACTTTTTTATTTGAAATCATCTTCATGTTCAAATAATCCACACAATATTCATATCTAAAATTTGAATTTTAGATCTGAACATTGTCTCGATTATTTGAGCACCAAAATTATTCGTAATGAAAAAAGTTTGAACAACAAAGTTATAGATCGAGCTCTACAATTTTCATATGAAGCTTATCTCCACCCGAATTCATATGAAAAAGTTATAATTTTTTGATGATATGCGCGTGAGCAGCAGCACAGTACAGTAACTATTTGCTAATGATGGATCAATTAGTCTTAATAGATTCGTATCGCGAATTACCCCAGGACTTTTGCAATTAGTTTTATAATTAGCCCATGTTTAATCCTCTAATTACCATATAAAAATTTAATGTGATAAAAACTAAATTTTAGTCAAGGATCCAAACAGTCTCTAAGATTTGCTCATGGATTCAGTTCGAAAAAGAATATATATGTATATATGCGGCTCGTGTATGGATCGTGACTCGCGAGACAGCCTTGAAGCGTCTGACCCAAGAGGGATTGATTGAAATGTTCGGTCCGTGACGACAATTAGGCATGGCACGGGTGGAGCCCACTCTGGCATGCGTCTCCGATCGACGGCAGTAGCCCGGCCGACGTTGAGGATTGAGGAATAATGCAAGCAATTTGGCATTCTCATTCCTTGCAAGCAAATAAAAGGATCTATGATTCTAATAGAAATAGTACTGGAATCTGAATGGCTCCTGCACGATGCAAATCGACGGGTTTATATACATGAAAATGCAACAGCAACAAAAGTCTGCGTTGCGTCGCTGTCTATCATAAAAAAATTATAACTTTTTCATATGAATTCGGTTGGAGATAAGCTTCATATAAAACTTGTAGAGCTCGATGAGATCTATAACTTTGTTGTTCAAACTTTTTTCATTGCGAATAATTTTGGTGCTCAAATAATCGAAACAATGTTCAGATCTAAAATTCAAATTTTAGATACGAATATTGTGTGGATTATTTGAACATGAAGATGATTTGAAATGAAAAAAGTTTGAACTATAAAGTTGTAGATCTCGTCGAGATCTACAATTTTCGTATAAATTTTAGCTCTATTCAAGTTCATATGAAAAAGTTATGATTTTTTTAACAGAAAAGGAAGAAAACGGTCGCGGTTGATACAGTACCACACGGGTACTGTAGCACCGCGCGGGTACTGTAGCTAACCCATTTCATTTGGCGGTTTTTGTAGCCGCTTTTTGATTTGGCGGTTGCGGGTTCTTAAAATCTGTCACTCCGTCACTTCAAAATCTGTCACTCGGGAGTTGTTTTTGAAAATTCGTAAAAAAAATTAAAATAAAAAAATTCGCAAAGGCAAGTAGGCAACTGCGGAAGGACCCTTGGGCCTCGGCTATCCACCTTTGTCCACGTGCGATTGGAATAACTGGAATCGCACGGCCCAAAATCAGCAGCAAGCGGCCTAATTGCTGGCAGCGCCAGTATATGGGCCTTAAGCCTACCCAAAAAGCTCAGCGCAGCAGGCCTGACGAAAACAGCAGCACGCAGCCCATAGCCAATTATATTCAATTTTTGAAATATAATCAATTTGAGTATATTGGATAAACGATTTACAAACTACGGTCATTTAAATTTTGATAAGCCAAAATGCAAAGCATTAGACACATCCATTTAAAAAATGACATGTCATTAAAATAGGGCGTGACAGCCTAGCCAAAAGGTGGGCATACAATTTTGCCGCCCAAAATTTGCCAAGCTACTCTATACAAAAGCATTGTCGAGCTAAATATTATTATTTACCTCGATCAAAGGAATACTAAATACCCGCAAAAAAAAGGAATACTAAATTACCTTTGCAGGGCTAAAAGCCTAAAATGGTTTGGCTCCATTAGACCGGCCATAAACCAAATGTGCTCTAAAATGACACTTTGGTTAATTAATAAAATATATGTGTTTCGCAAATGCTTATCGTAATTAGTAATCATGCATTATAAATCCATATAAAATTCTAGATTGTACGTATTACTTAATGCTAACTAGGATTTGACCGGACTTGTATTCGTGATGGAGGGGGTGTTTAGATGGGTGAAAAGGGTGAAAAGTTTATGTATTGAACCACGTGCACAGAGAAAAAAATACATTGAATCACGTGCATTATGTAAACTTTATGCATTTCGGGATGAACTAAACACCCCCGCCCTCAGTCCCATTGTCTAGAACGCGAATTTGAGCTTGTGGTTGTAGGGCCGGTCTTCAGAGAAGCAGACTACGCTTTTGTGACATCGTTTCTGCTTGAGGGTTGTTATTACCGCCGCCTTAATTGAGATTTACCTTTGATTTGACCTGCCGACGGATCGGCAACAGGCTTGCTGCTACGGCCCTGCAGATTCCTACGTACAAAACCACTCCGCTCGTATAGAGCCAGTCCACACAAGCGAGAAGCGACCCCAGAGCAGGGTTTTTTTTCCCGACCGTTACCGGTCCGGTTACCGCGGTAACCGCTGTTACCGGTCCGGACCGGTAGCGGTACCGGGCGGTAGCAAACCGGTTAAATTTAAAAATTTGAAATTTGAATTCAAAAAATGAAAAAATAGAGTAAAAATTTCAAAAAATACTTCAAGGTGCGTATAATCCAATGGTGTCAAAATTTTTCAAATATTTGTTCATTTAGTATTTTTGGCGGGCATTACAAATTAAAAAAAAAAAGAAAAAACCGGCCGGCCCATTTAGGGCCCAACGCCCCTAACACCTCCCCCGGTCCCCCCCCCCGCCCGCACGAACGGCCAGAGGCCTCTCCCTCGCCCTCCCGTGCTCGCTCGCTCTCCCTGACCCGCCGCGCGCCGCAACCGCCGCGCGCCGTCGGCCCGCCGCCCCCAGCCAGCGGTTGGCCGGGCGGTTGCGCCGGTTAGCCGGCCCGAGTGCGGATCTACCGTCTCCGGCCCGGGTAACCGCTCGGCGCGGCGGTAAACCGGCCCTAGCGGCGGTTGACCGCGGCGGTTGCGGCGGTTGGCCGGCCGACCGTTGAAGCTCAAGGTAAGAGCTATTTAATGTCTAGTATGAGCTATTTAGTGTTTAGGACTTTAGTATTTAGGCATATATAAGTTGCAAGAATTTAGGTATTATTTGATTTAGGTATATTGTGATTTAGGTATTATTTGATTTAGGTATATTGTGATTTAGGTGTATTGTGATTTAGGTATTATTTGATTTAGGTATATTGTGATTTAGGCTATTGTGATTTAGGTATGATTTGATATAGGTATGTTGTGATTTAGGTGTATTGTGATTTAGGTGTTGCAAGGTTTTAGGTGTATGGTCATTTAGGTATGTGTTGTGAACTTGTGATTGATATGTTTATGTTGGTTCCATGTTTGCAGATACAAAATGTCAGGCGGAGAGAAAGATATTGTATGGGAACACGGTGAAAATCTTTACCCCGGTTGGAGATGCAAATATTGTCATCAGTCCAAAGGAGGAGGTGGTTCCACTAGATTGAAACAACATTTGGCAGGGCGCGGGACCGAGGTCGTCCATTGTAGGAAGGTTCCAAAGGAGGTGCGTGAATACTTTCAGCGTGACATTGAAAGGGTTCAGAAGGCAACTGCTGACCGGGCTCGAGAGAGGTTGAGAAAGGAGAAGGTTGCAGCGGAGGGTAACTATCCCGGTGGAGATGAAAGATATGATGAGGAGGCTGAGCTGGAGCGTGCCCTGCACCAATCGAGAGCGGAAGAGGAGTTCCGTCGGGGGGTGCAACAGAGAGGAGGTGCATACGAGCATGGAGGGGGTAGTGGTTCGAGGGGAGGAAATCCGGTGCAGAGGATTCTTCGAAGGGCAACTTCGGGGAGGGAGACTCCTGGGGTTAGGGACTATAACTTGGCGGCGGGCATGAGAGGAACGACGCAGCCAAGGATTGACACAGGCTCCTGGACGCAGAAGGGTAAGAATGCAAAGGAAGCTATTGGGAAAGCTTGGTCAAAGTTTTTCCATATTGCGGGAGTACCTGGCAGACAGGCTGACAATCCATACTTTGTCAGCGCGGTCAGAGAGACTCAGAAGTGGGGTAAGTTTTTCTTTTCATGCGAATGACACCTATGCAACTGCATGTCTCTATCTAATCTCATGATTGCCATATGGTTGCAGGTGAAGGTATCGCGTCACCCACTGGACGGGATATTGATGGCAGGTACCTGGATCAAAACGAGCAAGACTTGAAGACTCAGTACGCAAAGTTTCAGCAAGAGTGGCCTCTCTTTGGCGTCACATTGATGTGCGATTCGTGGACTGGCCCGACGAGGATGAGTGTCATCAATTTTTTGATATATTGCAATGGGGTCACGTGGTTCCACAAGTCTATTGATGCGTCTAGAAAAACTCAAGATTCCGAATTTTTGCTCCAGGTAACCCCTTACCTAGTTCCTTTCAATCCGAATATGATTCAGATGTTGCTAAAGAATCTGTTGATGCGTCTGGAAACCGCTAAAGAATCTGTATATTTTACCAGGAGCTTATAAAGGTGGTGGAGGAGATTGGGCCAGAGCATATCGTTCATGTTATCACCGACAACGGCTCGAACTACAAGAAAGCATGCAGGGAGCTTTCCGATGTGTATGCACACATTGCTTGGACACCTTGTCTAGCACACACTGTCAATTTGATGTTAAAGGATATCGGTGCAAGGTATGAACATCAAGGTATGATCGATCAATGCAAGAAAATTTCAGCTTGGTTACACAATCATGGTCAGTTGAATCATATGATGAGGCAAGCGATCGGTGGTGAGTTGGTCAAGTGGAATGCAACTCGCTTTGGGACCAACTACATGTTCCTAGACAGCATATATCGGAAACGTGATCGTTTCATGCAGTGGATGGGATCTCCTGAATTTTTGCAGAGCAAATGGGCAAATACAAATATGGGTAGATTTACTCATGCCAGATTTGCAAGTATGGAGTGGTGGGATGGAATGAAATTTATCATTGACTCAGTTCAACCATTATACAAGTTGCTTCGCTTTGCTGATCAGGACAAGCGGCCCAACTTGTGCGAGGTGATTATGACCTTCCAGAATGTGAGACATGAAATGGAGTCTTTCTTCGGTCAAAATGTTTCCACGTGGAAAGAGTATGAAAAGCTTATGAACAGCAGGATGCAGAACGTCATCGTACAGACGTATGCGGCTCCAGGTAAGACTGTCACAAAAGTTTCTACTTTCATGTTCCATACACTTTATGCTAATTGGTGGTTTTTCCATTTTGCAGCTTCTGTCCTAAATCCGAGGTACGCCTATACGTATACTCCAACTTCAGAAATGTGGCGTACACTCAAGGATGCATTTCAGCGCATGACGGATATCCAGAGCGCCATCCAGGCATTGAACGAGGCTGAGATGTTTCGACAAAGGCGTGGCGAGTTTGCCACAGATTTGGCAATGAAAATGGCGCTTGACCCAAACACAACTGCATCTTCATGGTGGATGGTAAACGGCAACACCACTCCCAAGCTGCAGAGCCTTGCTTTGCGCTTGTTTCTCAATGTTGTTCGTCAAGTGGATGCGAGCGGAACTGGAGTACTTTTGCCTTGCTGCATACAAAGGTTCGCAATCGGTTCCATACACTGTCACAAAAGTTTCTACTTTCACGTTCCATACACTTTATGCTCATTGGCGGTATTTCCATTTCCAGGTTCGCAATCGGTTGTCGCACAAGAAACTGAACAAGCTTGTCTATGTCAACTACAACCTACGCCTGCGACTTGCGGATGTCGGCAACCCCGTGCGTGATGAAGGTGATTTCATTGACCAGCTGTCCCATCTTTCATTCTATGATGAGAAAAATCCGGTGCGAGAGTGGATGGAATATGGTAGATCAAACGGGGATCCAGTTCTGGACGAGGACGATGATGACGGAGACACCCCGCTCCCGTCCCATATTGTCACGGATCATATAAACCCATCAGACCTCCGGACTTCTACAGGGGATGATTGCATCAGTGATTGGGCACGTCGAAATGTGGGTGACACTCACCTAGGGAAGAGGAAGCACCACGTAGGGCCTACGAAGGGTGACCCGAAGCGCCAACGAGGACAGGCCACGGGAAAAGGCAAAGGCAAAACAACACTAGTGCTGAGCGACGACGACACTGATGATGGCGAGGGTGATGGTAGTCCACCGTATCAGGAGTCTCAGGATAGCAGCTCCGCTGATGATGATGATGATAGTGATGGCGGTGTTGGCGGCGGTGGTGGCGGCGGTGGTGGCGGTGGCGGTGCCGGTGGCAGTGGCGGTGGCGGTGCCGGTGGCAGTGGCGGTGGCGGTGCTGGTCTTCGTTTCACAGGTTTGAAGTGCATGCACGTATATATGCACATATGTTTTTCACTGTGAGTACTAATTATGCTATATGGTTGGTTGCAGGGGAGACTGAATTCACGCATGCTACTCAGGACGTTGACCATGGAGCACCGGAATCCCAGAGGAGAACGGTTCAACCGACGGATTACAACACTCCACACTTTCCACAGTACTCTTCTAGCTCATACAGCGATTCCTCCCAGTCCAGTTATCACTATCCTATACCTGATTTGAGCACGCAGCCACCGATGAGATGGGTGTACGAATGGGAAGACCCCCATTGGTACAATATGTTACTTCAGGAATGGCAGACGACATCGGCGTGGACGGGCCAAACTTGGCAAGAATACAAAGCTGAGCTGCTTCTAAGGCAAGGTTTGAATGTGATGTCCACCGCCGAGTACGAAATGGCTACGCAATACTACCGTTGATCTATTTATATGCACAACTATTATTTCTATGCACAATTATTATTATGAATCCATGTTTGTATCTATTTGTGGTCATTTTCTATTTCTATGTATAATTATTCAATTATCTCTCAACCGGCCGGCTAACCGGTCCAACCGGCCGTCTAACCGGTCCAACCGGCCGTTCTCCCGACCGACAGACCGCCCCAACGACCGACCGGTTAACCGCTATTACCGACCGGTTAGCCGTTATTACCGTCGGTTAACCGTTATTTTCCGTTTGTATGGCGCGTTTTGAATTTGGATTTGAATTTGTTCGGTTTTTACCGGTAACCGCGGTTAACCGACCGGTTAACCGCTACCGCCGGCCGGCGGTTACAAGTCACCGGTCGGTAAATAAAACCCTGCCCCAGAGTACACCCAAACTTGAATGCAATCACGTTGCAGTGCATGGCCGAGCTGAGAGCTCAAGCTACGCGCGCACACACTGTCCACACCTGTCAGTCCGTCACTTCAAAATCACAGCTATATCTGCATTCAGCTTGAAAAGATTAATCACTGGTGTGTGTCTATATATATATATATATATATATATATATATATATATATATATATGTCTTGTTTGGTTTTAGAGTGTAAAAGATTGCATGCAAAAGTTTGCACGTGTTTGGCAAAAAAATTTTAGCCAAAGTCAAAAATTGCTACATGCAAACACCATCTGTTCCACAAAACATGAAATTGCTAAGTGCACACAAACATATTCCAAACCATCATACATAACTTATTCCTTTGCAACAAAACTAATGTTGAACTAACACAAATGTTCATCAAACAAATATGCCGGCAGAACACACACAGTCTCAAGGTTCCCAGGGCAAACTTCATGTCGCAACAACAAATATTAACGACAATACTGACGCATTGTTGGCACAACGCATGGCACATACGACATAAAGTGCAGGTATCTCAACGACGCCTACCAGCCAACAAACATGCATATGCAATTTCATCGCGGACAGAATTCATGTTTACATCGTCTTCAACTTCATTGGCCTCACGCGTGTTCTCCTCATCATTCTCGGCTTCTTCGACCATTGTCATTCCTCCAAATGCCCCGGCCACAGCAAAGTCCACATCCTCATCATCATTTTTCAAAATAAAATTATGCAGCCCACAACATGCAAGAATAATTTCTGCTTGTGTACGCTCAGGATAGCTAGGGATGGCCAACAACATTCTCCACTTCATCTTCAGGACCCCGAATGACTGCTCTATGACCGACTTAAGTGAAGAATGTGCTTTGTTAAATACCTCATGTGTACCAGAAGGTCGTGGTCCCTGTCTCCATGCGGCTTGATGGTACTTGACCCCCCTGTATGGTGATAGATACCCCGGCCTGTTGGGGTACCCCGCATCCACCAGATAAAACTTCCCTGCATTGACATTGGCATTTTAACCAAGGCATAAGATATATGTTTTGCTGATAAACTGAAATCTTTTCTTCATTATATCAGAGAAATATATACTGGACTGAAGGAAAGCTTTGACTGTCTCAAGCACTAACAGATACTGGCTTACAAGACAAATAATGTAGAAATAAACCGAATCTCATTCTCATACACGAGACTTAGATCCAGAAAGTTTGCAGCATATATAGAACCAAATAGCTTTTTTAAAAAAATGCCTCCCATCTATGCTGCCATAAGCTCTAAACTCCAGCCCTGATAAATCTTATATATACAAGTAAAAGATATGATGTGGAAAGGATTACGTTCTATTTCCCATACTAGGAATGCTGAATATAATTGCTAAAACTTCAACAAAGCAATGTGTTCAGGCACAGCAAGACCACAGAATTTTCATGGTCATAAAATAAAACTATGTCACCAAAATCTCAAAATGGTGGAGACACAAGGTTTACAAATGAATACATATCTGCACTTAAGGCACCTGGAAAACTCCAGTAGGACTGAATACTGATTCATGATTTCAATATGATATCACAAGGTAGCACACCAAATGGTGTTCCAGGAGATAAGAGAAGGCTCACAACAAGACTACAAGAGGGTACAGCAACAATACATGAGGCCAAATGCATCTATATTATTTTTTCAGATAAAAGAAACATTTGAAGAAGTATTGCCCTGCCTCACTGCAGATGAATTGATCTACAAACTTGCAGGTTCCAGCCCATGGCCAACCAGTCCGACGGCATAAATATATCTTCTTGTACACTACTAAAACTTCACCTTTATGGTATTTTCTCTACGGGATGAATGGATGTATCATGGCTAGGATAGGTACCACGTCATAAGTTCAACATTTAATATGAATCCTAAACCTAACTGTAGTGTCAGTGTACCAACAAAATTGACTTCTGATTAGTGAAGAAATCAAGCAGTCTGAACTCTGGAGCTATTATTTACAGAGTTTGTTATGGCATATAGGATCTCATTCTAGTCATGTCATTCTGTGATGCAAAATGCTATACCTTTGGAACATGAATATCAGCTAATGTAGAACTTCGATCTTTTCTTGATTGTGACCGCCGGCTAATGCGTAACGCCCAGATTCAAGATCACATGAAAATGCATATGCAGTCAATATCTATACCACTGTTGGAGCAATAACTGTCACATTGCAACAATCAGCTTAACTTTTGATTTTTGGACAGAAGCAAGGTCAAAGAAAAGCATCATGCTAGTAAGCAACTTATTCAGTGCAAAGGCCACAGCCGGCCAAGATTCTCCAGAGCACAAATGTAATGGATAGTCAGCACTAGGAATAAAACTTTCTCACCACATCTTTCTGTCCTAATGCATTTTGTGTAATGGTATCTGAAGGGTTCATTCTATTAATTCTGCTTAAACTATCAGGTATGTAACTAGGTCGTTTCAGATATTAACATATTGACTAAAAGGACTGACAGAGAAGATCTAACTACATAATATTAAAGCTATACTTAAGGGTGAGGTAGAAAATTTGTGGTATCTTACAGAACCATATAACCTAAACACTGACATGAATTGAGATTGCCTCCACTGTCCTAACTGTTCGAAGGCATTATTCTATTGACAATAGTTATACTTCAGAAAGTATATTTAAAATACGGGATGTCAATAACTTACAGTCATAATCACCAGCATGGAGCAATGAAATAAAGTTTAAGCAGGTAAGCCAGATGTGGCCATAATTCTTGAATTCACATCAGCTTAACTTTTGATGTTTGGACAGAAGCATGGACACACAGAAGCACCATGCTAATAAGCAACTAATTCCGTGTAAAGTCCATGGTCGGCCAAGATTCTCCAGAGCACAAACGTAATGGATAGTCGGCTAGGAATAAAACTTCAGCTCATATCTTTCTGTCCTAATGCATTTTGTGTAATGGTATCTGAAGGGTTCATTCTATTAATTCTGCTTAAACTACCAGCTATAAATTGATTCCTGCACAGACACAGTAGTGAAGACAAGTATTCCTCTCAGGCCTCAGCACCTCAGCTTTATCATCAAAGCCCATTTTAGCTAGTTAGTTATGTTAAGTAGATAAACTCACTGCTAGACAAGTACTTTTCAGTTTTCAAGGAGCATAAACAATTAAAAACATAACACTCATCATCACAAATAACTACACTCCAATGCCATATAGCCGTCGCTACATAATATACATGTCCAAATAACTAGGGAACACTAGTAGAAGTGAACATAGCGATTTTCGACCTCAATTGGCCAACCAAGTTAGCAAATAATATACATGTCCAAGTTGTGCAAAGTGATGGCAGGCACTCACTGTAAGCGCTAGGAAGAGGATGCATCGGCATATGCGGGACGGATGCAGAGGGCCCAGCTTGCCAAGGCGCCGTGGAGGAGGTGGAATGCCGTGGTGGTTGTGCAGCGAACTATGGGCCGGCAATAGGTGTGCATTGGTAGAACCCAAGCGCCGGCGCAGACATGGCTCCAAATGGACCCGGTTGTGTTGGCGGAGCGCCGAAGTACCCGGAGTAGGGATTGGCCGGCGCATTGGGGCCGCCGCTGCCCGCAGCTGCGCTACTGGAGGCAGGGTCGTAATTGTTGACGTCGAAAGCGGGAACCCAAGTGGCGGCGGTGGCATGCCTCCGGCTGCCGGTGCTTGGCTCGGCCCACTGAAGTAGGGGTAGTAGCCGGCCGTGAACCAGGGGTCCGGCTGGGGGTAGTTGCCGCCGCCGTCATCCCCTCCACCGGCCATGGCAGCGCGCTGGGAAGGGTTGCGAACAGTGGGACGGTAGGAGGAATGGATGGTGTGAGGCGGATGAGGTTGAAGGCCGGAGGGGCGCAGCCAGCTGGGGGGAGCACAAGGATGGCAAGGTACCCGGAGGGGAGCACGCAACGCGACGGCAGGCCGAGGCAAAGGTCGGCGCAGTGGAAACAGGGAAGGGGAGGGCGGCCACTGGGGAGGGTTCACCGGGCCGACGCCGGATCCAGCTAAATGCAGTCCGCGCCGTGCTGCTGTGACGGAAGGTGGCCGGCGGGCACACCGGAGGAAGGCAGGCGGCGGGGGTTGCGGCGGAGGGGGGGCCGTTTCCCGGCGCGGCGGAGGTGGGGCCGAACACGGCCCGGCGGGCACACCCGGCGTAGGGGGGGCCGAACACGGCCCGGCCGGCGGCACACTGTTTCCCGGCCCGGCGGCCGCCGGTCCGGCCCCGACCATGAGTCCTCACCCGGGCGGCTTCTACGCCTGACGAATGGAACGCCGCCGCAGATCCCGTGTACTGACATTATTTAATACCCCTAATTAGTGGTCAAAGATGCATTTAATACCCTGAAAAATTTTTCAGGGGCCATCTCCCATACGCATGGATTAACTAATCCACGAGTAATCAAATCAAAATCACTCACCCGGATCGCTTTTTTAAAATCGCGGATGGCAGAAGGCGAGTGATTGGATTGGACTCTCTGCGCTGGACCTGGCAGAACGGCATTGGGATCGATTAGACCGGTCTTAAAACCTGAGGAGCGCAGCAGG
Source organism: Alloteropsis semialata (assembly GCA_004135705.1). NCBI lineage: Eukaryota > Viridiplantae > Streptophyta > Magnoliopsida > Poales > Poaceae > Alloteropsis > Alloteropsis semialata. The sequence goes on from CM014274.1 coordinate 8,925,909, forward strand.
GCCGGATTCGCGTGGGCGGGCGGAACCCGCCGTGCTCCCCGGCAGCGGCCGGCCTTGAAGCCGAAGACCAACGCAGCAAGCGCATCGAGCTCCGCAACCGACACCGCCATAAAACAACCACTTGCTCGAGATCAAGCGACCTGCGCAGATCGATCAATCCATCGCCCGTCCCGTACGATGCAGATGCGGTGGCAGCAGATGGAGGCTTCTATTCTATCCTCCGAATCCCTTCTCTGAACCTTCCCAGCTCCCAAGCATGCGCATTGCCTCTGACAGTCTGACTGGAGCCTTGGGAGGATCCTCTCTTTGACTTCTTTGAAACGGCGCAACTGGGTTATTCTATTATCAGCGCTAATCCGCGCCTAAACTAGCTGTGGACTAGCTGTTGTCCTGGCTCGGCTATGAGGCTGTCCGCACTCGTCGTCCTCTAAATGCATCCTCTAAAAGGAATATCCTGTCCTGGTCATCGAGATTCCGTACTCTAAACCAACTTCTCCCGCACCCGTCATACTTCAAATCACATACTCTATCCCAACTCTACTATATTTTATTCATCCATCCCAACTACCATATCATCTCTCTCCTCACCTTTTTTTCTTTTCTTTATGAATTTTATCAAAATATATCCATCTGAGATCTTGCTTTGAAGAATTTATTGCAACGAATTTAATGGTGCAATCGGAATTTAATTTGGCTTTTTGGTTTGTGAGTTATAACATTTTTTAGTTAGTTCAAAACGTGGGACCCGCCACTCTCTCTCTCCTCTCTCTCCGCGCGCGCTGTCCCGGACGCCTGTGCCGACCGCTGAAACAAGCGTACCGACGATCCATCCTTTTGGATACCGGAGGTTTACAGTATACCGCTGCAGCAGCATTTCCGGGACGTCGGTCCTGAAGGACGGCGCAGCGTACCCCGCTGCGGTCAGTCTGATACTGCTCGTACTAGTGGGTACTGCCTGGGTTAAAAATAACCGGGTCTTGTAGCTGGCAAATTCTTCTGGATCTGGGAATGATTAGCGATTCTTCAGCAGCGGGTGCAGCAGCTGCGGCCGAATCTCAGCGCATGTGACCATGATTAGCTTATTGATCCGCGTGTGTGCAACACATTTTTGAAGTGGCCAAACCAAATCTCACATGAAAATTAGAGAAGGAACTCGAACTTTTTTGCAAAGGAAGAAGGAGCACGAACTACACAGTGAAAGCGCATACAAAGAGTGTGAACGGCCCAAGGTGGATCTGCATGCTGCTGCGCCGGTGAGATTCACGAGCCGTATGCCCGTATCCAAGATCCCGTCCAGGCTTTCATGGCTTCTTTCAGGGCAGGAGCCGAGTGAGGAGCCCCATGGAAAGAAGCAAAAAAGGTGACCTCAACGTTAGCAGCAGATGCAGATGCAGATGCAGCACACGGCGCATATTCAGGCAAGGCTAATGCGAAGCCTAGGCCGGGGGCTAGCGAGGCAGCGCGCACTCCCGCAGAAGCCTAGCCAAAGCCTAGCCCGAGAGCGTGCGGTTCGAAGGCACATTATTGTTTCCCTCGAAGTGCACACGCGCGTGAGATGTGCATTTCATCAGTGTCACAGATTGTGCTCGAGGCCACGAGATCTCTCCTTTCCTTTCCTTTCTCTCATTTACATGCTCGTAGCCTGCCGACGTCGATCGATACATGGATGGATGCACGAAAGATGGAGTAGGTTTTCATGGCGATCGGCCATGGATGGCACTCGAGCACTGTTCCAGCTTTCTCTGAAGATACGCTCGCGAACAGGAGAGGGAAGAAAGCGAGAGCGAGCGGAGGAGACGCTGAAAGCTACAGAGCCACCAGCAGAGCAAGTACTGATGTGGCTGCTGCATGAGGCCATGAGGGGCCATGAGTGCGGTGCAGTGCAGCATCGTCGGGCCTGTGATGGTGCTTGCTGCAGCCTGCAGTTCAAACGCGTGGATCATCTGGCCGGAAATGCGCGTTGTGTGGAATCCACCGGAGGTCGGAGGATCTTGGGCGCAGTTTGCTTCCTCGTTTCATTCATTCGTGATTCGTCTACGCTCTTCTGCACGATCTCTGGGTTTTCGCTCTGGTATATGTTACTGATCGTACTGCGTATCTGTTGAGAATCTAGTAGAAGTACTCCCGCTTTTTGTTTTTTTTTTTGGTCAGGTACAAGTGTGATAAAGAAAACCAACTGCCCAATATAGCACCAAAATTAGTGTGCCATGGTAATCCACATCCATACTAGTACAAAGCACTACCATCATTCCGAACCGGTTTTTAAGAGCCACTGCTCTTTTTCAAACAAAACCTAACACTGCACCTCACCTAGCAATATACAATTAGGGCCCTGTTTAATTCCGGTGACAAGTTTTGGTGAAATTTTTTGCAAAGAGAATCTTACCATTTAGAAGTACTAAATGTAGAGTAATAATAAAACTAATTATAGATCTCACCTGGAAATCGCTAGACGAATCTAATTACGGTAATTAATCCATGATTAGTGGATGTTTAGTGGATAGTTACTGTAGCATCACTATTGCAAATCATGGCCTATTTAGGCTCATTAGATTCGTCTCGCAAAATTACCCGGGGTTATGGAATGGGTTTTGTCATTAACACACATTTACTACTCCATACATGTAAGATTTCTTTTGGTGAAAAATTTTAGTGAAAAAATTGGTGGAATTGAATAACCCCTAGGAGTGGTAGAGCAAGTAGCAAGTCCCTTCAACAGAAGAGATGGGAGCTGGGCCAGCTTGTCCTCACATGAACAGCTAGTCAACTCTTCCGTCCAGACAAAAAAAAAACGAATGGAAAAATTGTTTAGGCCTTGTTTAGTTCGCTCGAAATAGCACCAATTCGACCAAAAGCAACGTATTGAACTATGTGTCATCTTTCTACTTTTTTTAATTTTCAAAAAAATTTGCTACAATCAATTCGATCGAATTGGCGCCAATAAACAAGCCCTTGCTCTCCAACCAAACCATCCATCGTCTTTCCCAGACGCCGCTGCCCAGAATTTACTGCGCAAGATTTAACCCCTGTCAAGTCACACCAGCCATATATGCATGCTCTGACATGATCCTCCAGGACCCAATCTGGACATGTTGCACACATCATCACACACGCACGTACAGACACATGTTGTGTGCTGCTGATGTGCCCCTCTCACTCACTATCCTCCTTTTTTACACTGCCCTGCCCCTGTCCGTGCCTCAGCTCGTTTTACCAGCGTGCAACACTTGCCGCCCTAATTATCCCCTTCACATGCTCTTGCTCAGTTGCTCTGATGCTATGGCCTTGTTTAGATTAGATGAATTCGATTGAATTTAATGATTGAAGATGCATTGGAAATTGAAAAAAATAGAAAGAGAACACGTGGTTCAATGCATTGTCTTTTAATTGAATCGGTGCCTTTTCGCGAATCTAAACAGGGCCATTCAATTCTCACTTCTCACCTGGCTGTTCACATTGCTCTCTTTTAGGGCCTGTTTAGTTCCCATCCCATTTTGCATTCTGAGCTCGTTTTGCATTCTGTATGTTTCTCAATACACTTTTTTCTCTCTATACACGTGGTCCAACGCCTTCTATTTTGCATTCTGAAATGCATTCCAGGGAACTAAACAGCCCTTACTCCCGCCATTCAATCGTTTCCCCACGCTGTCACATGGCGCTCCATTAATATATAGCACCACAAACCACCACCGAGCTCCCTCCCGCTCCAAGCTCCGAGAACTCAACAGCTCACTGTGCCCGAGCTCGTAGCCTCGGCTAGCTTGCGCGGTTTCTGTGTGCGTGCGTGTGCGTGCGCAAGCGCGAGCACGTACAGCACCGCCCAGTTCCAGCCGGCCACCATGTCGGGCAGGTCGTCCAGGAGGGGGAGGAACAGCAGCAGCTTCACGCTGCGGCAGCCGCCGGTGGTAGACATCGGCTGCAACTGCCGCCGCCCGAAGCTGTTCTCCGTCTTCTCCTCCGCCTCGTCGTCTCTGTTCCGCGGCGGGGGCAAGCCCAAGTCCCCGAACGCCTCCTCCACGTCCACCACCACGGCGTTCACGGCCACCACCGCCGGCGGGCGCAGCGCCACCACGGCGACCTCCACCGACTCCTCGTCCTGGGGCCCCGCGTCGTTCGTCGCCACCAACTCGCTCTACGAGGAGCCGGCGGCGGCGGCGGCGGCGGTGGCGCCGCTGCAGCTGCAGGAGCGCGAGCAGCAGGAGGCGAGGCGGCGGCGGAGGCAGCAGCGCCGGCGCCGCAGACGTGCGGCCGCCGCTCCCCCGCGCCACGGCGCGGTGCAGGAGCAGGAGGAGGAGGAGTACGGGCGGCGCGTGGCGCGCGAGAGCGTGGCTGTGGCGGTGGACTCGTCGGAGCCGTACGAGGACTTCCGCGAGTCCATGGTGCAGATGGTGGTGGAGAAGGAGATCTACGCGTGGGACGACCTCAACGACCTCCTCCACCAGTTCCTCTCCCTCAACTCGCCGCGCCACCACCCGCTCATCCTCCACGCCTTCGCCGACCTCTGGACCCGCAACGGCCTCTTCTGCCCGCCGTCCCCCTGCCAGTTCTAGGCACCCACACAGCTCGCCGTCCAACACCGTGCCGCCATGCACGTGTACTACGCTCGCACAATGTATTAACCACTAGCTATAGCTTGTCTCTGTCTTACCAGTTACCACTACCACCACCACTGAAATATCGTTCTGCCATTAACGGAGCTCGCAGCTCACGCGTGACCGGGACGCTATTAGCCGAGGTCCCGGCCGGCGAGCTGCATCCTGCATAGTTGCATGAATGCCGAGTTCTTGAGCTTAAGGCGAGCAGGAAAGAAGGCTATGCAGGATTAGACTCCTGATGCTTTGTTGTAATGTGTACAACCAGTGTAATGTGGTAGCACCTTCATTTCATTTGTCCTAATGCTGTACCGTTGTACTCACGTACGTACTGTTCGATGATACGTGCCAGTGCTAATGATGCTTGCGTATGGCGCCAAGATTGGGGGTGTGCAATGATACGCTGGTGCTGCTCGAGTGTGATCCTACTGTGCCGCGTACTGACACTGGTCCGAGCTCTAGTACGCTGCTGCTTTTGTTGCGATTCGTGTGCCTACTGCCGCACCGTCCTGTGATCCTGTCCCTCTCCCTCCCACTGCCGTTGGTTGCTCTGAAAGTCTTGCATGGCACGTACCCTCCACTCCAGCAGTCCAGCTCTCCGTTTCGTCCCATGCGGAACAAAGCTGCGGGCTTTAGCGGCAGCGTACGTGACGGGGCCGTGCGTGTAAAAGCTGCGACGTGCCGCGTCCACTGTTTTTCCACCGCTGTGGGGCTCGGTGCCTTGGCCTGGTGTGTCTCTGTTGCACAGTGTCGCTCGCTGCTCTGTGTGGCCGGGCCGGGCCGGGCCAGTGGGGGCGCGGCGAACTGACGCACCAGCTGCACTGGCACTGTTCCGACCGGCGGACGAGATGGATTTGAGAAATTGAGAGAGCAGTAGAGCAGTAGAGCACTCGCTCATGCGGTTCAACGTTTGCTCATGCCATTGAACGGCTGGATCTGGCGACAGTGCCGACACTGTGTGGGCTTGATTGTCTTGGCCTTCAGGCCCGCCCAAAAGTCACCGAGACTACAGTCTCGCCTGCGTGCTTATTTACGCGCGCGTACTGCTAATCGATCGTGCTTTCAGTCACCGTTCAGTAACTCTGCGATACGGTTCTGTTTCTGTTGCGCCTTCGTGAGCATAAAGACAGAGCTGAATGGGAGTACTAGGATCAGGCATCAGTAGCAGAGCCATCGATGGTTTGGTGGAGCCAAGATTAAAGGTTTGCTTGGGCCGGCCGGGCTCCGATTTATGTCGGGACAGTGAAACTTCAAGTGTTGCACTGACAGGCAGGCATGCGCGCGCACTTGCTCGTATTCAAGGCCGCGGCCTCGCGCTCGATCACGCCACGCCGGATCGGGCCGCCAGCCGAGCGCTCCTCCGATCCCGCGCACGCTTCAAATTCAAGCGACCAGCAGGGGCAATAGATTGATCGGTTGGTGAAACAGTGGTGCTTGAAAACCTTCGCAGTGCCTGATTTACTACCGCTGTACGAGCGGCATTGCTTCGCTTTTAGTGCTTGTTAATTCAACCACGGCATGCACGGAACTAGTTGAAGGCTTGAAGCAGACCATCCGCCATGGCGAAACGAAACAACCGCCGAGAATTTTGGAAAGCCCCGGCGTCGGAACCGGCCCCGCCGTCGTCGTCGTCTTCGTGCCCCCGCGGATTTCCGGTCGGCTTGATCGGCGCGGTAAAACCAGCGTGTGGACAGGTGAAAAAGGTGGACGGGACCAGGGATCCTCTTGGCCGTCTCGTGTCGACCCCGAGACGAAGACGAGCGCGCAGAGCAGGCGGCGACCAGCGCGGCGCAGCCCGGCCGCCCAGGCTGCCGCGAGTGAATGCCAAGTTGTCCGCATTAGCGCAGCTAAGCGCGGCCGGCTTTAGGCAGGTCGGGGTGGGGGCTGGCTCAGGAGTTCGTGACCCTGACACGGTCAGGGCAGCCTTGGGCGCTAGCTAGCGGCGAATCTGCGGCCGGCGGAGCTAGCCACGGCAGAGCTCGGCTGCATGCGCAGCGCCCCCAGCCGGAGCCCGAATGGCCACTCGGCTCCGGGTATCTTTTGTCCGGTCGCGACGAACGGACAGGCAGCGAGCGGCGGCGCGACTCGCGAGCCCGCGCGGCGAGGCAAGCCCGGGACGGGGAGAGGGAGGCGGCACGTCCATTAATGCTGACACGGTCTTAAAAGGGTTCACGGGACGGCGCCTATGGCCGGAGATCGGAGCTCGGAGCCCGGCCGGCCAGCCACACGCTCCTGATCGCGTGCGCGAACCAACAACGCGGCCAATGCGAGCGCGAGCGGCGGCGGCGGGACGCACACCAGCCGCCCACGCCGGCCGGGCCATTATGGAGTAGCCCGTGGCGGCAAGGCGACGCGGCTACGAGTAGTAGCAACGGGGCGAGAGGGGTGCTTTGGATTTGCTTACATTTATTATGGGATCACTAATCCCGATCCGGCCTATCCTGTGACCCGCGAGCCGTTGAAGCTGCGGGTGCCGCCGACGCCGCGCGCTTCCCCCCACCACGCGCGTCCAAAACACCATCAATGGCGCGTCGTTGTTTTGTTCTGTCCATGGCCTCAATTGTTTTCGCAAGTGGCGCGGTGCGGTGGTACCGGAGTGAGAGCTTCTGATCCAGCCGTGCCATTCCTGGGGATTCTGTTTCAATTGTCCTCATACAGCTGAATTTATCTGGCATAATGTAGAGGGATTTGATGGTTAGTGCAGACACTCGTAGTCGTACGAAAGAAGTCCAAAAAAAATTCTAGTCCAGGCTTCTTCAAACTCTCAAAGTTTCCCGAGTATTCATAGTACCAGACTATCTGTTGCTTCTAGTGTTCTACGAATGTAATTTCATTTTAGAGGAACTTGAAAGTAATTGGATTCCGGAAGTCCCAACATAGTACTAATGTAAACAGCTCACAAGATACACAATGGCTTGGTCACAGGAAAAAAAAACATACACAATGGCCCAATGAGAAAAGGGAAGACTGGGCCTTATCGGTGTCTACTAACAGCCAAGCCCAGTACGGCCCATTGGCAGTCCGGCCTCTACTGGACCACACAAGCGTGTCTGCGGCGCGGGCTTCAGCCTTTTCTCCTCCTTTTTTCCTCGGCCGAACTCGCAGGCCTGTCTTTCCTCCAAGTCTCACGGGGCCACCTAAGAGTTCCACCACCATTAGCGGGTTTTCTGTTTCTGCAATGGGCTGGTGAACTTTAAAACAATCGGCATTATATTCAAGATATTTTTTTTTGATGGTGAAGATGTAGCAGCAAAGTTTGGCGTTTCATGATTGTTCATTTTTGAGATTCATCTACGTAACCAACAACACAAACAATACTTTTCTTCAAAAAATGTTTTTCATCTTAGTTCTTTTTTCTATTTAGCCGGCAACTGAATCTATCGAATTTTACGATGCTGTAGATCTTTTCCATCTAATGTTGCAAATATTATTCTTTGATATTTGAAAATGTATCATGAGGAAATATGTCATTTTCTCTGATGCCCGTAGATATTGAATGCTTCTTTACTCTGCTTAAAGCATTGCTCTCGCCTGTTGTGTATTACTACGACTTTATTCGAGTAATATGCAACATGGATGATAACATACCTTCAATGTTGGACAACTCTATGAAATTCAACAAATTTTACCCTGTCGCACTATGGTGCGCCCCGCCATTTCTCTTCTCTTCTCTTCTCATTTACTCTTCTGCAACTCCGGTGCCATGGCAGCCCCTCCCAAACCCCTAACCCTAATTCGTCTTGTTCTTCTTCGGTCACCACCAGCGGCGGACCCAGCATTCCCTCACAACTAGGGCCAAATTTCAGCTGCCAAAAATGCCACATATATGACATGATATCAAGTAATAGAAAATGTGCAACAAATGGTGCAAAATTGATAAAGAAACGAGTAACTGTTCATTAGTGCAATACAACGGTTGAGAACAGTAGGGAATAAAGAACATACAAAAATAAATACCTAGCGATGATTTGATGCATTCACAGTCACATCTTCCATTTTCTCATCAGTGCCATCTGAAAATAGAGATGGAAATATAAATAAAAATATTACAAATCAAATATTAATCAACTAGTATTTCTTAGATAATTTGAATGTAACATACCACAAGTAGTACCGGACAGTTTAGGTAACTTCTTGAAAGAAGACTTAGTTCTTGAAAATGAGATTAGGGAAATATGAGATTAAGAAGAACTAGGGAAGAACGAAAAATTGATGAACACCTGCTTCCTTTCCTCGTTCCAGGTTCCAATCTTCCAATCCAGCGGCTGCCGGCGTCCGACGATGGGCCCGCTGCCGGCGCGGCGGCGCCGCCAGTGGCCAGTTGCCTCCTTGTGGCAGACCGCCCCAATTAATCCGGCTTAAGAGCATGGGACCACTATCACAGCAGTGCGCCACGCCCCTAAACCGAGTTAATCGTGCAATCCGTCGGATACCTTCCCGATTACACCACATTTTTCTCTTGACCGAAACAAAATAGCAGCAGTCCCACTCGAAGGTGGGCTCAGGAAGTACAACTCATCGCATATTTTACATCACACGGTTCACGTAGATAATTATACAAATACAGTACATATGTTTTATCTTCTTACAAACCCGAGTTATTTACAGCGGAAGACTACACATCGAAGCAAAAGACATTAAGCGGAGCCCTCGCTTAACATCTACACCCCGCGGCCCGAGTCGGACTCGGACGGCATCCGCTCCACAACCCAGCCTTCGGGCAGCACACAAGGCCAGGTCAAGGCAGCAACGGGGTCGTAGCCATCAACATTATCTGCAATAAAATTTAGCCACAAGTAAGGCTGAGTACTAATTACTCAGCAAGACTTACCCGACAAGGATAAAATCTCTAGACATGCAAGGCTTTTTGGCTCTGGGGTTTGTTTTGCCAAAAGCATCTACAGTTTGAATCTATTTTCAATATTTTAGCCAAGTTTTAAGTTGTGACTAACCATTCCTACGTTTGCCAAGCTATCCGACCACAATCATTGTTGACAAACAATTAATTATCAGATTATCCATATTTCTTATCTAGCCACTTTTCTACTTAATTGGCCCAAGAATCTTGATGTGCAACGAGCGATCAAGCAGCTTCATGTAACCGCGAAGGACGGACAACTCGAGTTGATTTTAACCATGCATGGGACAACCTAATCGCACGACTCGTGAGAGACACCCAGGACCTCACGGGGCAACCGTTCCCATCTCTCCCTGCCGTCTGCCATCAGAGCCCACTCCACCCGAGTGCACGCCCCAACGGACCCCAGGTGCCCCAGGCAACCTGTGCCGCGGCCACTGCTACACTCGCCATCAACCCCTCGCCCAATGGAGTGGAAGTGTCCGTCAGACGTCAGTTTGCATCAAGTACTAGGTTTACCAGTTTACCATATTTCCCGGCATACGATTAGTACCTTCAAAAGCTTGACCAACAAGGCCACACACTCAAAGCCTTAGCCCACCATTTTTCTGCGCAAGCGGGACATTCAACCAAACATGAATATCGCACAAGCCCCGCTTGCCGATCCTTTGTAACTGATATAAAGTAAAAACCTATGTCTCGCGAGTGACCAAGCAATCACTCGACTTCTACCGGTCCTAATTAAGCATAGCATTCTATACGACCTACACATACTAGTACTAGGACATAGGTACCTAAGGATCATGCATCTATGGTTTCAATCACTCCTCAAAACTTAAATGCGCAAAATAAGGCACAAGCAATGAGAGTTAGTGCAAACGGGGTTATGCTCCGGGGCTTGCCTTCTGGATCACCAGTGGCCTTGGGCCCTTCCGGACTTTGGTCCGGGTCTTGCACAATCATCACGTTCAGCTCCGTTGCGGCTTGATCACCCTCGTGCTCGACCTCCACTCGTAAACACCGTCAACGATGGGGTGATCTATACGAGATGCAAGGAGTATGCATGAGATGCATGAATGCATAAGCTATCAACTACAAGAATACTTGCAAAACTTATAACATTGATCAATTATTTATAGAACACAACAATTAAGAAAAGCAATAGGCACAGGAACCGGTCTGACCGGTTTTGGAAACCGGTTAGACCGGTTTGGCAACTGGCCACCTAAAAATCTCTATGGCCGACCTATTCAATGCTCAACCTAGATTTATCATCTACAAATGATTACTAGCCCTAAGCAGTACTCCTATGATTGAACTCACACATTTAACAAGCACGGTTGCTAAGCAAAACTTTTAAGATTGTTCTCCCTACTCCCTTAACTCCACTAATCCCAAATCCACCATAATCATGCATAACTTTGCTCATTGAATACCCAACTCAACTCTATTAATCCTATTAGAGCCATCAAAAGTGATTTGGCACTTTTAGCTCCTGCACACGATTCATGAAGCAACAAAACAACTCTCTAACACACCCACTTTGTGCAAGAAACCATATACCAATCAAACAATCATTTGCACACAAGCCTTAGAATCCTATAAACAACCCCCTACACCCTCTCCACTACTTACCCTTGAGCACCTTTTTCTTCTCCTACCACAAGGCAGCCCGAGCCCGGCTTGGAGGAGCTCTGGGCCGGCCGGAGTTGGCCGGTCCCGGCTCGGAGGAAGGCGGGGGAGGCTGGGGAAAGGGCCGGGGAAAGAGAGGGCACGGTGGGGAGGACGAGGACGCCGTGAATCACTGAATGAACGAGTGAGGGGGAGGACTTCGGCCGGAGAAGGAGATGGAGCTCGTAAAGGGGAAGGCACGGGGGGGGGGGTGGTTGAATCCGACCTCCATCCTTGCACGTGGCGCGGGAACAGGACTGGGACCACCCAAAATGGGCCACGGGGAACGCGCACAGGAGCTTAGGCCGGCGAGGGAGCGACGGGTGGCAGCACGGACGCCCATACCGGCGGTGGTGGTTGGCGACCGACTGTTGCGGTGGTAGGGTAAAACGACCACCGCAACAGTCGGTGGGGTCGATAATACTGTGCCGACGAATCTTAGATTTCAATTGACGCAGGCCACCGACTGTTGCGGTGGTGTTCCTCAACGCAACAGTCCATCAATCCAGAGAGCAATTTCTACTGTTTCTCCTACCCACCGACTATTGCGGTCAGGCTTGGAATAGCACCGCAACTTTTGGTGGCTCAGATAATGGCTATAGATAAAACGGCCATGGAATGTTGCGGTGGTGCACAATTGGTTGACCACCGCAACAGTAGATAAAAAGGCCATGGAATGTTGCGGTGGTGCACAATTGGTTGACCACCGCAACAGTCTGTCATTCCAGAGAGCATTTTTTTAATTTCTCTCTGGCGACCGACTGTTGCGGTCAGGGCACCGCAACTTCCTGAGGTGGCTGTGTAAACGTGTGTATAGAAACCTAGGTCACCGACTATTGCGGTGGTGGCAAAGACAGGCCACCGCAACTTGCTGTGACCTCGGTATTTACACTTTTCAAGTTGGTTTTGAATTGAAATTTGACTAAACTAAGTCATGTTCATGTCCAAGGGTCTAATAGGAACTAAGTCAACCTATTCTTAGGCAATGACAAGAGACTCTCTCTTTCTTTCCAACTCGTATTCGAATATTTTTAGCATTTAATTTAATAGCGAACTTGGTGCAAGCATACATATGCACAATCACGATAATTATGAAATGATGCATGTCATTATTGGCTTAATTAAGTTTATTATGGTTCTTAATTAGAATAGTGACACCAGGGGTGTCACACCCCTGCGATCCTACCCTCCCGCGGCCGGGCACCTGGGGCCAGGGGGCAGCCCGCAGCACGGCAGGGGTCGGCGACAGGCGGTGGCGGCATGGGC
>CM014274.1:8938578-8953224 GCA_004135705.1 Alloteropsis semialata
ATGATCTTGCCTGTAACCATCAGTTCACGCATACACAACATGTTTTGAGCTCTGCATGCCGGCCTGAAGTTAATTACACAGATATATAGATCATGCGAAGCGTTAATCTGAATAGCACATCAGTCAACATAGGTTGACCACCGAGTACAAACCTAATACCAGGGGGTATAGAACTCTACCATTTTAGCGTGATAAGATTAGCACATCAACCAGATCGACAACGAGGCTTCGACACAAGAGCAAATCACACGGTGAGTACCCCAGGTGGTTTACCCTTGTCCGCGACCTCCAGCTCTCCCGCCGCAAACGTGCAAGAGGAGCTCTGGGAAGAGCACGCCTCGCGAGCTGGATCGGCTATGGCGACGACGACGTCGATGAACGCCGCCACGATGGCGCAGTGCGTGTCCCTGTCGTTGGCGCGCAGGTACCACCCCAGCATCTCCTCGAGCCAGCCCCAGTCGCCGACCCCGTGCGCGGCCACCATCTCCTCCATGGACGCCCGGAAGTCCGCGTACGGGTCCGCCGACTCGAACGCGACCGCCACGCTGCCGCCGAACGCCTCATCGCCGCTGCAGCAGGCGGCCGCGCACCGGGACTTCTCCTCGAGGATGGAGCTCGTGGATGACGCGCCCGGGTCGAAGAGGAGCCGGTCGGAGCGGATCCCCCGCACGACGGCGTCGTCCGCCGCGTCGTCGCCGGCCACCGCCACAGCCACAGGCGCCGGCGCCGCCGACGCCTCGGACGCCGTGGAAAGGCTGTCCGAGCAGTCCTGCCGCGCGGAGGAGGCCGTGAAGGAGGACTCGGCGGAGTCGAGGACGACGGAGGCGATGGTCCTGGCACCTGCCGGCGGCTGCGCGGCGCGGGTGGGCTGCATCCTAGTGTTCTTGCTGGACGGCCACGGCCATGCTGCCGTGAAAGCGGTAGCGGTAGCGGGAGGAGGCGGTGGCGGCGAGGTCTCCCTGGCCTTACCATGGAAGAGAGAGCTCAGGGCCAGCCTCCTGGTCACCATTGCCGTAGCAGTTCTCGTGGCGAACCGGAGGACCTGAGAGGAAGCTAGGAGGAAAGGTTGGTGCGTGCCTTAAAACCTGGTGCGACACGGCGGATGCTTTGCAGGTTGGGAATTGCACAAACTTTTCAAACTTTTCGCTATTCATCTGTCACATCAAATATTAGGACACTAATTAAATATATTAAATATAGATTAATGACAAAAACCATTTCATAACCCCTGGTAACTTCGCGAGACGAATCTAATGAGCCTAATTAGGTCATAATTAGACAACGTCGTGCTACAGTAAACAATCTCTAATGACGGATTAATTAGGCTTAATAGATTTGTCTCGCGATTTTCTGTCCATCCGTGTAATTAGTTTTATAATTAGATCATGTATAGTCCTCTTAATCTTGGGTTTAAAATTGTTACAGTAAATTTCATAAACTTTTTTCACCAACTAAACAAGTCCTTGGTTTTAAAGGGTCTTGGGAGGGAAAAGGGGAGCCCAAACCTGACGGGATCTTCTACAACATACGGTGCACGCACGGTTCCGCCTTGAGATCCTGGGCGCGTGTGCGTGCAAGTTGTGATTTCACACTTTCACGTACCACCCAAGTTTTCTCTGTTTAATTCAACAAGATAAGTTTAGAAAATTTACTGTAGCAAAATTAAATCGAAAATTACGAGAGCTAAACATGATCTAATTATAAAACTAATTACACGGATGGACGGGAAATCGCGAGACGAATCTATTAAGCCTAATTAATCCATTATTAATCCATATTTAATACCTTAATTAGTGTCCTAATATTTGATGAATAGTGATGGATAAAAAAAACTTATGAAATTAAACATGGCCGTTGTACGCAAACGATCCGGACTACAGGTGGCCGGAAGACCCACACATGTGCATGCAAGTTGCAACGAAGGCAGGACGGCAGGGACAGGAGAGGACAGTGTCTGATATGCAGGTTGCAGGGGTACTACCCTGTGCCGCAAGCAGAGAGAAAGTATTTGTTTTTTTTTCTTTTTACCATGAAGCACGTAAAAGGATCGGGTCTTTTCATCGAATGTTTGTCAAAGAAAGATTCATCTCCACGAGAAAGCTTGACTCCGGTGGCGCTACTGTTTCATTGGTTCGTGCAAGATCTGTGGCCATGGGGGAGGGACTTGCCTTTTTCATCTTGTTCTCGCACGTTGGTGACTCGCTGCAACTTGCAAGCGTTAGATTCGTGAACAAGCTCATCACTTCGCCCCTGGAGCAAGTAGGATATCTACCTCGCAACAGTGCTCAATGCTGAGTCCGTGATGCAGCTGAAACAGTAACGCCCCTTCTGGTGCTCTGAAATCCTGCATGTTCTCCACATACCCCCGGCCTCAACCTCTATCCCTTTTTTTAGAACTCTCTCGCTCCCCAGCGGCTCCCCGCTTCCGGTCTCCACCAGATCCGGCTCCCTTCCTCTCCTCCGGCGTTTGCCGGCGGTGAAAGGTAGGTGGGCCGGCCCCCGTTCCTCCCTAGTAGTAGCTTTAGTTTATCCAGTTGTGCTCGTGTGGGCTTTCTGCTGTTTTGCCACTGCTCCCTTGCCGTCACTGTGGTGGTCGCCGTGGTCATCGATGTCCCTGCCGCCCCTGCCGTCGTTGGCTGCTGCGGTGCCCCCAAGGTGAGCTCCAATAAAATAAACTCCTCGTCTTCCACCAGAGCAGGTCTACTCCACTTCGTCCCCTTCATTCGCCTCCAAGATCTGCCCTTCCCCGCTTCACCTCTGGCTGAACTCGGTGTGGATCTGGCCAATGGGCTTGTGGATTTGGTCGTCTGCTTCGCAGATTTGCTAGATCCTCCTCGCCCCCGGTGTATCCGCCCTGATTGTGCCCGAGATCCACCTCGACGTCTCCGTCGCCGCCTCGTCCACCCCACCTCCGCATCCACCTACGGCTACTCTACCTGCAGCCTGAAGCTTAGCAACAACAACCTGTCGCCATTTTTGCCGTTGCCGCTGTGGCAGCTAGCCATCGGTCCTGAGGAAGGCGCCTACAACCACTCCACCGAAGACTACAACCATATCTTTGGTTCGATGGAGACGAAGAAACCTGCCAGCTTCCTTGGCCCTTCAAACCGTCGCATAGTGCGGTCCCCTCCGACGATCTACTCGTGGACGTTGCCGGTAAACTCGAAGACAGTATTTTCCATTAGGGACCTTGTTGTAACTCTTTCCTTCGTGGAGGACTTCCGTGTAACTTGGCTGCTTTAATATAATATATTACCAATTGTAAAAAAAAAACTCTATCCCGTTTTCCTCTGTCGAGCCTGTTGACCCTGTTTCATTACTGCAGGCGATTGGACGTGCCCTTCGCCGCTGAAAAGCTCCCACATCTCTGCAGCCCGAGCCTGCGTGCGTGCGCGCGCTCATTTTTACTGACGCCGCGGGTGTTGACAAAAGGAATAATTTCGGCGATTCTCGCCGCCTGAGACGCCGGCCCCCATCCTTACCAATTGTCGTCCATGTAGGGTCGCTGTCCGGACTCCGGTCTCTGGACCATGCGAACGATCATTTCCGCTTCGAGCCCAATCTTTAGAGCGTCCCGGTCTGCCTTCTCAGAAATCAAAACTGCATCCATCGGCTCATCGGCAGCGGAACGGACGCGTCATTGGATGCATATGCATGACTGCATAGGATAAATGATGAATGCTGAAATGCTAATCTTGGAACGGCTACCTGCATTCTGTAGGGAGCTAGGTTGCAAGCTTGTGTGCACCTAATCCAACATGCTGGACGTTGTAAGCATTGTGCCTGATACTGGCCGGTTGACCGCAGACTGAAATGGGGCAGCGACAGATGGAGCTGACGAAGTGACGAGCGAAATCAGATGAAGGAAGGCAGGAAGGGTCGATCGGGTTAGAGGTGCTTGGACTAACAGTTTGCTGGCAAATAGCTAGTACTAGTACCAAATGTCACGAAATAGGTGTACCTCTAGTTGTGCTGTAAATCAAACCATTTTGAACTTGAGCAAATTCATACAGAAATATACTGATATTTCTTATACCAAAAAAATATCATTAAATTCGTTATGAAGTAGGGGTATATTTTCATAATAGTGTACTTATTTGGTGTCATAAGCAATGACAATTTTATCAACTAACATAGCCAAAGTCAGAAGGGAACATATCAGGTGCAAACCAACCCTTCCGTGCAAACTATGGAAACTTCAATCTGGACCACGTGATATTGATCCAAGGGTGCACTCATGGGAGGTGGGAGGGGTGATTTGCAAAACTCAGGGAAGGTGGGAGGGGTGATTTGCAAAGTCGTATTGCAAATCACCCCTCCCACCTCCCCTGAGTGCACCCTTGGATCAATATCGTGTGGTCCAGATTGAAGTTTCCATAGTTTGCACGGAAGGGTTGGTTTGCACCTAATATGTTCCCAAGTCAGAATAATTCATTTTATTTTAGAATGGAGGAATAGCTGCTAACAATTAGCAAGAGGGCGGTTTTGATAAAAGAAAAAAAGGCGAGGGGTCGGTTTGGATCCACCCAGGGCCGGCTCTTGGGCCATGCAGCCGAGGCGACGGCCGGGGGCCCATGGGAGAGGGGGGCCCAAGAGTATGTATAGTCCAAGAGCAGATATGAGATATACGTAGAATCCTGGACAGAGCTACGATCGTTAATTCGCTACTAGGCCTCGTCGTGCTGTCGCCGAAATGAAAGGTGTGTCGAATCCTCACGTCGATTCTTCTATCCGACTGGAGGGCGACGGCGCGGCGCTATCTGCTGCGACGACTGTGACATTTGCAGAGGCCTTCCGCCCCTCGTGGCCTTGCCGTCTGGCGCTCCGGCCGTCCGGCGTCACCCGTTCCTAGTCCGGCTTCCAGGAGTCCAGGTACAGGCTCTAAGCCTCTACCGACGGTCACCGGATTAGTTGATCATGGTTGCTATTCCAATGAATTGTCTACTTACAATTTGGTTTTTTTAATGCTAATGTCTTTTATTTATTTTACTCTGTTGCATATCTGATCCTCTTAACTGTACCTGTGATTGTAGCCTCAGCTGAAAGAAGTTTCTCAAAATTAAAAATACTGAAAAATTGTTTGAGGTCAACTATGTTTAAAAAAATTGAATGGCTTGGCTATGTGCAGCATTGAGAAAGATATCTTGAAAAACATCGATCTTGATAGTATTCTTAATGATTTTGCATCAAGAAATATCCGCAAGAGTTTCTTTTTGAAGGAGTGAAGCATCATTATCGATGGGAGTCATGTGGTTTAGTTATTATTTGAGGTAACCATGCTACTTTTATTTTGTCGATATTTTAGCTTGCACTATTGATTATTGTTTTTCAAAAATTAAATATATATCATTAATATTGTTGTCTCTTTTCATCATATTACAAATAAAAAATATTTAGTCTAAGGGGCCCATAATTTATAGTTCGCTCGTAGGCCGCTAAAATTATAGAGCCGGCCCTGGATCCACCTGCTAAGACAATAGGTAGCTGGATAGCCGGTTAGCAGGACAAGGTGCTAATAGTTAGCGAGTATATTAGCAGGATGTTTAGATTTTCACCTACTAATTTTATGCAGTTACTATAAGCACTAGTGGATCGCAATGTGCCCTTGGTATCCACACGACGGCCGTTTTTTGTAGAACACAAGCGGCTACGAAAAAACTGACCATGCTTGGGAAAGATCGAATGGCATGGTTTTGTTTACAAGGTGAGTGCTACTCGGGTGTGGCAACCACTAGGCTACGAACTCTTTTGAGGATAACCAGTGAGACAACGATCTCACGTGATTGACGGCATTATTGGTGGTCCGTTCTCTTCTCTTAGCGAGCTCATGATTTTTAGTACAGGACGAGTAGGATGCACGGATGGGAGCTGATAGGAGAATATATATCAGATATTCAAGATTTCAAGACAAATTCTTTCGTCATGTTTCCTTGTTGATGCTCAAGCTGCCCAATCAGATCGAGTGCGCCCGTGCACGAAAACTACAACTCGTCGGTTCCATAGCATTACTGGTGACCACCATTAACGTGGTTCAATTCATCAGGATTTAAGTTGCAATGCCCACCATATATTTAGGGTCTGTTTAGTTGGGAAAGTTTGAGCAAGTTTGGAAAGAAAGTTTTCATTGGAAAACGTGTTCTGTGAGAGAGGGCACGGTTGTCAGTGTGAAAAATGGAAACTTAGTTTTGAAAACTTTCCTATCTAAACAGGGCCTTAGATGCTTATGTATGCTATGTGCACCTTCATTGGTGTTGAAACCTGGTGTCAGACTTTTCCGTTGTAAAAGCTAACAAGTAGTGCTGGTATGAAGAAGTGATACTTCTTTTCAAAAAAAAAAAAAGAAGTGATACTCATCTGCTAGCTGATACAGTACCTTAATTAAGCAATGTTGAACATGTGCTTATGGAAGCTACTGTACTAAAATACTCACTTCTTCCTCGAGGGCCTTGAGGCAGTGTGCATAATTCAACTTATATACTATTTTTACCCACAGGGCCCAGGACAATTCAGCAGCCAAGCAGACGCCCAAATCTACCGAAAAGATTGCCACAGTCCACACGAAAGCTAGCCTTGTCTTGCTCCCTAGCAGTAGCAGCTGCAGCCCAGCAAGCGGCCAGGTGAAGGCAACCCGCCAAGCTCTCTTGTACCCTTTCTTCAATGCTCCCTGGCTCCTCGCCATCATTACTCTTGTGCTGTTTGTGCATGGTTTGCGATCAGTACCTGCTGCCATCCCCACCATCAGAGATGGAGAAATTTTCAGTATTGCGACCACAAGGCCGTGTTCGGATCTTTCGGATCAAAAAAATTGTCCCAAGAAATCTTGCATGTATGGAGTACTACATGAAGTCTATTTACAAAACCTTTTTCACAGATGAGCGTAACTTTGCGCGACGAATCTAACGAGCCTAATTAATCCATGATTTGCTACAGTAATGCTACAGTAATCATCCTCTAATCGTGCGGTCAAAGACCTCATTAGATTCGTCTCGCGAATTTACCAGGGGTTGTGGAGGTAGTTTTATAAACTGACTTTATTTAATATCCCTAATTAGTGGTCAAAGTAGGGTGCAAAAAATTTGTCGCTCTATCGAACACGGGCTTCTTTCCATATATTCGTGCCACGAGATGGAGATCTATCTACCGAAGAAAGCGGGGCATATGGGGGTCACGCACGTGACCCGCGACAACACCGTCTACCAAATCGGGGTCTTTGAGATCTATCCATCCAATTTCAATTTTCGAAATTGCCTGCACTAGTGTACACTGTGCTCCTACGCCGCGCTGTGCCGCGTCAAAAGAAACTATCCAAAAAAGGAGCACTGGCTACTGCTGCGGCTCGAGATGTGTACAGCTACAGGACAGTGTATATGCTCATCGTAGAACGCAGCAGAGCCAGCGCGCGTGCAGTGCAGAGAAGAGTTCATAGCTACCTGTGCACCACAGCACCAGCGTCCTGTTCGGCTTGCACGGCGCGGGCAGGCGCTGCCCCGCTTGGGCCTGCGCGCTGCGCCACCTGAGCCGAGCGCGCCAGCGAGCACTGCCGGGGCGGCGCGGCGCCCGACGCGAGCGGCTCATGATGACGGCTTCGCCGTCCCGAGCGCGCGCGGCCGCGGCCGCATTGACCCCGCCGCTGCCAGGTCCCGACGCCGCGCGGTGGGCACACCGGCGGCCGGGGGGAGGGGACGATGCGACGCAGGCTCTCGCCGTGCCTTTTTGGACGCTTCGGCGGTTCAGCCATATGTGTGCCTGATCAGATCAGGCCAGACTGCGACGGTGCATGGACGTGCATGCCCGCTCAGCCGCTTTGGTTTTGGGCGCGGATCAAGTGAAATGAAGAAATGAAAAAGGTCTGGAGTGTGGAGTGGACCGAAACGCTGAGAGCCTGCATGTCCTTTTTTGGCCTCGGGCAGGTAAACTGGGTGCGGCTCTCTTAAATTTCAGGTGGTAAGAGGTAGAGGATGATTGGCAGTTGGCACATGGCAGGTAGCCAGGCACGTACAAGACATGCACGATTGGCAGATGGGCCCAGTGTGGCCTTGTGGGGGGATACAGGAGAGTTTCAGCCTTTCATCAGGTGACACTGGCGGGCAGCAGGGGCGCCAGGACTGAAATGGGCTGCGCCGGCGGTGGTCCGTGGGCTACAAGGCCTAACACGCCCACCTCCCTCGTTCGTTGGTCCAGGTTGGCCCATCCACGGTTGTCTGTGCTTGTTTGGATCTTCTGTTTTAGGAAAACTAGTTTCCATAAAACTTGCTTTCCTGTAACTACCCCTAAAATTATGTTTGGATCTCCCAACAAACTCGCATGCATGGCAAACCCAATTTCCGCAAAACCAAAAAAATGAGTTTTAGTAAAAACGACTCTTCGACGTTTTTACGTGAACTGGTTTTGGATAACCTTGATTTCAATGGAGTGCACATCGCTTTTCTGTCAGATCTTGTTTCTGTCATTTGATTTTGCGCCTAGCAGGACATAAAAATCGCAATGTGACTAATTAATCTACTGAGATTAGCTGCCGGCCGGCGGTCAAGTCTGTCGTGCATGCCATAGCCCAAGCACATCTTTAATAAATCTCACGCTAACAAACTAACGAACCCAAAACTGATTTTACTAAAAACCTGATTAAAACTCGTTTAACTAAAACAAGTTTATATTTTAGAGATCCAAACAACCACTTAGTCTAGCTATATGGGACTATTAGTCTAGTAGTGATTGGCGCGCGCCCATGCGCGCGATGGAGTACGTGATGTTTTGCATGATTTAAAAATTTTATTGTGGATGAAGTATGAGAAATGGAGCGGGTATAAGTAATTGTTTACATACAATGTGTATAAGTGCGAGGGCTTAAACAAAAAATGTCTGCACCATTCTATCTATGAGCGTGGATTGATTTCTAAAAAATGCGAGGGCTAATTGGAAAATGTGCTTTCAACTCAACTCAATCTCGGGTTGGTTCCTTAAAGACCCAAGTGGCTAATTGCAAAAAAAAATCCCGCTACTCAATTCAATCCGGGTTGATCTTTTAAAAATGTGAGGGCCTACATGCAAAAAGTCTGCCTCACTCAATCTAAGAACACGATTTGATTCATTAAAAATATGAGGGCATAATTAAAAAATATGCACGCCACTCAATGTAGAACAATGTTGTTCACTTGGAAATGTGGGAGCCTAAATATAAAAAATTGGCACCTATATCTAGGACTGTGGGTTCGGTTTCTTAGAAATGGGATGGTCTAGACGTAAAAAATTGGCGGTTTATCGCTAGCCGTCGGTACGCGATCGGACGGTGTTGGGTAGATTTTTTTTAGAAACGTGAGGGCCTAAATGAAAATGTTCGTTACACGCAATCTGGAAACACGATTAGGTTTCTTGAAAATGCGAGGGAATAATTGTAAAATGATCATGCCACTCAATGTAGGATAAGATCGATCTATTGGAAACACGAGGGCCTAAATACAGAACACCAACACCTATGTCTAGAACCATTAGTTTGACGATTAGGTTTCTTCATTAGGACGCTTCGGCGGTTCAGCCATCTGCGTGCCTGATCAGATCAGGCCAGACTGCGACGGTGCATGGACGTGCATGCCCGCTCAGCCGCTTTGGTTTTGGGCGCGGATCAAGTGAAATGAAGAAATGAAAAGGTCTGGAGTGTGGAGTGGACCGAAACGCTGAGAGCCTGCATGTCCTTTTTTGCCTCGGGCAGGTAAACCGGGTGCGGCTCTCTTAAATTTCAGGTGGTAGAGAGTTGAGGATGATTGGCACTTGGCACTTGGCAGGTAGCCAGGGCACGTACAAGACGTGCACGATTGGCAGATGGGCCAGCGTAGCCTTTGGATGCACGTATACCTGCCATTGGGAGGGTACGGAGAAACCTATTTTTGTTCATACCTAAATCTAAATATATATTACCTAATCCTCACCCTCCCCATTCTCACCCATATCTAATGGATAATTTTTTTAACTAGATATTATACAAATCTAATGGATAAATAGTTTTCTCTCCATACCCTAC
This sequence comes from Alloteropsis semialata, assembly GCA_004135705.1. Classification (NCBI taxonomy): domain Eukaryota; kingdom Viridiplantae; phylum Streptophyta; class Magnoliopsida; order Poales; family Poaceae; genus Alloteropsis; species Alloteropsis semialata. The sequence continues at coordinate 8,948,594 of CM014274.1, forward strand.
CCTCCCCATTTCTAATGGATAAGTAATTTTTTGTCCATACCCTCCCCATTTGAGATAGGTGTGGATTTGGATATGAATTATGGATACCCAACAACAGGTCTAGATGCAGGAGAGTTTCAGCCTTTCATCAGGTGACACTGGCGGGCAGTAGGGGCGCCAGGACTGAAATGGGCTGCACCGGCGGTGGTCCGTGGGCTACAAGGCCTAACGCGCCCACCTCTCTCGTTCGTTGGTCCAGGTTAGCCCATCCACGGTTGTCTCCTTTAGCCTGCTTAGGATGGCCAGTGTATTTGTGGCTGTGCAGCCTGTAGGTGTGGAAGGGGAATGGAAGAAAGTTGTTCTGTGTTTTGTATAAAATTAGGTCAATAATAAAATTTTGGTTCGTTGCTGTATTCAACATCGCTTGTTCTTTGTTGGATAGATGAAACTCGATCTATTTTTTTATTAGAACAGAGGCTGTAACATATATGTGCCTATCCGTATTATTGTAAGAGCGATGCGTTTTCATTTATGTTGACTTCTCCTGCTGGTATCTGATATGCGGCTGAAAGAATAGTAAGAATAGTGCATAGGTAATGTGGTCCAAGATAATCGTGGACTGTCCATTTGAATTGCAAATGCGTTTTGAATTTAAAAATTTGCTATTTAACAAAGTTGTAGAATTCAAAATTTTGAGTAACTTTTGTATTCAACAATTTTTAATTTGAAAGCGTTTCAGCGTCCAAATTGTGGGTACAATGGATCCCATGCAAACATGTATGCGGACAAATTGCAAAAGTGATTTGAATTCAAACCTTTATTGTATGAAATATTATAGATTTTGAAATTTTGAATAACTTTGTATTCAATATTTTTTATTTTGGAGGCATTTTGCCGTTCGAATGGATCCCATGGAAACATTTATGCCAACAAATTGCAAAAGTGATTTGAATCCAAAATTCTACTCTATAGAAAAGTTGTCCATTTCAAAATTTTGAGCAACTTTTTGCGTTCAATGTTTTTAAATTTAGAGGCATTTCCTCGTTCGAATCTCTCTCTATGAAATAAGCGATCTAACGTTAACGGTCCAAGATCCATGGGAGTCCTCATGGGCCACAGTCCCGCTAGGAAATTGGGCCGGCAACTCTGACTAACACAAGGAAGGAGCATACAGCTTAAGGAAACTAGTCGGGTACTAGAAAACAACCCGACCTACTCATGTTAGGACTCTGTGTATTGTATCCGACTAGGAGTTTGTATTTCTTGCCTTGTAGACCCTGTCTCCTGAGTATATAAGGTGAGGCAGGGACCCCTTGTAAAATCATAACCATCAATACGAGAAGATCCACCATACAGGACGTAAGGTATTACGCTCTCTACTCGAGGCGGCCTGAACCTATCTAAATCGTCTCGTGTTCACCATCGTGCTTCTGGTTCCGGCGAGGCCCTCACGAACAACTCGACTACTTAGGGACCCCCATAGTAGGCTAGCCGGTATAAAAAACCGACAGCTGGCGCGCCAGGTAGGGGCTCTCGTCGAGAATCGTTCAGCAAGCTCGATGGCACCAGTCATCATCAACTGCGACGGCGACATGGCGTTCGAGAAAGGCGCCACCTTCGTCTTCGGCTCCTGGGTCTGCACGGCGGACGGCGCGGGCAATTTCGACCGCGTCCTCAAGTCGCCGACTCCGGAGCAACTCGCCGACAAGCTCGACGAGATCGCGCCCTCGGGTCCGAATACAACTCGGGCTCGGGGAACCTCGGGTTCGAACTCAACTCGGACCCAAGGAACCACTACTCCTAGCTCGATTCCAACTCGGGCTGGGAAGATTCCGAAGCGGGCCAGGCGATCCGAGTCGGTTTCTGAACCATCGGTTATGCCAAAATCCGCCAATTCAAAAATCCAGAAGAAAAGGAGTCCAGCCACTGCTAAGCATGAGGCCGACACCCCGAGCCAATATCCCTTTGGACTCGTGGGCCCCACCTCCGCTTTCCAAGCGGCATCCTCAAAACAACTCCGATCTCTGGTCGAATTCGATGAACTTCCCCTGAACGGGAAACAAGTCGGACTCGTCATCACTTCAACTCCTGAAGGACGATTTGTTCACTGGCCGGGACGCAAGCCAACGCTTGGAGCAACACCACAGGAGGACCTGGACATGTCTCGCATCATCACGTGCATCGATCCACTCCCGTTTCAACACGGGCAACCCCTGAATTCTTCAAGCAGCCGCGGCTCAACTGTCCCAGTAACTTCAAGCACAGGAAGCTACTCACCAGGGCGTCAAGCCATGGTGATCATCGCCCAGGAACAAGAAGTCTCCAACGACGAGCCAACTTTGGAGAACGAAGCTGAAGCTGACCGTAACCGACGCCGGGAGCGAAACACTGCTCGCGCAGAACGTCGCCGCCGCGTCGGCCGTAGGCTACCTCCACAGGACCTCAACGCCAAGTTCAGGCAAGTCGCCAGTCAAAATGTCTACTCCAGCGCCGCAGCCAACATCATGGCTGTCGTCACAGAGTTGGGACAGATGCCTGAAACTCCTAAAATCCTCAGGATGAAGACAATGCTCGAGACAGTGGCCATCCAGCATGACGCAGTCAACCCGACGAAGACCATCACCCAAGCACCAAGCCGCCAGGCAAGCAGCCGACATCCTGAAGTTGGAAACCGAGGCAACTAGTCCCACCACCCGAGCAGAGAACAACGCCAACGAAACGAGGGAGGCATGGTACTCGGCGGCGGAGGTCGTAACCACGGCTCCAGACCAAGCAACCGTGAAGTTCAGCAGAGCCACATTGGTGGGCGGCAACCGAAACAGGGATGGACGCCCCGGCAATCACGACAACAACAGGGATCTGCGACAACAATTGCCACCCAGGGACGCGCGCACCATCATCTCATCACGGGCGCGTGATCGCGAAGAACAAGAACGCCGCAGACGCCAGGAGTACGACCAAGTCTACGGGCCGCCGGGTCAGGATCACCACAACCTCCACAAGTACGAAGGGTTCCCGGTCTTCTCAGACCGCATCCGCGCTACTTCCTGGCCCGACAAGTTCAAACCAGCCCATATCGACAGATATGATGGGAAGCGTGACCCCGAGCAGTGGATTCGCATCTACTACTCGGCAATCAAGGCGGCAAGGGGCAATACCGACACTATGTGCACCTATCTCCCAGTTGTCCTCGACCAGGCTCCACTGACCTGGTTAGAAGGGCTCAAGCCATTGACTCCTGGGATTAGCTCTGCAAAGCCTTCATCAATAACTTCCAGGGTTTATGGCAGAAGCCGGGTACTCGCTTTGACCTAGCCCAGTGCAAACAGGGCCAGAACGAGTACCTGCGCAGCTACAACCGATGATTTTGGGAGAAGCGCTCAACCTGTGCAGGCCTATCCGACCAAGATGTCATTGATTGCTTCCACGGCGGCCTTACAGACCCCGTGTTGCACCTCGACTTCGGAAGGAACATGCCAAAGACACTAGAGCAGATGCGAGACCTCATCAGTCGCTGGTCAGACGCTGAAGACCTGCAGCGTGAAAGATTCAACCGCAACAAGTCGGGAGGAGACCGCAACAACAACAATAACGACCGTAATAAGGGCAAGCAAGTTGAGAACAATAGCAAACGCGACTTCAACGACAAGAAGCGCAAACCTGAAGACACGGTCAACGTTGCTGAGAAGAACTCTTCCCGCAGGAAGTTCGAAAAACTACTCGACAAGCAGTGCCCTTTCCACCCAAAGGATAAGCACTCAAGCAGGGACTGCTGGTCGCTTAAGAAAGCGTTCTCAGCAGAGGGCGCTCCCAAACCAAACAACCCTGACAACAAAGGAGACAAGGGTGACAAAGACACCGGCTACCAACAAGCCGACAAGGTGGTCAATGTCATCTTTGGGGGAATCACTCAGTCAGAATCAAAGCGCAAGCAAAAGCTTATCCAGCGCGAGATTGCTTGCATTGAGCCTACCATCCCCACCTTCCTGAAGTGGTCAGAAGTCCCAATCAGCTTCTCTCGCGACGATCAATGGACCAACATCAAGAACCCGGGGTGGTACCCCCTGGTACTTGACCCTGTGGTAGCTGGCGCGCGACTCACAAGGACATTGATCGATGGCGGAAGTGGACTCAACATCCTGTGCCAAAACGCTGAAAAAGATGGGCTTGGATATCACCAACTTGCTCAAGCCCACCGACTCACCCTTCTACGGCATCGTTCCTGGCAACGCTGCCGTGCCCCTCGGCCAGGTATCACTTCCAGTTACATTTGGTACCGAGGCCAACTACAGGACCGAGTACATTACATTCGAGGTCGCCGATTTCGAATCATCATACCACGCGATCCTGGGAAGACCTGCTCTAGCGAAATTCATGGCGATCCCACATTACATCTATCTCATCCTGAAGATGCTAGGCCCTAAGGGGATTTTATCCCTAAAGGGCGACCTGAAGACCTCCTACGATTGCGACACCGAGGTAGTGACGATGCTGCAAGCATGCAGCAACCGAGCCAGGCAGCAATCGTAGCAGCTATGGCGAGACAACTCGGCGAGGCTGAGTTGGACATCCAACGAAAAAGCCAACCGTGTCAAACATGAAGCCCTCCCAGGAAATTCCAATCAAGGCAATCGACCTAGGGACGGGCGACC
>CM014274.1:8954313-8970178 GCA_004135705.1 Alloteropsis semialata
CCCAAAAGGCGATCAGCTCAAATATGTGCTCCAAATCCTCTGGAAGGCCACCAACAATGAAGCCGAATAGGAAGCTCTACTGCACGGGCTACGCCTGGCCGCTTCTCTTGGCATCAAGCACATGGTGGTGTACGGCGACTCCTCTGTGGTGATCAATCAAGTCAATAAAGATTGGGACTGCACCAAGAAAAACATGGACGCATACTGCATAGAGGTGCGCAAACTCGAGAAGCACTTTCATGGGCTCGAATTTCATCACGTCCTCAGAGACAACAACATGGCTGCTGATGCACTTTCAAAGCTGGGTTCCCACTGAGCGCAAGTACCAGGCGGCGTTTTCGTCCATGAGCTGTTACAATCATCCATCAAGGAGCAGGATGTACAGCCGACTACAACATCACCTCATCAGCAAGTCATGGTGATTACACTCGAGTGGACAAAGCCCTTCATCGAGTACATACTACATCAAAGGGAGCCCGAAGATAAGGTGGAGGCTGAGCAAGTTATCAGGCGAAGCAAGCACTACGTAGTAGTCGGGTCCACCCTCTTTCGACGTGGCGCATCATCCGGAGTCTTGATGAAGTGTGTCACTCCAGAAGCCGGACGGGAAATCCTTGAAAAAATCCATGGTGGGATCTGTGGTAACCATGCCGCTCACCGCACGATCGTCGGCAAGGCCTTCCGGTCCGGGTACTATTGGCCATCCGCTGTGGCTGATGTAGAAAAAATCGTGAAGACTTGCCAGGGCTGCCAATTCTTTCCCCGGCAAGCTCATGTCCCCGCAACGGTCCTCAACACCATACCGCCCTCTTGGCCCTTCGCATGCTGGGGGCTAGATATGGTTGGACCACTCAAGACTGCGCCAGGAGGTTTCAAGTATCTTTACTTGGCGATTGACAAGTTCACCAAGTGGATTGAAGTCAAGCCGCTGGTCAACGCTACAGCAGCAAAGGCGGCCGAGTTCATCCAAGACATTGCTCATCGTTTCGGCGTCCCGAATCGCATTATCACTGACCTCGGCTCAGAATTCACAGGGACCGAGTTCTTTGATTTTTGCGACAACCTGGGAATTGAAGTCCGCTACGCATCAGTGGCGCATCCACGAACCAAGACAAGTTGAGAGAGCTAACGGCCTCATACTTCAAGGTCTCAAGCCAAGGCTCTATGAACCACTCAAAAAGTACGGTGGCAAGTGGGTGCAAGAATTGCCAGCCGTGGTATGGGGGCTCAGAACCCAGCCCAGCCGCGCGACGGGGCAATCACCTTTCTTTCTGGTCTACGGCTCAGAAGCAGTACTCTCGGTGGACATTGAGTACAATGCTCCAAGAATTCAAAACTACACGGAGGAAGCAGCAGAGCAAAGTAGGGCAGAGGATGTAGACATGCTAGATGAGGTGAGGCTAGCTGCGTTGATCAGGACGACCAAGTACCAGCAAGGACTCAGGAGGTATCATGACCAAAACATCCAAACGCGGTCATTCAACATTGGTGATTTGGTTCTTCGGAGAATTCAGAGTACAAAAGATCAGCACAAGCTATCCTCTCCTTGGGAAGGTCCGTTTATAGTATCAAGGGTCATCGGTCCGGATACTTATCAGCTACAATGGGAAGACAGAACAGAGGTGTCCAATGCTTGAAACATTGAGCACTTGCGGCGTTTTTTCCCTTAAAGAAGTTATTAAGAGTTTATCAAGAGTCAATAAAAGTCAGTCCTCTCTGTGTACTGATATCGGCTTGTTAGCTCAATAATAATACAGTGTCAATATTCCATTGTCTTCAAGCCTGGAATTCAGATACAATCTTACAAATTTGAATCATGGGTTGTTTAAAAACAATCCAGAAAAGGGCTGCATTCAAACAAGCCATCTACTTTCTGTTCCACACAGAAGGATCGGGCGCATTTATTTTTGACTCATCCCGGGTTGTTTAAAAACAATCCAGAAAAGGCTGCAGTCAAAACAACCATCTACTTTCTGTTTCACACAGAAGAATCGGGCGCACTTATTTTTGAATCTAGTCGGGTTGTTTAAAAACAATCTAGAAAGACTACGTTCAAATGCCATCTACTCTTTGTTCCACACAGAGAGATCGGGCGCACACAATCAGATAAACAGATATTTTTTGTTAATAAAACACTAAGTATTTACATCTGAAACCAAGTTCTTTACAAGGGTTTTCTTACAAAAGAGACTCTAGAACTTAAGACGAGATACAATTTTTTCTACAGTGTCTTTCTCCTCCTCCATGTAGGTATCATACATGACCCGGGTACAAGCCGGGTTGATTCTTCCTTCAGTAATACCTAGTGGCTGTGAAGGGAACCATGACCGGACAACCCCGAGTACTTGCTTAGTACACGAACGGGCGAACCGTTGGCAATACAGCTTTACTTGCCCAGAAGTTGCTCGAAGGCGATCAAGGAGAGGAGGAGCAACACTTCCTACGGGTACTTTGGCATATACATCAACCAAAGGCAGGGCGGCTTCTTTCCAAGATTCAATTTCCACGCCACGACGACGATTGACTTCTACGCGAAGAGCCTGGATTTCAGCCTCTTGGTTGCGGATCTTGGTTAGATCTTCAATGAGTTGGGCATCGGCATGTTGGCGCATCTTTTGCTCTTCAGCAAGATCCGCCATACACTCCGTTTCCCGCCGCTCCGCATGGTTTGCGCGCTCTTGCTCCCGATAAAAGCGGTTCTTCATATCGATGAACTCGCCCTTTAGAGCTTCAACGCGTTTGTCACTCTCTGCAAGACAACACATCATATTCTATTCATTATATGATCAATGCAGACAGAGAAGAAGTACTCGGTGTACATACCTGAGAGTTTCTGTCGTAAAGATTTATTCTTTTCAACGACGTCCTCGCGCTGGTCTTGATACAAGTTAATCTTCTTGTAAGCCTCATCCAGTTCTCGACGCAATTGGGCGCGTTCTTGGTCCCAGGCTGCTTGCCTCTTGGCCAGATCGGCTGTGGCTTTTTCGGCGCGAGCGATAGACGTGCTGGCTCTCCGAAGCATCTCAGATTTCTGCTGAGATAGTACAAGTATACTTTACATCCAGAATAAAGGAGGCAGGGTTGATCAAAGTACAAAGGAGATAAGTATTTACAATGCTATGCTATTTCTACTAACCTCTGTGAGGTTGGAGAGTTGTTTGTACAGCTCGGCGGCCTTCTCTAGATCTTCGTGGTCAACTTGAGAGTTGAACAGAAAGGCGTCTTCATCTTCATTTGCGTTGACGCCGGATGTGCCAGTGAAGATCTGGAATGGCTCTGGTGAAGGCTCGCGGGGTTTCTTCTGTTCCCGGATGATTTCTTCAATGTCTGTCTCCTTCACCAGGCTTGTGGTGGCGTCCAGTTCCGCAGTCCGCAGGCTCGCCATCCAGATACTTTCTGTGGCTCTGGGCCATGATCCAGAGGCCGAAGTACCCGGAACGGCTTGTTCTGGAACCTGGGCTGGCGGTGTGACGTTGTCGCTTGGTACTTGGGGGTAGAGCTGTGGAGATGCCTGGGGGCTTGGCCCTTCTCCTCCTCCTGTTTTCATAATTGGAGTCTTTGGTACATCTGTCGGAGCAGTAGTAGGCGGACGGTTGCATAACAACTGAAGATTAGCAATATTCGCATTTCAGAATTTAGCCCCATTAAGTTGGGTGATTTACCTGGCAAATTACATGTTGAATTCGGGCTCATCCACAACGAAGTCAAAACCGCCAGATGGGTTGTCTTGAGGTCCTTGAGGCTCTTCCGACTGAGCGGGTTCTTCTTGTTGAGGTTTCTGTAATCATACATTCAATTCAGAAAACAACTCGGCAAGAGGCAAGAACCAAGATTTTTTGCAAATAAGACAATTGGGGTATTTTGGGTGGAGATGAATGCAGTGGGATTTCCACAGGAATCTCCACATTGGTTTCAGGCTCTGCTTCAAGTGCCTCTGCTTCATCAAGAACATTATCTGATGATTTCTTCAACGAAGGAGACACTTTCTTCCGCAGAGCCCATTTCTTTTTGGGGATCGGTGGACTTGGGGCATCTTCAGCACTAGGTCTTTTCAGACCTGATCTTCCTTGCCCGAGTATTTTCCCAGGAAGTGGTCGGGGTGTATCATCATCAGAAGAGGATCCTTCCTCCAGAATTATCTCGTCCATATCTGGTGCTGCCTTCTTCTTCCCTTTCCCTGAACTTTCAGCAGTTTGTTGGGGTGGGGGAGATCCAGGTAACCCGGATTGGTTCTCTGCTACTTCCGGAGGCGAGGAAGCAAGTCTGGTCCACAATTCCTGGCATTGGATAACACAGCAATTGATTAGTTGTCAAGAAGCAAGAAGGTGTATATCATAATTGGTATTCGGGTTGTTTTCGAGCTTACCAATGACGAGGGACGACTTGCCGAGTACTCGGGTACTCGGCGTGGCAGATCCTGGGCGTCCATGAAGAGCGCCTGGACGCGGACGGTGACTTCATCTGATGATAAATCGCTGGTCGAGATCCTGGTCGGGTCTTCGGGGCCAGTATATTCATAGCCAGCGTGCACCCGCTTCTGGCAGGGTTGTACGCGCCGGCACAGGAAAGAACTGGCGATCCCGATGGCGGTTAGGCCTTGATCCTTCAAAGCAGCCTGGAAGTTTCCCACGAAAACCTCCCTCAGGTCGGACCAGCTGCCGATTTGTCCGGTGGGGACATGTTGGAGCCAGGCCCGCGCCGAGTCGGCCAGATGGAGCGGCAGGTTGTGGATGATAAAGTCATCCTCGTCGGCCCCTCCGGCTCTGCAGGCGAGTCGGTAATCCTCGAGCCAGAGCTCGGGGTCGGTCTCCCCGTCGTACCTCGGGAAGTTCGACGGGGCTCTAAAGTTGGCGGGACGAAGAGCCGCACGGATCCGCGGGCTGAAAGCCCGCGGTCCCGGCGCCTCCGGACTCGGCGTCCTCTCGTCCTCGCCCTCGTCGTCGTCGTCGTACCGGCCACCTCGCCGGGGAACGCGTCCTCGCTGTCGCTCGGGTTCACCCGCGGGGGGTTGTCGCCGGCGGGCGTCTAGTATGCTCCGAGCGTCCTGGATCGGGCCGACTCGCTGTCGGACCGGAACCGCGTTCCCGGGGCGACGGGGCTGGTGCACCGACTGCCCTTGTTGGGCGCGTCCGTCGCGGCCGCCGGCTGGCTGCCTCGAGGCCTCACGGTGTCCCATCTGCGACGCTCGTCGTCGCGACTGTGAACTCTCGGCCTGCTGCGCGGCGGCTCGCTCCAGCAGCTCGCCGAGTTCCCGCTGCGCCTTGCGGGCCTCCGGGGTCACCGGCGGGGGAGCCCCCTCACGAGCATGGCCGCCGCGGCTATGTTTTGTCCGGCGTGGGCGAAACACGGGGGCGGGGCACCGTCATCGTCGACGATTTGGCGCTGCACGTCCCGGGCGCGCTCCCGCGCGGGAGGCGCATCTCTGATCTGCAGGAGCTCGCGCTCGATGCGCTCCCGTTCCTGCTCGACCCGCGCCCGTTCCTGCTCCAATCTGCGACGGGCTTCTTGGAGCTCCTCCCGGCGTTGCCGGGCGTCGTCGGCTTGGGAGCGCCGGGGCGGTGTAGCCGCTCTTCGCGGGGCCGGCTGCCCTGCTACTGCCGCGGCCTGGGCCGCAGCCGGAGCGGGAGCGACGGGCGCGTCGGCCACCGGGTGGCCGTCGTCAGGGCCCGCTGGCCCCGAGCCGCTCTCACTCGCTTCTCCCCCCTCCCCGTCGGGAGGGTCCGCCATGAAGCATTCCCGGGAGGGGTGGTGGCTTTCTCCGACGAGCTCCGTGTCGGAGGCCTCCGAAACGGGATCGTCCAGCAGGTCGAAGACCGATTCGGAGACATGATCGATCACCCCGACGAACTCGCTGTCCGCCGGGGTGGGGCTCAGGAGGCGTGTCACCAGGCGGGACACGACTTCAGCCGCGTTGCGCAGACCGTATGGGACCGCATACGGTGGGATGTAGTTCAGCATCTCCGGGGGGAGAGGGGCTCCTCCCAGAAGCTGAGTAGCGACGTTCGCCAGGGCGAACCTGGCACAGCGCACGTCTTCCTGCGTGGGCCGTGGCCCCAGGAAGATCTCGAGCTGCTCCCACAGTGGGGCCTCGTTGGCCCTCGAGCGGGGGTTGCCGGCTTCGTCGCCAGGGGCGTTGATGCCGATGTCCGCGAGGGCCTCGGTGGCGGTCGCGATGTCAGCATCAGCAGTGTTGACCGGGGGGGTGAGAGCGACTCTCTCCAAGTCCCCGGCGTCGGTGATGACGAAATCCAAACTCCCAAGACGCAGCTGCGTCCCAGGAGTCCAGCTCGATCCGTGGGTGGCCATCCGAAGCCTGGTGATCGCCGAGACGCGCAAAGGCCCCTACCTGGCGCGCCAACTGTCGGTGTGCGAAATAACCAACAAGTAAATTTCGTGGATTGCGCGTCTGGGCTCCGGATGGTTCGCGAGAGGACACAAGGGATTATACTGGTTCGGGCACGAACGCCCTACGTCCAGTTCGAGGCTGCTCGTGTTACTCGCGTTGCTCGTAGTAGGGGTTACAAGCGGTCGAGAGAGGGAGGGGCTCCCAAGTCTCTGGTGCGTCTGAGAGTGAGTGTTCAGTGAGTTGTGTTCTTGTGTGTGTCGTGTTCCTCCTCCTCCTGAGGCTTATTTTTCTATTTATACTCAGGAGAGGCGAGGCTTTACAAGGCGTGCTCAAGAAGGTAAAAAATAGAAAGCTTGCCGAAGAAGCTCCGCCGCCTGCGGGATACTGTGGACGCCGTACTGGACGCTGTTCGAGACGCTGATCGGAGTTGTTGAGGACGTGGCTCTCCCTGCGTGGACGCTGATCGGAGTTGTTGGGGACGTGGCTCTCCCAGCGTGGCGCCCGCGTACGGGCAAGTCAGTGAGAGTCACATCCGCTGGCCGCGCCGGACAGTGCTTGGTGAGGCCAATTAATGCCGATGGGAAATGGCATGGGCGTATGGTGACACATCCTTACGCCGGGTCCTCCGGACGCTCCACTTCGTCTCGGGCCCACGCCGACTCGGGCGAGACGAAGAGAGGTCGGGCGAGATAGCGACAGGAGCGGTTCGGCCGAGGCGGACGAGGGTCGGCCGAGGCGGACGGGAGTCGGCCGAGGCGGACGAGGGTCGGCCGAGGCGGACGGGAGTCGGCCGAGGCGGACGAGGGTCGGCCGAGGCGGACGGGAGTCGGCCGAGACGGATGAGGGTCGGCTGAGTCAGGGGAAAACCGATCCTCCCCTAATCTGATGTTCTTCGGGTTTTCTTATGCCTATCTTCTTCCTGAAACTGCGTGGTCCCACCCGTCGGTGAGAGGGTCGGATATTGATATCCGACACCGGCCTACTCATGTTAGGACTCTGTGTATTGTATCCGACTAGGAGTTTGTATTTCTTGCCTTGTAGACCCTGTCTCCCGAGTATATAAGGTGAGGCAGGGACCCTTTGTAAAATCATAACCATCAATACGAGAAGATCCACCATACAGGACGTAAGGTATTACGCTCTCTACTCGAGGCGGCCTGAACCTGTCTAAATCGTCTCGTGTTCACCATCATGCTTCTGGTTCCGGCGAGGCCCCTCACGAACAACTCGACTACTTAGGGACCCCCCATAGTAGGCTAACCGGTATAAAAAACCGACAAACGTACTGCGGTTCGATTTTAGAAAACTTTGAGGTTGTTATCGAGAAAATGGCTGAGAGGGAGGAAGGAGTCCAAGTTGATTTCACAAAAGTTCAAGGGTTTTTTCTAAACTTGGCTGAGAGAGAGGCCACGGACGACGGGTTCTATTTCTCAATAGCTCGAAGGCCTTTTTGCAAAAGGGTTGAGAGAGGGGGCGTGGACGGCGGGTTCTATTTCACAATAGCTAGAGGGCCTTTTTGGAAAATGGCCAAGGCTCGCATGATCTGGCCGTCCACTCGGCCGATCCGACGGACGGGAATTTCCCGCGACGTGGCCACTCTCCCTGGCCTTCGTTTGGTGCAAGAATCGTAATAAAGAGATAGGGGACTATTAGTCTATAGGAGGATGCATGGATGAAGCTTTCAGATGATCCAATGATCCATAATACTGCAAGTCTGCAACCCACTCGGTGTGACAGTGACTCCAGCTGCAGCAGACAGATAGAACGCACGAGCCGGAATGGAGTGGAGTGGTCAGTAGTAGGCTACTACAGGGCCTGCCTCTATCGTGCCGTCGTCATTGGTGGTCCTCTAGCCCATTGCATTCCTCCTTCCTTTCATTCACTGGCATCGGCGGCTAGTGATTCGGAACATATTCCCGTGTGCCCACACTAACCCACCCAAATGGCGTCTACTCTATCTCCCAGTGTTCTCCATTCGGGTCGCACGGGCGGTGCACTGTGAGTCGCTGAGGAGTCGCCGAGGTCGGAGGCCGGCAGGCGAAACCCACGGGGCGGCGGGGGCGACGTGCGATTCGTGGCGAACTAGAAACAGGGCGCGGCGTTGCCGCACTTACATTAGATTTGGGCCAGTGTTTTTTTTCCTAGATCTCAATTTAACCACCCTAGGGTCACTTCCAAAATAGTATGAATGACAATTGAATCGTGGTTAATTAGTATATTGATTATATGGTCTGTTAATGAAATGAATTGTTCGTAGGGTCTGTTAATGCAAAAGAACTTTTTACCAGATAGATGAATGGGTGATATGTTCTTCAGTGTTAGCAACAAAAGGATAGCTCCATTTCAGGGCTAATATACACACAAACAAAGGCCCAAAAATATTAAGGAGCAACAGTAATAGTTACACACCAAAATAAGAGGTAAATATAAAGTATTGAAATATTTGTCATTTATTAAATTTTGGTCACAATGTTTGACCATTTGCCTTATTCAAAAAATATTTAAGTACCATTTATTTTAATTGTGACTTACTTTCATCAAAATTATTTGAAGTATGATTTATATTTTTGTATGTTTGCAATAAATCTTTGAATAAGATAATAGTCAAACGTTGTAATGAAGAACAAATGTTTAGATAGGGGGGAGCTCAGGTTTGAAGTATCAAATTAAGGCTCTGTTTGTTTCAGCTTCCTGAGAGCTTTTGGATCTCGGCTTTTCGACCTTCCAAAAACCAAAAAGTTGCGAGAGTGGAAAGCCTAAAAGCTCACTTTGAGGAGCTTCTGGATGTACCACTGAACATATTACATTTTACATAAGAGGCATTACTTAGTGTTCATAGATGTTCATAGCTTCTAGAGTGAAAAGCCTAAAGCTAACTTAGTGTTCATAGATGTTCATAGCTTCTAGAGTGAAAAGCCTAAAGCTAACTAATAGAGTTCATAGATATACCACTGAACATATTACATAAGAGGCATACTTAGCTTAGTGTACTAAACATCCTTGAATCGAGCCCTGAAGTAGCAAAAGAATGGTGGAACTATTCTGTATATTGGATATCAGTGTAATTAGGTTGGACATAGCAAACGATTGAAGCTGGCTTTGAAGTAGCAAAAGATAGGTGGAATTATAGACAACAAAGTGAGAGCTGACACAACATATCCGAAGTATCTTCGACATAGGAAAAGAAAGCAGGCATTGTTGGAGTTCATGACACTACCTGAAAAAAGATGGCATTGTCAGAACATAGATGAAGCATAAGATTGTAGCATTGTGATTGGACAGTGGTAATTGGGTGTTCAGAAAAAGTTAAAAATGATTTCACTTAATGTTTTTTTATTTCATACTTGAAATGTAGTATCTTTGTTCTTGTATATCAGCACATTGTTAGACAATAGGAAAAGCCAAAAAATATCATGCCTAGTTAGCAGACCTTGGAAAAAAATGCAAGATCACTTTGCAACCTTACTCCTTGAAAAACTCAAGTTATATTGTAAGTATAACCTTTGGCAATGAAGATTGAATAGAAAACAGAAACCGTTCTGGCTCAGAGGTCTAAACCATGTTAGTAGCAGTAAGTTGTTAACAGAAATTTTAATTAGTAGCACTAAAATTAGCAACTTTGATGGATTGGATTCAGGTAAATGCTAAAGTATCATGGTTGTTTCTATACTACTATAAAAGCATAAGTTTGAATATATCTATAATCTGCAAGGTAGATAAACAGCCTTGTATAGACATCCAGTTTGGTTGACCTACATGGCTAGATACATAGCACCAACACTACAGTTCAGCTAGATCAATGTAAATACCACTGCTATTATATTATACAACTATTCTTTGTATTGATTTCTTCTCTAATACATATGCGTATTCAATCTGTGTCCACTGAAAACTGCACAATACTAGGATTGTTTCAGCCATTCAAATCTGGCTCATCTCTCAAATTTGTCATCCAGTTATGTTCCTAAGTTTGTATTTATGTTATGAAGAATCTGGTCTGGTGAGACAAAGATTGTGTAATCACAGTAATGCTAACATATTTGATCAAAAAAATTGAACATTAACACTCAGCATCAAATTTAAGACTGTCAAGTTATAACCTGTTTTGAATGTTGAACCTTGTTAGGTGCTTGAACCATTAATATTGCCTGTCTCTCCCACTGATACTGAGATTTTTCCTTCTCGTTGGCAGCAGCTAGGTGCTCGAGTTTAGCAGCTTATACAAACATTTTTATCCTACTACGCACATACAGGAAAATAAGTCAGAGCAAAACCTTGTAACGACCTTTACATGTTACCAGTTCTTTCATATTTGATATCTGTGAGCTCTAACACTAACACAAACCAAATGGCGATTTTTCTTCCTTGTTTATCTGTACAGATGAGGAATTGACTTTGTGTGTGTGTGTGTGTTTATCTGTACTGATGAGAAATCAATCTATGTTTGCTATCTGAACTGTCAATGGAATGAAGAAATTGCTAACTGAAGCTGCCAATTGCATGAGGATATTGATTAACTGAACTGTCAATTCCTTTTGTTTAAATGTTTGGTAACTGAACATTTTTTTTGTGAATATGCTTGCTAACTGAACTTGTTGATGGCATGAAGACATTGCTTATGAACTGTCCATGCCTTTTCTGAATATGCTTTATAATTGAAAATTGTTTTCAAAGTCGTGCATTACATTTGTATCTCAAAGATGGAAAAAAATGTCACATTAATGGATTGGGTATGCATCTGAATGAAGGACTGTGCTAGCTAGTACAGAAAAAACAAAGATGGATGTCACCTGCAATAACCCAAGTAATCCATTCTTGCCAACCCGCTGGAGACAATGAGATCGATGAGAGGAGTGGCAACGAAAGGTGCTGGGGCCGACCTTTTTTGCGAAATCGACGTAGTGGTCCAGCACATGCAGCGCGGAGAGGAGCACTGGAGCAGGAAGATGAATGCCCAAAGTTGCAGCTGCACAGCGTGCTCCACACGGCCGTATCGCTCTCGCGGCGCTTAGCTGAGGTGACGGCGCTGGCCCCGTTGGCGGGGACGACGAGCTGCCAACTAACCTGGCGCGGAATGCCTCGGACAAAATGGGCGCTTGCTCCTGCAAGGTGGAGGAGGCACGGCGCCGCCGCCGCTTCTTGGGCTCGTCCCCGCCCTCGACTTTCTCCTCTCTCCCGCGCCGTGGATCTAGCTACCACGGGCAGATGGTGTCAAGGTTGGGCATAAGCGGGTCTCGGATCCGCGCGCCGTCGCAAGCTCTGGAGACCGGGCCGTTGTGTAGGAGTGAATTCGGAGGGGGGAGCAGCGGCGCCGCTGCTTTATCGTGCTGGGGACCGGGCCCGGCATGGCCGGCCGACCAACGGAGGGGAGCGAGGACGATGCGACTGGCCCGAGCGGCGGTGGAGCGAGGGTGATGCAGCTAGCCTGAGTGGCGGGGCAGATCGGAGACAGCGCGGCCGCGGCCCGAACGCCGGAGGCCACGGTGGAGGCTCGCGGCCTAGCGGCGGGAGATAGATGCGCAGCAGGACGGAGAGACGGAGGGGACGCGCGGATTCTAGAGCATCAGTGAGGGTCCGGGTCTACAACTTAATGGGCGCGATCCGCGACGATCCACGATCGAACGGTTCATAACGCAAAGTAGCTGGATCGAACGGTGAGAAGCCTAACGGGTAACGTGGCCCTATCGGGCGGCCGCGAAATGACCCAGGATTCGTATATTAAGATTAAGATAAGATAAGATTGCGGGCCTCGGCGGTGGGTATTGGGCTGGTGGCAGAGTCGCGCGACCCGAAAGCATGGGCTCAATCTCTCTTCGGGCCGGGCCTCTGTGTACTTTCAGATACATATTTCTTCTTCTTTGATTATTTATTTATTATTAGTAGTTCTGTCTCAAAAAAATATTATTTATTAGTTACTCCGTATACTATCAAGCGTGACACGAGAGCTGCTGTGGGTTAGCACGTAACCTGATGGGGGAGAGGGAGTACTACGTAGGTACGCCGGCACCAGCACCTCCAGGGGCTCCATCGGCATACGGCATTTACACGGTGGTGGCCAGCCGAATACTAGAACTGGAACGCTGGAACAGGTCATATGGGCCTTCGAGACGAGTGACCCTGCTGCCCATGCAACAACCGGTATTCATGAGCACTAAATCGTTTCCTCCAGGCACTATACGGCATTCAAGCCTTCCTTTAATCGCCAAGGCCTCAGCAGCTGAAAATTTTAGGAAGCGGATTCGAAGGACGAGTGGTTGGCGCTTCGTCACTGCACTTCACTGCTCGCCCTTCTACGCGGCCGGGGCTGCTGCATACCCCGCATCATATACAGACAGGTAGGAGTAGTATACACCGAGGCAATGTAGCCGTGAACAATGTCACAACGCTCTCCTTCGATGGGTCTTTTTCAGGATGGGTGGGGGAGTGAACCGAAACCAACCGATACCACTGAACCGCTCGCTGAGTCTGAAATTGAAACACCAAGAAAGAATCAATGCGACAATGCGCTCCGATGCCTGTCCGGTCCAGCTGTGCGAGCTGTGTCTTTGGACGCAAGTGATTTCGATGGATCTTGTGGCCATTCCATGGGCCGGGGCAGTGTCGGTAAGTACAGCGAGTACCATGCCGGGTACCGCTTCCAGTGCCAGATTGTTTGGCGAAGGACACGGGCCCTTAATTCCGTGTGGTGCAGGCGCGGAACATGGCCATTAGAGGAGCCAGCAGAAGAGGTGATGAGCCAGGCGCTCGCTGTGCGTCGTCGTGGTTCGCTCGGGATCGCAATTGGGGGAGGGAGGGGGGGCATTGAAGCGCAAGGGTTGGGGGGCGCGGTTTAATCGCGCGGCTGACACCGCCCCCCTCCCCGTTATAGCAGCACAACTGTCTCCAATTACTCAGGCATTCATACGGCTTAAAAGCGAGTTAATCGGCAATAGGCCTCCCTTTGAATGACCCTAACCACCCAGCATCTCCCTTCTCGGCACTTCTGATTGGAGGGGTTCGTTCTCGCTGTCACAGGCGAATCACTCTCAGGACAAGCGGGAGCCAGCTAGTAGCTGCCATGGCCTTCACTGATGGAGTGATGGAGCAATTGCTTCTCAGCATCCTGTGTAGATGGATCATGAGAAATAGTATCATCTTTTCGAGGCGTTTAACACGGCCAAACAACCAGGAGCAGCGTGCAAGTCATGTTATCTCACTCTTCTTTGTCTCCATTTTAGAGTCAAGCATCATCGAGTGGGTTAGGTTGCAAGTTATTTGACAGTTTCAGAGACTGAGAAACCTTTTTTCTTTATTACCAAGTGAACTCATATTACGCAACTCTGTGCGACCCTACTCAATACAGCACGTCCTGAAAACATGATTCCAACCTTTTTGGATCAAAAAATGCACCCCATTATTCGTTCTGTACTTCTTTAAATATTCTAAATAGAATACACTTTTGGAGGATTTTCTTTTTGTCCTGGCAAAAGCACCAAAGGTATCAAAATTATAGACCTTCTCAAGGATAGTAAAAACACTCTCAGGCGTACAGTATTTTCTATTAGAATATCTTTTATAAAATTAAATACATGTATATGATATTATGAATGTACTACTGTTCAAGGCAACTATATGCCTTTGGTTGCTTTTCTATTTTTAAATATATTGATAGTCAAAATTTTAAAAGTTCGACCGGGTCCCCTTTTAAAACAACATTGATTTGCAAAATGAGGGAGTATATATAGGCAACGGATCAGGTTGGTTTGCACCTGATCCGTTGCCGTATATATAAGCCAGTTTTGAAGGACTTAAGTGTCGCCGTGCCGCAGACTCGGATCATCTTTTTTTTTTCTTTTGAGCAAAGGCAGAGTCACATCACATCATCCATGAACCAACAAACTGTACAGCTGAGGAACATTGTTCATGCATGGCTGCAACTTTACGAGTTTATTGGTTCGAACCCGGAACTGTAGTTCGTTTATGAGGCTAATTCCAAGGAATTCAGCTAAGACCTTCCACACAAGACCATTGAACAGTTTGAACTTGACAAAATAAACCTCTCTGGTTCACACCAAAGTTACCGGTTCCTCTTGAGAGCCACATGCTACATGGAGTTTCAGCTTTGGCCGTGTTCACATGGCCTTTGAAAAAATTTTGCAAAAAGGAATCTTTCTTGCATGGAGTACTAAATGAAGTCTATTTGCAAAACCTCTTCACGGATGAGCGTAACTTTTCGAGACGAATCTAATGAGCCTAATTAATCCATGATTTGCTACAGTAATGCTACAGTAATCATCCTCTAATCGTGCGGTCGCGGTCAAATGCCTCATTAGATTCGTCTTGCGAATTTACCAAGGGTTGTGGAGGTAGTTTTGTAAACTGACTTTATTTAATACCCCTAATTAGTGTTCAAAGGAGGGTAAAAAAAATTTCACCCTCCATCTAAACACGACCTTTGTCATGGCAACACACTAACACTACTGCACCACAATGCACATGCATTTCATCAATCGCATTGCATGTCATTGCAACACATTTATGCTACCATTCAGTACTCTGAAGAAAGGTCGATGTGATAGGACAAAAGCGTAACTTCAATTGAAATAGAATAATGCTCATCACAGATCAGACTTGTGCACATGATTCTCAACAGAACAATAGCACATCACATACAAAGAACACGAAATTGTTACATAAGAAACACACGAAATTATTACCTAGACCAATCCCTTTGACAGCGTGCCGCGCGGAAGAAACAGGTCTATGCAATAATTCCTTTGGTAAATGGAAACAAACTCAATGGCGAATGGGAAATTAAGCTACAACGACGCTGACATGAAGGCAAGAACTCATAGCTCAGCAGCCTATCCGATCGATCAGATTGGTCACGTGTGCATCACCGGCGCTGCCGGGGACGGCGCTGGTCGCCGTCGTTGAAGTCGAGCAGCACGGCGTTGTGGCACCGAGGGCACCTGGGGTCCTCCCGGGACAGCATCACGTACATCATGCACCGGGGGCACCCGGCGAGGACCATGGGCGCCGCGCCGCCGCCAGGCGCCGCCGCGGCCGCTTCCGGGCTGCCCTCGGACGACACGCACGAGCTCGGCGGCGACGCGGTTGACGAGGACGAGGACGACACCCGGCGCGGAGACGTCGTCCTGCCGTTGCCGCTGTCGCCGCCCGGGCGAGCCGTCGTCGTGGTGGACGAAGCCCCACCCCTTGCTCTCGACAGGCCCAGCCTCAGGAACTCCAGCTTTGACGCCTTGCCGTTGTTCCTGCTCATCGTCACAGCCGGCGCTCAGGTTCAGAATTCTGACCACGAAGACAGACAATTCACACGATGTTAGCGTCACAACCCACAAGTTTCATGCTACATTTGCACTGAACATCATTCGTTACCTTGGATGAAGTCTGAATGATATTGGGAGAGAGCGATCAGTACGATATGTTGGTGGTTTGGAGCTCTCCACCTGGTTGTATATAGCTGTTTGCTAGATGCGAGTGTTTGTCAAGCGCCTCTGATCCTTTGGTTTATATAGT
>CM014274.1:8976764-8987918 GCA_004135705.1 Alloteropsis semialata
GGCTGAGAATAATGTCAAGTTGGTTAATTGGATGCATAACAAGTGCTTAGAATCGGAAGGCAAACAGCCCGTGGCTGAACAACCTGCCACCGATCCTAATCTTTTGATTTCCAAAGTGCCTTTTGTGCCTGAATTTAAAACACCGGCAACAAAACCCATAGAACAACCTACGTTTGGTATGCCGTTGAATTATTTTGAAGGCCAATCTGTTACACCATCCAACCTAATGCCTACTCGGCCTGCTGCACCTCAGCCATTTGCAACTTTACCTAATTCGGCTGGTTATGGTCGAATTAACAATGAAGTTGCAAATTCTACCCCGCAAAATTCAACCTATGAATATTCTGTTTCCCCTCAATTGCTAAAATTATTTTCACAAGGCCCAGTACCTTACGAACTCTTCGGAAGGTTCGGCCAACAGATGCAGGAGATGATGTCGGCCAATCAATCTGGCCAACATCAACCGGTCAGACCGGTCGCCGTGACCGGTCAGACCGGTCCTGGTGGGGTAGATGCGGCCAACCAGCTTGGGCCGCATCAACCGGTCAGACCGGTCACGGTAACCGGTCAGACCGGTCCCACGGGGACAGAATCGGGGAATTTGCTTTCTACTCCTATTCAAAATTCTCAACAGCCAAATTCACAAGACAATTCATTAGAGTATTTAGATAATATATTTTCTAAGTACAAACTTGATTTGGCTTCAGCTCTTAAAGAGAATTTGGGAGTGGATGTCAGGGATAAGGCTAGGTTATTCCAAAAGCCTTATGTTCCTAGATTTGATTTAGTTCCTTTCCCTGCTGGATTTAGACTTCCTGATTTCATCAGATTTAATGGGGAGGATTCTAAAAGCACTTTTGAACATTCTAAAAGCACTTTTGAACACATAAGTCAATACATGGCACAACTAGGCGATTCTAGCTCTAGTGAGGCCTTGAAAGTGCATTTATTTTCTTTGTCTCTAACTGGCATTGCTTTCTCATGGTATGCATCATTGGCTCCTCATTCTATTACTTCATGGGAACAGTTAGAGCAAAGATTTCATGATCACTTCTTTTCTGGCAGCAATGAACTTAAATTGTCACATCTTACATCGGTTAGACAATCACGTGATGAAACTGTTCATGATTATATTAAACGTTTCCGTGATATTAAAAACCGTTGCTTTAGTGTCAATATTGCCGAAAATGATCTTGCTGATTTGGCTTTTAATGGTTTACGGTCTCACATCAAGGAGAAGTTAGAGAACGTTGAGTTCTTTAGTGTAAACCAAGTGCATCAAAGAGCTTTGGCTGCTGAAAGCCGAAACAAAGATTTAAAAGAAAGCCAAAGGACTCATCAGGTTGATGTGCATAATCTTGAATGTGACTCTAGTAGTTCAGATGATGAGTCTCATAATGTGTTGGCCGCTGAATTTGTATGGCCAGCATCTAATGAAGCCTTTATTTGCACATCTCTTAAGCCGACTCATAGGAATCGGAAAGAAGAGATGAAGTTTACTTTTGATGTATCCAAGTGCGATAAAATTTTTGATGAATTGCATAAGAGTGGATATATCAAATGCTCTTTTACTATTCCGTCATCTGAGGAGTTAAAGCGGCGTGCTTATTGCAAATTTTATAATTCTTTTTCTCATGCGACTAATGATTGCAATTTCTTTCATCGACAGATTCAATCGGTTGTAAATGATGGACGATTGAGTTTGAGAGAGATGCAAATTGATAAGCACACGTTTCCAGTCAACAACATGTTGGTTAATACCATGGATCTTCAGAAGGCCAAGATGTTGGTTCGGCCAGACAATGCCGATATAACAGGAGGCAAGAATATTGTGATTGGAGAACCAAGGACGATGACGGAACATGACAAAGTGCTTGGGAGAGAAGTGGTTCTGAAGCAAACTCCTGATGGAAAGAAGACTTTGACTATTACAGTGAAGACTTCTGGAATTGGGGGGCAATCGAACTCTCAAGCGCGGGATCAAAGACCGGCTGCTCCTGCTGCCCAGGGGGCACCGGTCAGACCGGTTGCCTTGACCGGTCAGACCGGTCCGGCCCAGAGGCCGGTCCGAACTTTCGTACCTAAAAATCCTGAAGTGGGAATTTGGAAGATGAACCAAGACAAAGATCAGGGGAAAGCTTTCAAGCCGAATGCGACCTTTGATCAAGTCATGGCTAAACACATGCGAAACGCGACCGTTCAACAAGATCGGCCAATTAAAAAGAGACCAAATTCGCCACTAAGGAATTCTGATGCAATGAAGGCACCAAGAGAAAAGTGGAATCAAGGCCCAAGTTCATTCGATGGTGTTGGTCCTTCTAGGCTATGGGGAACGTATCAACCTCCCTTTCCTCAACCTATTTGGAGAGATGGTATAATGTACGTGCCTTACTACCCCACATCAAATCAACCACGGCCGAAGGTTCCTATACATTCTAGAATGAATCCACCGCAGCTAGGGCCTACTAATTTTCAAACAAGACAAAAGCCGGTGATTGTGCCTCCACAGCACGGACCGGTCAGACCGGTACCTCCAACCGGTCAGACCGGTTACCAGCAGAGGCCGGGCAAAGGGCCGGCCAAACAGGAATATCGCCCCGTTCAGGAGAAGGAAGAGCCTGCACCAATTATTTCAAAGCCAGTTATGAAGAGTGTGATTCAAATTGGCTCTATGGCAGTAAATCCTTCAATGGCTGATGGACCCAATGTTATTGGCGCATCGGCTGTTAAAAAGATACCTTTGCCTCAGTATACTCAGCCAAAGTGGTGTCCTCCTGGTTTGACTCATTCTCAGAAGAGGAGATTGCAGCGGTTGCGTACTCAAAAGCAAAGGGAAGAAGAATCGGCTAAGAAGAGGGAGGAGTGGTTCAATGAGGCTAAGCCGATGATTCTACCTACTGATCAGGGTTCCAAGGATGGTTCTGATGCGCAAGATGATCAAGCCAAGACACCAGAAAAGACCGAACCATCTGCAGCCGAATCGGCTAACATGGCCAAGACCGGTCAGACCGGTGTCCCTGACCGGTCAGACCGGTTGCCCGTCCCTGTTCCAGTTCTGGTAACTGGAACCGGTCAGACCGGTCAGGAGGAACCGGTCAGACCGGTGTCGCCTGAAAATTCCGTAGCCGATGCATTTTCTTCTTCGGCTAAAGTTTCGATTCCGCCCACTGCTATTTCAGATACTCAGATGGGCAATGAGGATGAAACTGTTGATTTTGAGCCTTTACCCAGTAGAACAGACATGGACATCAATGTTATCTATTTAGACGCCGACTATTGCTTTGTCGGAGATGATGAGAGGGTGGCTCAAATTGATTTTGCTCCCAAGAATGCTGTGTTTCAGAAGCCTTTAGAATCGGACAATCATCTGAAAGCTCTTTATGTGAAGGGTCACATTAAAGGGAGGCCGATTTCTAGGATGCTCGTTGATGGTGGCGCTATTGTGAACCTAATGCCTTACACTTTGTACAAGAAATTGGGAGGTTTGGACAGCGAGCTCATCAAGACAAGCATGATGATCAGCGGTGTTGGAGGAGGAGAACCGATGAGTGCCAAAGGAGTTGCATCATTGGAGCTTACTATTGGGAGCAAGACATTAGCAACCGCTTTCTTCGTTACAGAGGTGCAAGATAACTATAGCGTGATCCTGGGGCGTGATTGGATTCATGCAAATCAATGTGTGCCTTCTACCTTGCATCAATGCTTAATCCAATGGGTTGGTGACGAAGTTGAGACGGTTCATGCGGATTCTTCGGCATGTGTTGCTATGGCCGATGCATCCATGTTAGGGACTCATGATAATTTCAAATGCTTGACCGGGATTGATATTTCGGATTTTGAGTTCCTTGCTTGTACTAAGGATGGCTTCATGTCCGCTGCTTTAAGACCGGTTCAAGAATCGGTCAATTCAGATGACGAAGAATAGATGAAGCGGCTCACGGCCGATATTTGGATATCGCCCTTAGAAAATTAAAACGGCTGATGAATTCTGTAAAACATCGTCCTTAGATGACAATTTTGGTACTAGCATGTTTTATGGTACGCAAGCTTTACCAAAAAACAGGGGGGCATATGTTGACAACCAAAATTGGCACGTGGTCCAGAAGGATTGCAAGATAGAAGACGGCGCATGAGCGAGACAGAAGACGGCGCGAGGAGCTGGTCATGCCCGGACCGGTCTGACCGGTGCGGGGGACCGGTCAGACCGGTCACCTCTTTTGTAATCCGACTAGGACTCTAAAATTAGGATTCCGAGGTTGTAACGAGTTGTAACTTGGTTTCCTTGCGGGACAAGACCTACCCTCCCTATAAATATAAGGGGATTCGGCCGATTGAGGGCAACCCAATCGAATCTATCAAAATCTACTACTTTTTATCCTTACTTTATGTATCTCCAACCCTAGCTTTTCCAACCCCATATGCTGTTCTTCCTTCGTCTCCGCGACGTCCGAAGGCGTCCTAGGTGGCCTGCCGACCCTAGGGCACCCCTGACGGCGTTCTCCCTGACGGATCCTTCCGGGAGGCGCTTTTAGGGTTTTACCCTCGTAGCTCGCCGACGTAACCGGTCTGACCGGTGCATCTGACCGGTCTGACCGGTCAGCGCAGGGCAGCTGCGATCTGGTCCGTTTGCGACCCGCGCGATCTAGCGCTCTCGTGTGTTGACCGTATTTTGCGTCAACAGTTAGTCTCACTCTAAACTTGGCTAAAATCTTGAAAATATGGATCAACTTGTAGATGCTTTTGGCAAAACAAACCCCTCAGCCAGAAAGCCTTGCATGTCTAGTATTAACCTTGTCGGGTAAGTTTTGCTGAGTATTAGTATACTCAGCCTTGCTTGTGGCTAATCTTTTTCAGATATGGGTTTTGGTTATGATCCTGTTGCTGCTCTGACGTGGCCCTGTGTGCTTCCTGACGGTTGGACTGTGGAGCGAGTGCCGTCGGAGTCCGACTCCGGCCGCGGTGACTAGGTGTTGTGCGAGGGCTCCGCATGATATCTTTTGCTTCGACGCGTTTAAACTTCCGCTGTATATAACTCTGATTTGTAATAACTAAAACACATGCTGAATTTGTATAATTATCTATGCGAACCGTGTGATGTAAAATTTTTGATGACTTATACTGCCTGAGCCCATCTTCGAGTGGGACTGCTGCTATTTCGTTTCGATCGAGAGAAAAGGTGGTTTAATCGGGAAGGTATCCGACGGATTGCACGATTAACTTGGTTTAAGGGCGTGGAGCACTGCTGTGATGGTGGTCCCATACTCTTAAGCCGGATTAATTGGGGCGGTCTGCCACAACCATACATCGTGCTCACTGTTCTGGTTTCTCCACATCGGACTTCAACAAGGTATGTGAAGTGAAATTCCACTTAATCCATGTGCAGATGCTATAGATCTACGGTATGGGATATAGGGTATCTGATTAGGGTTTACCATGAGATACTTGATGACTGACTTCTGTGTTCACACACAACGAATTATTTCATGACCATAACTATAGATTGCACTTGCTTTTTTATCTGCATCACCAAATTTTGGCTGCACATCATCATTTCTCAATTTTGCTTCTTTGGCCTATCGGTACCACCGCTATAGTTTTATATACCAGTTTGCCTGTCAAAACTATATTAGTTTGCTTAGAGTGATAGATCGAGCCCAGACAAAAAAAAAAGATAAGTTTTTAGCAGAGAATACTCATTTTGCGAATGTCCCTAGATTCTGTAAATAAAACTTTATTACCTGTCCTAACTCATCGTGTTGGACTTTGTTCCATGGAAAAGTTTTTTTTTTCATTTAAAACTAGGACAAACTAAAACAAAGCGATGCAAGGTGCTGTATCTGTAAGTGATGTTATATTGGCCTGCAAAGAATCTGCTTCTGAAGTCTAACCACATTGCTAGCAGCATGTTTAAAAAGCCATATACTATCTTGGTTATTCCATTCACTATGCATGTTAGTTTATGTAGGCATAACCTCGGAAGGTAGTATTTTTTATATATATGCAGCCTTCACAGAAGCAGATTACAGAACTGATTTTTAAGAGCCACTCAACATTTTTGAACAATGGAGATCAGCAACTGTAGAGCTACTGCTTGGATTATAAAGGAGATATTTCCCATTGCAACACATGCACATGTGTCATTAGCTTTTGGAAAAACGAAGGCTGCATAATTCAGAGTATACCGTAATTGAGCATTACTTTCTGTGTTGCACTTTTATGTTTGTATTTTGTTCACAAAATACAGTGGAATTCACGGGAAAAGGATGCATTGGATTGCAACTATCCTCCTTCTCTTGTAGGCAATTTAGAGGTTCCATTGTTCGAATGAGGGGTACAAGAAAATTTGTGGGTTAAGAATGCAGAAAGGATGATTGAGCTAGCCTCCGGTGGCTCTTTCATTGTATCAAGTGCACACTGAAGCTGCAATTGCATAAAAATATATAATGTGTCCCATGTTCCAGTTTCTAAATATTTGAGCAAAACTTTTCCTTGGTGTTTCTACCTTTCACTTGGTGTACTCGACATAGAACCGGGAGCTGTTTCTACCAATTATCCATTACCATGACATAGATGTCATTCAGTTTATTAATTATTTGCTTGAATAATATATATTACTCACAGTCACAGGTGTGCTAGCGGTTCTACACTGGTGGATGTCATGAATTTATATCAAGGGGGCTACATCACTACCATTTGCCGATCATAACATTTTTTTCATGCGATACTTTGTCGTGATGCTCGTCTTATTTTTTTTTGGTAGTAACGCACATGCATTTCTGGCTGCATGATGGCTGCACCAAGTAACATAAAACATATACCAAATATCAATAAAATAGTAACTTGTGTATTATTTTTTTAACATGTGCGTGTCGCACGTGCACCTTACTATATACTAAACAAAGAGATAAATCCTATTTTTTTCAAAAAAAAATGCCGGTTGGCTGGCGGCGGGTGGCTGGTGCTGATTTGTTGTGAGAGAAAAGTACTGCTGGCTGGCTGGTGGCTGGTGGCTGGTGCTGATTTGTTGTGAGAGAAAAGTACTGCTGGCTGGTGGCTGATAAGCCAAGCGAACAGGCTGGCAATAGACATTGGACCTATTTTTGAAAAAATGCAGACGTTATTAATTAAACTCGAACTATATAGACTTTGCTAAATGAATGAATAATTTAGGCCTTCTACTTTTCAATAAATAAGGAATCTGAGGCAAATTTTTTAAAATGAGAGAAATTAGTAGTATTATGCTATCGACATAGCCACCTATAGTAACAGTGAACATAGAGTAAACCTATTCGCAAGTTTAAGATCTTGTTTGTTTGAGCTTTTAGAAACTTTAGGCTTCTGGTTTTTCACATGTCCGAAAGCAATGCCCTTAAGGCCAGTCTCAGTGCATAGTTTTATCGCACAGTTACCAAGACTGCAAACTAGGTAACTGTGCCAGATGAGTATCATGGGGATGAAACTCCTCTCTCATCCCATGAAACTCCCACCTTCTGTCTCCTTGCCAAGTAATCAAAAATGTTGATGTGGCATTAGATTTATCGTCTATAAAACTCTTCATAAAACTCCCACTGAGAATGGCCTAAAAGATAAGAAGCCAGAAACACCCTGCCGGCTTTTCAGCTTCTGAATTTGAGAGGCATCGGGTTTTGGCCATCCCAGGAGCCAAGGGACACATACAACCATACTGTTGACACCAGAATTTGGTAATTTTATGGCCAGAGGAATCCCTAAATAAAGCCGATAATCTAAGGAAAATCAAGACAGAAATCTAGATGATCAGGAGTAAAAGGAGACAGTCGGCTACTGGCAATAATCCGTAGGAGTCGCAGATCGACGAAGAGACGAGCCGATGGTTTTGCAGGCGTGATATACAGAGCTGCATGGATGTTCATGGAACGGGTGCTGCATACGCACGTATATTGGAAAGTGACCTTAGATTCCATCCAAGATAAAGAAAGATTGGTGGCCGGATTAATTAATTAAGAAGGAATGATCAGCCGAATAGCCAGAAGTAATTAGAATAAAGAAAGAAGAATTATGGCATGGTTGTTGGTCTATGCTACGAGCAAGGAGTCCGGATAATTATGCATGCAGGTTGTGCTTTGCACGGATCGGCCAACGAAGCTTAATCAGCAAGGATTCTATAGAAGGGAAATTAGAGTCCATGTATCTTAATATTTCCTTTTTGTTTAGTTGAGATATCTATAATTAGCTAGTCAGGAGTCGTTAGGATTTTATTCCCATACGTGAGGTCCATGCCGTCCCTAAATATAAAGGGATGATGGTCATTGTAAGTTTTTATTCTCACAATCAATACAACCCGGCTTCACGCCAAAAACCCTAGTAGTAGTTATCGACGAAACTCATTGGTGGACGGGCTGCATCAGTTCTGATCTCCGGCTTACCAGTAAGTTAGTCAATTTATCGAACTAGTATAGGCTTTGAATTGAGGCGCATCGCCCTTTCTCGTTTATACTATTCAACCGATTTATCTCTGGATAAGCAAGATTGATATAGATTCCCTACGTCGGAGCTAGATCAATATTGATTATCCAACAGATTATCGTTTATCGGACTGTACTTTTAGCCTAGATTCCCTACGTCGGAGCTAGGTATCAAGATTAGGCTAGATTCCCTACGTCGGAGCTAGAATAATCTTGGTTACTAAAGGCAGTTTTTGCGGTTTGTTTGGAGTTGCTAGATTGGTTTAGATCTACGCCATGTGAATCAATTCTACTTCTTCAACGGCTTTGAGCATTGGTCTTGGTCCGATTTAAGCAATATTTATCTTACAGCATCGTTCTAGGTCCGATCCTGCTTTGTGGTTTAATCTAGTTGTTCTCTGAGTATTGCACTGGTGTAGATTCCCTACGTCGGAGCTGGATCTTTGTAATACGCTCAGATTAATCTTTGATTGTCATGTTTGGTTTAGATTCCCTATGTCGGAGCTAGATTCATCTTGATTAGTCAAAGGAAGCTTTGATTATGCCTTATTGTTATTTGAATGTTAAGTGTGGTTTAGATTCCCTACGTCGGAGCTAGGTCATGCTTGATTATTTAATAGCATATCTTAGAATCAGAACGATCCTGTTAATGTTTTATTTGCTTATTTGCTTAATCTGGTCAACACCTGTGCGAGCATCTTGTTTAATTGACAGCTTGATGAGTTGAGTTTGACTGTTTAGCTATCTGATTTGATCATAGCTGGAGAAATCTAGATTCCCTACGTCGGAGCTAGATTTCTCTGAAAAAGTTATGGTCCGATTGGCTAGTTAGACGATCCGACAAGATGAGTCAAACTGGCAATTAGGCAAGATGGACAATGTATCGGCTTACACTTTGATTATTTGATATCTTGTTTCAAGACATAGCTGATTCATTACTTTACATATTGGCCTTGTTTTATGCTTTACTTTATTATTCAAAGGCTGATCTGTTATATCAATCAAGGTCCGATCCTGATTGGTCCGATTCTAAGATCCGATTTGGTGTCTGATTGAGGTCCGATTATTCGGTCCGATTGACGTCATCAATGAAGTCCGATTTTGAGGTCCGATTGGTATCGGCCGACACGTGTCTGATTGGGTCTTGGCTAAAATTCGACGTTATTCCATCGTCTGAAATAGAGCCGGCACAATCAAAGAGCAATTTAACTGTTTTATCCCCTTGTCAATTTCAGGTCAAATTGACTGGCACGCTGCGAACCTGAACTGGAGTGTGGGCTGGCACTGGAGTGAAGCAGATCTCCCTGGTCTTCGTGTGCTGCACGCGGAGGATACTATCGCCGATTTTCCGCGTCAACACATTTTTGGCACGCCCAGTGGGACCCATTTGTTTGATTTGAAGTCAGATACATCCACAACTATATGAAGCCAATTTTATTCTGGAAGGTTCAATGGGACGCGGAAAGACGTCACAGGATTGGCTCTATTATTATATTGTCCCATGAAGCAGGTTGCGCAAATATCTGTCATCGGCTATATGTTTATTGGGTAATTCTCGGAATATATTGCTTTGATATATTGGAAGATTTATGAGCCTGTACCTGGTTATATTGTCCAAGAAAGCCGATTGAAATATTCTAGATTAATTATATGACAACAATTATCAGATAAGCAAGGTTGGTCAGCCAACATTTTATTCGAAGCTGTTGCCACATCCTGGTCCGATGGCCACATCCTGGTCCGATGATGAGATAAAATATTGGCCGATCAGGTTAATGTTCTACATGGCCACATCCTGGTCCGATGCGCGTGTAATCATCGGCCCATAGCAACAGCCGATCGGACCTCTGCTCGTCATTGGCTCGAAAATACATCGGACTAAAAAGATATATATTGTTTAATATATAGGCAGTCGATGACCACATGCATTATTTCCTGGGCAACAGTCGATCGGACTTCTGCTCGTCATCGGCTCGAAGATTTTGGTGGGCATCGCATTCAGATTAGAAGTGGCCGATGGAGCTTGTGCTGGGGCAGCGGTTGCCGATTGAGGAGTCAGCCGATAGTCAGTCCGATCGGACCAGGCTCTAGTCTACCGCTCGTCATCGGCCAGAGGGTACATCGGTCAATCTTGGTTAATGCGAGAGACGTCGGCTGGAGCATTCAGATTCAATATTTTATTCTATAAATGTTATCCGATGTCAAATTCTAAAAATCATTACTCTTGAAGTGAATCATCGGCCTGTATTATTGGTATGCTACTTTTCTGATGGCCGATAATGATGACCGAAGCAACCTTGGTTTAATGAAGTTATTTTATTTCAAAAGCTATCAGGCTTGGGGGGGCATCGGCATTCCGATTAGAAGCAAAGGATTGATTGGTACTTCCTTCTTCCTCAGCCGATGCATGCTGGAAAGCCTATGCAAGCAAGATTTATTTCCATTAGAAGAGAAAGTATGGTACAATGGCCGATAGAAGGGTCGGATGGAGACGATTCAGAGTCCGATGACATGCAGGCATCAAGCTATATATCAAGCCGGTGGAATTTCTAATATTGCAATTTAAAATATTGGTCCTCAGCTGCAAGAAAGTTCAATTTTTTATTCAATGCTGCAAGAAAAAATTCATCCATACTCTCATCGGCTGAGATTAAATCTGGTCATCGGACTTGATAGCATGATAGCCGATGGAGGAGTCTGATGGAAGTCC
>CM014274.1:8988918-9006001 GCA_004135705.1 Alloteropsis semialata
TTAAAAGATAAATCTCACCGTTATGAACGCGTGACCATAAGAATCTCCTAAATCGGAGGTACAGACAAAAAGTAATAATCATTTTAAGATCTAAGGACTAAATTGTAAATAAAAAAATTTAAAACCACTCACCAAAACAGACAAAACCGGGTCGGGGTGGTCATGTGTCCGGTTTTAGAAATTCGAGGAGACAGAATGGACGGTTTTCGAGTTGGAGGAGGAAAGATGGACTCGGCTTATAATCCAGAGAGGTAAATAGGACTTTTTCCTTTCCTCTCCTCTTACCGATGGGCTTTGGGCTTCACGATCCTGTCTTACCCATTAGTAATTGGGCCAACCTCACAAGGCGTCGGAGAACAATCCGAGAAGAATCCAGCAGTCTCGTACTCTCGTTCTCTCACTTGAAAAAAAAAAGAAAAATCCTCTCAAGAGAGAGAGAGAGAGAAAAAGAAACGAGAGAGAGAAAGAGGAAAAGAAGGAGAGGTGCCCAGGTGGTGGGGGCGGCGTCGAGAGAAAGACGAAGTAGTGGCCTGGGCGTGCCGGCGCGCAGGAGGTGAGGCGGCGATGGAGAAGGGCGCGGGCACGCGGCGGCGGAGGCTGGTGGAGAGGGGATCGGATCGCCTCGCCTTCATTACCGGCCAGACGCGCAGCCTATCCTGCGACCCGATTCCAGGTAACCCTTGGGAAGGTCATCCGGCAATTCCCAAATCCCGCCTTTGCCTAAGGCTCTTGCAACTCCTCTTGCGTTTGAATCCAGATTTCGTTAGACGCTAGTGGTGTAGCTGTGTAGGAACTTGTTGCCTATGTTGATTGCAAGCACGCCCGGGCTGGGTTGCAGTACATGCCTGCCATGTAGAGATCTCTGATTCGTTTTTGAATTCTCGGAGGAGGCATGGCGGCTGCCTTAGCTGTGATATTTGGAACCGATAGCAGCCTTAATTATACTTATACTGTGCGCCTCCTGTGGTTACTGGATCACAGGTCGTGTTGAAGAAGGTGAAAAGATAAATTGTGGCTTAGACTGAGGACAGAAAATCGTGAAATTTCCAAAACCCCACTAAAAATTAATCATTCCCACTCCACCCCATGGACACCAATATGTTTTATTGGCCGTTTGGCACATCCGTAACTAAATGTATTTGCACTTTGTAGCAGGTTTACCTGTGTGTCTTCTCGTTTGGCACCATGTTTGTTAACATCTTGAGCCACCTATTTGCTGAAGCAAGTTGTAAATGTATTGCCGTTAACCGTTTTCCATGATTTTAAAAGGGTTAGTTCATGGAAAAAAGGCTACCTCCAAACCCCCACCCTCACCTGCGCACCTGTCTATTAGCGAGCGCCACACCTGCTGGCAACTGTGACTTTGATTTAATGGAAAAAGTTCAGGTGGGCTCCTTGCCCCTGTTGGTTTCTACAAAGACAAGAAAACAGAAACAGAGTCACCACCTTGGGACATTATTCCTAGGCTGATAGCAGTACATGAGCAATATTATACTTTGGTAATAAAACAGAATAATGCATTTACATGACTGAAAACAATTGCAAGAAAACTATAATACCATGCAAAGCTTTTATGTATTTTCAGTTTGTTGAATTGAGTGCTGAATATCTTGAAAATTCATCTCTACTCATGCCAGCTCATAGTCGAGTTGGAGTGACTATTCCTTCTTGTTTACAATGCTACCTGTAACCTGTGTTGCCAAGGACAAGGAACCATACATGATTTATCAGTTATTATGAAGTCCTTCTGTGAGTGCTGACACTTCACACCTGTGTAGTTGTCAGTTTATTGAGCGACAATCTCGGTTGTAATCCTCAACAGCGGAGGGAAGGGGGCGCGTTCAGCCCCCCGCGCTCCCTCTCTCCCCAAATGTAACTACAGTTTCAGTGAAAAGACCCTAACAATCCTTCAAATCACTATAGTCCAAGCGAACCAGTGCAAGACCCTAATAGTCCAGGCAAACCAGTGCAAGACCCTAATAGTCCAGGCAAACCAGTGCAAGACCCTAATAGTCCAGGCAAACCAGTTTAGACCCAGCCTGACCGCCTGTTCCATAATCCTACTAATCAACGTAGCTTAATGATTTAGTTGTTTATTTCTTTTTTCTAAAGTAGACTAGAAGAAACTAATAGTACTGTTAATTATATACATTGTTCTGCTTTTTATGAACAGTACATATAGTGGAGGTTCTTTTTATAGAGAAGGCGCAAATACAAAACGATAACTACAGACTTTCCTAATCTACTTATCACGCAAATGGACAACCATCTGCGCATAGAAGGATGCATTACAGCTAAATGCGTCGTGAATGTCTTGGCCTACCATTTTTATCCTCAATCGATACTGTTTTATATATATGCATTTAGGGCAAGCCACGTAGTTAAAAAAAATTGAGCTAGTTAGCTTGTCTATACCGTCTTAAAATGAACTCATTAGTTTTACCTAAACATCATATGTTTAAAACGGAGAGCTTGGCATGTTAAAAAAAATTGCATGCATTTTTGCATTTTTACTATAGTTGCCAACTTGAATTTTATGATTTCCCTTGGACCCTTGTCCATTTCTTGTAACATCTCTATAACACAATTCATCACCTATATGTATATATGTATATGTATTCATGATTCGGTTGCTCCAAACTTTCCTTACATATGATTTTCATATAAGTGATGAGGTTTAATCACATTAGTTGCTTTCCTGCAGGTTCACCTAGTTCATTTGATTCGCCTTCAGTTGATCAGTCTGAACAGCAGCAAATTGAAGGTGAATTTGATGGTGAGAAGTTCAACGATAGGTCTCAGTTGCAGAAGTCTGTACCTAGAGCTAGTACTCGCCATGAAACCAGGGCTAGAACCTTAAGCTATGACAACCTGGTACCTGAATTCAAACGAGCTGATACTCCCCAAGAAATCAAGGCTAAAACCTTAAGTTATGAAGATGAACTGTTCCTCAAATTTAAGACAGGCAGTGCAGTGTCTGAAATTCAGCCAGTAAATGAATTTAAGACAGGCAGTGCAGTACCCGAAATTCAGCCAGTAAATGAAACATCATCGCATAAGCCTGATCAGGAAACCCTCAGCAAGACAAGTCATAGTGAAGCACCAAGTGTCCAACCTAGGAGAGAGGTGGAAACTAGATCCAGATCTGCGCCTCCAAGCCAGTCAAACCAAGTGGACGATGCAGGTTGGTCTGTGGAAACCCTGAAGGAACTCATGAATTTCACGCCACAGGAGATTACCAAGGCCATATCAGCGACAGAGAGTAACCGTTTCTTGGCATGTATCGCCATTGCTTTTCTGGTGGTTCTATCAAACTGGGGCCTAGACATCGGTGGCGCCATCACCAGAGTACTAGTTGGTACGAGGCCGCTTCTATTCCTCATCATAACAAACATTACCATCGTGATGACATTGTTGATGGAGAACAAGGACCCCAATGCGAGGGGCAGGCCGCCTGTTGGCAGCAATCTGGGTTCTGCCGATAGCTTAGGGCAAATGCTGGAGATCGGATTGCTGCTACAGAAAGCCCTAGGTGCTCTGCTAATTGACTGCAGTGTTTGTGCTGT
This sequence comes from Alloteropsis semialata, assembly GCA_004135705.1. NCBI lineage: Eukaryota > Viridiplantae > Streptophyta > Magnoliopsida > Poales > Poaceae > Alloteropsis > Alloteropsis semialata. Next base: position 8,992,485 of record CM014274.1, read on the forward strand.
TATTATGATCTGTTTTCTTGGATTCTGAGGGAGCCTAGATAGACGTCTCCTAGAAACCTTTGTAAATTTTTTATTCCATGTTCTCTACTGTACTGTTCATTCTACTACTATTCGGTTTTGTAGTATCTCTTTTTGGTTGAGTTTTAATTGATGTACTCCGGTTTTATGAAAATTAGTTTAGAGCTTACAGGAACCCGGTTAATTGGATACAGAGTGAACATTTTGGCTGATCTTGTATGTTATTATTACGACGAACAATCACTCCCAGAGCATTTTTACAAATAACAGAATAATTTACGACTATAAATTATTCTCCTAGCTTCGTGTGATGTAGGTTCAGTGCACGGCGGTGGGCTGAAGACAAAAACATTGTTGTCACTCAAGCCTGACGATGACAAAAGAAGCTTGTTGTCAAAGCCTGGTGACGACAAAGAAGCTTGGGGGAGTAGTTTGTGTACCGTACGTCGGTGGTGTTGGACGCAAAAAATAGAGGCACGGAGGATTGGGCATTGACAAGTGTCGCGGAATGGTTAACCACGTGCCGCGCTAGTCCTGCAGACCCGCCGCTCGTTTCGTCCGCGTCGACCGAGCAACCGAGAGCTCCAACACTAGTGACACATGTCGGCCAGCCGCAGATGCACTGCACTGCATGGTCCCTTCGGTATGAACGCCTCCGGACAGCAACTGTACAAGTTATCCAGTCCAACTTCGACACAATCACATCGAAGCACCATTAAACTATTAAGCTACTATGCATTGGATGTTTAACCACTAGTTCTTTCGTTTAAAAAAAAACCCACTAGTTCTTGAAAACCTACAAACTAAGTCTAAAAACCATGTGCAAACAGCTGACTTGAACTCACTGCTCTGTTTCTCGCAAGTAGTCGAAGCATCCACAGGACCACAGCAATGCAGAGATCCATTGGCCGTCTTAAAGATGTGGCTAATTTAAGATTAAGGACTCAACCTAATTTTAAGATAACTAGCATTATGTACATGTCTTAGAGACTTTGACTAAGGTGCTCCTACTCGCATTCGTTTATCCTAAACAAAAGTGCGTCGCCGTCGGCCGCCATCGAACAGCTGCGACCAGGTCAAGGCGTGGTGATGTCGTGGATGCTCTTGCGCTTGGACTCGCGGCTGGCCGGGTTGAGCTGCCGGTTGAAGTACTTCTGGGCGTGGCTAGCCACCTGCGTCGGCGTCCGCGACCGCACCGAGAACCGCGAGATGTTGCGCCAGTCGCCGCGCCCGTACTTCTCCAGCCCTTGAAGAAACAGCCTGCACACGCCAACGGCGCAGCGAAAAAGACGGCGTGAATTTACCAGGGAAAAAACGAGGCTGGCGCGCGGGGCCCACACGCCAGCTGGGAAGAGCTCCCTTGGCTCCTCCGCTTGACACGCCAATGCGCCAAGGCGTCGGGACTCGAGTTCTCTCGAATACCCTAGATCAATCAATCTAATGGAAACGGCGGCGGCGGCGGCGAGGGGGAGGCGAGATGGGAAGTACCTGTGCTCTTCCTCGGTCCAGGGTATCCCGGGGCGCCGGCTCTCGCGGCGTGACCGCTCAGCGCCGGCGCGGCGGCCTGGGCCGCGCTTCTCGCTGGCGCCGCCGCCGTCGTCCTCGTCGCCGTCGTCCCAGGAGCTGGGCACGTCGACCGCGCCGCGCTCGATGAGGTCGACGTCGGCGACGAGCGCCTCGTAGTGCTCCCAGGCCTCCAGCGGCGAGCGGCCGGGGAGCTGCGCGGCGACGAGCGCCCAGCGGTCGGGCGCGTGCTCGGGGCACATCACCAGCGCGCCCTCGAACACCTTGTCCTCCGCCTTGCTCCACGGCCTCGCCGCCGCCGCCCCCGGCGGCCCCGCCGCGCGGACGCTGTGGTGGTGGTGGTGATGCTGCTGGAACTCCATCGCCGGCTGGACACGATCGCTGGCGGCGTTGCGTGTGGTGTGCGCGCGGTGGACGGACGGACGGATGATGGGTGGGGGGCGGCGCCGTGTGCCGTTGGGTTTTGTTGCGCGTGGCCGCGTGGGAACGGAATTTATAAAGATTCCGGGTGGGGGGTGAACCCGTGCACGGGGCCTCGGGAATCAGATCAATCCCGCGGCCGCGGAGGAGGTTGGGGTCTTGGGGTTTTGGGTGTTTTGCTTGTTTGGGGCCGGGCACGCACACGTTTTGGGCGAGCGCGTGCCCGGCGCGGCCACGGCGGTGAACTGGAGTGAACAGGCGTCGGGGTGGGGGGGCGGCGGGACGGTACGTGCTGCGCCGGGTACTCGGTTTGTTTCCCCGTTAGTTTCGCGTCGACCGCCTCGTTTTTCGCTGGAGCGCGGCGGCCGGCGGTGGGTTCGTTGGCGGTTGAGTGGTTTACCTTGTTTGTTTCTCGTCCGCGGTTCTGCTGCGCGGAAAGTTTGCTGGTCTCGTGCAAGTCAAGATGTTGATTGTTCGTCCCGTGCACCGTAATTGGCCCCTTTTGGCAAGTTGTACTTAAAGCTGGTTGGTCTCGGAGAAAAAAGATTGAGCCTATAACTGGGCCTGTTTAGTTCGGTGAGAAAGTTTGCGAAATTTACTGTAGCAATTTTAAATCAAAGATTAAGAGGACTAAACATGATCTAATTATAAAACTAATTACACAGATGGACGGAAAATCACGAGACAAATTTATTAAGTCTAATTAATCCGTCATTAGATATTGTTTACTGTAGCACAACGTTGTCTAACCATGGCCTAATTAGACTCATTAGATTCGTCTCGCGAAGTTATCCAGGGGTTATGGAATGAGTTTTGTCATTAATCCATATTTAATATCTTTAATTATTGTCCTAATATTTGATGTGACGGATGAACAGTAAAAAGTTGTAAAATTTTCATCAACTAAACAGGTCCAGTGAGTGCTAGAGACTAGAGAGAGCATCGGCAATCACTAGGACTCAGCGTGTCAGCCCATGGGCCGACCTTACGGCCTAGGTGTGCTTAATTCAGCAAGGCGTCGACGGTAGATCTCCACTGCTGTGGCGCATTGCCAGCCGAAGGGTTGCAAGTTTTGTCCTTGTGTTGCCAAAGTGGGTGGTCTAATAATAAGGCCCTGTTTAGTTCCATAAAAAACGCATAAAGTTTTCATTTAGAGAATCGTGTCAGTTAATTTTTTTCTCTCTATACACGTGACCCAATACATAAACACTATGCATAACGGGTGCATCTAAACACCCACTAAGATAAAAAGCAACTTGTACCATTCGTTCTCAGGATGAATTTAGCAACTTGACCACCAAAGGAATTGTGCTGTATTTTTCCATTTAAATTACAAGAGCGACATCTCAAAATTACCTTCTCATTATCTTTTGTCTTCATTACCCTTCGTTGACGCTGTTATTAAATACCACAAGAATTTTTTTTGCCATTTAACTTTCCAATTTTTTTTTTTGCTATGGACCTAGATATGCATAATGTCTAGATGCATGCAAAAAATAATGAACCTTGGAAAGTCAAAACAGCTTACCAAACAGAGGGAGTACTAAAAACATGTTGCTGTGCTGTTAGTTGCAGATTTGCAACCAGCTGGTGCCAAGCTATTAGCTCTGTCCACCAGAGCTCTACAAAAAAGAGACCACTTTCCCCTTTTTTCTTCCTCGCAATATTATTATACATAACACTGGGCATTATTCTTTTTTTTGCAAGTTATAAATAATCAGCAACACGCAATGGAACCAAGAAACCTCAGGGCATGTCCTGCTCCTTTCACCGGTGCCCGTCAAAGTCGGCAAAGCTCATGCAGAGCATCATTTCATTTGAGCGCCATTCAGATGAACGGCCCAACCGCCGAATTCTGAGAGACAGCAGCCAAATGCACGGAGCAAACTAGCCAAAGGCGGAAGCGTCCGTGCGATTCGCCCGAATCGCCCGCCGCCTTTTCTCTCCCACTTTTCCGGGTTCGTTCCACCCAGGCCCAGAACAACTGCACAATGGTGGGATGTGACATGACCTTGTTTAGATTCGCAAAAAGAACCCAATTTAATCAAAAGCAACCGCAGTGAACTCCGTGTCCCCTCTTTACTTTTTCAATTTTCAATGCACCTTCAATCACTGAATTCAATCAAATTCACCCTATCTAAACAAGGCCAAAAGCGAGTACCACTGTACCAGTAGGTTTCGGGGCACCGATCGATAACATGAGGCAAGCTGGCAGCAGGCTACGTGTCACAAATCACAAATATGACGTTCGCTACAAGCTTTGATCGCCGGAGGTGAATACGCGAGGTCAAAATATTTGGGGTGCTACGATTTTCAGCCACGAGTCGTGTCATCCTCCAAAAAGCTTTTCGAACCAAATATCATGTGCTGTGATGTCTGATGTGATGTGACGACCAGTCGACCACTACGTATACGGTAGCCGTAGCGTGCGTCTCGGAATTTTAACGACCGATTGATTGGGTATTTCGGCAACTGGGCGTGCTTTGTTTTTTTTTTTGCCCCTTGTGTTTTGCACTGCTGGTGGTGCTGCACTGCTGCTGTGCTGACTGCTGAGGTTTCCCACAGTGCAGAAAAGAACAGCAAGCGACCGCCTGCGTTTGGACTTTGGCTTTGTTTAGTTCCTTCAATTTCTTCAACTAGTTTAAAAAGTTGTAACTTTTGAACTAAACATCTCCTTCAACTAGTTTGAAAAGTTACAAAAGTAACATATTGGAAAACGTGCCCTCTCTCTACTTTTACGCTTCCCAATGCAACTTTCAACTAAAAACCCTCTTCAATTTACTTTACAAACTTTGACACACGCTTCCCAATACTCCAAAGTTTGAAAAGTTACAGGAACTAAACAAGGCCTTTGGATTGGATCCTCTGGCGTCACCTGGAAAAGCGATCTTTTTTCATTTTTCTTTTTAGGAAATGTAGACCACTAGAACAGTTGAGTGGACCGTGTGACTACGAGCCGTGGGCCTTGCGGGCCAACTACAGTAAATAGCCCAAATAATTTTGGTAACCTCCCAGCAAAGAGGATTTTTTTTATTTTTTTATGATTTTTCAAAAACAACGCACGGGTGACAGATTTTGCAAATCTATCACCCAACTGCTGTATCATATGGCTGCCAGCGGCAAGAGCTTGAAACCGCCAAATCATATGGCGGTTACAAAAACCGCCATATGAAATAGCGATTTAATTTAAAAATATAAATTACCTCAAAATGCCGTACCAAACCGCCAAATGATTCGGCGGTAGGTGTCGGCACCTGGGTCCGGCGCACCTAATCGCCGAATCATTCGGCGGTGGGGGGATCCCGCGCCTTGCCGCGCCGTTTGATCCGGCGGAAAGCCTTCCCGCCGTTGGATCCGCGGCGGCAGCCCCTATTGCCGTTTCATATGGCGGTAAATCAGAAAAAAGAAAAACTAGGGTTAGAGAGGTGTCGGGGTTATCTACCGCCGGCAAGTAATATTTCTACGATCGCGTGTCAGGGCACCGGATGGTGGCTTAAGAGACACAGGAAGTTATACTGGTTCGGGCCTCCGGAGAGTAATACCCTACATCCAGTGTGAGCCGATGTTCTTATGTCCAAATCTGTAGAAGGGGTTACAAACCAGTCGGGAGAGGGAGAACGGTCCCAAGTCCCTGTGCAATGCGTTGTAGTTGTAGTGTGTTGCGTGCGTGTGCACGAGTGTTCTCTCTAGATCATGTCCCCATCGACCCCCCTTTGTCCCCTTTTATAGTCGTAAGGGGAGTAAGGAAAGGGAGGGGTAAGAAGAAGGGAATTACAAAGTGAGTTACAGCGCCGAGGTCTTCGCCGTCGTCTTGCATCCCGGGCCGTATGCAGCGAACAGACGTTCACTGTTGTAGTTGGTGTTGATGGAGTGGGCATTCCATTTGACCCGGAGTTGGTGGCGTCCGAGTGGTTGGTGTAGATGGTCCTCCGAATGTGTCTCCGAGTGGTTTTTTGTTCGTGGTTGACTTGTACTGTGCTTCTTTGGACTCTAGGTGTCGTTGCTCGAGCAGGCGAGCGTCCTTTTCCAGGGACTGTGGCGTTCCTGTTTGGACGAGACGGGTGCCCCTGTGGCCGCCGTGGCGATGGGCAGGCGCCCATCCCGTTCTGACATGGCAGGCACCAGGTGGGTACGGCCCGGAGTGGGCAAAAAGCGGGGAGGGGGCGGTGCCGAGTGAACCAGTCGGGCGAGGCGGAGGCTCGTCGGGCGAGGCGGAGACTCGTCGGACGAGTCGGGACCTCCATAGGTGAGCCCAGAACCATTCGAACGAGGTGGGTCCGTTTGACCTGGGGCGTTAGTTCTTGTTTTCGAAGGGTCGTTTGGCGACGTGTCGTGGATTGGTGGGTTGATCGGTCAACCCTGGTCTAGACCCTCGTCAGTAGCCCCCGAGCCTGGGTGGGAGTTAGGGACTCGCGCCCAGGTTCAGCCGCTGCGAGGGAGTGGTGAGCCATGGTTCTTCTGGTGGGTGGCGCGTGAGCGCACCCGCCGGGTGTAGCCCCCGAGCCTTGGGAAGAGTGGATACTCTTGTCAAGGTTTTGAAGCCAGTGGAGCCGAGTAGTTTATCTTAGAGGTCATCAGGGCCATGAAGGATTCGAGGCTTTGTTGGGAATGTGATTTGTTGGGCCGGAACCTTACTCAACCGTTGGTGGGCCGGGAGCGGAGGTGCTGGCCCGTTTTCCGCCACGCGGAGGGGGCGCGCCTTTTGAGGCCGTCAGGCCAAGCGACGGGCGCACGTCGCCGCCGCGCCAATGGTGGGCCCACGCATTTAACGCCATCGCCCCGCTTCGCCTTCCCTTCCCTTTTATAGCCTCGCGTCGCGGTCGTCTGGGGTTTATTGCCCCCAAACTCTTTCGCCTTCCGCTGCGCTCTCGTCTTCTTCGCCGTCGCCGCGCTCGCCCTCTTGCATCTTCTGCCGCCGCCACCGCGCTCGCATCCTTTGCGCGTCTTCCACCGCCGCCGCGGCGCTCGCATCTCCTCAATGGTGCGAGGGCATGATAGATCGAATCCTTCCCCAGCGTGCACCTTTTCCTCCAACACCCCCGTCATGTCGAAATGGGCGCGCTCCTCCGTGACCCTTGCGCAGTTGGAGGGGCTCGCGAAGGGGGGCATGCTCCCGCCGCTGACGGAGGCCAAGGAGTGGATCAAGCCGGGGTTGGAGGACTCCCCCCAACCGCCGCCCGGATACGTCGTCTCCTTCGTCGCCTTCCACGAGCGCGGGTTTTCCGTCCCCGCGGGGAGATTCATCCGTGCGGTGCTGGTCGAGTACGGGCTGGAGCTCCACCACCTTAATCCGAACGGGATCCAGCAGATGGCGATGTTCGTGGCGCTGTGTGAGGGATACCTGGGAACAGAGGCCCATTGGGATCTATTCATGTATTTCTTCAAGTTCGCGTTGCAGACCAACGGCGGCAGCACCCCTGCGACGATCGGGTGCGCCTCGCTGAAGATGAAGCAGGGGAGGTCGGACGACTACATCCCGGGCTCCCTCGCGAGCTCAAACAAGGGATGGCACCCCGGGTGGTTCTACCTCAAGAACGACCTCAAGCACCCCCTTCCAGAGTACACCGGAAGGTGGTTCAAGAAGGCGCCCGAGAAGTGGTCGTACGGGCCCGAGAAGAAGGACTGGGAGAGGCTCCTCAGGAATGCCTGGAAGGCCCTCGACCGGCTCCGGGCCCAGAAGGTGACCACGGTGGAGGTCATCGGCGGCTACCTCTCGAGAGGGATTGTGCCACTGAGGTGGCGTGCCCTCCATATGTGGCAGATGATCCCGGACAAGGCCCCCTTCGTGGGGACGGTGACGGTGAAGCCCCTACCCTCGGCGGCCGAGGTGCGGCGCCGGGTGGCGGCAGCGGTGGAGAAGGCTCAGCTCGAGTACCCGCCGTCCCATCATTTGCTGATGCTTCCGAACGCCGGCACTAAAGCCATTGTGAGGATTCTGTCGCCTGTCTCGAATTTGATTTTGAGTTCTTTTTCGTCTTCTAACCCCGAGTTCTTTAGGTGAAGGGCAACGACATCACCTTCTCCCGGGTGCCACTCCCTAAATACAGGGCGATGAACCGCGCTGCCGCCGAGAAGGATAAGAAGAAGACGGAGCGCTGGGAGCGGTGGAAGCAGCGCGAGGTGGCCAAGAGGTCGAGGAACGCCGACCGGGCCAAAAGGAGGAGACTAGGTGATGAGGTCTCCGATGATGAGGATCCCGAGTCGGAGCCCACGGTGGGGGACTCGGAGGAGGAGGATGACGAGGATGAGAGGGGCAGGGGTTTGCCTCCCGCGGAGTCCGGGGCAGTTGTGGCGGCGACGTCCTCGCCTCCGGCACGGAAACTGTGGTCCGGCGGGAGCGGGAGGTCGTCGCAGCCGGGCGCGGAGAGGAGCGAGAGTTCTCGGTAGGGCCGGTCTCACCGGTCCGCCGGGCACAGCCAGCGCGAGCGGCGTGACCGCACGCCTCCGTCCACCCATCGTGTGTCCGAGGAGCCGAGGGACTCCCGTCGGGGCGCCCCCCGCCCCCTCATCGGGATAGGAGCCATGACCCGTCGGAGCGCATCCCCTCGAGCGGTTTGCCGCCCAGGGGGTCGCGCTCTCCTAGGAGGCCCTTGCCACGGGAGGACAGGCGCCCGCCGTCGGCTCCTTCGATGGCGAGAGCGCCGGGTGGAGGACAAGACACCCCTCCGGCTGGGCAGGTGAATCCCGCTGGGGGCGGCCGCTTGTCGGCGTCTCCTATGGTGGAGGGGCGCGCTCCTTCCATCCCGGTAGAGGCCGTGGCAGGGCAATCAGGTCCCTCCCAGGTTGAGGGGGAGATCCGACTGGTCAGGCGGCGCTCTACTCGGGTGGGGGTGCCGACGCCTCGCAGGCGGTCCCCGTCCTGACGGTGCTTGCGGGGACCAAGAGGCCGTCGTCCTCATCGGACTCGACGCCGGCGAGTTTCAAACGGCCTCGAGCCGTCTCGGCGAGGTTAGTGGTGTTCTGCTTTTTACGAGTAGTTCCTGTTTCTGCGATCGACTTCTTCCTTAGCTGGGTTTCTTGATTGTTGGTGCACCAATCGGGCCAACAAACCGATCGAGGTGGCGCCCCAGAAGAAGCTGCGCCGGACGGCACAGGGTGCTGACGCCGGGTCCCCTGTGGCTACACAACTGCTGAGGCCCTCGGTCGAGCGGGCCTGTGGCTACACAACTGCACCGAGGCCCTCGGTCGAGCGGGCCGAGGAGACCTCTCAAAGAGAGACCCCGTAGGGTAGTGGCGACAGCTCTGGAGGGGCGCTCCCGGCAGGCCTGGGCATCACGCAAACCATCCCCACGGAGGAGGACCTCGCGGCGTACCAGGCGGAGCTGGAGCAGCAGTTGGTGGGGCCGGTTCCCTCTGCCCCTCAAGAGGTGGCGAGCCGTCCTGAGGCAGGAGAGGTCCCTCTGCTATTCGGGCAGTGTGACGTCGCCCTAACTGGCGCCGGGGAGGTCGCCGTCGGGCCAGATAGTCACGAGGCTGCTTCTTCTCTGGAGGCCGGCCGGTCCTGTGGGGACGAGGGCAGAGGCGTCCGTGGTCCTCCCAATTGCCACCGCTCCGCCAGCGGCTGCTGCTGAAGCCCCCGAGGCCACTTCCGGGAGGGTCCCATCGGAGGTCATCACGCTCGAGGACTCTCCGACGGGCCGCCCTCAGGGAGCCGACGATCACTCCACCGGGGTGCCAAGCTCGTAGCCCGTGAGGCCATTTGTTGACGCAGAAAATCGGCGGTCGTATCCTCAGCGATCAACACAATAAGACCAGGGAGATCTGCTTCACTCCAGTGCCAGCCTGCACTTTGTTCAGGTTCGCAGCGTGCCAGTCAGTTTGACCATTCAACTGACAAGGAGCATGATCGATATCATATAGCGAACCGGCCATGCCTTTGCAGAATATAATCAGTACAGAATAAGGCCGATACGCTGTTCATCGTCTTAACTGCTTGATCATCATCTCTAATACACATGGCGCAGATCTAAATCAATCTAGAAACTCCAAACAACCGCATAAGCTGCCTTCTAATAATCAAGATAAATCTAGCTCCGACGCAGGGAATCTAGATCAAACCCGAAAACTCGAAGAACAGCCCGTCAGTAACAGATCGGCTATTATATTGAATAAGCAAAGTAGAGCCGACATGTTACGTTGAACAGCATAAACGAGAAAGGGCGATGCGCCTCAATTCAAAGCTTACGCTAATTCGGTAGTTGAACCATCCAAACGAGAAGAGGGCGATGCGCCTCAGATCAAAGCTTGGATCGATCCGGGTGACGAAACTCACGGCAGGCTGGAGATCGAAGACTGATGCAGCCCAGCTTACTGAAGAACTCGTCGATAAGCTACATGTTTCCTAAGGTTTTGGCGTGATGCCAGTTTGTATATTGATCGAGAGATAAAAAATTACAACGACTGTGCACCCTTTATATTTATAGGGCTGCTGAACCTAAGACCTGGCGTGTAACTCACGCATAGGAAGCAAACTCTTAGTTAAACCCATTACAATTTGACTACCTTAATCAATACTTAGAGAAATATTTAAGATACACGGACTCTAGCTTTCCTTTGTGCAAAATCCTTCTCAATTAAGCTTCCTCTGACGTGCATGCATAATTAACCTGGACTCCTTTCTCAATTTTGCATCTATGCCTTGCATGTACTTTCTTTATTATTTCTTCTTTGTTCTGGCCGATTCACGTATCCCATATCAATATTATTTATTTCCAATAATCCGAATCATCATCGCATGGCATCATAATGCTTTAATTCCATTAGGCTTCAATGGAGCCTCGCCCTTTGCGCGTACTGGCCTTTTCTTCCTGACGTCATCTTGCCTCTTTTCTTTTATCTTAATCACCTTCTCTTGAAATCTGCAGCTTCCGTCTTGATTTACCTTAGATTATCGGCTTTATTTTAGGGACTCCTCTAGCCATAAAATTACCAAATTTCGGTGTTAACACAGGCCCCCCCAGTTCGAAGTATGAATTCTTCATGCTTCGAATTATTTATTCCGAGAGCCGATAATCTTTTCTCCTAGCCGACATAGTCTGATTACCACGTAAAAAGGTCTCGTCGGCTTCTTAACTTCAATTCGCACCATCGGACCTGATGCTAACTGTTGTGCCATCTGTATCGGACCTTAATTGCGCCATCGGATCTTTATCAAATTCCTCTACTAGCTATCAAGCTATCAAGTCCGATGCCCATTAATAAATATTTTTTCGTCGAGGAATCAATCCATCGGACCAGGACGACTTCACCAGGAGGGTCCGATCACTTTTCACTTTCATCGGACCAACACAGGCCAGATATCACCATCGGCCATCAATTTGGACATCAGCCCAAAAAACTTCCAACCAGTGATTCCTACGAAGGACATCCAGTGGCCATTCTTCTTTGGTAACTGCTGTGGTCCGATCCATTTTGCTGACACCATCAGCAACCGATGCTACCTTTCTTTTCACAAAATAACTAAAACATGCTCTAGCCGAATAAAAGCACTCATCTTTGCACAATGTCCGTCCAAACCGTGCTGCACTATGAAACTAATAGTTCATCGGCCATACTTCAATCACTGACCAATCAGAATCATCGACATGATGTGCTGAAATCTTCTTGACTCCCTGACGGATGTACGTGACTTCGGCTGACCATCAGCTATACAAGCATTGGACTATCGGCCTCCAACTCATATCGTCAGCAAAACAAAAATGACCAGATTGGCTCATCGGCTTGATGGCCTGACGTCTTGATGTGTTGATCTATCGGACCTGTCTCCACTGGACCAAGAACAAATATTTCTTTAGTCATGCTTTCAATATAATATTAGAATCTGATCCGCCTAAATAAATTCGCCAATCTTTTCCATCCTGCAGCCGATAGAATTGTATATCTTCCCAATATCTAGACCAGGCTTCAAAATCCAAATCATCGGACTCGGCCATCGGACCACAGCCATCGGACCTCCACATCGGACTCTATCGGACACCATGGGCCATGACGTGTGATGCATCGGCCAGATATCCATTGGCTATTATGCTATTTCTAGACAAGATAGCTTCATCGGACTTCCCAAGTGAAATCTCGTATCCGATGCCTCCTTTTAATAGTAGCGGACGTTTTCTGAACCTCATCAGAAGTACACCGCAGCTCGCAGAGCGGCTAGTAGTACAGCCTGGTCCGATTGAACCTCATCTGTAAGCCAATCTCGTCAGTACCTTGATCGGACACCCCGGTATCAGCTTTCCCGTACAAAAACAGCCGATAAACAAGAACGGTTCTCAAATACGTCCGATGATGGGTAATATCAGCCATAGTATTGCTTTTATCCTTCCAATACATATCAGAAAATCAATTGTAGCCTTCCGTGACAAAAGCAAGTAATTTGCTGATTAATTACGCTCCTCCTTTGGACAAAACAGTACCGGCCTGAATGAAAAACTTCCATTGCAGCATAGGAATTATCCCACGGCCGACTCTTCTTTTTCCTCCTGATGAATTGATATATTCCACTAGCTGATAGCCAACACATCCTTTTAATTAATATCTTCATCGCTGATCATGGGCCGATAAATCCCTGTAATTCACCAGCAGGTTTACATACACAGTCATTGAATTACTCATACGGCCGATCATCTATTTGCCGACCAGGTTCCTTTGGCTGACGACGCACGCAAATCCAATCAGACTAATCGAACCTTTGGTTGACGAGCGCAGATCAACCAAATCCAATCGGACCATCTATCGGCCGAAAAATCATCAACTTAATTAACCCCACCATCGGCTAACCATTAATTGATCCTTGACATAGCTGGCGGGCATGTGTCGGCGGAAGTAGCTGGTGGTGCACAGCTCTAGACAACAAGGTCATCGGCTGAATGTTCAGTCTGCTCTTTATCTGTATCATGAATCGGACTGTGCAGCTGATAGTTTATTAAGGTAACCCCGTCGGCCCTTCAAGGAGCAGCGCTAGCTTTCCAATGTGAAGTATTACAGCCGATAACGATTATTCTGATAGCTGACGCTTCTCTCCAAGTGATCGGCTAATGCACTTCCATCATGCGCTATCTTGTCTTGGGAGTTTACAGAAATCCGGAGCCCCGTATCAGTACAGCAGTATTACTTCGTTAAATCGATTTTGGAGGATCAAACCGGTAAACAGGCCTGCCCTTCTGGCCGATGACGAATATATCAGCCTGGTCTGATCGACCTCGTCGAAAGAGACCTTCACATCGGACCTCCAAGTTCCACTATCGGACCTCCATCGGACTTCGAGTTGCTCCGAGATAGATAAAATAACCATATGGCACACTCTTTATGCCAAGACGGATGGAAACTTCACCATCGGCTTCAATTAATGAGCTTGCTCCACAAAATAACATGATTATATGGCCGATGCCACAACCATCGAGTCTGACGATGGTATAAAATAGGTAGACCGATCAATCTTTAGTCAGAATATTCCCATGCCATAAGCATAGACAACCTGTTTAGCAGAACTGACAATAATATATTCTTCTTGCGATCACGGCTCATTATATGTTTGAAGTAATCGGCTTCACTGGAAC
>CM014274.1:9007001-9029496 GCA_004135705.1 Alloteropsis semialata
GTCTAAATCCCACTAGCCGTGCTGTTAGTTGTCTGGTGGCAGGTGTGCAGCAAGAAAACCAAGTGCCGTCTTAGTGACATGGTTGCCGACTTGGTGTCATAAACCCCTTGGTTATTTTCTCGTGATGGCTGGGCAGTTTTGGCTATGGTAGGTAATGACTTCGATAGGATCCGCACTGGCACTAAGGTGACCGTGTTGCGGTACCCTACTTGTGGTGAAAGTGTACACCTCTGCAGAGTTTTCCAAACTATTCGAATAGCCGTGCCCACGGTCATGGGCGAGTTATGGCTTGGTCACAATACCAAAGGTTTTGGGGATGGGTTGGAGTGTGTGTTTTGGAATTGTGTTCGGCTTTGTGCCAAGAGCTACGGCGGATGGGAAATCCGGTAGCATTTAAAATTTGGATCCTTTGTGGATCAACCCCCACTTATTAGTTGTGTTACTTAAGCTTGCTTTGCTAAAGTATTTCCTTGATAAACCATTGCATGAGTAAAACTGGCTTTATTGCAAATAAACCTTAGCCTTATTCCTTGATTTATCCGGTGCATAATTCTGTGTTAACCCCTCCGTGGGTGTGGTTTGAGTACTTTTGTACTCACCCTTGTATTTGTTGCTTCAGAAGAAGACCCGGACTTTGTCGTTGAGGACGCCGAGTAGGTGGTCGTGCCCGCACCCGACTTTGCCTGTGGAGTTTGGCCCTGCCCGAGATGCTTTCGCTGTCGCGCAACTCTGATCCTCTTGTTGAACCGGTCTGGTTCATCATTTGGCTCATAGCCGTAGTTTACCTTTTGGTTGTCTTAGCTTGTATCAAGTTTCCTCCCCATCGGGGAGTGTAAGGTTCTGAACTATCTGTTGAATAAATGTGTATCAGCCTCCTGGGACTGATAATTGTATCACATTTAGTCTCTGCTTAGGCAGGGGCGCTTCACTTTGACACCACCGTGATGGGATGAGCGTCAAAGTAGTGCCTGAGCTTCCGTTTGGCGATGAGGACCGTGTAGACTAGCTTCTGGATCTGGGGGTATCGCACCTTCGTGTTGGACAGGACTTCGCTGATGAAGTAGACTGGGCGCTGTACCTTCTGGACTTTCCCGGGTTCGTCGCGCTCGACGACGAGGACGGCGCTTACCACCTGGGTGGTTGCCGCAATGTAAAGCAGCATGGATTCTCCCTCAGCCGGGGCTGTCAGGATCGGTGGGCTTTTCAGCAACGTCTTGAGCGAATCGAGGGCCTCTTGAGCCTCGGCGTTCCAGGTGAAGTGGTCCGACTTCTTCAACAGGCGATATAAGGGCAGGCTCCGCTCACCAAGTCGGGCGATGAAACGGCTGAGCGCGGCCAGGCACCTTGTGACGCGCTGGACCCCCTTCACATTCTCGATGGGCCCCATGTCAGTGATGGCGGAGATCTTCTCAGGATTGGCCTCGATGCCGCGTTCCGACACGACAAAGCCGAGGAGCATGCCCCTCGGAACCCCAAAAACACACTTTTTGGGGTTGAGCTTCACCTTGTATTGCCTGAGCTTCTCGAAGACCGCCGCAAGGTCTGGGACTAAGTCGCCGACGCGCTTGGATTTTACCACAATGTCGTCAACGTATGCTTCAACCAGTGGCCGATGAGATCGCCGAAGACGCGACGCATGCATCTCTGGAATGTGGCGCCCGCATTTTTTAGCCCGAATGGCATAGACGAGTAGCAGAAAGTGTCGAAAGGTGTGATGAAAGACGTCGCGAGTTGGTCGGCCAAACTCATTGCGATCTAATGGTAGCCGGAGTAAGCATCGAGAAAGCAAAGGGTTTCGCACCCAGCGGTGGAATCGACCACCTGATCTATGCGAGGAAGAGGGAAGGAATCTTTTGGACATGCCTTGTTAAGGCCGGTATAGTCTACGCACATCCTCTATTTCCCATTCTTCTTTTTTACAAGGACAGGATCCGCTAACCACGCGGGGTGGTATACTTCCCTAATAAAGCCTGCACCGAGGAGCTTCTTGATCTCCTCGCCGATGGCCTTGCACTTGTCCTTGTCAAAGCGTCGGAGCCTCTGTTTGACCGGTCGTGAGCCAGGCTTGATGTTCAGTTTGTGCTCGGCGACCTCCCTTGGAATCCCTGGCATGTCCGAGGGCTTCCATGCAAACACGTCGAGGTTTGCTCGGAGGAAGTCGACGAGCGCGCTTTCCTATTTTGGATTGAGCGCTGTCCCGATACAGAGGGTGCAGTCGTCGTCGGCGACGGTAACCTCCTTGGCGTTCTTGGCCGGCTCAAAGGAGCAAGCGGCTCGCTTGGACGTCTCGGGGATATCGAGGTCCCTGGGAGAAGGCTCCGCGGCGAGCTTCTCGGACCGGATGAGTGCCTCCGCGAACTGGAAGCACTCGGTGTCGCATGCGTACGCGTGCTCAAAGGAAGTTCCCACCGTGATGACGCCCTTGGGCCCGGGGATCTTCAGCTTGAGATACGTGTAGTTCGGGATGGCCATGAACTTCACGTACACCGGCCTCCCGAGGATGGCGTGGTACGTCCCTGGGAATCCCACTACTTCGAAAGTGAAGATCTCCCTCCGGAAGTTACGCGGAGTCCCGAAAGTGACGGGCAGGTCGATCTGCCCGAGGGGGACCGCGTCCGCACCAGGGAAGACCCCGTGGAAGGGCGCTGTGGACGGCCGCAGGGATCGCGAGATCCCCATTTCGTCAAGAGTTTTGGCGTAGAGGATGTTGAGGCCGCTTCCTCTGTCCATCAGCACCTTGTGGATGCGCTTCATCCCGAAAAGAGGAGTGACAACGAGTGGGTGTCTCCCCGGCTGGGGGATGTGGTCAGGGTGATCGGAACGGTCGAAAGTGATCGGGGCCTACGCCCACTTGAGGTATAGGGGACTGCGGTCTCCGTGTTGCATACCTCCCGTCGGATCAGCTTTTCCTTGCGCCCTGAAGGGCAGGCCGCGGACCCCCCCAAAGATCATCATGACAGCGCCGTCTTCCTTGGGGTATTCGTCATCGTCGTCGTTCGGGCCCCCGGCCCCGTATTTGGCCGCCTCGGGAGCTTTCTTCTTCAGAGTTCCAGTGAGGAAGCTCTTCATGAGCTTACAGTCTTTCAAGGCATGCTTGACGGGGCCCTCGTGATTGGTGCACGGAGTCTCGAGGAGTTTCTCGAAGTGGTCCTTTGGTGCGTTCCCTCTGGGCTTGGCAGTTTTTGGTTCGGCTGCCGCCACCATGCCGTCGTCACGTCACCGCTTGTCCTTTTTCTTCTTTTTGTCGGCCTGAGTGGAGGCGCCTTCGCCGGCTCCCTCCAACTGCTTGCCCTTGCTTTGGGATCGGTCCAGGGTTGCGGCTACTGCATCTTCCCCATCGGCATGGTCAGTGGCAATGTCGAGGAGTTCTCGGATGGTCCGCGGCTTCTTGCGCCCCAGCTCGTGAATGAGGGTCGTGCAGGTGGTTCCAAATCGGAACGCCGATACGACGTCGGTGTCGGCGGTGTTGGACAGCTCGGTGCACCGCTTGGAGAAGCGCTTGATGTAGTCGCGCAGGCTTTCGTCCCTCCTTTGGAGACAGTTGCGCAGATCCCATGGGTTCCCAGGACGGGTGTAGGTACCCTGGAAGTTGCCAATGAACGCATCGTGAAGCTGCGCCCAACTGTCGATCTTGCCGTCGGGGAGGTGTTCTAACCATGTTCGCGCCGAGTCGGCGAGGTAGAGGGGGAAGCTCTTGATGATGAAGTAGTCGTCTTGTGCTCCGCCCACGTGGCACGCCAGTCGGTAGTCCTCCAGCCAGACGCTGGGATTCGTGTCCCCGTCATACTTGGGCACCGTCGTTGGAGCTCGGAAGCGTGAAGGGAAACGAGCGCCGAGGACACGAGGTCCAAAAGCGCACGGCCCCCTGGGATCAGGAGACACACACCTGCTCCGGTCTTCGCCACTGTCGTAGTG
Organism: Alloteropsis semialata; assembly: GCA_004135705.1. Taxonomy (NCBI): domain Eukaryota; kingdom Viridiplantae; phylum Streptophyta; class Magnoliopsida; order Poales; family Poaceae; genus Alloteropsis; species Alloteropsis semialata. The sequence goes on from CM014274.1 coordinate 9,010,917, forward strand.
GCCTCCGCGCTGCCTGTTGTAGGCTCGTCGTGGGCGGTGCCCTCGATGCTCGTCTCGTTGCCGAGCGTCTCTGTCCGCCGCGACCCCGTGATGATGCACGGACTGCTCCCGGCCCTGCTCCTTAGAAGCCTGCTGTCGTTACGCGGAGCTCTCCGCTTGCTGAACTGCTGCAGTTTCCAGGAGCGTGCGGAGCTGTTGATGGAACCTTCGATCTTCGGGGGTTGCTGGTTCAGGATGTCCGCGAAGCAGGACAGTGGCCGCCGCGAGGTTCTGGGACGCTCGTTTGAAGATTGGCGCGTTGTTGGCGTCATCGTTGTCGTTGTTGATTATGCGTCGGTGCACGTCCCGTGCACGCGCGCGGACGGCTCCTCCGTCCGCGTTTTTCCCGAGCTCGCAGTGGAGTTGCCTGCGTTCATCCTCGAGTTGACGCCGTGCCTCGTCGAGCTCCTGCAGCCTGGCCCGCCGAGTATCGCCTGCGGGGTCGTCCCGGGGCGGTGCTTGGCGAGGGTTGTCCTCCGCCGAGCTGCTAGTGGCTCGTACTTCCCTTTCCGGGGTGTGGCACATAAAACACTCCTGGGAGGGGTCGTAGAACGTCGGTGGAGCCCGGCTCGACTGCGGGTCCGAGTCTCGCTCGTCTGATGTGCCCTTATTGGCAGGCGCAGTGCAGGAGTTGAGCTTTGTCGATGGCGAGGCGGCTGCTAGATCGTGCGGCAGGCCCGACTGTCCCTCCGGGTACATGGTGCCGTAGTAGTCGAGGAACTCGTCCCAGGGGAGCTGCTCTTCCCCTCCAGCTTGGAGGGCGAGGTTGGTGATCATGTAGGAGATATTGCGGAAATGCTCCTGGGTCGGGCTCCGCCCCAGAGCGGCTGCCAGATCCTCACCTAGTATGTCGAGGATGTAGGCGGTGGCGCCCGTGGCGACACGTGAAGGCTCGGACCTTTTGTTGTGGGTCGCAGCAGGGCCGTCGTCGAAGGTGGGCTCGGGGCGCAGGAAGGTGGCCCCGATGAGGGGCTCCTCCGACTTGCTGAAGACAAAGTCGAGGGAGCCGAAACGCAGGTGAGCGCCTGGCGCCAACGGGGCGCCTCCGTGGGCCATCCAGACCCTGGTGAAGTGAAGCGACACGCGAAGCCCCCTACCTGGCGCGCCAACTGTCGGGGTTCTCTACCGCCGGCAAGTAATATTTCTACGATCGCGTGTCAGGGCACCGGATGGTGGCTTAAGAGACACAGGAAGTTATACTGGTTCGGGCCTCCGGAGAGTAATACCCTACATCCAGTGTGAGCCGATGTTCTTATGTCCAAATCTGTAGTAGGGGTTACAAACCAGTCGGGAGAGGAAGAACGGTCCCAAGTTCCTGTGCAATGCGTTGTAGTTGTAGTGTGTTGCGTGCGTGTGCACGAGTGTTCTCTCTAGATCATGTCCCCATCGACCCCCCTTTGTCCCCTTTTATAGTCGTAAGGGGAGTAAGGAAAGGGAGGGGTAAGAAGAAGGGAATTACAAAGTGAGTTACAGCGCCGGGTCTTCGCCGTCGTCTTGCGTCCCGGGCCGTACGCAGCGAACAGGCGCTCACTGTTGTAGTTGGTGTTGACGGAGTGGGCGTTCCATTTGACCCGGAGTTGGCGGCGTCCGAGTGGTTGGTGTAGGCGGTCCTCCGAATGTGTCTCCGAGTGGTTTTTGGTTCGTGGTTGACTTGTACTGTGCTTCTTTGGACTCCAGGTGTCGTTGCTCGAGCAGGCGAGCGTCCTTTTCCAGGGACTGTGGCGTTCCTGTTTGGACGAGACGGGTGCCCCTGTGGTCGCCGTGGCGATGGGCAGGCACCCATCCCGTTCTGACATGGCAGGCACTAGGTGGGTACGGCCTGGAGTGGGCAAAAAGTGGGGAGGGGACGGTGTCGAATGAACCAGTCGGGCGAGGCGGAGGCTCGTCGGGCGAGGCGGAGACTCGTCGGACGAGTCGGGACCTCCATAGGTGAGCCCAGAACCATTCGAACGAGGTGGATCCGTTTGACCTGGGGCGCTAGTTCTTGTTTTCGAAGGTTCGTTTGGCGACGTGTCGTGGATTGGTCGGTTGATCGGTCAACCCTGGCCTAGACCCTCGTCAAGAGGTTAGAGAGGGATAGGGAGAATCAGCGGCGAAGCCCTGCCGGTTCAGCGCGTCGGTTTCAGGTAAAATTCGAACTCGTAGTTGTATCTTCAATTTCATAGATGTATGACTTTATAGTTATTTTAGTATTTAGTTTACACAGTATGAAACCGTAGTATTATTTTTGAGTTACTGATATTAGACTTAGTTACTAAAATTAGTATTAGAGGCAGTTACTGATATTAGATTTAGTGATATTAGTTTGAGTTACCTTATATTTAGTGACATTAGAGATAGTTACAATCATTACTTTTAGTGATATTAGATTTTTATTAATATATCTTTTTATATTAGATGTACTGATATTAGAGTTTACACCAGAATTTTATATAAATTGTAATTATGCATTTTAGAGTTTACATTAGAGTTTATATCTTTTTATATTAAAGTTTCTGTTAGAGTTTTATGCATATTAGAATTTATATAAGAGTTTAAATTAGAGTTTATATTAGAGTAATGACTTTATATTAGAGTTTATATTAGAGTAATGACTTTATATTAGAGTTTATATTAGAGTAATGACTTTATATTGGAGTTTATATTAGACTTTATATTAGAGTTTACAGTAGAGTTTTATTGATATTAGATTATATATACGAGTTTATATTACAGTTTATAGTAGAGTATTATGCATAAGTCTTTTTATAGGTACAAAATCGTATTAATTCTTCTTATTGTCCTGGTTTTGTTTTAGGCATGTCTGAACCCTTATGGTTCCAATTGTACTATGGATCAGGGGAAGTTAGATATGGTCCTGAAGGGGTAGACCTGTCAAAATTTAGTTCTACCACCAGAAAAATAGCTAGAGCAGCAGAGAGAAATTGGGTTTCAATGACAAAGTGGCTTTATCATTCATTTGGACTTGATGAGGCCCAGCATGACCTGGCAGTGATGAATAGAAGTTCAACTACGTATTGGAAACTTGTTCCGCCTGAAGGAACCCAGAACTGGAGGTCATTTGTGACACTTTGTACGCAGCATGGTATGCCGCTGGTGTTGCTTGTGCGAGCCTTCCACAAGGGTGGGTCCAGTAGTGAAGTGCACGAAGAAGTTGAAGATGCTGGACGGGAAAACCTTGAAGATGCTACTGGGGAGGAAGGTGAAGAAGTGGAAGAAGGGGCAGCCGGACAAGATTATTACGCACCTCCTGAACCATCAGGGGAGCTTGATGAAGCAGAAAATTTTCCTGTGATGGTTTTGGAGGCAGAGAAGGAGGGCACAGAGCATCAGCAGTACATTGAGGAGGACTCGTCGGATGATGACGATGACGAGGGGTTGCAAGTGCCAAGGAACTAGGACAACTATGACTTCTCACAGCTTACGGTAAATGAAGGCCAACAAGTCCCCTTGGAGTACAAGTGCAACGAAGTTTGCGTCGGTTCGTGCTACAAGACTGCTGAAGAAATGAAGGATGCAATAAAACAGTGGTCCACTTTATGTTTGCAAAGGGAGTTCAGGGTTGTTAACAGCAGCAAAAAAGTCTATGACATATGCTGCGTCACAGAAGGGTGTACTTTTAAGGTTCACGCTTTCTGTGGTAAGTGGAGGACTTACCGGGAGGTGAGCAGAATCGAGGATCACACATGTGTGCTTGAGTAGTTGGACACAGACCACCGGAACCTCACATCCGGTTTTGTGGCTAACTTCATGTATGCACAGATCATTGACAATCCAAGCTATGAGCCCAAATCTATAATATGTGCCATCGAGGAGAAATTCAAGTCTATAATCCTAGCATTGTGTAATTATGTTCTCGACTAACGTTTTATGTGACAGGGCAACCAGCGATGACCACAGGCGGCGGGTCCACTTCGGCAGGGCACGCCGTCCATGGCTTAGGTACGTAATTCACCAAACGATATGACTACATACTTTTACTTGCGTACTAATGTGCTTGCGTATAATGCAGCGTACGCTTCAGGCGGGACACCCGACGACCCAGTCGAGGAGCAACACCCAGCGCCGACCCAGTGGACGGTCCCCTCCGAGATTGAGTGGTGGTACCGACCGAGGCAGGGGCCGCAGGATGAGATTGGTTTTTCACAGTTAGCTAGCGCCCCTGTACCTGCTACTCAGTTTTCGCAGCCACCGTTCGCGACACCGCCTCCTGCGGATGCCGGACACCGCCCCCAGCGGATGCAGGGCGCCTGAGTCGGCAGGCACCGCTACCTGACCCCCTTACGTACTCCGCGCACCACATGAGGGCCGCACAGCAGGCGGCCAGGAGGGTCAGGCCTAAGGTGGCGCCCAAGCGAGGCCGCATTTAGTTTTTTACTTTTTACGCTCGAGTGATTATGTATCGTACTGGATGTTGTATTATACTTTTCATGTTCACTTGTTTGATGTTTGTGATATTATTCCGTTCGATGTTATAATTTTCCTTCATTCACAAGCATTTTAAAAAATAAAAATAAAAATAAATAAAAAAACATACAAACTACATCACTTTTTCAATGCAAAAATGAAAAAAACAAAAAAAACCACATACCGCCGAATGGATCGGCGGCAACTTAAACCGCTGGTTCATTTGGTGGTTGCATGAACCGCCAAATGCAGGCCGGCGGTTCCTCCTATAGGAGTGAACCGCCGGTTTAAATGGCGGTTAGAATTAACCGCCAAATGAACCGGCGGTTAGATTCTAACCGCCGGTTCATTTGATGGTTAAGTCTAACCGCCGGTTGATCTGGTGGTTCTAGCTCTTGCCGCCGTACGGCGACCCGTCCGTTCTTTTTGAAAAATCGTAAAATAAATTAAAAAAATTCAGCAAAGAGTTGGGGAGTTGGGCTGCACACTGATTGCCTACACCAGCCTGTGACGCGTGTTGTTATTCCACCAATCCACCTCGAGCCTTTTTTGAGACTTCTCATTTTCTCAAACAAAAATAGCCGTGCTGACTGTTGACAAACGAGCGAGTCATGCACGAGCCAAATCAGACTCTGGCCTTGTTTAGTTGGCAAAACTTTTCAAACTTTGATGCATTGGAAAGCGTGTGCCAAAGTTTGAAAAGTAAGTTGAAGGAGGTGTTTAGTTGAAAGTTGCATTGGGAAGCGTAAAAGTAGAGAGGGGGCATGTTTTCTAATGCGTTACTTTTGTAACTTTTCAAATTAGTTGAATGAGTTGTTTAGTTGAAAAGTTGTAACTTTTCAAAAATATTGGAGAAGTTTGAGAAACTAAACAAGGCCTCTGCACTGCACGTGGCTACCGGCTACCGCGTGCTGTGCTATTGCTATGTGCTGTACTTGACAAGAGGATGAGCAGTCACGCCAATGCCAGCGAGTGGTGAAGTGTACGGGCCCGATCAGGAACGTTCAACGGCTAGTCAACGCGAAAGTACCATCCATCCAGCGACGGCTGCTCTTTTGTGCAAATCTGGTGCGTGCGACGCTGCGGCACTCTGGTCCAACTATTTAAACTTTTTTGAATCTGTTTACTGTAGCAATTGTAAATCGAAGATTAGGAGGACTAAACATGATCTAATTATAAAACTAAATACACGGATGGACGGGAAATCACGAGACGAATCTATTAAGTCTAATTAATCCGTCATTAGAGATTGTTTACTGTAGCACAACGTTGTCTAATCATGGCCTAATTAGGCTCATTAGATTCGTCTCGCAAAGTTAGGGGGTTATGGAATGGGTTTTGTCATTAACTCACGTTTAATACTTAATGCATGTAAGATTCCCTTTGATAAATAGTGAAGTTTGATGAATAGTAAAGTTAAGGGTGGGAACTAGGCCCCTGTCGCAGTCTTGCCGACCGCATCATTTGAATCCGATGGAGAATTCGCGGGCACTTATGGAACCCATGAATCAAAACTCAACCGCATGCACCTAGGGCAACTCGGTTAGATGCCATTACAATTTCTTTTTATTGGAGATATACCATTACTTATCCCTTCGTTGTGTCTTTAAAATATTTTAGACCAAAACACCCATCTTTTTCTTCCTCCATCCTCTAGGACTTGAACTCGTTTGTCTAGTGTTTGAGCTGAGCGTGAGCTTTTTTAAAGCACTAATAACTTCATCCGGAAATTTATTAGCCAATTGCAAACAATTGTGTTTACAAGGGACGTGGACAGATCCAATTCCTCTGAAATTGCAATCGATCAACAACGAACTCGGTCTACAAGGGTGTGGCACAACCACCCAAATTAAACTGGCTTAAGTGCATTGACAGTCATTTTAATAACTAATCATGTCTACATGCACTTAAAACAGTGTAATCTGGCAGTCTGTCGGGTAAATCCCGATTCAACCACAATATGAACACATGGACCGAAACATACACCAGAAGTCTCACTCGATGGTGAGCGCAGATAGTACAAACATGACATATTTCACAGGACAAATCTTTTACAAATAGAGTTCAAATACATAATTACACAGTTGGTTTGAAATATAAATGTGGACTACGCATCGAGCTCCGCGACTTCCCAACCTCCAGTGTCATAGCTATTATATTTATCAGACCAAAGAAAATATCAACAACACCTTGACCTAAAAAAAAAGGTTAAGCAACAAACCCTGAGTAACTAATACTCAGCAAGACTTACCCGACTAGTGGTATATACTTAGCCGACTCCTAATATGAGAGGCTTTTGGCTTGTGGGTTTGTTTTGCCAAAAAGCTACTAAACAGTTGATCCTTACTTTCAATCTTTTAGCTTCCAAATTATATGTCAACAACTAGTTCTAAGTTTTGCAGTTATTCTAATATCAAGCAAATACCAACATATCTTTATTCAAACAACATTTCTTATCACCGTTCTCTGTCAATTTTGTCGCACTGTGACAGACGGATCAACGTTCTCTTATCCGAGAGTGGCGGCGAATCGATTCAATTTTAAACCTTTCAAGGTAGATCTAATCACACGACATGTACGCGCCCCGTCGAGCCGTACATGACAACCGTTCTCTAAGTGCACCCTAAATAGTTGAACTGCCCTGCAGGCCGGGACCGCTAATCCCCATCGATACCAACGACGGGTCAGCCATGGGTTAAAGACTAGCACCACTAGAGAAGTCAGTATCAAGCTCACCCTACCAGTGTGCACAAGGTACATAGGTTTACCGGGTTCCACTACCTTGTACTACCGGCATGCGATTAGTACTGTTCAACCCTGATACCCTGGGCGCCACGAACGACTTCCACTTTTACTCAATGATCATTCTCTTCTAGATTCATTCCTCAAGAGATGAAACCCTATGTCTCGCGAGTGACGGTAATCACTCGTATTCTACCGAACTTATTTAAGCATAGCAGCTAGCGATGTAACACACTAGTATTTGACCAAGGTACATAGGGATCATGCATCTATGGTTTCATCCAACTCCTAGAAACATAAATGCACATAAATACTTCAGTAAGAACATTGTAGAGTTGAAATTAGGGGTTATGCTCCGGGGCTTGTCTTGCTGAGCCATAATATTAGTGCGAACTAGACCTTGGGCCTAGTCAGTCGATTCTTCGTAGCCTGCTCTTGCTGTTGCTCCTGGCTGCTGCTGTTTTTCAGCAATAAGCTCGTACACAACATTCTTGAACGCGGTATCTACACGAACGATATGATGCAAACATGAGATGATGCATGAGCTACTTAATTTATTATTTTTATTAATTTACTTCCTTCATTAACTCCCACGAAGCAAAAGAATATGATATGTGTACTTAAGAGCTTAGCAACACATGCATACATGTAACATAAATATGCCCCCTTAGTTGTGGTGTTGGTAAAATTATATTTCAATATATTCAAAGCCTTTGCTAGATGTAAGACTATTATGTTTAGCTTATGAAAACAACACTTACCATTTTATGGACTCGTGTAATAACTATACTACCTATCTACACAAAGTGCAAGCATACATCATTTTAGAGTTAAAGTGGTAATTACAGTTTATACTAACATTTTCATGGATGGGAAAATAAATCATACGCCTAACACAACTCATCTTAGCATGTTCTTATTTTTTCTATGATTACTTATGCACTAAATAAGGTTAGTAGGCATCATATATATACATGCATGTAAAACTTAGTTTATACAAGAACGTGTATTTTTCCTAGATACCACTCTGCATGAGGAATTCAACAAAGTTTAGTTTGTATTTTCTCACTTTCCTGTGATTTTCTATGAGGTTCCCATTTGCATTCACTTTATATAATATTGGTAAAACATTTTAGAGCTTCCTGGGCCGGCACAGGACCCGGCACAGCCACGCGTGGCCCAGCAGCCAGCAGGGGCCGAGCGGCCCAACAGCCAAATGGCTCAGCCGGACCCTCCCTTTCCCATCCTATTTTCTTTTCTCCTACCCGGAACGTGAGGTCGTGAGCCAGAGCCGGAGCTCGGCAACGCCCGTCGCCCAGCCATGGCAAGCAGCCACGCCACCACCTCCACTTCTCCCCCCACGGCGACCTGCCCCGGCGAAGCTTCACCACCAGCCAGGCCATGCGCTGCTCCTCCTCCCTCCCCCTACTTCTGCGCCAGAGGCGCCAGCGACCCGCGCTGTCCGCCCGCGGCGGCGCAGCTGTGCTCCGCCGGTGCAGCGTCATGCGGTGCAAGGAGCTGCATGGGAAAGCAACAGAAAGATCCAAGGAGCTCACCTAGGTGCTCGTCTCGAGCGGAAAGGGCTGGAGGCAGGCGGTTCGCGGCGAGGTGGTCTGGCGGTGGCTTTGCGGGCATTGGCAGCCGCAGGATTTGGAATTCCCGGCGGCCCAGTGGTCGGAGCTTGAGAAGAAGGGTTCGGGGAGGAAGCTAGCGAGGTGGTAGAGCCATGGGTGCAAGGAATTGAAGCGTAGCGAAGGGAGGCCGAAGAATTGTAGCCGGCGATGAGCTCTGCTCGGCTTGGCCGAGGGGTTATAAAACGAGAAGATGATGGCAAGGTCGGTGAGGGAGGGGATTAGGCCGGCGATGTGGTCCTCACGGGCGTAGCGAGAGCTACCTGGGGGGCCCTCCCGCGAGCGATGTTGGTAATCTAGTCCCCACATTAGTTTGTTAAGAGTCTGTTAGAGTTTTTCTTGTCTGTCAGGTAGGGGCGTGACTCGTTTGTTGAGCATGTCGGAGTTTTAGCTCGAGCCGCGCTGCGTCGTCAGGCTTGAGCGAGTCGTGTGCGTATTGTTCGTGGATCGTGGGATGGCACGGTCAGTCGTTGCGAGCATGTCGCACGTCCGCAGAGTAGCTGCCGTTTCCTTTCAGCTTGTGGTTAAGTACTCAAGCATAAACCAGAAAACGTTGTGAGTTCACAGCATCAAAAATCCTCATGTCAAGTGTGTTGAGTTCTTGCGTTCGTTTTCATTCGCGTTCTAGAGTTCTTGAGCGTTCCAGCATCGATTCTCTACTGACAATTGGTATCAGAGCCGGTTAGACGCCGGTGAGGTCGCTGATGTCGCTGCCTGCCCATGGGATCGGGTCCCGAACACCTCCACGCATGCGCCGTCGCCCCACGCCATCGCCTTCTCCACGGCGCGGTCGTTGCCACGATGAGCCGCAGGTGCAGCGCGTCGTCCATGAGGTGGGATCAGCCAACTACCCCACGCTGACCCGCACCAACTACGTCAAGTGGGCGGTGTTGATGCAGGTCATGCTCGAGGCACGGGACCTCTGGCCGGCGGTGAACGAGGGCGGCGTCGATCGGCATGAAGACCGCATGGCTATGGAGGCCATCCTCCGGGCGACGCCACCGGAGATGCGTGTCTCACTCGCCGGGAAGGGCACGGCGAAGCGGGCTTGGGACTCCATCAAGACCGAACCTGTGGGTGTCGACCGCATCCGAAAGGCCAAGGCGACCGGGCTGCTGCGCGAGTTCGACGCGCTCATGTTCTGGGAGGGCGAATCGGTGGACGACTTCATGCATCGGCTGACGAACATCGTCAGCGAGCTCACCATCCTCAGTGATCCGCCCGGGGAGACCACGGTGGTAAGGAGAATACTGCAGGCTGTGCCCCCTCGCTACGACCAAATCGTTCACTCCATTGAGACACTCCTCGACATCGACGAGATGTCCGTGGAGGAACTGGTGGGGAGGCTAAAGGCGGTGGAGGTGCGCGACAGGAGCCGCACTCAGCCGGCCGTCACAAACTCCAACGGCAAGCTGCTCCTCTCGGAGAAGGAGTGGCTGGCGCGCTACAAGCATCGTCTTGCGGGCGAGAACTCGCGATCAGGCGGAGGCAACAGCGGCAAGCCAGCGAGCGGTTCGCGTGGCAGCGCCGACGACAAGTCGGGTGCACGCTCTGGCGGCTCTTTCGGTGAGCCGGCAAGGGAGGCACCAAGACCGACAAGTGCAAGTACTGCGGCAAGAAGGGCCATTGGGCCCGCGAGTGCCGCAAGAAGAAGAAAGATGAGGCGGCGCCCCTCATTCCGGCGGGTGACGACGATGAGGCCCAGTTTCTGCTGATGGCAATCGCCGATCCGGCACCAGAGCCCTCGGCGCAGTGCTCCTACTGTGGCCAGCTGGGGCACTGGGCTCGGGATTGCCACAAGAAGAGGTCGGACGGGTGAGGCCAACTCAACTGCAACGACGGCGGGGACAAGGAACCACTGCTGCTGGTGGCGATCGACGAGCAGGCGTCGGATCGCGTCGCGCCGCGCGTCGCTTCCGTCCATGTCGGCGGGCGTGTCCACCTCAACGAAGAAAGGGCGGTGGTGCAACTCGGGGAGGCCGTAGATCGCCCCAACGCCCTGAACACTGATGTGTGGTACCTAGACACCGGGGCGTCCAACCACATGACCGGCAACCAGGCGGCGTTCTCGGAGCTGGACCTCTCCATAACCGGCACTGTCAAGTTTGGTGACGGCTCGGTGGTCGACATCGTCGGGTGCGGCACCATCATCTTCGCGGCGCGGGGAGATCGTCATCGTGCACTGAGCAACGCCTACTTCATCCCGCGCCTCCGCAGCAACATAATCAGTCTGGGCCAGCTCGATGAGTATGGCTGCCAGATATTGCTTGAGAACGGGCTTCTACGCGTTCGTGATCAACAGAGAGAACTTCTCGCCAAGGTACGACGCTCCGCAGATCGCCTGTACAAGATTTCGCTCACCCTGGCACAACCAGTGTCTCTGCTGGCACGCACGGGTGATCAAACCTTGTTCTGGCACGAGCGGTTTGGCCATCTCGGCTTCGACGCGCTCCGCAAGCTTGGCAAAGGAGGACTCGTGCGTGGGCTTCCGCAGCTGGGTCAGGTCGACCAGCTGTGCGACACTTGCTTGGCCGGGAAGCAGCGGCGCTCCCCGTTCCCTCAGGAGGCACACCACCGGGCAAAGGGCCGACTGGATCTCGTTCACGGTGATCTATGTGGCCATGTAACCCTGGCGACGCACAGCGGACAGTAGTACTTCCTCTTCCTGGTTGATGACGCAAGCCGCTTCATGTGGATCGTCCTTCTATCAACGAAGGATGAGGCTGCAGGGGCGATCAGGAAGTTCCAGGCGGGAGTGGAGGTGGAAACTGGCCGCAAGCTGCACGCACTCCGGACGGACCGCGGTGGCGAGTTCACATCTGTCACATTCGGTGAGTATTGTGCAGAGAAGGGTGTACAACGCCAGCTCACCGCTCCATACTCGCCACAACAGAACGGTGTTGTCGAGCGTCGCAATCAAACTATGATGGCCATGGCGTGCTGTCTTCTCAAGGCGAGGGCAGTGCCCAGCACGTTCTGGGGGGAGGCGGTGAGCACTGCCATGTTCATTCTGAACAGGTCGACGATGAAGGCCTTGCGGGACAGGACGCCGTATGAGGCCTGGTACGGGGTGAAGCCGGCGGTCCACTTCTTGCGCACGTTCGGCTGCGTGGCACATGTGAAGGTCACCCATCCCCATGCCGCCAAGCTCGATGACAGGAGCATCAAGATGGTCTTCATCGGCTACGAACCGGGCTCAAAGGGTTACCGAGTGTACGACCCTGCGAGCGGCCGTGTGCACATCACGCGCGATGCTGTGTTCGACAAAGCCAAAGGGTGGAATTGGGACAACTCTGGCAGTGACGACATTCCTGACACGTTCACCGTGGAATACACGGTGGATGCCACTGTCAGTGGTGCGCCGGAGAAGCCTGTATCCCCTGCGGCTTCACAGGACCCAGCTCAGGCCAGGGAGGAGCCCCATCTTCCACCGACCGACGGTGGCGGTGCTGTTCAGTTCACGTCGCCGCCACCGCACATACCGTCGGACATTGATTTGGACGACGATGGTGCGCCACGCCGGTACCTTATAGTGGAGGACTGCATCAACACCTCAGAGCCGAAGGAGCTTGATCTAGATGAGCTTCTCCTTGCGGCGTCCGAGGAGCCGAGCACTTTTGAGCAGGCGAACGCTGATCCAGCGTGGCGAGCAGCAATGAAGGAGGAACTGGCTGCCATCATCGACAACGGCACGTGGACGCTGGCGGATCTCCCGCCTGGTCATTGCCCGATCGGCCTCAAGTGGGTTTTCAAACTCAAGAAGGATGCATCTGGAGCGGTGATTCGTCAAAAGGCACGCTTGGTGGCAAAGGGATACGTTCAGCGCGCCGGAATTGATTTCGATGAGGTGTTCACACCGGTGGCGCGGCTGGACTCCGTTCGAGCTCTGGTGGCAGTCGCGGCGCATGAGGGCTGGAGCGTACATCATCTCGACGTGAAGTCAGCGTTCCTTAATGGGGATCTCGCCGAGGAAGTGTACGTCGCGCAGCCACCGGGATTCGCCATGGCCGGACATGAGCGTCAGGTTCTGCGTCTGTCCTAAGCTCTCTACGGTCTTCGTCAAGCACCCATGGCGTGGAACGAAAAGCTGGATCACACTCTGGCGGCACTCGGGTTCAGCAGGTGTTCTGAGGAGCACGACGTCTACACTCGTGGTCAGGGGTTGTGGCGTGTACTCCTCGGAGTATATGTCGACGATCTGATCGTCACAGGCGCTGATGAAGGAGAGCTCGACGTGTTCAAGGAGGAGATGAAGAGTACCTTCAAGATGAGTGACCTTGGGTGCCTGAGTTACTACTTGGGCATCGAGGTCAAGCAGAAGCCGGGGGAGATCACGCTCTCACAAGCAGCATATGCGGCCAAGCTCCTGGAGAAGGTCGGCATGGCGGACTGCAACAGAGTTCACGTTCCAATGGAGAATCGTCTGAAACTCAGTAAGAAAACCTCAACTCCTCCTGTTGATGCATCAAACTATCGCAGCATTGTTGGCAGTCTGCGGTATCTGGTTCATACCCGGCCGGACATAGCATTTGCGGTCGGGTACGTGAGCCGGTTCATGGAAGAACCAGCGACGGAGCATCTCAGCGCCGTCAAGCACATTCTTCGGTACATCACCGGCACCCTGCACTATGGCCTGAGGTACACCAAGGGTCGCGGCGACATCGAGCTCAAGGGCTACAGTGATGCGGACATGGCCGGAGATGTGGATGATCGGAAGAGTACCACCGGTGTTCTATTCTGCCTTGGGAACGCCCCAGTGACATGGCATTCTCAGAAGCAGCCGGTGGTTGCGCTGTCATCGTGCGAAGCGGAATATATCGCTGCGGCGGTGGTAGCTTGCCAGGGCATCTAGCTTGGGCGTCTGCTTGGGCGCTTCTACGGGAAGGAGGCAAGGGCGCTTCTACGGGAAGGAGGCAAGCATTGCCACCATTCTCATCGACAACCAATCGGCAATTCAGTTGTGCAAGAATCCGGTGTTCTATGGCCAGAGTAAGCACATCGCGACGCGCTTCCACTTCATCAGGGAGTGCGTGGAGGGCGGTGAAGTCATCGTCCAGAAAGTGCATACCGACGATCACCTGGCAGACATTCTTACTAAACCTCTTGGCCGGGTAAGATTTCTGCACCTGCGTTCGAAGATTGGCGTCGTCGACACTAACATGTAACTAGATTAGGGGGAGAAGTGTTGGTAATCTAGTCCCCACATTAGTTTGACAGAGTCTGTTAGAGTTTTCCTTGTCTGTCAGTTAGGGGCGTGACTCGTTTGTTGAGCATGCGGGAGTTTTAGCTCGAGCCGCACTGCGTCGTGAGGCTTGAGCGAGTCGTGTGCATATTGTTCGTGGATCGTGGGATGGTACGGTCAGTCATTGCGAGCATGTCGCACGTCCCCGGCAGAGTAGCTGCCGTTTCCTTTCAGCTTGTGGTTAAGTACTCAAGCATAAACCAGAAAACGCTGTGAGTTCACAGCACCAAAAATCCTCTTGTCAAGTGTGTTGAGTTCTTGCGTTCGTTTTCATTCGTGTTCTAGAGTTCTTGAGCGTTCCAGCGTCGATTCTGTACTGACAAGCGATGGCCGCGTGGCCGTTCCAGTACCGCCGAAGGCATGGGCGAGGCATGGCCGGATGGAAAAGGACGTAGCGGCGATTATTGGAAACCGCAGTGCGTGGCGTAAGCAGAGCAGCGGCGCGGTGAGGAGGGCCAGGGTGCGTGGACGGCCGGAGCGTGGACGTCAAGGACGGTCGGCGATTATTGGTGCGCACCTAAGCGCGGACGTGGCAGCAGCAGAACGATGGGAATGCGAGCGATGGGGAGGGCCAGTGCAGGGGCAGCCGACCCGTGGATGTCGAGGACGGCCGACGGTGTGCAACGGAGTGGGCAACGACATGGCCGTGGCACCAGCAGCGTCTGGAAGTCAAGGCCGAGGACATGCACTGATCATTGGCGTGCAGGGCTGCACGGCACGTGGATCATGCACAGCAGCGACGATCAGCATGGACGCTGGCAGTGCGTATCGTGGTACAATGCCGAGCCAACGAAATATCCACAACAATGATATTAACAATGATATTTCGTCTTGAAGCTCGGTTTTGCGGAGAAGATCTGGGGAGGAGGGAACCGCAAATCCTTCGTCCAAGCAGTGAAGGGGATGGCGGGGCGTGGGCGTGGTTTCCGGCCGAGGCCGCATGAGGAGTGGGGTGACTGGGGCTACCAGCCATATCCTTACCCGCCGCCGCCGCCTCCGCAGTTTCATCCTCCACCGCCACCTCAACAGTATGGCTACTACCCAGGTCCGCCTCCTTTCCATCCACCACAACAACATCCACAAGGGAGATTCAATCAAGGGCAGAGACCGAGGGGCCAGTTCCAAGGAGGAGGGGGCAGGGAGCAACAACAGCAAGCGCCCGGCCAGAGAAACCAGCAACAGCAGGGTGCACACAAAGATCAGGAGATGGGTACAAGTGCTGCAGGAATCCAAAAGAAGGACTTCTCAAATCAGAGTAAAGGAAAGGAGTCAGCTGCTTCTGAACAAGGTAAAACAGGTGACAAGTTCCCTCAGGTCATTTGCTTCAACTGTGGTGATTCAGGTCATTATAGCACTGGGTGTCAAAAGCCTAGGATTTGTTTTGTATGCTATAACAAGGATGACATATCTGAGAATTGTCCAGTGTGGGGGAAGCAACATCTGGCCGCTCAGTACTATGGGAGTGGAAACAAAGGTCTAGGATATTATCATATTGATGTGGAAAAGAGGGAGGATAGATTCAGACATTGGTCAGGTTTTGACAACTATGGTGTATTTGTGATTGAGGATGGAGAGCTGGAAGAGGAAGGAATTCTCAGGGTATTAAGAGAAAGAGTGGATAAAGACTGGAATTGGCATCTCATGAAGATGGAGGATTATAAATAATTAATCAAATTCCCACCCCACAAGAGAGTGGATAGCTTTGGAATTGGACCCACTACCTACTACTATCTGAGAAAAGGAACTGTGATGGTTTCCTTAAGTGCTTGGGATGGTGACATAGAACCTATAGGGAAATTAGTAGATACTTGGGTGCAGATAAGAGGAATTCCACCCAAGTGGAGTGACTGGCAGTCTGTAAATGAGATTGCTTCTAGCATTGGCAAAATGGTGGAAGTGGACTGACAGTTATTCTTTTCAAGTTTCTTCACTATCATGAGAGTGAGAGTCAAGTGCAAGGACCCCAGTAAGATTCCAGATCAGAGGGTTGTAGAGATGAACAACTATCTATATACTGTCTACTTCCAGGTGGAGAAGGTTGAGAAGGTGCAAGAGGGGGATGATAAGGATGATCAGGGTACAGGTGATAAAGAAGATGACTTGGAAGAAGATGACTTCTTTGATGATGGTACTGATGATCATACTTCAGAAGGTAAACAAGATGAAAAGGAGAAATCAACTGAAGATGGAAATCAACCAAAGACAGATGTGGGTGAGAAGATCAGATCTGGTGAAGATGGTAAATCAAATAACAAAAGTCTGTCAGTAAAACAAATCCTACAAGTGTTTGCTGATCATGCTCCTTCAAATAAGGTTGAGGAAAAGTTGGGAGTTTCAGAATGCATTAACCTCCTAAGAGCAATGGAACTAGATGAGTCTGATGAAGAGGAAGATCTACCAGATAAGAGTTTAGGGGATGATGAACTGATGGCCTTACCTGAGGAATGGACATATGTGGACCAGACTGTGGAAGAGAGTGTAGGGGAGGAGAGTGTAGATCACACACAGGACACAAAGCAAGCTGAGGACTTAATCTCTGGAGAGATGAAGGTGTCAATGGGAGGAAAAGCAAAAAGATCTACTAAGTGGGGACCAGTACTGGCTGAAAGGAAGAGTAAGAGAAATGCTGAAGACACAAGACCTATAGCTGAAAGAGCTCAAGACATCAAGAGGAAGTGGAATGGTGGCGACATTAAAGGTACAAAACATAACTCAACTCTTGTTACTAAATCAGATTTAGCTAGCACTGCTGGTGCAGTAGGCATGGTAAATAAGGATGGTAATCCTCTTAGTTATGATTTGATTGATAAGCTTGTCTCTGTTGAGTTGAATAGAAATTCTGCTTTCTGTACTTCTTGTCCTGCTCAATTTTGTAAGGAGCATATTAACTCTGAGGATAGTAATCTGAGGAGTGCAGTAGGTAGTGCTACAAGTTTAGGTAAGGAGAATCTGAATGGACATTCAGATGTCTCTGATATAGAACCCTCTAGTGACATTGGAGAATGTCTGGTGGAAAATAAGAATAACAAAGTAGGAATTAGGAAAAATTCTAAACCAGTGATCAAATGAGAGGTTTAATTTGGAATATTAGAGGTATGGGCCAGTTTGGGAGAATCCCTGCCTTGGTAGGGAGGATTAGAGATAATCGTGTAGATTTTGTAGGAGTTATTGAGACAAAAAAAGATAGTTTTTCTGCTGGGTTGCTAAGATCTCTCACTGGTAGTTGTTCTTTTAATTGGACTTTTCTACCTGCTCAAGGCACTGCTGGAGGTATTCTAGTAGGTGCTAATGAGGACTGTTATAATTTGGTAGTTGATTCTATTTTAAGTTTCTCTATTAGTGTTTTTCTGACTAATAGAGCTTCTGGTTTCTGCTGGAAGTTAATAGTTGTTTATGGGTCTCCGTATGAGCATGGTAAACAAGCGTTTATAGATGAACTCCATCAGTCCATGGGCTCATGGAGTGGACCTATTCTTGTAGGAGGGGACTTTAATCTCGTTAGATTTGCAAATGAGAAAAGTAATGGTATTATTAACTCTAAATGGGCTGCTGCTTTTAATGACTGGGTTAGTAGATGGGGTCTGATTGAGATTAACCCTTTTAATAAGCTGTACACTTGGACTAATAATCAGGATAATTTGATTATGGCTAGATTAGATAGAGTTTTTGTTTCTACCTCGTGGGAATCTGCGTTCCCTTTAGTTAGAGTTAAGGCTTTAGATAGATTACCAAGTGATCATAGTCCCATGCTTATTGATGCAGGTGTTAACATGACTTTTGGTAAGAAAAGATTTAGATTTGAGAAATGGTGGTTAGAAAAAGAGTCCTTTAGAGATGTAGTGCTTAAAGCCTGGTCCACTCCTTGCTCATGTGTGAAGAGTATTGACAGGTGGCAATTTAAAGTTAGGACTCTTAGAAGGTTTGTGAGGGGTTGGGCAGCTAATGAAGTAGCTGCTGCCAATAAAAGGAAGTCAGAGTTGGCAGAGGAGTATAGTGTTTTAGATAAGGAAGCTGAGCAGAAAGGCCTTTCTGCACAGAACCTGAGTAGATTGAAAGAGGTAGCTGAGGAGCTTAGTAGGATCTGGGCTTTAGATGAAATTAAAGCTAGGCAACGCTCTAGATGTAGAGATATTTTAGAGGGAGATAGAAATACTGCGTATTTCCAAGCTATAGCTAATCAAAGAAGTAGGGAAAAAATGGTAGATTGCCTTGAGGGTCCTCAAGGATTAGTAACTGATCAGAAAGGTATGATGGAGGTGGCTACTTCCTTTTATAAAAAGTTATTTGCTGCTGAAAACAGGGAGGATATTTCTTTAGATAGCAATTTTTGGGAATCAGCTGACTTGGTTTCTGAAGCTGAAAACACCATGCTCACTGAACCTTTTTCTGAGGAAGAAGTTAAGGAGGCTATCTTCAGCTGTTATGCTGAGGGAGCCCCTGGACCAGATGGTCTGTCATTTATTTTCTATCACAAATTTTGGGATGTTATTAAACAGGATCTTTTGAACATGTTTCAAGA
>CM014274.1:9030496-9098443 GCA_004135705.1 Alloteropsis semialata
TTTGGAGCTACCAATCCCTTGCTCCAAGTGATTTGAAAAATTTCTAGTACTAGAACATGCCAACACATGGCGTAAACATGATTTTTTATATATGGTATGGTGTTATTGCGGCCTATCTAAAAATCTTTATTTGTTTGATCCAACATAAGCGACGCAAAAATGCTATCCTATATTTTGATGATTGTAGATGCACTACTATAATAAACTTTTAATATGGTGGAATTAATTAATCATAGATTTATGTCACACTTTATACCAAATTTAATATACCAGTAAGACATTCGTCCTTTTCAAACATTTCACAAAGTCGATCCTATATCTGTTGGTAGAGATGGTGTATCACACATACATGATCATTTTTTATTGCGACCACCATCAAGGATGTAGTTCACATAATCACATGAACGCTTAGGTCTTGTATGTATTACACGTGCAGCGGTTGTAGTGGTATTCCATTCAGAATGATGATCTACTTTTATATTAAAATTTGCAAAAGTTACACGGCGATATCAAAGTTGACTATAGGCAATGTTTTGGCTAGTTTATTGGAGTTTGATGCATGGAAGAGTAGGACTGGGTATAATTAACCGAGACCAAAGAACCGGACCGAACTGACCGGGACCGAGACCGATTTTTTCGGTCATAATTTTGTTCCTAGATTCCTAATAACCGAACTAAACTCGGTCACTTCGGTTTTAGGTGTCGGTTAACCGATCTAACTGAAGGGACCGAACCAAAGAAAAAGGCCCAGCAATCCTCTTCACTTCCTTAGAGCATCTCCAAAAAAACCTCCTATCCGGCTTGCCATGCCAAATTTGGCAAGTGAAGGGGCTCCAAGAGACTCGATATCCCGCTCTCCATCCTATCCGGCTCTCCAAATTGTCCTAGGGGCTGTCCAAACTTAGCAAGTTAGTGGCGTTGGCCAAACTGGCTTGCCAAGTGGGGGGGGCACTGGCCAGCGGCCTCGGAGTCGCCCGGCAGGGAGGAGAGGCGGCGGACGCCGTGCGCAGGAGGAGAGGCGGCTGCGGACGGCGGGTGCAGGCGTAGGAGGAGAGGGAGGGCCGGGCCAGCTGGGATGGAAGGCGTCGCCGGGGAGGAGCCGCTGAAGACGGAGGCGCCTGAAAGGACCGACCCTAGGCCTTGAGGGGGGTGAATAGGCCTTGATAAAAATTCTGCAAACTTTATAATTAAATGTCAGATGGGCCGGATGTTCTGGCGCTGTGTCGGAATTTCCGGATTCTCGGAATTTCTGGCACAGGGGCAAAACTTTCGGCTCAACACGAAAACTGAACTCGAGATTCAAAAACGGATAAATATCTGCAGATTCTATATAAATAGAAAGTTCACCACAAGTGTAAGGAAGCTTAAAACTATGATCTCTAGCAGCGGAAACTTATAACAAGATAGATCGGATGAATTTAAGCTCAAGAACAATATGAATATGAAGAACAACAACAAGAACAAGAGACAAGAATTTGTTCACCGAAGTTCACTCCACTTAGGAGCTACGTCTCCGTTGAGGTGCTCACGTAGAGCCGGGTCAACTCTAACCCCTTGCCTCCTTCAATCAACCACAAAGGTCGGATTGAATTTCTTACTATTGTTCCCACCAAGGGATGAAGATTACAAACGTCCGGCACTCAACCACACCAAGTTTGGGAGTTGCCGGCGACGCCAAACCGTCTAGGAGCTCAGCTCCAAGAGTAACAACGTGAATCGAAGAATCAAAGCTTGCTTCAAGTGCTTCTCGAGATGAACAAGGGATGAACTCACTCAAAGTTTTAGTCTCACACCTCAAGAATCACTCACACCCAAAGCTCTACTCAAATCTTTGCAAGGATTGGCTCTAGAGGGAGTTGGGAGAGTGGATTGAATGCTCAAGAGGGTGTTTGTCTCGGGTTTGGTCAGCAGCAATGAATGGGGGGCTGAGGGGGTATTTATACTCAACCCCCAAAAACTAGTCGTTATGTACTGCCAGGTCACTTGCCGACATAGTGTCGGAACTTCCGACGAGGTACTGTTCTGAACTAAGAAACTGCCTGATGAACAGCCCCACCGGAACTTCCGGCACTACGCACCGGAACTTCCGGAACCACACCGAGCCTACCGGAGAATGTCCACTGGATATTTCCGGGCAGGCTCAACCCATCGGAATTAGCACGAAGAACAACCCACCGGAACTTCTGGCACTACGCACCGGAAATTACCGAGACGCCACCGAGGCTGCCGGAGCTACTGCACCGGATATTTTCGGGCTAGTCGGAATTTTCGACACAGTGTCGGAATTTCCGACTAGCTGCTGTGCAGCAGCCGGAAACCGAAGTTAGATTTCTCTCTTGGGTAGTTAGCATCTCAATTAAGCACTTTAGGCACTTTTGATCCATCAAGCACGTCCCCCTTGATAGTACGGTGATTTTCTATACTCAAATTCAAACCAAAAATAAATTTAAATCCTCAATGAGCTCATCCACCATACATAAAGAATTGGGGGGCATCCTTTTATAATTATAATTCATTCTTTTCTTTTATTCCTGCATATACCTTAATACAAGCATCAAATCCCAAATTCTAATTGTCATTATCACCAAAACACATGGGAGGCCTAGATGCACTTTCAGCGCCGCCGAAGAGGGAGGGGCTGGCCGGTGAGGAGCCATCGTGGGAGGGATGACCGGAAAGGGACGCACCGCCCGGGGAGGAGCCGCCGGAGAAGAAGGGGCGGCAGGAGAGGGAGGCGCTGCCGGAGAGAAAGGGTCCAGCGGAGGAGGAGCCTCGGAGAGGGAGGCGCCGCGGTAGGAGGTGACGGGGACGCAGTGGGGCCGGTGGCGCGAGGAGGGGCTGTCGGCATGGGCGAGAGGCGAGGAGGGGTCGTCGGCGAGGACGAGCGGCGAGAAGGGGCCATCGGTGAGATAGGGCCACGTGGGGAGGGGCCGTCGTCCTCACCCGCTACGGCGTCTCCTGCGGTGCTCCTCCTGCGGGGAGGCATGGGCCGCGGGGAGGGAAGAGGATGGGTGGACGAGCGCGGGCATGAGGGGATGGGGAGGACGGGTGCGGGCAGGACCGCAGGAGGGGGACGGGAAGAAGGGGAAAGGAAAGGGATGGCGCGTGGGACCCACGCGTCGGTGTGTGGAAAGGAGGAGAGTTGAAGGAGCTGTTGGGATTTGGAGAATGTAAAATGGAGAGTCTGTTGGAGCGAGTGACTCGATATAGAGAGGAATCTTTGTAGAGAGTCAAGTAGAGAGTCAAATTGAGAGCCAAAAATGGAAACTCTGTTGGAGACACTCTCAGATATATCAGCCCAAGAAGGCCCAACCGGCCTCAACTACTTCACCTAACCACCCACATCCCAGCCTCCACACATATCTCTTTCTCTCTCTCTGACTCTCCCATGCTCCTCCATCCCTACGCCGCTGCAATCCTCACACACGCGCAAACACGGCGTCCTCCGGTGCTCCCTACTCCTTCGACCCACCGCGCGACGTGCTTGTCCACGGCTTCCCCGTCTGGCCCCATCCGACTGCGGCCTCGTCCTGCACCGCCGCGCGGAGGTCCCGTCCTATGCCTACAGGCCGCCACTTGCGCACGGCTCCAGCGCGGGTGGAGCTGGGTGCCGCGCCCCTGGTTCTCGAGCAGCAAGAAGCCAAGCACAACACCGGCCAACGGGGGCAAGATCCAGAGCTGCAAGATTCTTTGTTGGGATTGTAGATTCCACAACTACAAGATCCACATCGAGCTCTACGACTGCAAGATCCACATCCTGCAATTTTCGAATCTCCCTGTAGAATGGCCTGTTCTCCTCGGTTGGAATAGGCAGTTCCTTCCCCTAGAACCGTATTTGAGAGTTTCCTACCTCATACAGCTCAGAAATTCCTATCTTAATTTCCCCTATATTAACTGAATTTGATTTCTAAATAATCAATCCAATCCACGTGCTGCATAGGGGCAAGGACAAATTTGGTTGTTGATTCTTGATTTTAGTTGTTAATTTGAGCGATTTTGGATGCTTATTTTTGTGATTTTTGGCTGTTGGATTTGGGATCGGTTAGTTCGGTCGGAACCGAAAGCGGACCGAACTAACCGACACTGAATTTCTTGGTCTTGGCTTTTGTCAAGGACCGATCGGTCTTATGTTTTAGATAGGCAAAATCGTCCCCCAACTTTCCTCAAGAGGTCAAGTTCGTCCTTGAACTTTCAAAAATGTCAATATAGTCCCTCAACTTTCATTTTTAGGTCAAATGGGTCCTTGTGCTGATGTGGCGTTGCATGGTGGCATAAGATGAATGTGAAATATCTATTTTGCCCTTCTCTCATGCATAAGCTACCTAGGGCTAAGGGGCCGCGTGCCCGGGGCAACGTTCGATGATTGTAGACAGCGGCCAGTGAGCTCGAGCCTGGGGTCGCAAAATGAGTATTATCCATCTTGCAACGATTGCTCAACTCTATTGGCTTATGAGCTTCTCCATTTTCTTTAAAAAAATGAGCTTCTCCATTTCCTTTTCTCTCTGTTTGTTTTATTTCAAGAAAATTACTCTGTGAGTTTTAGATTTACTTGTCGATTATTTTGAATGGATTGGGAAACACCTGAACATTTTGTACTTGTTGTTGATGTGTTGTTCAGGTAATAGAATTACCATAGAAGGTGCTTTCTGTTCGCCATGTTTCATATGGTCAATCAGCATTATGACGTGTTTTTTTACATTTTGGAAGCATTATGACCTTTCATTATGCATGGGACAAGGGCAAAATGGATATTTCAGATTCGTTCCATGACACCATGCAGCGCCACACCAGCACAAGGATACGTTTGACCAAAAACGAGAGTTGAGGGACTATATTGACCCTTTTGAAAGTTCAAGGACCAACTTGATCTCTTGTAGAAAGTTGGAGGATCATTTTGGCTATTTTGCCTTTTAGATAACCTAAGTTTAAAAATAACCGAACCGTTCGGTTCGGTCCGGTCTGAGGGCATCTTTGGTAGAGCTCCACCTGATTCTGATTCTCTATAGAAGCTGGTTCTCCTAGAGAAGTGATTTTCTTTGATTCTCTAGCAAAATTTCTCAAAATCAGGATGAAGAATCACTTCACAGCATCAGGAGAAGCTACTTTTTTTCAGCTCCCAGCCCTTTAGTTCATTTTAGAGAATCACTTCACAGAATCAGCTGAAAATCACTTCTCTCTGAAAAACTGTTTGGTAAAGCTCAGTTCTGGGAGCTCTGCCAAACGGGCCTGAGTACGTGCAACAGTGCAAGGAGCTGTGTCGCTTGATGCTTGCAAAGGCGGCCTCCTTCTATCTCACTGCCACTATGGCCCCACAGCCCTCCACCTTCCTCCCTCGCTTCATCGCCGCCGCCACGCGCGCCCTCTCCGTCTCCGCCCGTCCCCCTCACCGGACGCCCCACTCATCTCCTGCCGCCGCTACGCCCGCCTCCAGCCCTCACGCCTTCCACGCGCACCTCGCTTCCGTCGCGCCGCACCTCCCATCCCTCCTCGCCGCGCTCTCCCGCGCCCGCGCCTCGCGGCTCCCGCTCCCCCCGGCCACCCGCGCGCTCGCCGCCACCGAGCTACTCCGCCATGGCCGCCTCCCCGATGCCCTCGCGCACTTCAGCCTCCTCCCGGACTCCGATCCCACCACACAGCTCCCCGCGCCGCTCTGCAACTCCCTGCTCGCCGCGCTCGCTTCGTCGGCCGGGTCCCTCGCCCACGCGCGCAAGGTGTTCGAAAGAATGCTCGCGGGGAGCGTTGAGTTGGACACCGTCGGGTTTGGGGTGTTCGTCAAGGCTGTGGGCAGGAAATATGACGGCCTGACTGAGGTCCTGCGGCTGGTAGATGTGGGGAGCTGCCGGGGGTGCCGGATCAGCAGGTCTGTGGTGGCGGCCATGGTTGTGGACAGTATGTGTAGGGAGGGGAGAATTGAAGATGCTTGGCATGCTCTGGAGGAGTTGAGGTTGCGCGGGTGGAAGCCGGATTTCGTGGCGTATAGGATAGTGGCCGAGGGGTTTAAGATGGCGGGGAGGGTGGAGGAGGAAGGAAGGATCTTGAAACAAAAGAGGAAGCTCGGGGTCGCGCCAAGGAAACCTGAGTACATGGAGTGTGTGCTCGCATTGGTGTCCAACAGACTGGTTACAGAGGCGAAGGAAATTGCAGAGGCGGTTGTGTTGGGGGATTTCCCGATTGATGATGATGTGCTCAACGTTTTGGTTGGTTCAGTGTCTGACATTGATGTTGATGGTGCTGCCATGTTCTGCAAGTTCATGATAGGGAAGGGGACGTTTCCTAGCACTGAGACGCTTGTTCACCTTTGTGAGAACCTTTGCAAGAGCAAGAAGGGCGATGAGATGTGGAAATTTTTTAGTGTACTTCTGGAGAAGGGGTATTGTAAGAATGCAAGGGATTACCATTTGATTGTGTCGTTCTTGGGCAAGGCTGGTAAGGTGAGGGAGGCATATGATGTGCTCAAGGAGATGAAAAGAAAGAGACTAGAACCTGACATTTCATCATATAATGCTCTCATGGAAGCACTATGTAGAAATGACCTTCTTAGGCCAGCCAAGAAGTTGTGGGATGAGATGTTCACCAGTGGCTGTAGCCCAAATCTGGAGACATATAATATACTCATAACAAAGTTTACAGAAATGGGTGAAGGTGAGGAGGTTCAACAGCTGTTTGATCATATGTTCCAGAAAGGAGTGGCTCCAGATGCTGCGACATACGTGTCCTTCATTACTATGTTGTGCCAGGAAAATAAATATGAACAGGCCATGGAGATCTTTAAGAAATCTTTGACGCAAGATGCTGAAGTGGCCAGTTCCGTGTTGAGCATGTTTATCCTTGCACTCTGCAAACAAGGTACAAATGAAGTTTTGGCTGCTGCTCAAATTGTTTTTTATATGTCATTTACATAAATTTTTTGCAGGTAATTTCAAAGTGGCATTGAGTGCTATTTGTTCTGTTCCATCTAATGTGGAGAAATTGAGTTCACATGTCATCTTGCTGAAGAATCTAACAGATGTTGGAGAAGTAGAAATGGCCGTTGAGCACCTAAAGTGGATTAGGAACAACTACAGCTCTAATTTTCAGAACATAATGAATGACCTCATGGCTTCTTTATCCACATCTGCCAGTCTTCAACATGTGACAAAGTTGATAGAGTGTCTACACTCACAGAGGCTTGTTGATGATGCTGATCCATGGATGAAGTTGATGGGAAATGTATATGCTTGATTGCTTGAATACATCCACCTTCAAACGAGGAAAGTGATTAAGATTATAATGTGGACTGCTCAGGCCTCTAAAACTGTATTACAGAAACACAATCAGTGTTGCAGTTATGAAGTATCACAGCCTCTCAGTTTATGCTTATCACAAAATGACCAGATTACAGAAGGCCCTGGAAAGTGTACATCATTTAGCTGTTTTCCTTACAAGAAAGGTATAAATATAACATGTCCTTTTCCTCCTCTTTTTACTAGTTTTAGTGACAAGGCATCTACTGTGCATATTCCAAGAAAATGAATCCAATTGTGAGCATTATACCATGAGACGAAGATATGATCGATCTCATATTAAGTTTCTTCTGTAATTTTGTCTCTGTAGTCTGTAGTCATCTTGGAATAATTCATCTGTCTCTGGAATCATGGATCACTAATAACTTGTCCAATGGCTGTTCCTTGTTAGCTTGTTAGGTTCATCTGATATAATACATTCTTATACCTTGGTACACACTCAACCTACCATATCATTTGATTTGATTTTCTTTACATTTTATATTTCACTACAATTATATGTCACATGTATCACTAAGAAAATTTGTGCATGTAATTATACGGAAAAGCTTGAGCTTATACGATATACAAGCATGTTGAATTGAAACTGTATACGCTCTTTTTTCTTCTCCTACCTGTCATCACCATCAATGCTGCCAAAATCATCTCTGTATCGAGGCCCTATCTATATGTGATATATCTTCTCCCTTCATTGTTCATTTTGGCTCTGAATGCCATTCCATTGTAAGGTAGAACAATAATGTGCCTTCTGTAGAATCTACCGATAACTTAAACAACTCAAATGATGAAATGTGATCCTGAGTATCCTGTGAAAAAACTCGACCCCTGAGGGAAAGACCTTCCCGAGGAATTGCATTAAGAAGTTCTCTTCGATTCGCAGGCTCGAGAAAAGGGCCCGAAAGCCGGACTGCCCAGGACGTTTGGAGTATCCTATGGTTTAGTCATGAATCATGAACACTGGAGACTGCTGTGAAAGCATTACCTCAGTAAATGGCTTAGACTCATTGACTACTTAACTATAGTTCCTTCCTCCATTGGCCTTCCCATGTATGGTTTCTGTAGCTTTCATTATTAATCTTCAGCATTGTGATACATATCATGATTATTGCCTTGATGGATTCATTTTTTCCATGCAGTTGTTTAACATCGCTTCTATCACACGTATTATCTACCATTTCATAAACCGACTCTGAGAGTGATGAATTTCCATAGCTCTTCATCAGGTCGGCACAGATGAAGCAGCAAACTCCTAATTCTGTGTTTGCACTCAAATTAAGAGTCACACTTGAGGGCGGAGCAGACCAAATTTTATTGATTTTGATAATTCTGAAAGTAGGATTGGGTGCTTACCAGGCACTTTTGGCCTTCCTGGGCATGAAAAACTCCATCCCTAAGATGCAGTCCAACAGGGGGAAAAAGCCTCAAAATCAAAGAGGTAAGGTACTCGATGTTCATACTGCACCCCTTGCCTAGTCGGTGGTCACCAGGATATCTTAAGGCCGAAAGAAGACCTGCAACTTTCATCTCTTTGGCTGACCCTGGCGGACGTTGAAAATGGCTGCTTTCTCTGATCAAAGTTAGGATTAAGGGCACAACCCTGACAAATCGGCAGAAATGAGTCCTGACTGCAAATTTAGATGGCTATACCTTGTAGCAGTGTGTAGTTTCATTTGGGTATTGAGCGAAGGTCTTGGAAAGTACTATGGGACTGGTAAAAACATATTTTCAGTAATGTCATATGAGATCTGGTCATATTCTTTAGCAAATATGACGAGGGAAAAACAATAGCCAGCAATGGAGGCCAAGAGACTACACAAATGTTCCTATTGACATGTACCGAAGCAAGGAGGCAATTCGTTCCTCTTATTCATCGACTGTGACGAGAAGGGGGAAAACTTTACCCGTGGAAAAAATTGACATCTCCAAAACCCATCCTAATCCCCTCTTCAGATCAGTCCCACTCCTCGTCGCTGATCATGTCGTCCTCATCCGTGGGCGGCCGGACAACGATCACCACCTGGGCGGCCGCCGCGGCGATGCCCTGGTCAACCAGCTTTCTCCCTCTTTCCACCACAAGCCGGCCTTCCTTCTCAAGGACATAAAGCCCCTGCTCCGCCACCTCCTTCTGGCCCCGGTTGGCAATGAAGCTTGCGTCGAGACGAAGCGAAGTCGTGAAGGTCCCGTGTCCGTCCGATGAGTCTGCAAAATTGATGGGCAAATCGTGAACCACTCGAGTGGATCTTATAGCTAGTGATTCACCACATCAGGGCGTGCCTACAGTTCAAATCCGTTTTGAATCGGATTTGTTTTTAGTTGTGTTCTGTGATTTCTTTGTTGAGCTCGGCTTAGCTGTTTGCTTGGTCGGCTGCTCTGGTGTGCGTCTCTGCTTCACATTCAGTAGCAACCCTTCTCAGCGCACGGCATCAGCACCTCGGCAGCTTCTCAGAGTGAACTCGGTTTTTCTGTGAAGTTTGGTGCTTGATCTTTTCTCTGGCCGCGGGCATCGACAGTAGCTGCTCGGTTGCTTCTCGAGTTCAGTGTTGTGCAGCTCTGTTGTTTGGGTTGTCTTTGTTTGACAGGAAACTCGGTGCAGCAGCAGGCAATCAGATTCAGCTGGGCAGCAGTATAACAGCACCACGCCGGTAGCAGTGCTTCCAGTTGCAGTTCAATTGTTTTGGCTTCAGGATTTATCGAGCTGTTAATTGCCTTGCCAACTGCAGCTTCAACCTGTCATCTGCAGCTCGGTAGTCTGTATCTTTCTGTGTCGATTCTATTTTCAGCTGCAGCTTGTGCTTCTCTCTCTTTCAGCTCGGCAGGCACAGCTCGGCTGATAACAGGCCCACGGCAAGCAGGGCCAGCAAAGTAAGCAGCTCAGCGTAGAGTAATTTTTATGAAGGGTCATTTTCATTCTACAGTGATGCAATCATGACATGCTTGCTTGATTAATCAAGTAATATATACTAGTGCTTGTTTGTCCTTGAGTACAATTTTTTTTGAGCACTAATTATCTAGAAGGGCAATGGTTACCCGCAGCTGCTTCTGCTCTTGTGCTCTTCTATTCCAGGTTTTAGTTTTAGTGTATAGCAGTTCGGCTCGGCACTTCTTCCTTGCAGGGACAGTAGCAGCTCAGGGCAGATCAGTGCTCTGCACTTCTTTGCAGGTTATCTCGGCAGCTCGTACAGGAACGGCAACACTACAGATTAAGTTGAGATAAGAGCACACTTGCAGTAGTAGTAGCTTGGCTACTATTTGTTCCCCCAACTGTGATTAGCTTTCTGAATTAGTCACTAACTGCAGTAGCTCTGCTTTGCTCTTTGTTTAGTGTTTGATGAGTTAGTAGCGATTTGACAATGGTTTAGCTTAATCCTTCAGTGCAAGCTCTTCGGTGTCTTGCTTTAGCTTCCGCATAGCTTTGAGCTTCTCTAATCGTTCCTAGGGTGAGCTTGTCACGAGTTGACTTGTATCATCTTGGCGATTTTGAGAGAAGTGTGCTTGGGGTTGTAATTGGGACATAGGCCTTGTTTCTCCGAGCAAGAATTTTAAAGGCTCCCATTCACCCCCCCCCTCTGGTCGCCGTTTCGGTCCTTCAGTACTCCATCGCGCGCATGGGCGCGCGCCAATCACTAGTGCATATTATTACAGCAGGCATACCTTTTGTATAAATTAATCTGAGATATCTTTATCTTGCAGAGGGTCGATACACCAATGCTGCCTACAAAATTCCTATTCCTCAAGCACCTGTCAGTTTCTCTGAAATCGATCTCTTGTCCATCCTATGATTATTATTCTCTGATTTCTTTTCTTGGCGCTTCTCCTTCCTTGGAGACTTGGTTGTTGGATGTAAGTTGGTGTTCGTTTCATCCTGCAAAAGTATCTAGTCACACTGTTGGAGCCACCTTTTTAATTCTTTTGTGGGGTGTCTTTTTTCCGTCCTCAGGTTGCTGAGGAAAGAATGAAAAATGAATCGATTTTTGGAGGCTCGTCACAGTTGAGGCAGATGCCTGAACAGCACCATGGCTGCCTCAAGAATGTGAAGATCAAAGGTTTCAACTCCGCCAAGGGTTTAGTTGAGCTAACATGCTATATCCTCCAGAACGCGAAGTCACTTGGTTTCCTTACACTGGATACCACTTTTGGTGATCCTAAGTGTGATATCAAAATGTTAGGCGGCCAGTGCGCTGGAATGAGCAAGGGTTTTCTCATGGAAGCCCGAAGAGGTGCTGCGGCTATCCAAACATACATCAAGGATAAAGTTCCGTCTACAGTTAAGCTGACCGTTGTGGAGCACTGCAGGCAGTGCCATGCCGATAAGTTTGTCTGAATAGGTGAGATGTGTAGCGTTGGATGAACCAAGATTTGTTTCTTGGATTGCAGGACCTGTTAAATTTCTATCACGGTAGAGGTTTAACATTTCTAAACCTGTTGTGTTATTGGACACTTTCAATGCTAAACTTCCTTGGTATCTATCTCGCATGCGTGGTGGTTTGGAGATAAGCTGGCAACATATGTGGATTCCGTACGATGTTTGATGAGAGAGGTTTAAGAGTCAGGTGATTAGGATTTTTTTATTGAGGTTGCAGATATGCAAATCACTTCGGCCTTGTTTGGAATGCGAGTTTTTCAAATAAAAGATGCAGAGTCCAAAATTGTAGGCCCTATGTAAGATGTCCTGCTCTTAACACGAAGCATGTCAGCCCACTAGCCTAACAAGTAAGATGGGCTGGTCCAATAAGAAAAGAAATGTTCCAAAACAATTGTTTCAAAAAAAATACGGAAACAATATTCCAAAAAATTGTGGAGCAAATGTTCCAAAAAAATATTCTAAAGCAAAGGTGGAACAAATATTCAAAAAAAAGGCGAAAATGCTGCCACCGTGTTGCTGGGGCTGCCACTCTCGGGTTGGATTCGGTCCCCTCTCCCTCTGCTTCCGCTGAATTTCTCTTGCCCGCGGCACGTCGGTGCGTAAGGGTGTCAGGAAGGCTGACGGTAGGAGCGGACCCAAGTAGTATCCAGTGAGGGCCCAGGCCCTCACTTAAATAGCAAAGGTAGTTAACAAAATTTTACCATATACAAGCTTTATGAATTTAACTTCTCTTAACGCATGCCCCCTCTCATTTCTTGCGGTCTGCCCCTGGCTGACGGCGAGGGCGCCCGGAGGCGCAGCAGCCTACTTCCTCTCCGACCCTGCCCCCGCAGCCGGGGCTGACATTGGCGAGGAGCCCTGCCACGCTCTGCTTATGGGCGACCATACCCTCTTCATCTGCGGCAAACGGTGCGCCTCGTCTCGACGAAAGCACTCTGGCACAATGAATTGGTTATTGCAGTAGCAGTGATAGTTAAGCAATCGATTTTCGATTTCTTTAGGTCCTGTTTGGATCCCTTCATTTCGAAATAATTGAAATTTACTTTCTAAAGTTTAGATTTAAGCATGTCTTAAATTCATAGAGTGGAATATGGAAATTGATTCTATAAATTCCAACGCTACGTTTCTAATGTGCAACTTATAGCACGTTCTTCGCCTCGCTTCCCAATAGTAGAAATGCAGCACATAAGTATCTCTCTCATATGGCCAACAATAATATACAAATATATTCTACATACAACTATATAAGCTTAATTAATCTGTGTCTAAATTATAATTATTAGAATGAAATTCAGTTTTAAGGAGCCAAACGGAACCTTATCAATTTTAATCACTAGCTAATCCTGCATATGATTTCCATAACTTGTTTAAAAAAATTGATAACTATCGTGTTATGGTGAAGAAAAGGTCCATTTTTCAATACCTGTACTGAACTAATTTAGACTCCTAATCTATTCTTATTATATATCCTTTAAACGAATTTACTTAAAAAGAATCCTTGTATAGTTTATCAGCATAGTCTGGCTTATGACCAGCTGACTAACACGACATTATGTATGCTAAAACCGCTGTCACAACCATTCATGAAAAATTATGGAACTCAACATAGCTTAGTTGGTTAGTTTCTTGTGGTGGAACCTGCTCACCCGAGTTCGAGTCTGCGACTCAGCACAGGTGTCACATTTTTCTGGATTTATTTCAAAATTTAACGGATGCTACTCTTTCAGTGGTAGGCAACGTATCCGTCGATAGCGAGACGCTAGTGGTGACTTCGTCAATCTCAAAATCGAAACAGCCGACTCATTTTGTCGGAGGTGCTCATAAGAGTAGGGTTTGCATGCGTTTATTCGTAAAGCTAAGTGTGCGTGCGTGTATGAACGTCTGCGTTTATACTGGTCTTTCGGAAAAGAAAAACCATTCACGAAAAACTTAGACGGTCTCAAAAGTTAAGCGGACAGAAATTAGTTTTTTGGCTGATGAAGGTAAAAATGTTTTTTATTCCTACTCTAGAACCAACATGACCCTGACGTGGCCCACGGGATTTTGGGCATGATTGGTTAGTTACCAAAAGTTGCCAAGCCAATATACAGGCAATGCCATAAACTTTGGCATTCATTTGGTTGAAAGCCAATTTTCTTTTTGCCAAAGTTCTTAACAAAATGACAATATTAATTTTATTCATATTTTGACATCCAATCAATTTTTCACACGTGTGTTAGTATAAATCACAGACATTAGTGTTTGTATTTGGCATCAAGTCATTCGGTGATAAAATTTTGGCCGTTATATTTTTTGACACCCAATCAAGTGCTGCTCTAAAAATCTGGCCCAAGTTTTGGCAAAAAAATTTGGCATGCCAATATTTTGACTTGCTCACGTTTTGACTTGGCACTTTTGGTAGGCAACCAAACCAGCCCCTTTCTACCCGTGGCCGTGGACACCACACGCCACACCATTCGTGTTCGGCGATCGATGGCAGGCACCATATCCAAACCGGGGCGCTCATTGCTGTGGCCGTCGTGCCACCTGGAGAGGCTCTCGCCAGGGCCACACCCGGAACACACCAGACACCACCGGCCGCCGCCGCCACGGTGTCGCCCTCGCAGCCTCACAACGCGGCCATCTCGGCACTGCCAACAAGGCGAGAACGAGCACAACCCCGCAGCAGATTACGGCCGGCCCGACCGATGGCAGCAGCAGCGCTGGCCATGGAGCTCTGCTTCGCCGCGTGCGCAGGTCGTACGCCGGCGCCGGCCGGAAGGTCGCCTACGAGGCCGAAGAAGCGGCGCGGCGGCGGCGGGTCAAGCTCCGGCGTCGTGCGGTGCGTGGCGACGGCGCCGATGGGCGAGAAGACGGAGTACCGAGACGGGCCGCTGGAGCGCGCGTTCATGGGGCTGTTCGCGCGCAAGATGGAGAAGTACGCGACGAAGAAGAAGCAGGCGCCGGAGGGGGAGGGGAAGAAGGAGAGGGCGGTGTGGGACTGGGACTACGAGAGCTTCGTGGACGTGTCGCGGCGCGTGATGGTGGGGCGGACGCGCGCGCAGCAGCAGGAGGCCGTGCGCGAGGTGCTGCTCTCCATGCTCCCGCCCGGCGCGCCCGAGCAGTTCCGGAAGCTCTTCCCGCCGACGCGCTGGGCCTGCGAGTTCAACGCCGCGCTCACCGTGCCCTTCTTCCACTGGCTCGTCGGGCCCTCCGAGGTCATCGAGGTGGAGGTCGACGGCGTCAAGCAGAAGAGCGGGGTGCTCATCAAGAAATGCAGGTATAAAATGCTTGTCTTTGTCTTGCTGCTGCAACTGATTTGTTTCATTGGCATTGACACTTTTAGATAGATGTCGGAAATCCTAATGGAATGGAAGAACTGAAACGATCGAGCAGGTACTTGGAGAACAGCGGGTGCGTCGGGATGTGCGTCAACATGTGCAAAATCCCGACGCAGGACTTCTTCACCAAAGAGTTTGGACTGCCCCTCACCATGAATCCGAGTAAATAAGCTCATATCCATTTAGTTTTTATTGTTGCCTGAAAAAATGCAGAAGCGGCCTTGTGTTTGTAACTGAAGCTGTACTGCGAGACATTAACCTCGATATCTGTCCATGGACCATGGTGTTCAGAGAAACAATTTGGCCATTTTTTCACCTTTCAGAATCATCAGTATAAATATAGCTGACTCTATATCTCAGCAGATTTTGAAGACATGAGCTGCGAGATGATATATGGTCAGGTGCCACCTCCCTTGGAAGAGGATCCAGCGTCGAAGCAGCCTTGCTATCCAAACCTCTGTGAGTGCTCTGCTCACAAATCCACCCACATGAGTACATGACACCCAAAACTGAAGCGCTGCACTTGCGAAACGGTTAGCTATACATGTTCATGCTCCTTTCTTTTGCTTCTTCAGGTTCCATATCCACGCCCTCTGCCCCCGTCTGCCCCAAACTTCAGTAGACGAGCAGCTCGATTATCGCCGAGTTGCGTTCAGGTCCAGCCAGCGCGCATTCAGTTTCGTCAGTTGAACTTCAGAGAAACAACAGCTGAAACATCGTCATATAGTACATATGTAGTAGCAGGTAAGGATCGGTTTGACAGCGCCTTGTTCTTGCTGCTCTGGACTCTGATTCTTTTTGTTATCCATACTTGTTGCAGACCGTTCCGGGGAAAGCGTTGGCTTGAGATCAAGAAAGTTTGCACATGAAGAACATTGGGTTGGTGCGGCAGTAACATTAAGTTTTATACCGAGTGTACATAGTATAGCTTGTAACTACAGTTGCAGAAGTTGTTCTGAACCAGTACAGAGCGTTTTATATATATGTAAAAGGAAGAACTATGGATCCGACAGGGAGTATTTTCCTACATGTACGCCTTGGTTTGCGATGGATAAAACTACGTACTGGTTGAACCTGAACGTACGAATAGACGGGTTCTGCTGAAACTTGTGAGCTACCGTATAGTACATGAATGTAAGAAGACATGATATCCGTGCGTTTCAGGAACAAAGGAATTTTTTTCTGGATCATCTAAAGCCAAGATACCATGCATATAATTATAGCTTTAATATCTTGATGCCAATGCCGGAGTGCGTCCTCAGAACGCTGTCAGAAATGCTGTTGAAATTATCTTGACGTGCATTTGCAAGGTGAGCACGGATGACATCTCAAGGATCGCTTTTTTTTTCTGCTTATTGATGCATTAAGCGGATCAAGAAAAATTTTATTACAACAACGCAGAGCATAAGCTCGTGCAACACATTCCATTGAAAAGCAGAAAATGACAACACATTCCATCGAAATGCGAGCATTCTTGGTAAACCCAGTTGGGCTAGATTTTTCCAATATTACTGGGCTTTGCACTCGGTTGTGAACTTGGGCTGGATGGCCTGGAAGCGGCACCAAGAAGCAGCGAAGAACCTATCTAGCTTCACCGTCCGATTTATCTCTTTTCACCTTCTGATTTCTCTCTCTCAAGCTCTCCTTCCTCCTCACGCTCGCCCCACTGCATGCCACCGCAGCTCATACGCTTGTGCGCTCGCCCCGCGCGCCACCGTAGCTCATCGAGAGGGACGGGAGGTGGGGGGAGCGGCCGGTGGCGAGATCGCCGCCGGACAGGAAGGTGGAGGAGGCGGCAGTAGGTTAGGGTTTGGGATTACCCGGAGTGGGGAGCTCCATTGCCCAACGGTCCTAGAAACGAGGAGGTCGGGGGTGGAGGGGCGAGGTCCGGCGGTGGTCGTGGTTTGGCCGACGGCGCGGGAGGGCCGCCAGCCGGGCAGGATCGGACAACCGGTGGAGAAAGGACTGCAGCGGAGGCGAGGTGGAAGACACGTTAGGAATGGCGGGGTCGTCGGGCGATGGTGGTGGATCGACGGGCGGCGCGGCGGCGAGACAGTCGCCGGTTGGGGCAGTGGAAGAGGTGGAGAGGGTGGCGGACGTGAGGAAAAAGAAGCACAACGGGTTTCTATTGGGCCTAATCTATATAGCTTACTCGGCTTGTGGAGGCCAAGAAGCAGAGCCCGTTTCCTTACCCGAGGTGAGATCAACGATTAAACTCCAAGACAATTGCTCAAAAAAAAAACTCCAGGACAAAGCAAAAAAAAATGAAGTCGAGCAGGAAGTAAAATGCCAGTGATATACTCCCTCCGTCCCAAAAAGAATACAACTAAGTCAAACCATTTCGAGTTTGATCTAGTTTATATAAAAAAAATTACTAATATTTATAATTTTAAATAAATTTAGTATAAAAATACATTCTATGATCAATCTAATGATACATATTTTGTAATATTAGTATTATTTTACATAAATCTAGTTAAACTTGAAATCGTTTGACTCCTCGAGATGCGAGGGTTGCAATCCTTTTTGAGACGGAGAAAGTACTCCGTGCTGTTCACGTCGCTGTGGCGTGCTTCTTTGCTTGCTGCCTGGCGACAAAGAGAGAGTTACCGGGCCTGGACGGGGACGCCCTGGCCGCCGCCGGTCTGCTTGCGATCGAGTCCGGTTCGGTCTGGTCCAGATGAGACCGTCACGGGGGTTCCCAATGCCCACTTGAGCCGCCACTGGTCACTCCATGCTGCCGCGTCGCTACCTACTGTAGCTGCGTAACGAAACATTAAACGCAATGCAAAGCTGCTTCTCTTTAATTTCCCACCAGTTCCTGCATGCATCTCTCTTCATTTCTTCTCTCCTCTTTTTTTTTTCTGTTCTGATAATTAAATTTGTTTCTGTTCTGAGCAACACCTGCATCATGCATGCAGTTCAAACATGAGCTACTATCTAGGAACGAATTGAAGTCACGGCGAAGCTTCCATCCCATCTGTCGACCTCCTCTTATTTTTCAACACACCATCATCCGCATCAGTGACCGGTTGTCATGTATTTTAGATATGCTGAATATTCATACATAGAACGTCAAGGTCACCAACAAAAGCTAGCGCAATCTGTACGAACGATGTAAAAGGCCCCAGCTCCTTTTCGGCTGTCTAAAAAGATAAAAGCGCTATGAAATTCTACATGAACAATTGCTTTTGAAATTAACTAATTTAGCTACCTATTGAGAGGGAAATGATGTGTGCATAATTAAATATTTAAATTGCCTAACTCATTCTCAACACACAGAGAAAGTACAAGCCACGACCAAAATTAAATATATCAGATATTTTCACAAAAAGAAACTTCCATGTAACACACGCAACAAGCGCACGTACGCCCTAATATAACCACTCAACCTTATTCAAGTCTACATGATACAGTACATTAACTACCTTTCATTCTTCACTGCTTTCATATTTTTGAACGAGTAGTTTCATCCTAAGCCTATGTGTTCAAGAGAAAAAAAAAAGTTCTAGAACAAATCCTAACCGTCACTAGTAGAAAAACCGCCTTTAGTCCTGGTGCGGAACCGACTTTAGTCTCGGTTCCGCAACCGGGATTATGGCGCCGGGACTGGCCTTTAGTCCTGGGCATTTACCCGGGACTAAAAAGCCTCTTTAGTCCCGGTTGGTAACGGGGCTCCACGACGCGCGCAGGGCGGAGCCTCTCTAGTCCCGGTTGGTGTTACCAACCGGGACTAAAGGGCTTTTTTTTTTCTTTTCTATTTTTTTTCTTTTCTAGTTTCTTTTATACAAAGATATATATTATACCTGTATAATAATATATGTATATGTTCATATACGTATTACTTATACTTCACTAATGCATTAAACTATTAATAATAATATTAATATATACGCTAATAATATTAAACTTACATATATATTTAATTACAACAAGTTTTGAAAGGCAAATATTAATATTTACACCAAGATTTTAAAGGAGCATATATATATGTATATTTACAAAATGTCTAATATTTGCTCTTTCTATCGACCTCGTGTCCATTCCACCAGAACGCCCCTGTCTTGCTCACGACCTCATCACACATCTAAACATATATCTAAATTAAATTGTTCAGAAAAAGACATAGCTCTACTAGCTAATAACGGTATAGATTGATTGACACAATAGAAAAAAATTCCAAAGCGTCTGAAGAATAGGATCGAACTTAAGTTAGCTTGTTATTATATTCTGTATTTACATTCTCACATGCATTTTTTCGTCAAATTACCAAATCAGGATCTCCATATATACCTCTGTACATATGCATTTCCACTTTTTCCAGTCGAATTTTGCAGGCATGAAACATAGATACTACCCTCAACCTGTCAAATTAAAAACCCAAATCAAACCAAAGAAGACTCCACAAATACATGCATGATGCCCACAAATACAAAGGTTTGCGATGGTCCTCTAACATGCACTGGAACTTCAACCTCTCCTTCTCAGTTTCGCTTGTATCCTTTGCATTTTGCAACATCTGACCAAGATCATCTGCAGGCGCATCTTCTCCATCCTCTTCCTCTGCATCACCCATTGTAGTATCAGCAAAAGCAGGGTATTCAGCAAATCCGAGAATGTTGTCATCAATCTCATCTTCTCCGTCTTCCATTATAACACCTCTTTCTCCGTGGCTGGTCCAACAACTGTAGCCAGGCATGAAACCGTGTCTAATCAAGTGGCTGTGAATGACCCTTCTTGAACTGTGCTCCTTCAGGTTCTTGCAGACCCCGCAGGGGCAACTCATGAATCCGTTTTTCTTGTTTTGCTCTGCCACATCTAGAAAATGATGCATGCCTTGAAAGAAGTCACCTGAACGTCTGTCGGCGTTATACATCCATTGCCGGTCCATCTGCAAGATTAGACAATGTTTAATTAGTACAAATAGTGAGTTTATTTTTGAAATAATTGAAAATTACCATCCTAATTCATTAAGCAATAAATTATAATCATAGTGAGTAAAATAACTAAAGTATAAATATGAACTAAGTAAAGTATAAATATGAATTAACTAAAGTATAAATATGAATTATCTCAAATATAAATATGAACTAAGTAAAGTATAAATATGAATTAACTAAAGTATATCAGAAATGCATCAAGTACCACTCAGCATGCATCTGCCATTGGGAGCTACCAAAAATCTTTTTTTGCGCATGTCCTCAGAGGTGAGTGGTGAGTCATCTTGCTTGCTCCAGTGCTTTCTTTCTCATTTCTGTTAATGAAGCTCTATTTATGTTTGATAAATAACATCATGAATATCTATATGATGCCACTGAGAAATATAAGTTGGCCAATGTTTGATGGCAT
Organism: Alloteropsis semialata; assembly: GCA_004135705.1. Taxonomy (NCBI): domain Eukaryota; kingdom Viridiplantae; phylum Streptophyta; class Magnoliopsida; order Poales; family Poaceae; genus Alloteropsis; species Alloteropsis semialata. The sequence continues at coordinate 9,050,812 of CM014274.1, forward strand.
TGTATTTGAAACCTTTGAGCCTTCTGTAGTAAACTTTATAATTTCATCATATAGCGTACACAACGATTCCATCATATAGCATATGCACTTCTGTAACCTTTTAAAGTTATTGCCATTGACGTTGAGAATATTGACCATGAATATTTTAGCATGAGATATAATTGCAAATACATATGATGCAATACTCTGTTGGTGCACTGCCACATATTTATGGGTTTGTCGAAATAAATTTAGCATATCAGTCAAACTTAAGAGATGTTTGCTATGTGAAAAATAAATCAACGCATGCAGCCTTTCCATCTCTCACAATATGAAACTAGTGAATCGTGATTGTTAATTCTGTTGTGGGTCAAGCTTTTCAGCAGTTACATTTTCTATTTCTATTTCCATTCCTGACCACAGTTTTTGTGTTTCAGACAAAAGAGTATTGATCCTGGTCTTAGCTCAAGCAAGCATCCATTTTGCTGTATCTGCCTTTTTGTTTCTCTGGGCTCCAACCATAGTGGTATTAATCTGTACTGATGTTCTTTTCCTCGTTTTCTCCCTGGTGTTCTGTATGATTGGTTTCTTCGGAAACTTGAGACCCAAGTTGTGATACCGCGCTCATAGATCTCTTGATGGACACAGGCTGACGGAAGGTATACTCAACTGTCAGTAATTTACCCCTGTTTCTTGGCATCAAGAATGCTTGGGAGCGCTGGTTTTCCATGGTTCTATGGAGCCACCGCTCCTTTCCAGAATGAGGATAGCCTGACAATAGCTTACATTGGTGCTGGACTCGCTTTGCCTATTGTGGCTTATGATTACCAGGTATGCCGTACATATCTTTAGTGCAACATGTTGAAAATTGGTTGGTTTCAAAGTCTAATAAGAAGTGTTGTTCTTTGAACAGGAGATTGGAACATTGGTGATACTGTTCTGCATCTTCCATGCATGTGTAGGCTTTATTTTACCTTCACTAGCAAGATTGAGAACAATGTGAGTTACCGGTGCAAGTACAATCTAGCTTAATTTACTATCTATTACGTTCTGTTTACAAAGCTCGCTCCACTGCAGGTACCTGCCAAATGAGCTGCGTGGGGGCATGATGAGCTTTTCGCAGTCACTAGCAAATGCTGCTATCTTCATTTTCCTATTACAGGTAGCCATCTGGAGGCCTCTCGTCAGTGCACATTCTTGTGCCCATATGTTCATGCAATGCTGACACTGATTCATTTCCTCCGCAGGGTGCCCACCCTCGCAATATTGCAAATTCGACCATTCTGGCCCTTTCATCCTGTGGCCTGTTGGGCGCTGGGGGCTGCATTCACATGTTGAGGCGGTGGAGAAAGCACACTCGCCAGATTGCCCGTAGTTTGTAGGCGCTTGAGGCATCCTAGACTACATGGCAATACAAATTCAGGGCGATTTTGTAGCATGCTAGTACCTCACATTTTTGCCGTCCCCACGTCTAGAAACTGATGGTAATGCTATTGGTCAGTGATCACTTGTGCAGAGCATCGGAAGATAGGTGCAGGACAAGGTTTCCTGTTCCAAGAAATGGTTCAGTTTGACGACTGACACATGCTGTATACGTGTAATGGATACAGATTTTTTTTCCTTTCAATGTATCGTGACTGGCGATGTAAAATTTTGGCTTGACAGTACGTTTTCTGTGCCTTGTAAATACCAAATTGTTCTTGACGCATTTTTCTGTTCGATGCTTGGATAGGCTCCAAGAAATGGTAACACCCTTTTCTCAACACCCCTCTTTGTTTCGGCTGAGGTGTTTATTCGCATGCCCAGAGGGAGTAGTGGCCGGTGTTCGAAACGACGAGCGGCCCGGAGTGACTGAGTCACAGAAATGCCGCGGCTCGCCGGAGCGTCCCGGCCGGTCCCATTCCTTGCGGAGCCGTCGCAGCTGCCCGTTGGTTGATGAATGGAGGATACTTGCACAACTGACGAACTGAAGCAGCTTTCAGGACGTCTGTTCACATCGGCACGAACGGCTTGTCGATCTGAAGATGCAATATTTGTGCATTTAGTTCAGTTGCAGAGTCGCATATGCAAACGATTATATACGAGCAAAGCACGCCCGACAATAGGCAGGGCCTTATTGAAGGAACATATTGGTTCCTACAAAGGCGCAGTTGCAGCGCAGTGATGAGCAAAAAGAGACTATGATACAAGCATGCTGAATACCAGAGAGTTCTACATTTTTCATGGATGGCCTTTTACTTAACATTGGTTTATAACTATGTTTTGTTGGATCTTTAAACTCTGGCTATGTGAGTGTGCAGCAACCGCCTACTACGTGTAATAATTTGTGGACTGATTTCTTGAAGCCGGATATTATTTCTATTATTAAAGAATGAGTAGAGCAGGGAGAATGCATACTGCCTTGGGATTGAAAACAGATGCTAGATCTTGACCACCAATTCACCACGGCAGAAGGCTGCATAATCGTCTTTTTTACTAGGCAAACATGTCCGTGCATTGCTACGGGCGAATACAGGCGAGACGGTGATGGTCGGATTTGCTGCCATGAGCAAACGAGCGGTCACAGAGGCGATGTTGGCATGCCCGTCTCCGAACATCTCCTAATGACAACCTCCTCCTGTTTTCCTACATGACGATTTGATTCTCAAATTTTTTATCTCAATAAAATCATGTTTTTGTTGGTGTCCTATAGGTTGGAAAACAAATTAAAAGCAATCTTCGCTTTCAAAATATATAAAAATAAAGATAAAAATCTTTCCGGGCTTCTACAGAAAGCATATAAGGTATTTCATACAGACACCGCGGTCGATCCAAAAAAAAAAGTTGGGCGTCGACGGTTTAACGAGCTTGGGCCTGGGCCAGCGGCTGACGACGTGGGCTCAGTCAGTGCCCCGAAATCCATTGGTGAACAATCGGCCCGAAGGTCGTACTAGTAGCGGACTAGCGGTTACGTGGTATGCTTCGCGATTCGTGCGGGGAAGCTCCACGCGCTTGTGGGCCGTCCAATTTGTCTCGCCTGCCTTCCCGCTGCCCCCCGCTCCGTGGTCTTCCTGGCGATCATTTAAGCTTCTTCTTGCTCGTCTCCTCCTCTCCAAGAACGAACTCGGCCAAGAAACGCCGGGCCTCCCCTCTTCTAATCCATCCTCCCAAGAAGAAGCGAAAGAGGGCTCCAGGGTTCCCCCCTCGGTCCCTCCTCTGCTCGGCGCTCAACAAGCGCGATTCCCCCCGGGCGCAGCGCAGCGAACAAGATGGAGGGAGGCGAGAGCAATCCGCATCCATCTCCAGGACAGAGGCATAGGATGGAAAATTCTGACGAAGAGACCAGACTGTACGATGAGAAAAGGTAGGGAACTTGGTATTTCTTGCATTCCTGCGGGGGTTTCGGTGTGTTTCTTGCATTCTTGCCGGGTCCTCGTGTTTTTCCGGGGTTCCTCTGTTTCTTGAATTGCTGTTTGATGCAAAAATTGGTCAATGAGCATGTTTCTTTGCTTCGTGCAGACACCTCTCTACAATAGGCCGAGCGGCGGCGGAGGAAGAAGGCAAGGCGGCCGCGGCGGTGGCGGAGAAGGAGTGGACACGGGCAAAGAAAGGCGCTCCGTGCGGACCTCCATCTGCGCTCGGCCTGGCGGCGAGCAACATGACGGAGGGAGGCAAGAGCAATCCGCCTCCATCTCCACGAAAGAGGCAGAGAATCGAAAACTCTGGCGAGGAGACCAGAGTGTGCGAGGAGAAAAGGTAGGGAACTTCGTATTTCTTGCATTCCTGCGGGGGTTTCGGTGTGTTTCTTGCATTCTTGCCGGGTCCTCGTGTTTTTCCGGGGTTCCTCTGTTTCTTGAATTGCTGTTTGATGCAAAAATTGGTCAATGAGCATGTTTCTTTGCTTCGTGCAGACACCTCTCTACAATAGGCCGAGCGGCGGTAGAGGGAGAAGGGAAGACGGCGGCGGGAGGCGCTCCGTGCGGACGTCCGTCTGCGCTCGGCCAGGCGGCGGCGGCGGCAGGAATGAAGGAAGCTAAGGCGGCGATGCAGATGACACAGAGAAAAGGAATGGCCGATAGGCCAGCGTCTCACGAGTCACGTGAACTGAGAAATGTCGTGCGAGCGGCGGACGGCGACTCCCAAACTCGCCGGCGACAACCACCGTGGGGGGGCGGAGAGGTGGTCGCCCCCGGGAGGACCAGCGACGAGGCTGGCGCACAACTCGCTCCGCGAGTCGAGTTCTCCTCTACGGGCGCAGAGAAGTAAGTTTCGAACCTTTGACCTAGTCCGTGAGCCACGCGGCGGCCGACGATGCATCCACATGGAGGGTTTCGATTCGGCGAGAGCGAGGAGAGAGATTCCAGAGTCGAAACCTTCGCTGACAGGGGACCCGGAGAGAGATTCGGAGGAAGGGGCAGTTGAGGAATACTTTGGCCAGCTCTGGCTTGTTCCGGATGTGAGAGGATTTGGGGGAAGAGCAGATAGGGTTCGTCCGGGGGGGGAGGAGAAGCGACCTGGTCTGGATCCGACGAGAGATTTGGGAAGGCAAGGCGATTTCCCCATCCGATTGCTTCCCGGTTGGCCTTGGAGATCGGTGGGTGAAACCGCCCTTGAAGCTCGGTTTTGCGGAGAAGATCTGGGGAGGAGGGAACCGCAAATCCTTCGTCCAAGCAGTGAAGGGGATGGCGGGGCGTGGGCGTGGTTTCCGGCCGAGGCCGCATGAGGAGTGGGGTGACTGGGGCTACCAGCCATATCCTTACCCGCCGCCGCCGCCTCCGCAGTTTCATCCTCCACCGCCACCTCAACAGTATGGCTACTACCCAGGTCCGCCTCCTTTCCATCCACCACAACAACATCCACAAGGGAGATTCAATCAAGGGCAGAGACCGAGGGGCCAGTTCCAAGGAGGAGGGGGCAGGGAGCAACAACAGCAAGCGCCCGGCCAGAGAAACCAGCAACAGCAGGGTGCACACAAAGATCAGGAGATGGGTACAAGTGCTGCAGGAATCCAAAAGAAGGACTTCTCAAATCAGAGTAAAGGAAAGGAGTCAGCTGCTTCTGAACAAGGTAAAACAGGTGACAAGTTCCCTCAGGTCATTTGCTTCAACTGTGGTGATTCAGGTCATTATAGCACTGGGTGTCAAAAGCCTAGGATTTGTTTTGTATGCTATAACAAGGATCACATATCTGAGAATTGTCCAGTGTGGGGGAAGCAACATCTGGCTGCTCAGTACTATGGGAGTGGAAACAAAGGTCTAGGATATTATCATATTGATGTGGAAAAGAGGGAGGATAGATTCAGACATTGGTCAGGTTTTGACAACTATGGTGTATTTGTGATTGAGGATGGAGAGCTGGAAGAGGAAGGAATTCTCAGGGTACTAAGAGAAAGAGTGGATAAAGACTGGAATTGGCATCTCATGAAGATGGAGGATTATAAATATTTAATCAAATTCCCACCCCACAAGAGAGTGGATAGCTTTGGAATTGGACCCACTACCTACTACTATCTGAGAAAAGGAACTGTGATGGTTTCCTTAAGTGCTTGGGATGGTGACATAGAACCTATAGGGAAATTAGTAGATACTTGGGTGCAGATAAGAGGAATTCCACCCAAGTGGAGTGACTGGCAGACTGTAAATGAGATTGCTTCTAGCATTGGCAAAATGGTGGAAGTGGACTGACAGTTATTCTTTTCAAGTTTCTTCACTATCATGAGAGTGAGAGTCAAGTGCAAGGACCCCAGTAAGATTCCAGATCAGAGGGTTGTAGAGATGAACAACTATCTATATACTGTCTACTTCCAGGTGGAGAAGGTTGAGAAGGTGCAAGAGGGGGATGATAAGGATGATCAGGGTACAGGTGATAAAGAAGATGACTTGGAAGAAGATGACTTCTTTGATGATGGTACTGATGATCATACTTCAGAAGGTAAACAAGATGAAAAGGAGAAATCAACTGAAGATGGAAATCAACCAAAGACAGATGTGGGTGAGAAGATCAGATCTGGTGAAGATGGTAAATCAAATAACAAAAGTCTGTCAGTAAAACAAATCCTACAAGTGTTTGCTGATCATGCTCCTTCAGATAAGGTTGAGGAAAAGTTGGGAGTTTCAGAATGCATTAACCTCCTAAGAGCAATGGAACTAGATGAGTCTGATGAAGAGGAAGATCTACCAGATAAGAGTTTAGGGGATGATGAACTGATGGCCTTACCTGAGGAATGGACATATGTGGACCAGACTGTGGAAGAGAGTGTAGATCACACACAGGACACAAAGCAAGCTGAGGACTTAATCTCTGGAGAGATGAAGGTGTCAATGGGAGGAAAAGCAAAAAGATCTACTAAGTGGGGACCAGTACTGGCTGAAAGGAAGAGTAAGAGAAATGCTGAAGACACAAGACCTATAGCTGAAAGAGCTCAAGACATCAAGAGGAAGTGGAATGGTGGCGACATTAAAGGTACAAAACATAACTCAACTCTTGTTACTAAATCAGATTTAGCTAGCACTGCTGCTGCAGTAGGCATGGTAAATAAGGATGGTAATCCTCTTAGTTATGATTTGATTGATAAGCTTGTCTCTGTTGAGTTGAATAGAAATTCTGCTTTCTGTACTTCTTGTCCTGCTCAATTTTGTAAGGAGCATATTAACTCTGAGGATGGTAATCTGAGGAGTGCAGTAGGTAGTGCTACAAGTTTAGGTAAGGAGAATCTGAATGGACATTCAGATGTCTCTGATATAGAACCCTCTAGTGACATTGGAGAATGTCTGGTGGAAAATAAGAATAACAAAGTAGGAATTAGGAAAAATTCTAAACCAGTGATCAAATGAGAGGTTTAATTTGGAATATTAGAGGTATGGGCCAGTTTGGGAGAATCCCTGCCTTGGTAGGGAGGATTAGAGATAATCGTGTAGATTTTGTAGGAGTTATTGAGACAAAGAAAGATAGTTTTTCTGCTGGGTTGCTAAGATCTCTCACTGGTAGTTGTTCTTTTAATTGGACTTTTCTACCTACTCAAGGCACTGCTGGAGGTATTCTAGTAGGTGCTAATGAGGACTGTTATAATTTGGTAGTTGATTCTATTTTAAGTTTCTCTGTTAGTGTTTTTCTGACTAATAGAGCTTCTGGTTTCTGCTGGAAGTTAATAGTTGTTTATGGGTCTCCGTATGAGCATGGTAAACAAGCGTTCATAGATGAACTCCATCAGTCCTTGGGCTCATGGAGTGGACCTATTCTTGTAGGAGGGGACTTTAATCTCGTTAGATTTGCAAATGAGAAAAGTAATGGTATTATTAACTCTAAATGGGCTGCTGCTTTTAATGACTGGGTTAGTAGATGGGGTCTGATTGAGATTAACCCTTTTAATAAGCTGTACACTTGGACTAATAATCAGGATAATTTGATTATGGCTAGATTAGATAGAGTTTTTGTTTCTACCTCGTGGGAATCTGCGTTCCCTTTAGTCAGAGTTAAGGCTTTAGATAGATTACCAAGTGATCATAGTCCCATGCTTATTGATGCAGGTGTTAACATGACTTTTGGTAAGAAAAGATTTAGATTTGAGAAATGGTGGTTAGAAAAAGAGTCCTTTAGAGATGTAGTGCTTAAAGCCTGGTCCACTCCTTGCTCATGTGTGAAGAGTATTGACAGGTGGCAATTTAAAGTTAGGACTCTTAGAAGGTTTGTGAGGGATTGGGCAGCTAATGAAGTAGCTGCTGCCAATAAAAGGAAGTCAGAGTTGGCAGAGGAGTATAGTGTTTTAGATAAGGAAGCTGAGCAGAAAGGCCTTTCTGCACAGAACCTGAGTAGATTGAAAGTGGTAGCTGAGGAGCTTAGTAGGATCTGGGCTTTAGATGAAATTAAAGCTAGGCAACGCTCTAGATGTAGAGATATTTTAGAGGGAGATAGAAATACTGCGTATTTCCAAGCTATAGCTAATCAAAGAAGTAGGGAAAAAATGGTAGATTGCCTTGAGGGTCCTCAAGGATTAGTAACTGATCAGAAAAGTATGATGGAGGTGGCTACTTCTTTTTATAAAAAGTTATTTGCTGCTGAAAACAGGGAGGATATTTCTTTAGATAGCAATTTTTGGGAATCAGCTGACTTGGTTTCTGAAGCTGAAAACACCATGCTCACTGAACCTTTTTCTGAGGAAGAAGTTAAGGAGGCTATCTTCAGCTGTTATGCTGAGGGAGCCCCTGGACCAGATGGTCTGTCATTTATTTTCTATCACAAATTTTGGGATGTTATTAAACAGGATCTTTTGAACATGTTTCAAGATTTCTTTAGGGGTGAATTAGATCTTAGTCGGTTAAACTTTGCTATGATAACTTTGATTCCAAAGGTTCAGGATGCCAAGAACATGAAAAATTTTAGGCCAATTAGTCTTATTAATTGCAGCTTCAAAATTTTTTCAAAGGTGTTGACTATTAGGCTGGGTAGGATAGCACAAAGGATGATAGCTGATAGCCAGAGTGCTTTTGTGAAAGGGGGATATATTTTAGAAAGTGTAGTTACAGCTCATGAGATAGTTCATAGTGTTCATGCCAGCAAAGAGCCTGGGGTGATCCTCAAACTGGATTATGAAAAAGCGTACGATAGAGTTAATTGGGAGTTTCTCTTTGAAATTCTTAAGACTAGAGGATTTAGTGCTAAATGGATCAGCTGGGTAGAGTGCATAGTGAAAGGTGGTCATATTGGAGTGAATTTAAATGGGGAGGAAAGCTCCTTCTTTAGACCTGGGAAAGGTCTGAGACAAGGAGACCCCTTGTCCCCTCTTTTGTTTAATCTAGTGGGAGATGTTTTCACTAAAATGCTGGAGAAGGCTGCTAGGAATAATCTTATTAGAGGTCTGTTATCTGATTTTAGGGAAAATGGTATTATTTCTTTGCAGTACGCCGATGATACCATTATTTTTTCTGATGCTAGTGAGCAGCACATTAGGAATCTGAAAAGTACTTTGGTTTTATTTGAAAATATTTCTGGAATGAGAATTAATTACCATAAAAGTGAACTGATTCCTATTAACATGGAGGAGGAAGATATTCATCATATAGCTCATATTTTCTGCTGTCCTATAGGAGATTTCTCTATTAAGTATTTAGGTATCCCTCTTCACTTTGATAGATTAAGAAAAGAGGACATCCAACCTCTGATTGATAAGATTATTAGGAAAATTGCTAGCTGGAAGGGCAAGCTCCTATCTTCAGCAGCTAGAGTGACACTGATTAAAACTTGTCTAACAAGTATTCCAGTTTACTTAATGTCCTTTATTAAGTTACCAAAGTGGGCAATCAAGGCCTTGAATACCCACTTATCTAATTGTCTTTGGGATGATACTGTAGATAGCCATAAATATCATTTGGCCAACTAGGATAGTGTCAGCATGTGCAAAGAGTATGGGGGATTAGGCATACCTAATCTTAGAGACCTAAATATTTGCCTTTTAAATTCATGGTTAAAGAGGTATCAAGTGGGTACTGACAAGTTGTGGAAACAACTAGTAGATTATAAGTACAATACTGAAAGGAAGAATATCTTTTACTGTTCTGATTTAGGTGCTTCTCAATTTTTTAAGGGAATTATGTGGTCTGCAAGGGCTGCAAAGTTTGGCTTTCAGTGGCATGTGGGGAATGGAAAGAAAATCAGATTCTGGGAAGATCATTGGCTAGGAAACACTAGTCTAGCTATTCAGTTCTGGGATTTATATTCTATTGTTAATGAACAGTCCAAAACAATAGCTGAGCTGTGGGATGGTAGAGATTTAAAATGTACCTTTAGAAGAACTGTAGGAAGTAGACTGTATAGATTGTGGCTAGAGGTTTGTGAATTAGCTTCAACCATTTGTTTTACAAATGAGGAAGATTCAATGATCTGGAAGTATAGTTCTAATGGAGTCTACTCTTCCCAATCCTTATATAAGATTATAAATTTTAGAGGTATCAAGCCTGTTTTTGTTCCATCGGTTTGGAAGCTTAAAATTCCTCCTAGAGTTCAGTTTTTCCTCTGGTTGCTCTCAAAAAATAAAAACTTGACTAGGGATAATTTGGGGAAGAGGAGACATGTAGAGGATAAAACTTGCTTGTTTTGTGCTGAGAATGAATCAAACCAACATCTTTTCTTTGATTGTATTGTTGCTGTGAATATGTGGAGTGTGATTTCTTTGGCAGTGGGTAGGAGCATTGGACATAGCTTTGAATCAGTAGGTACTTGTTGGTTAAGCAATAAGAAACACTTGGTTACTAATATGATTGCTGCTGCTGGAATTTGGGGTTTATGGAAGTTAAGGAATAATCTGTGTTTCCGTAATGAATCTTGGCAGAGTTTGAATCAGCTCCTACTCAAGGTGGTCGGTCTGGCACAGAATTGGCAAATTCTGTGTCCGGAAAGGGAACAAGAGGCTTACATGTGTGCTGTCAACCAGCTGAAGGTGATAGCGTGCCAACCACAGAGGCTAACGAACAGCTGATGCAAAGCTGGAAGTCTAGCTGGGATGTCCAGAAGTGGATGCTGTTCCAGGTGGACGCGCAAGACACTGATCTGACTCGTGCTGCTTCAGAAGCTGAGAAGGCCGGACAAGTCTTGGCGCAGATGGAGGACCTGGAGATGGGGGAGTTTCTAGCTCGTCAGGGTATCTGTATTTCTTCGGTGCTGGGAATGTAATCTGTTTGTCGGCTTGAGTGCTCATCTTGGTCTGAGCGGTTGGTTGGCTGATGCCATGGCTATGTGCCGGACTCTGAACTGTAAACCGTTTTGACGGTCTTTTGTTTGATCTTAAGGCTGGGGCTCGTCCCTTAAACTCTAAAAAACAATGATATTTCGATCATTGGTTCCTCCAAACAAACCGTGCACAAGTGATCTGGTCACTTATATAGAAATTGTTGAGGACCGAAAGAGCTACTACTTCCGTATTGGACATTAGGTGATTGGGTCGTGGAGAGATTGACAGTTCCGAAAAGTGGCCAAAATCATGAGCATCAGCGTTCAACAGAGACTTTAGCCGAGTCTGACCAGTGGACATCTGCTAAGGTTCAATCAAGGATAACTCGAGATTTTTGGGTGTATAAGAGCATATGGTCTTGAACAAATATGGGGGCAAGATCATGATGCACTCTAATGATGAACAATTAGAATTGATGACATGGTTAATTAGCCTAAGAGTGATTAAGACAGCAGGGGTGTCACAAAGGGTCTGCACGAAGCATATATGGTTCTACTAATCTACACGGCTCTCTCTTGGCCTTGTTCTTTGCACCGAAATGGTACGTAACTTGTAAATTAAACCATTAGTTGCATACTCTATCATCTAACCACGCTCCATGTCTGGAGTACGTTGTTTAAATATTTCATTTGAGAAAGTGAGCAGAAGTTTTAGTTGCTGCGCGCGCTTGTCGTCACACTGACGCGCGCACAGCAGGCCATGCCAGAGCGTTACGTCTAGTCTCCAGGCCAGTATAAAAGGGCATCCAAAATGGCCACGTCGTCACCGTACGGATCGTCGTCGGCATCACCTCTCCCTGTCAGCTGCTGCTGCTGCACGGAGCTACCGGAGCCATCGTCGTCATCCGGCGGCGACGCGGTGGCTGCCGTGGATGGCCCTGGATCCTCGCCATGGACGCCGCCTGCCGCGGCCGGGAGCGGCCGCCGGTCGAACTGTCTCAGGCTTCCGGATTCGGTGTAGACCCGACACAGGCTGAACTCGCTCCTCAACTGCAACAACATATAAATACAACATGTTCAGAAAACAAATCCCAGATGGAGATGAGCACAATCGAAACAAAACCGAATATCGATCATGAAACCTATAGGTATGGAGCTACAAACGGCAACAAGTGGCTTTTGGACCCTTATCCGGCGCCAAAAAACGACACGCACCATCGATCAAGTTGCCCTGCCGCCTATGCAATCTATATGGAGATCGACATGACGTCGATGCGCAGCCGCTTGTGTTGTGGAGCTCTGGAAGCTATAAGCTACGTGCGGCAAGGTGTACAACGGCTAAGAAAGCGACGTCCATTAATCATTTGAGCATTACCGTACCTGCGGAGGAACGTTTGGAGGTGCGGCGGCGGCGGCGGTGCCGGAGGAGGACCCATCGGTTGGGCCGGCGGCGGGGGCGTAGTACTGGAGCGCCCGGTACTCGTTCATCTTCCACTTGGTCTTTGTCCCCGACGGCGCGCGGCCGCGGTAGAACACCATGGTCTTCTTCATCCCGATGGCGCGGCGGTCGGAGGAGGAATACACGGCCCCGGGCGTGCCCGCGGCCTTCCAGTACCCCGACGGCGTCGTCCGGCTGGGCCGCCCGCCCCGCGCCTCCCGCTCCTGCCGCGGGCAGAAGAAGAACCACGGCTCCCCGTCGCCGGCGCCGCCGCACAGCATCTCGTGGATATCTGCATATGACACCACACCACACCCCGCGCGGTTAACACAATGCAACGCTTTATCCTCGATATGCACGGTTAGCTAGCTACACGCCGTTGCACCTGAGAGCTGCACCGGGTCGACGGAGTAGACGTCGAGGACGGGGATGACGCGCTCGATGTCGTCGCGGAGGCCGTCGAGCTTGTTGCGCAGGTAGAAGCATATCAGCTCTTCCTCCGTCGGGTAGAAGCGGTACCCCGGGGGAAGACCCGCGGCGGCCATGCGGGACCAAGCTAGCTGCGGCTAGCCACCTGCCCGGAGCTGCCGGCGGCGGAGGAGAGGCTCGGCTGTGCAGGCGGGAGCGAAGGATGCATGCATATGCGCTCGAAGAGCCTCCTGTTGGCTGTGGCGCATATACTGGTGAGGTGAGGTGTGGAAGCGTGCGCGGGTGACGTATATATGGGGAAGCACGAGGTGGTTCATGGTTGACATGGATGACGCCCAGCGGCTGAGCTGCCGCTTGCTCGGGCGAATTTTCTCATGGCGTGGTGGGACGGGCTGGTGCCCGGTGGAAAACCAGGGGGAGAGAGAGAGAGAGAGGCCGTGGCGGTGCGCTACTACTTTAGTGGGGGCGACTAGGTCAGCAGGCCAGTTGCCAGTTTCTGAGCTCTTCCCTTTTTGTACCTTTATTTAAAAAAAACAATTATTCGAGCACTTCAATGGTCACGGAGATATATCACCAAAGATGACGTAATGTGCAAACATGCAAATCTCAAAAAAAAAGATGCAAAGAAATACTACCTCGGTATCGAAATATTTGTCACTGTTGACTTTTTACTTTAATTATTCATCTTATCTAAAATATATTATGTATATTATTTGATTTATTTATGATTTGTTTTATCATATATGTAATTTAAGCAATGTTTTAAATATCCGGCTATAGCCTCTGGTATCTTTCGCTATAGCTGATTGAGAAGGATGCCGCCATTTACTCCTACGTTCAATTTAGCCGTTATTTGCCGCTATAGCTCCATTTGGTTGGGTATTAGCTGTTTTTTAGTCTCACGCTAAATGGGTTAGCCCGCTATTTAAAACATTAAATTTAAGCATGATTTCTCTTTTTTATATCTAGATAAATTTTTTAGTAAAACTAAAAGTCAAATATTTAAAAAAAATTAATAACGACAAATATTTCAATACAGAAAAAGGAGGACAGAGTTGCATGCACCGTTAACGAGTTGGCAAGTACTACAAGTACAGCACCAATTTATTAGGGAGGCCACTGACCTTTTGTGCCTGCATTAGCAGCACAACACGTAGCTTACTCCTTTTAGAAGGTCTTGTTTAGTTGGTGGGGGAAAATTTGCGAATTTTACTGTAGCAATTTTAAATCGAAGATTAGGAGGACTAAACATGATCTAATTATAAAACTAATTACATGGATGGACGGAAAATCGCGAGATAAATCTATTAAGTCTAATTAATCCATCATTATAGATTGTTTACTGTAGCACGATGTTGTCTAATCATGGCCTAATTAGGCTCATTAGATTCGTCTCGCGAAGTTACCCGGGGTTATAGAATAGATTTTATCATTAATTCACGTTTAATATCTTTAATTAGTGTTCTAACATTTGATGTGACGGGTAATAGTGAAAAGTTTAAAAAAAATTGATGCAACTAAACATGGCCTTAACTATAGTTTCCTGCTGCCGCGCCCGTCCGGAGAAAATACGTGTTGCCACGCATCGATGAGGCCTAGTCCCTTCCAGTTTTGATTGAGAGGCACCTGTGAGCCGCAGAATCGCAGAGCCTATAGCCACCACTGTTGGGGTGCCCAAACAAATTCCCCACGAAATGGTCCTTGGATAATTGTTTGTCTGTTTCCCGGCACGACTCGTTCTATGCTCTGTGTTGCACGTTTTCCCTGTTTTTTTTTGTTCGCGAGATGTCTAGAAAGAAGAAATTCGAATACGGGCCTCCAATTGAATATGACCATACGAGAGGAGCGAGCCCTTACTTCTAGTGATTCGTTCCCATGGAGACAAATGGATCGGAAGTCTCCTCCCATGGCGTTCCCACTCCCCCGCCGTGATTCCCTCGTTCGGACCTCGTCCATGCAACATGCATGGTGGAGTATCTCTCTCTGTTTCTGTACTCTGGGAAGAGGGGAACCCAGTTGAAACCCCGGACTCTTTTTTTTTTTCTAGCGGTAGCTGAACTAGCTACCGCCACTTGTCTGAAAGATCTGTGTTGTTGACAAATTACACTCGGAAAAAGCTAACTTTTGTCCTGCAATGCAATTAGAAAACGCATTAGCTATAGACTTGTCCTGCTTTGCCGGCCGGTTCAATTCGAAAAGGTTACCTTTTGTCCGTAACGCTTGTACTAGTGTGACGTACTTTTTTTTTTAATGGGACCTTGCGTTGACGTTTTTGCAGTACCAAGTACCAACAAGTAAAGATAACATTTTCTAAACGAAAACAATTCATCTAGTGTCTCATCTATCTACTCTAGCTTCCACAGAGAAGCCAGGAAAGGCAAGGCATTGCTTTCTACAAATGAGATACGGTATACTGGTAACATTGTACACTTCCAGTCTAGAACCAACACTTACCTTTGGAGTACGCCGGCGGGCGGGTACGTGTGTGTGAGAGAGCTTCCTGTCAGCTCGATCGCAAGTCGTCGTGTCATCCGGTATCCGGCCGTGCTATCTTGTTTAGGCAAAACGCGTCCACACAGGTCTTCGACCAAAACATATTTTACGTGCTTTGCAGGTAATCACTCTCGATCCAGCTGAGTTCAAGTCCCACGCGCACGCGTTCCGACACGAACACACCGCACACTGCCTTTCTTTATCTTTCCCGGATTTTCTTATTTATTGGGGCTGTTTTAACAGGTCAATCACGAGGGCGCGCGAGTATCCTAAACTTAGTACCGAATCATAGCGCTCTACAATGCAACTGCATGCTTGGCTGTGGCCTAACATCGTATCAGACACTTAGAACGGGTGTCATTGGATGACATGTCTTTTTATTTATTTACAAAGCAATGGGGAAGGCCACCACTGGATCTTTTTTTTTATTAATAAAAGGATTATGTACAAGGCCCTAGGGCCAAAAACAGTTCATACAGAAGTTTCGTGATGGAAATTACAAATCTTAGCCTCACGAAGAGGCTTCAAGGAAGGCTTAGCCCTATGCATGAACAATCAGCAGCAAGGAAAAAGTCCAAATTTCTCTCATCAAAAGTATGATCAAAATCTGAGTAACCCCTAAACTCACTACTACAAAAAACGTTTGTAGGGGCGGGTAAAAACACGTTTCTAGGGGCGGCGCCGAAATCCGCCCCTGCTTTTGGCTGCTAAAAATGGCCATTTGCAGGGGCGGGTTAGTAGCCCGCCCCAACAAACGTATTTCCAGGGGCGGACCATGCCATTACCCGCCCCTGGAAACCATCTTCAGGGGCGGACCATGCCATCACCCGCCCCTGAAGATGGTGTTTTCAGGGGCGGGTCATGCCATCACCCGCCCTTGAAGTTCTTTTTGCCGATCAGTAATAAATCGGAAAAAATAGCAAAAAAAATTTATTTTAATGTGGGAAGGACTCCAACCATCCAAGTCGCAAGTCGCGCAATTTTTCGCGTAAAATTCGCGCGCTCCGCGGCTGGTGGGATTCGAACTCACGACCTCTGCCTCGCGCGTAGCCTCCTCTACCACTGCACCACACTCTCACCTGTGACTAGATGTTGTTTTGGTTCCTACCATATTATACGAAACCGAGTGTAAATTGCTTGTTTAAGGCCCTAAACGATTTCAAATTAAAAAATTGTCAACTACAAAGTTTCATAACTTTTTGAAATCTACAAGTTTCATTTTGGTAGTTTCTCCATCCGAGGTCGTTTACAGAATTTGAATTTCAAATTTGAGAACATTAAAATTTAGTTTTCGTTGACAAGATGATTTCAAATGAAAAAGTTGTCAACTACAAAGTTTCATATCTCATTGTGATCTACAACTTTTATTTTGACTGTTTTTCCATCCGAGGTCGTTTGAAAAATCTCAAATTTCAATTGAAGAATTACAAACATGCATTTCTAGGGGCGGACCATGCCATGACCCGCCCCTAGAAATGCATTTCTAGGGGCGGGTCATGGCATGGTCCGCCCCTAGAAAGGGCAGCATTTGTAGGGGCGGACCATGCCATGACCCGCCCCTAGAAATGCATCTATAGGGGCGGCCCTTAGCTACAGTAGCGCGCGCGCATTTGTAGGGGCGCGTCGCCTCAAAGTCCGCCCCTAAAAAAAAAACCCCTGGCTCTTACAAATGTTTTTTGTAGTAGTGACTATTTTTTGGTTTATTTTACCTCCTAAACTATATCATTTGGTTCAATTTATCTTTTGATAAAATTTGTCATTTTTATTTCTCCACACATAAGTTAAATCTTAATTTAACATTTTGCAGGGTGGTAGTGGACATTACAATGCATGTCAAAAAACATATTATGGTCTTTTCATCATTATTTTTCATACAATTTGTATTCCAAGAAGTAATTTAATATTAAATGCTCTAACCTATCAAAATAATGATGAAAAATTTATAATATATTTTTCTAACATATGTTATGTGTCCACTATCATCCCGCGAGAAAATAACTTAAGGCTTCACTTGCGTGTGGAGAAACAAAAAGGACAAATTTTGTTAAGGGATAAATTGGACCAAATGACATAGTTTAGGGGGTAAAATGAATCAAAACATAGTTTAAGGGTTATGCGGACTTTGGTCATACCCGAGGGGAGTAATTTTGGATTTTTTTTCTCAGCAAAAATTCTTCCTTGAACATTGATCGTCATCTAGTAGAGATAGGCTTCCAGGGAGCTACTATTAAGAGGCATGCATTGGATCTGTTTCTAGTTTCTGCTATACAAGGGGACATCCATAGTGTAAATGTGACCTGTCGAATTTGGAGATTATAACAATGATACATGTGATGGTCTATCAATATTAACATATTAAAGATATTTTCTATTCCTGTTTGGTGTGGCGTATATAACTAGTGGAGTAGTGGCCTAAAAATATATGTGCTTCTTAAGACACACTAGATGTTGAGATAAATGAGAGAAACCGTGTTTTTCCACTAGGGGAAAAAGAGCTACGAACTGAGCCAAGTGGTCGCGAGTCATAGTGCTACCACAGCAATAAAGCGATAAGAAAGTGTACAACCGCGTCATAATTACCGTGGACATCCCTGCAAGTGTAACTCATGATGCAGCGCGGAACGTGTCAACTGACCCGTTCGCCAAAACTTGGATCGATAGATCCTTAAAACAGGTCAGAAGCAGAACTGAACGAGAACGGATCGGGGGTGGGGTTGGACGGTCGGGCATGCGACCCTGGGCGTGCCATTGCCACTGGTGTCCATGTCGCCTTGACGCCGGGCACGACTGCTGTTCCCGCCCGGCGAGACAGCGACCGAGCTGCGAGCCTGGGACCGAGTCTCCCCTGCCACGCCGAGTCCTACCCGTTTACTCCGCCGTGGTGCGAGGTACTAGTAAATGGTGCGAGTAAAGTGTTACCAGCCGGCACCAGCTCACCCCGACCGCGACGTGCGCCCCCGCGCTGGCGTACGGGTTGCCTGCTGCTGATGGATGCGGCACGGACGCACGGCGAACCTTGCCTGCTGCTGATGGATGCGGCACGGACGCACGGCGAACCGGTGCCGATCGCGCGGGCGCAGGACCCGGCCCGTGTGCCGGGCGCCCGCCGCGCGGGGGCAGTTCGTTCTTCTGCGGTCAATGTGGCGCGGGAGCAGGGGTTTCGCCGCGTCGCTCCGCCCGCGGTGGCGTAGGCGCTGACGGGGCAAATGAGGACGGGTGTGCGCTGCGCGGATGACCAGCACCGGCGCCGGTGCGAGATGCCGAGACCTATAATCCACGGGTTCTGGACGGGCGATTCGTCCGGATTCACTGGATCGAAGCCAGGAAGGACGAGAAACGCGGGCACTCTGACGGAACGGACTGGAGACGTGGGAATCTCCTGCACAGTGAGGCGCTGCTCGTCGTGCGTGGCCTCGGTCAGTGGGGACTGAACCTCTCCGCCCGCCGGAACTGGACCGGGCGGGAGCGGGACGGCGGATGCGTCGGGGCTCGGAGGACGGGAGCCACGCTGCCCGGTGCCGGCTGCGCGGCCGAGCCGACGGCGACCGCACTAGCCACGACACGGTCGCCACACGGGCCACGGGTCAACAGCGCGCTACTGCTTAGTATCCGGGATCACTGTGCTTTGGCGTTACCCGTGCTGTGCGATAGCGCACAGTCGCAAGGATTTTCTGCTGGGCTGGGAGCACTGCTCGTTTTCCAGACTTGGAAAAGCGACGCGCTCAGACTTCAGAGTCTCTCTGATAAAAATTACCATGGTGGGGAGCTGGCGACAACCGGTGAGGGATGCGGTACAACCAGGCAGGAGATTCCCGTCCGTTTTCACTCCGTGTTCTTTCTTTGCTTTCACAATCGAGGAAGAACGAAGTGATTAGAGGCTGAAGTCTCTCACAGAGCAATCAAACAAATCTCGGAGGTTTCACTGTTCCTCTGATTTTGGAGAGAGAGCTTGCCAATTCTAAGGCTGCCTCTGCCTGCACCAGAGTCACCATTAATTTGATCAACAACCAGTGCATTCAGTAGTGCTTTTCCTTTCGTTTCACTGCAAATCAAGCACATTACGTGGCAAAACTCACAGCATGAAGCAATTTTATGCAGTTAAATAGGAAATGACAGTATAATTCAATGTTGAACAGTGGTTGCTGCTTATCCAGGATCACTGTGTCTGTCTGTCAGCGACGCGTAGTTTGCCGCTCGTTTTCCAGATTTGCAGAAGCGACGCGTTCAGAGTTTATGTGATTTTTTTAATGCCAGGCGGTGAACAGTTAGAAATCGGTACGCTCGCTGCCCGATTGAGACAGCATAGAAAGCCATAGCCCATAGCGCAATCAAGCAAAAAATTTCCCCTCATCGTCTCGTGTTACTTTGTTTGCTTTCACATTGAGGAAAAGGATCTCGGCGTACAGAAGCGATCAAAAGCTGAAGTGCTTCCCATAGAGATATCGATCAAACCTTGGATTTTTTTTTTCGAAAGACGATCAAACCTTGGATAATTCTTTTGATTTTGGAGACACCAATTCTAAGGCTGTCAGCACGAGATTCACCATTACTTGTTGAACAACTAAGGACCTGTTTAGATCACCTGAAACTTTGAAACTTCACTATTCATCAAAGAGAATCTTGCATGCATGGAATATTAAACGTGTGTTAATGACAAAACCCATTCCATAACCCCGGTAACTTTGCGAGACGAATCTAATGAGCCTAATTAGGCCATGATTAGACAACGTCGTGCTACAGTAAACAATCTCTAATGACGGATTAATTAGGCTTAATAGATTCGTCTCGCGATTTTCCGTCCATCTGTGTATTTAGTTTTATAATTAGATCATGTTTAGTCCTCCTAATCTTCGATTTAGAATTGAAAACTTTCTTTCGCAAACTTACAACTCCAAACTAAACAGGCCCTAACTACTGCATTCAGCCGTGCATTTCATTTCATTGCAAACAAGAGCACCAGTATACTATGTCAAAATTAATAACAGGAAGCAATTTTAGTTACAGGAAACGACAGCGTAGGTCAATGTTCAACAAAATTTTGCAGTCACGGTCAAAATAAAATCCGACGACTGTTTTGCGCGATACAGAACTTCGTGGCTTCACCACGCAGGCCTCGTTTAGATTCGCAAAAAGAGCCCAATTCGATCAAAAGCAACCGCATTGAACTTCGTGCTCTCTCTCTACTTTTTCAATTCCCAAGAGAATCTGCTACAGTGAATTCGATCAAATTCACCCAATCTAAGGCCTTGTTTAGATTGGGTGAATTTGATCGAATTCACTGTAGCAGATTCCCTTGGGAATTGAAAAAGTAGAGAGAGGGCACGAAGTTCAATGCGGTTGCTTTTGATCGAATTGGGCTCTTTTTGCGAATCTAAACAAGGCCTAAACAAGGCCGCAGTAGAGCGCACAAGGCCGCAGTAGAGCGCAGCCATCGAAGCCAGTTAGCTGCTCTGAATGCTGCGTCAACGGCTAAGAGCTGGCCATTTTATGCGTCAAGCCTTTGACTGACAAGACAACGACATTGGTCAGCGTTTTTGACATGTGAACTCGCCCCACCCGCTCACTGCACTGCACACTATTCACAGTTGATTCTTCAGCTAAGCTGGCTGCAGTGGTCAACTGCCATGGTCTCTGTGGTGATGTATATAGGCAGAGAATCATAACATATGGGGCTCAAACGAGGCTCAGTCAAACCAAAAACTTCCAAGTCCCATCTTTTTCCTGTCCTTGAAATCTTACAGATGCTGATTCAGCGTTGGCAATTCTCTTTGCACGTAGCATGGCCCTGGAGCCATCCAGCCAGCTGTTCCAGCTCTATTATGGCTGCACGGCACTGCGGTATGCGGAATGCACAGCACAGCGATGCAGCAACGAGAAGTTGAATGTGTAGAAACAAGAGCAAGAATTGGATGTCTGACCAGCTTCTTGCTGTCCTGAATTTGTCTATTCATCTGAAACTCAAAATAACGTACTAGTTTGGAGACCAATGGAACATGGTAGGAGAGTAGGAGACACTTATGTTATGTTGCCCACCGTCACAGACATGCAGTGCCGAACTGCCGATACAGGTAAAATATAGCTTCTTTTACTATTCCATTGGAGCATGATATTGCACCCCTCCCCTTGGTTCTGTCTGTTTTCTTTTTGTATAGACTGGGAATTCATGAATTAAAAGTTTGGTTGCCTTTTGAATGTGTAGAAACAAGAGCAATAATTTGGCTGAGCAACTTCTTGCTATCCTGTATTTGTCTAATTACCTGAAACTCAAAATAATGGACTAGTTTGGAGAAACATGGAACATGGAAGTAGGCACTCACGCAGTTCAGTACTTATGTTGCCCACCATCACAGACATCCAGTGCCGATACAGGTACAATATGATTTTTACTATTCCATGGGAGCATGTTATTGCATAACTCCACTCGAGTCTGTTTCTATTTGTATAGACTGGAATTTCATGAATTCAAAAACTTGATCCCTTTTGAAGTTTTTTTCTTTCCCAACACCCAACTGATATCTGAATTCATAACACAAATACAGTCCATTGAGAAGGTAAAGAGCACTCAATTTCCCGCTACGACTGCAGTGCTCTACCAGGCAATCAGGCACCACAAAACTATTGCGTTAAAAATTGAACCTCAGTAAAGAATGTCCAAACCTGCATTTGAGAAAAGCAATGTCTAAATCTATCATTGGTATAATGGGCTGGACCCAAGTCCTGACCAGTGACCAGACTACAGCATCTTTTGGGCATTTAGAAAGGGTAGCTTTAGTTTTTTAAAAAAGGGGTAGGTTTCTCTTTAAAAACAAAGCAGGCAGGGTAGGTTGAAGCATACCTAGATCTTGTTTCAAATCTTGCCCTAGTGACAGAATCATTACATGTTTTGATTAATAATGACCCAAGACAGAAGGGTGTAATCCTCATATAACATTTACCCTTTTCTATGAATATATAATCAACCCATTCTTGCGGCATGGCTAGGATGTGGTAGCAAGCATTCCTATTATTTTCTTTTGGTTCGATCTAGTGAGAAGCCATTTAGTTCAGTAAGGTGTAGCTTCTCTTTTTCTATGACCATTTCAGCACCCAGCCAATGATTTCTTCAAAAAAAAAAACAGTCTCAGAAGTACACCTGAAATGTGTAAAAGGAGGTATTCCACTTTATTGTGTGACATGTTTTTGTTGGTTACCTGATTTGATTCAGTAAATACTTCACCACTATTACACTCATTTAATCATGTTACAAGCTAGGATCCTGCAGAGTGTTCCATCTAGCTTCTTTTTGTCCTCCCAATTTAGAGGGAAACCTTGTGTTATCAACTTATCAGTGACTGAAGTTAAAGCATACACCAACACAGAGCAAACTTTTGACTCTGTTGTTCAATAGAGAAAGACACCAAGTACGCAGTTGGTCCTAAATTATAGCAATTGATGAACGTCTTCCTTTTGGTTCATTCATGTTCAGTGGATTCGAGCCTTGAACACATTAAAGAAACAAAAGCTTCCAAACATATTTTTCATATATGTCAATATGTGTACAAAGTATGTCAATATGTGTACAAACTACAAAGTAGTAAGATCCAGCCTGAAAACCCCACCTTACTGAAGCAAAAATGCAAAACAAGATATCCAGAACACGCATGAAAAGATATTCATCTATGAATTGGTCTTCACGCACTAAGGTTACAGGCTTACAGTTTCATTAGAAAGACTAGAATTCACAGAAAAATCAGGATGTAAAAGGGTTTTAGTAAGTTAAGAACTAATGACCAGTATACGAAGTACGAACGGCATCCATAAAATTGAATCAATGCCCTTCAGTCCTTCACTCCCCTACCACATCAACACCAATTTACACAAATTGACACCTCTAGTTAGTAAATGTTGCACTCAGCTAAAATTAACACCTTATTTATGTCAGTAAACTAACAAACAGAAGCAGGCATGACAGGTAGTTCACATTAATTCTTAAACCCAGCCAAATATTGGCAACTTAACTGCCCGAATCAAAATTTAAGGACTAATATATGTTTTTGCAGGTGCGACTAAAATTAACACCCAATCATCAATAATGTACACAACCAGATGTCCAGAAATATGAAATCAATCGCTTGAATCTATTCAAGCTACTGGCCAGTGCAAATGGCACGGGTCAGTCGAGGAATCCAGTCTTCCGCCAGACTGCATTGCGTACCTGGCGGAGGTCCCGCCCCTTGAGCGTGCGCCCGGCTCCTTCCAGCACCGAGAACGTCGTCATCGGCGACTCCAGAGCCCGCGCGCGCGCCACCATCTCATGCGGCGGCAGCATCTCCTCGGCGTCCTCATCCAGTGGGGAAAGGGGGAAACGTAAAGTCTTTTCACCCATTACCACTGGTGGTTTCTGCAGCCGCGCCGCAGGGACATTGACCGGCAGAGACCGCGACATCTGCGGCGCCGGGACCGGCGCCGGTCGGGGGACGGCGGGGATCATGCGGGGAGGGGCAGCGGCAGGGGTAGCAGGGGACGTCGACGTCGATGAAGAGGATCGAGGCGGCGAGCGGCGGCGCTCGGGTAGAGCGTCCAAGATGCCCTCCGGCGGGCGGCGGTGACGGGGAAGAGGGCTAGGGTTTGCGGGGCGGACGGAGGTCAGGATGACTGGGCGCCGCACCGGCTGCGGCTGCTCGGGCGAGCTGGATCCTGCGGAGAAGAGGTCGTCCTCGTCGAGCTCGAAGGCAGTGGAGGCGGATTGTTCGCCGGCGGCTGCAGAGGGGACGAAGGAGCCGAGGAAGCGCTCGGAGCTGGGGGAGCTCTTGTGGCGCGCGCGGTCCATTGTTGAGCTGAGCGAGTGCTGTCGCGTGTGCCGGGGTGAGGTTGGGCGAGACGTCACGTCACCGGTGGGAGGTGGCGAGACGGCGGCGAGCGCGCAGGTCGGCAGGTGATCAGCGAGTAATAAATGGGAGTGGGAGGCGTGCTGATGCAGACTTGGGGTCCACGAGTCTGTGGCGGAGGCTCCCTTTCGCTCTGAGAAGAAGACGGGCAAGAGATCTTTTGCCTGGGTTTTGAGATTCGTGCACTGTTTGGACGGCTCCGATCTTGGACCAGCTACTCTTGGGCCCAATCCCGAACGCGGGCTCGGGCCGAGACGGGACTCCAGAGTCCAGACTCCGGATCCAACCCATCCAAAGCCCATAGTCCCGTAACGAACAACCATCTGAGCAAAAAGTACCCACGGAAAATCCAATCGAAAAAAAAAATCGTTTCTCTTTTCTTCCGAAGTTGTCCTCTTCTTCCCGTCGCTTCGCCGTGCCGCACCAGGGAAGGGAGGAGGCTTCGACGCGAAGCTCGCCATGATCTCGCCGGTAACCACTAGACCCGCCCTTCCGCCGCTTCTCATCTGCCGCGCTACTGACCATTCGCCCGCTCGGTTGGTAATTGGCGCTGAATCTGTTTATGGGGGCTCTCGCAGGAGAGGAGCCCGTCTCAGAGCCCGCGGTCGCCGGCGGCGGCGGCCGGGGCGCCGTTCCTGTCGATCTCCGTCACGGATCCCGTCAAGATGGGCACCGGCGTGCAGGCGTACATCTCCTACCGCGTCATCACCAAGGTAATCTGGGGTGGTCTCGGCTACCAACCCTCGAACTCGTCAGTTGCTCCTGGCTTAGTGATTGATTTTGCAATATGGTGCTCGTCGAGTTGATGCTTTGCTTATACTCCTGCGTGTTTCCTAATTTTAGAACTATTTCTCGCACAGTTTGTGTTGCGTCATAAGAGCTGGATCAGTGGAACTCTAAATTTGGGTTATGACTTCCTGATATAGATCTGGAGCTAATATCTGTTGTCATCCAGTATTAATTGGAGCTCATTTGTTAACAGAACTCATGTGCCCTTCTAGATTTGATTAGAATATTCAACAGATATTATGTAACCAGTAGAGTTTTCAACAAAGTATTTGCTGGGGAAAGAAAACATTGGAGAATCTAATTTTGTTTCTGAACATTGAAGTTGAGGGTCAAGAAGGACAAACTATATAGCATCAGGACAATATGAAGAGGATAGTGTTTGGTGGTTGTAAGTTGGAGTTTGTGAGAAATGTATATTTGAGTTTCAACAAGAAATCAAAACAGTAATTAGATGAAATCATCCATCTAAGCAACTTAATAATGCATTGCCCGAACT
Organism: Alloteropsis semialata; assembly: GCA_004135705.1. NCBI lineage: Eukaryota > Viridiplantae > Streptophyta > Magnoliopsida > Poales > Poaceae > Alloteropsis > Alloteropsis semialata. The sequence goes on from CM014274.1 coordinate 9,075,944, forward strand.
GCGTGGCAATCTTATAACTAACTGCCAATACATATGCACTTCTTTTGTAACCTGAAATTTTTTGAGCTCGAATACTTGTTGATTTGACACACATTTGTTCTGTAGACCAACTTGCCTGACTTTGAGGGACCAGAAAAAATTGTTATTCGACGCTATAGTGATTTTGAATGGTTGCATGATAGGCTTGCTGAGAGGTATAAAGGAATTTTTATACCTCCCCTTCCAGAGAAGAATGCTGTTGGTAAGATCCGAAATTATGATATTCACAGCAACATTTTTCATTTAATCTATTTGGGACAGGAAATCTCTGGATTGCTGAACAGTTGTGCTAATAACTTTGTATGCTGCTTACTGGGCTATTTTTATTCTATGCCATCAGAGAAATTCCGGTTTAGCAAGGAGTTCATTGAATTGCGGCGTCAAGCTCTAGACTTATTCATTAACAGGATAGCTTCACACCCTGAACTCAAGCAAGTGAAGTCTTGAGGATATTTTTGCAGGCAGATGAAGAGGTAAAATATTTCAACGTGCAGCAGCAGAATGCTACACTGTTTCTTGTTTGCTGTTACAATTAGATTGTGTAGTATTAGTTAAGCTTCTTTTCATAAACCCGTGGTTCTTGAAATCAAAGTATTTTATTGTTTAGAGAAAAGAAACATGTACGATCTCTCTTTTGATGCCAGTAGCCATGCAACTCTTATGTCTACCGATCATTTTGGTTGATTTCATTCTGAAACTTCCTTCAAAATATAAATAATAGGTTTACCAGATACATCAGCTGTGAAGGACTGATCATTTATAAGTGTGTTATATAAATTTCAAATCCGTACTTTGCAATTTTCTTTTGCAACCTTGTACAGTTGTCCCTTACAGGGTTGGTGCTCTATTGATGGTTGTCTTATAACTTTCTATATCCATGATTCCATGCTTACATATATATCATCCTTGTGACTAAATAATTGATTGTTCATTTTGAACTTCTGCTCATGTTTCTTTTTCCTATGCATGAAACAGAAAATGGATAGGGCAAGGTCTTATGAGACTGGTATTTTTAAGAAGCCAGCAGATTTCTTACAGATGTTTAAGGTACTGTCTCTCTTATGCCCAGTGAGACATTCTTGCTACTACTGAGCAGTATTATCCATAGGACTATAGCATTTTTCTGTCTTCCTTCCATCGCTTTCAATTTTGACAATTTGCTGGTTAACAATCTGTCGCCGTCTTCTTTTAGGATGTACAGTCAAAAGTCAGTGATGTTGTTCTGGGAAAAGAAAAGCCCGTGGAGGAGTCTACTCCTGAATACGAGAAGCTTAAAAATTACATATTTGAGCTAGAAAATCATTTAGCAGAGGCGCAGAAACAAGCATACCGTCTTGTGAAAAGACACAGAGGTATATCGGTTGATCAATTATTGAATTTGTCATATTTGAAATATCTTGCAAATTTGCCTTTTTTTCCGTTGTGAGACTGGTTTGAACAATTTCAAAAATGCAATTTCAGTAAAAAATGCTTGTGCTAAATTAGTTTTTTCAAGTAACAATGAAAAAATTGACCCGGAGTGGGATATCACAAGGAGCATGAATGTGTGCCCAGAATCATCAATAACACCTCAACTTTCCTTTTTGGGTGTGAAATTTTGTTTACCTGGATAGCATGACGAGTTACATGGTCCTGATTTTCATTGATTAGAACTTGGGCAATCTTTGGCGGAGTTCGGAAAGGCGATCAAGCTTTTGGGTGCTTGTGAAGGAGATGTGATGGAAAAAGTGTTTTCTGAAGTTGGCTCTAAGTCAGAGATGTTGTCAATAAAGCTGCAAAGAGAGGTAATCATATGTCCATATGTAACAATTTATTTCAAAGTTTCTGTAACCTAATGGTGTTGACATGTTGTTACTGTAGGCAGATAACCTTCTCTTTAACTTTGAAGAACCATTGAAAGATTATGTCCGTGCTGTACAATCCATAAAAGTGAGCATCTCTCTCTTGTCACCTCTATGCAGTTGTATTATTGGTTGTAATGTTGAAGAAATTTTAACTAAATTGGGCTCGTAACAGGCCACTATGATGGATCGAGCCAATGCTTTCAGGCAGCACTTTGATTTGGATCAGGAGAGGAAGTATAAGGAGCTTAACCTGTACGTGTTGTGTACCCCAGTTACGTTTTTCCTGCTGTGTCTTGAAGAATGTTAACTAATCAGAAAAAAATGCTGATCCAGTGCCATTACATTTTATGAAATACCTAAGCGTTTACATTTTATGATAACAAAATAGGAATCCATATCTATTAGTATAATGCTGATCTCATGGTTGTTCCATGCACCTACTTGAGAACTTTCTAATGCTGTTTTCATTCCAGTGAAAAATTGAAGTTCATGAACCCTGAGAAGTATGCCGAAGCAGAATCTGAGTTTAGAGAGGCAAGTTATTGTTCATTGAGGAATTCATGCTGTTGATGAAGTTTGGAGTTCTTGTTCACTTATGTCTTGTTGTTCTTACAGTTGAAAGCAGACAGTGAGGAGGCTACAAAGAAGTTTGAACACATAGTTAGATTAATGAATGAAGAACTTGCTCGTTTCCAGGAGCAAAAAACAGCTGATATTGGACTTGCGTTCCATGAATTTGCCAAGGGGCAAGCTAAGCTAGCTAAAGACATTGCTGATGCATGGCGTAGCGTCCTCCCAAAGCTCGAAGCTTGTTCGGCATCATGAATGTGTTTTTGTGTCACCTCGTGATGTTTGAGATAGATGTTCGCACTTGGTGACTTTTAGGCTGTTTTTCTCCCCAGCCTGTTTTGACACTGATTCCTGTATACTTGAAGTGATGTTTGGAAATGCTCCAGCTGTTAGATTCAGTCAACATTATTTCTACCTGTTTGAGTATGTGTAACCGTCTTTTTTTCCAGTTGACATAACTACTGGAATCTTCAGTCTCCTAATAATGATTATAAATAACGAAGAAATATTGGATCATGGTGGTATTTGCCTGTAACTTTCTCAAAGTAACTTGTAGCTACAGATTTTTGAAGTGCTCAAGCGAGAGCTAGAATAACAGGATTCAGTGGGCTCTCAGTAGTTACAGAGAATTGCTGCCATTTACGCTGTCAAACTTGCGCAATTTGAATAGACTTTTGGAGAGCCTGAAGCAGGCTTCTCATGATCCTGGGCTCTCCAGGTGGCTCCTTGTCCTTCATAGGACCGTTCCTGATTGCTCGGAATACCGGCCCGGAGCCGTCCGGAGCCTGAGAAACCAGGCAATCGATGTAGACCAGCGTCTGCGTCGCGCCGTCCTCGACTGCGATGAACCCTAGCCTGATCCCTCCCTCAACCTTGTCCACCTGATTGCACATAAAAATCTTCCATCAGGTGAGGAAAACTTGCGCAACGAGTCATCAGCGTCTCACCATTCTTTCCCTACCTTGAGTGGCACCGGAAGTGGCAAGTTGGCGCCTTGGCAGAGGCTGTTTCCCCACTGCCAGTATAACAGAGCATCAGAAATTCAGAACACGGTCCGTTTCATAGTTTCAGATATGCAAAAGCACCGGGCGTTTTGTGCCTTCTGAGGCAGGAACACTGACCTGAAAGAGTAAGCTCTCAAAGCGAGCGATGTCGATGTTGCCAGGCAGCTTCACGGTGCCGAGGCTGACCCCGTCGTCCTCGTCGGCGGGGACAATGCCGCCCTTCCCTGGCGCGGCGCACGGCGGTTTGACGGCCACTCTGGCTCTGAAGCCGGGGAGCTTCTCCCTCTTCTTCCAGCACGCGGCGCCGCGGAGGGGTGGTGACTTGCCGATGCACGCGTGCCTCTGCAGCGCCGTTGACGAACAGGAAGAGCTGGACAGACGGGTCAGCAACATCTTTGCTTTGCAGTTGCGTGTACCAGCTCTGAGCTGGGGAGGTCCGAATGAGGAGATTCAGGACAGCAAAGCTAACGAGCGCAGCCGTGTGTTCATTCGTGAGGACACGAAGGGATAAGCTGATGGACTGGACCTGAAGCGAACTGCTCGGCCTCACGAAGTCACGAGCAGTGTGGCCCGCTCAACATTGCAGTCGCAGCGGACGTTTTGTCAAACCATCCTGGCCGTAGATGTACTGGAGTCAAAAGTTAATTTATATAATGCTTATAGCACTATGAGCATCAGATGACAGTTTGGCCGAGTGGTCTAAGGCGCCAGATTTAGGCTCTGGTCCGAAAGGGCGTGGGTTCAAATCCCACAGCTGTCAATAATTTTTGTTATTGCCTGAAGTTTTTTATTTTATTTTTTTACCAGAACTTGAGATTTCATACTTTTTTTTGGGCCTGAACCGGAGAACCACCGTTGCTGTTGCTGTTGCTGCTTCACATCGGTGTCGCGTGTTCTTGACACGGCGCCCGCGAAGCGATCGGCCATGGCGGCATCTCTCAGGGCTTCGTCCTCCCTCCGCTCGCGCCTCCTCTCGTCCTCTTCCCCGTGTTCTCCGTGGCGCCTTCTCCTCTCCTCGCCCGTCCACTCGGACGCTCCCCACCAGACCCAAACCCTCGCCTTCGACGAGATCCAGCTGTCCCCCGAGAAGCCACCCACCGCCACCGCCTTCGTCCTCCACGGCCTCCTTGGCTCCGGTCGCAACTGGCGCTCCTTCGCGCGGACCCTCGCCTCCGAGCTCCACAATCGCTCTCCTTCAGACGGTATGTGCTGGTCTCAATTTTTTTAATGCAATGAGCACACTAATTTCCCCCAAAATTCCTTTTCTATCTATAATGCACAACTGTACATATTGTTCACCAAAATATAATTGCTATTGAAGGACAAGAAGTTCATGCTGGTATCAATTTCTTTATGCAATGAGCACACTAATTTCCCCAAATTTCCTTTCGTACCTATAATGCACAACTGCCCGTAATGTCCATCAATATAGTTTATCTATTGCTATTGAAGGACAGGAAGTTGTATAACTGATCTCAGGCTTTTTATTCAATGAGCACACTAAATCCTAAAATTTTCTTTGCTATCTATAATGCACAACTGCACATAGTGTCCATTGAAGTATAGTTTATCGATTGCTATTGAAGGACAGGAGTTGTATAACTGATTGTATGGTGTTGCTTGTGTATGTATCCTTGTGCAGAATGGAGAATGGTTCTCGTGGATTTGAGGAACCATGGCAGGTCGGCTGGGATTAAGGGGTTCAACCCGCCCCATAACATGTCGACTGCTGCAAAGGACCTCGCTGATTTGGTGAATGCTCGTGGTTGGTCATGGCCAGACGTCGTTGTGGGTCACTCTATGGGTGGAAAGGTCGCACTAGATTTCGCGGAGAGCTGCTCGCGTGGTGCGTATGGAGAGTCGGCTGTTCTTCCCAAACAGGTGCGAGGAGTTATTGTTACTTTTTGGCACATCTTGAATTTGTAGTTAGCTAACAAAGATGAGATAGCTGATTTAGGAATTGACTATTGAGGTGGAAACCGGGATTTTATGCTCCTACTATGGGTTAAGCCTAAGCATATTTGTTTGAATTGTGTAGTTGGGATTTGAATCTAGAACACAGTATGGTTGCAGACAATTTCGTAGCTTATTCTGCCATGAATGTACAAATGTTACAGACGATTTGATGTTATGATTCATTTCTGTAAACAAGTTCCTCATTTGTGGAATTGTGGCTGCAGTTGTTCATGACTACAGTCTATATTACTGGATAAGAAGACAGGTTATGTAACACTGTTATATCTTTCTTTGATGCAGAACAGCTCTGGGTCCTAGATTCTGTCCCTGGACAAGTAGAGACAGATAACAGTGATGGTGAAGTTGAACAAGTTTTGCAAACGCTTGCGAGTCTTCCTTCTTCACTTCCATCGCGCAAGTACTATCTCGTCCCTTCCGTTACTGAGATTTAGTCAATCTTGCTACCCGATGCATTTATATAGCTACATGGATACAATTAAACTCTAAAACGGCACACACATAGAGAGAATACTGGAACAAATGAAAAATAAACTGTGAAAGTGGGAGTATGATCCAGAACTATACTATTGTAAAATCATTGGCTTTGACTGTGTGGAGACTGGAGAGAAGATGTGGGTAAATGCAAAATTTGGGTAGTTTAACACCAATTTTATTAACTTAAAAAGTTAAGTGTCCTGGGCCATTGTTTGTTGATGTTCATTAGCGATAATGGTATCTATTAAGGGAAACCTAAATTCTAGGAGTCTATGTTCTGGCGCTTCATCAAATCTATAATAATTCTGAGCAGAATTGTAATCCACTGAAAACTGAAATATGTTCTGATGCCTGAAGCATCAATGATTTTCTCTGTACTATTCAATCTGGCAACCAACCTTACTGTTCAAGGATAGGAAATATTTTGGATGTTTCTGGATATTTAGCATGAACAGCCTCTGGAACTGCACATGTTAAATGATCACATGTGTCTGTATCCTTAACGCTGATTCGGTGGTTGTTTGCCACCAGGTGGGTTGTCGACCACATGGTCAGCCTTGGATTTTCGAAGTCCCTTTCAGAATGGATTGGCAGCAACTTAAAGATATGGCGACAGCCATATGAAACGGCGGCAAGATTGGCTACCCGCCAAACGATATCGCCATATGAAACGGCGGCAAGATTGGCTACCGCCAAACGATATGGCGGTTACGATCAACCGTCGTACGAACCGACAGTTTATTAAACCGCCAAATGAACTGGGGGATTACCGCTGGGAAAAACCGCCGCTCGGCTGCGGTGGCGGTTTTTTAAACCGCCAAATGAAACGACGGTTTTTTAAACTGCCATTTGATTTGGTGGTTACATTTTTCATTTTTCATATCATTTTTTCATTGAAAAAATGTTGTAATTTGTTATAGGTTATTAAATTTTTTATTAATTGAGATTATGACTGTCAATGAAGGAAAATTATAAGAACATGGAACGGCAAAATATCATAGAAAACAAAGAAGTAAACATTAAGAGTATAATACAACATGCAGTACGATATATAATGACTCGACTGTACAAAGTAAAAAACTAAATGCGGCCTCGCTTGGCCACCTTTGCCCTGCCCTTCTTGGCCGCATGCTGCGCGGCCCTCGTGTAGTGCGCAGAGTACGTAAGGGAGTCAGGTGGCGGCACCTGCCGACTCGGCCGCCCGGCATCCGCAGGAGGGGGTGTCGCGAACAGTGGCTGGGAGAACTGTGTAGCAGGTACGGGGGCGCCCGCTAACTGCGAACCACCAATCTCGTCCTGCGACGCCTGACCCTATCGGTACCACCGGTCCACGTGGGAGGGGACCGTCCACTGAGTCGGTGCTGGGTGCTCCTCCTCGACTATGTCGTCGGGTGTCCCGCCTGAGGCATACACTGCATGATACACAACCACGTTAGTAAGCAAGTAAAAGTATATAGTCATTCGGTTTGGTCAATTACGCACATACCTAAGCCGTGGACGGCGTGTGCAGCCGACGTGGACCCGCCGCCTATGGTCATCGCTAGTTGGCCTGTCACATAACACGTTAGTCGAGAACGTAATTACACAATGCTAGAATGTTACAAACAAAACGTGGATACTATAGTGTACTTGTGCTATAGAGGACTGCTGGCCTCTGCGTGTACGCGGGTATCCCCGAGGGAGTGCTCTGAACTGGGGGAGGAGTGCTCAGAACTGGGGGTACCGTCGACGGACTTGCTCCCATAGAAGGGAAGGGTGGCCGCGAGGAGCTGGACGGGGCGTGGTACGAACGTCCAGTGGACGCAGAGCTCGAGGACGAGGTGGGGTGGCGTGGAATCGCTGGAGCGTCGTCGTGCCGGCACAAAATCGCCTGCCTGAACCTCGTGAGGAGGTTAAGAATCTTGTCGTACGTCGCCACGTGTTCGCCGGCGGTCATGAAATCTGCCCTCGCTCGGTTCCGCGCAGTTGTAGCGTCGATCTCCGCGAGCACGTTGTACTATTGAACTTTGTTAATTAATTTGTGTATCGTACAAATGTGTGATAGTAGTAAGAAGCAAGTACTTACCGCAATCCCATAGTTCTGATCGCGTCGTAGTGGGTACGTACTCGTCACCTCCGCCGGGGGGAAAGTAGGCTGCAGCGGAATATGGAGAACCCGAACGTGGGTCTGCGGCCAGTACCACTGCAGGTACGCTGCGAAGGCCTCGTCCAAGTGCGGTCGGTGCTCGTCCACAACGTCGTCCAATTCCTGCGTCCAACTCGCCATGTAGGGCGCCACCGAGGCCTGCCATAGTGTGCCAGCTGTGTGTCCCTTCATCGTCCATCTATTCAACGATTGACCACGTAGTTAAGAATTATACATTACTTGTGGCACAGAAAAATGACACACGTACCTGTGGTGGATCACCGGGACGGTGTGGACTACCGGCAAGGGTGACTCCTGGTACAGGTGGAACTGTCTCATCACCCGGTACACCGCGTACTCCTCCACGTGGTAAAGTCTAACGCTCGGTGCTGCCATTCTTCATTTCTTCAATTGCTTGTAGAATACCTTTATGCCTATCGTGTATGACAAACACGTTTGGCACATCCCCCACAACTATACTCTTCAGCCTCTCTAGAAACCAATACCAGGTGTCTCCACTCTCTTTCTCCACAAAAGCAATGGCCAAAGGCAACAATTGATTGTTACCGTCGCCAACAATGGCGGTGATAATTGTGCCTTTGTACCTTCCTGTCAGGAAGGTCCCATCGATGCATATGATTGGCCTACAGTGTTGGAAAGCCTTAATGCATGGCCCCAATGCCAGGAATGCTCGCTGCAGCACTTGCTTCCCTGGCTTTCGTACGGAGGGAAAAGTCTTCAGGTCATAGAAGCTCCCATCATTTCGCTGGCATATGGTGTGGAGCAAAGCTGGAAGGTTGTCATATGATGCTTCAAAAGTCCCCCATTTCATCTCCAATGCCTTCTGTTGTGCTCTATATGCCTTCCTGTAACTTATTTTGTACTTAAATTTCTCCTTGATGGCACATATTATAGGCTTCGGCTCGTAGCTTGGATTATCAATGATCTGTGCATACATGTAGTTAGTAACAAAACTGGATGTGAGGTTCCGGTGGTCTGTGTCCAACTGCTCAAGCACACATGTGTGATGCTCGATTCTAGTCACCTCCTAGTAATTCTTCCACTTCCCACAGAATGCGTGAACTCGAAAAGGACACCCTTCTGTGACGCAGCATATGTCATAGACTTGTCGGCTGCTCCTAACTACCCTGAACTCGCTTTGCAAACACAAAGTGGACCATTGTTTTATTGCATCCTTCATTTCTTCTGCAATCTTGTAGCACGAACCGAGGCATCCTTCATCAAGCTCCGCCGATGGTTCACGGGGTGCTTTATAATCTTCTTCGGCTGACCCTTCTTCCACTTCTTCACCTTCCTCCTGCGTAGCATCTTCAATGTTTTCCCGTGCAGCATCTTCAACTTCTTCGTGCACTTCACTTGTGGAAGGCTCGGACAACCAACACCAGCGGCATACCGTGCTGGGTGCCAAGTGTTACAAATGACCTCCAGTTCTGGGTTCCTTCAAGCGGGATAAGTTCCCAATACGGAGTTGGACTTCTGTTCATCACTGCCATCACTGATAGGTCATGTTGCACCTCATCAAGTCCAAATGAATGATAAAGCCACTTTCTTATTGAAACCCAATTTGTCTCTGCTACTCTAGCTATTTTTTTGGTGGAACTAAATTCTGACAGATTTACCCCTTCAGGACCATATCTAACTTCCCCTGATCCATAGTACAATTGGAACCATAAGGGTTCAGACATGTCTAACACCAGAACAAGACAATTAGAAGAATTAATACGACTTTCTACTCATAAAAAGGTATATGCATAAATGTCATATACTAATATGTAGCCATCTAGTATAACAATACATCTAATTCCAATATCTCTAATATCGCTGACTAAAATATCACTAACTAACTATAATATCCCTGTCTAATATAACTAACTTTAATATCACTACATTCTAATATCAATATGTCTAATATTACTAACTCTAATATAAACTCTAATATCAGTAAATCTAATATCACTAAAACTAATGACTGTAACATCTCTAATGTCACTAAATCTAAGATCACTCAAACTAATATCACTAAATCTAATAGCACTAAAACTCATTTCAGTAACTATCTCTAATATCAGTACCTCTAAAATAATACTACAATATCATAAAGTCTAAACTAAGTACTAAAATAACTACAAGCTAATATATCTATGAAATTGAAGTTACAACTACGAGTTCGGATTTTACCTGAAACCGACGCGCAGAACCGGTAGGGCTTCGTCGCTGATTCTCCCTCTCCCTCACTCCCTCTCTCTAACCCTAGTTTTTTCTTTTTTTGATTTAGAATGAGATTTACCCCTAATTTTGGGGTGTTATAGAGCCCTAAGACCTAACCGCCATATCATTTGGCGGTAGGGGGTTGCCACCGTCGATCCGACGGCGGGTACCCTTCCCGCTGGATCAAACAGCGCGGAAGGCCCCCGCCGCACCCTACCGCCGATTCATCTGGCGGTTAGGTGGGTCGGGCCCACATGCCGACACCTACCGCTAGACCAAACGGCGGTTAGGTTTCCCAGCCTATGGGAAATTCTTTTTTTAAATTGAATAGCTAATTCAAATGGCGGTTTTTTTAACCGCCGCTTCATTTGGCGATTAAATACCCTTGCCGCCGTTTGATATGGCGACAGCCATTTCAAACGGTGGTTGGGTGACAGAATTGCAAAATCTGTCACCCAAACATTGTTTTTGCAAAATCATAAAAATTTATTTTTAAAAAAATTCGGAAGTGGGCAGTGTTGAGCAGTTAGGAATTCCTGGACGTCCAATAGAGTTGATAGTTGTACTGTCTTAACTTGTGTCATTTTGGTACCTTCATGCAGTGCACTCAGCAGCCAACGGAGCTTACTATGTGGATTCAATGTTGCATTGAACATGTTGGACCTACTCTCTGACATAAGCATCATAAAAAAGGCTTCTGTAAGTATACCTGCTCAGCCTTGTCTCTGCTCATAGTCTCCATTTGATTTTAGAAACCGATTTTTACTTGTATTCTCATAATAATTGTATTATGCAGGATTACAAAGTTCCCACCATAGGGGTAGATCAAGGGTCACTAAGGATGCTCTAGGGGATGCTGTGCGAGTTCGTTCTTAAGGAGATCATCGACCCAAAGGGCAACTTCTATGATGGTCCAGCAGATGCCGTGTGAGTCCACTGTAAATTCAGTCTTGCAGTCATAAACTTGAAACTTGTTAAATGTGTATGATGAGGAACTTGAAACTTGATTCAGCTTTGTGATGTGAATGACCAGTATATATGTTGTATGTATATATGTGATGTTGTGATGTGAATGACCTGATGTGTACTAGTGTATATATGTGATATGTTTGTGATGTGAATAACCTAGTGACTGCCAAATCTTGGCTGGTTCCAGGATGCAGCCAGAAAAGTGGCTGCCAAATCCTGGCTGGTTTCAGGATGCAGCCAGAAAACAGGCCAGAGCTTGTGGGGGTGACACAAGTAAAGGTAACAGGCATTAAATAATGCAGATTAAAGCTCTCATGTAACGGGCACCAAATAATGTCCGTTACCTATACCATGTAAAGGTAATGATCTTTAAACGAAGTCCGTTACAAACTCTGACCAGTGGGCCCAGAATGAGACTATTGGGTGATGGGTAAAGCATCTATGTAACGGGCGACAAATAAAGTCCGTTACCTATACCTGGTAAAGGTAACGGTCTTTAAACAAAGTCCGTTACAACCAATGACCAGTGGGCCCAGAATGAGACTATTGAGTGATGGGTAACGCACCCGTGTAACGGGCGACGAATAAAGTCCGTTACCTCTATCACATAAATGTAACGGGCTTTAGATAAGGCCCGTTACAAAAACTGACCAGTGGGCCCAGAAAGAGACTATTGGGTGATCGGTAATGCCCATTTGTTACGGGCATGTAGTAATAACCGTTACCTATATCAAGTAAAGGTGACGGGTGTCAAATAAAGGCCGTTACAAAAATTGACCAGTGGGCCTAGAATAAGACCTGGCAAGTTAATGGTAACGGATATCCGTAACGGTCGCCAGTAAAAGGCCGTTACGAAATAGTGGACTCTGTAACGGTCCGTAGAGTATACCCGTTACGAAATCTGTCTATGGGCCCACAAAAACAGCCATTTTAGTTACTGGTAACTGCTTTTGGCAATGGTTGTTATTAAACGTAGGTTACAAATATGTGTTATGAGTAACGGGCAACCTTTGAGCTGTTATTAGTAACTCCAAAAGGGTAACGTGGTCTATGCCCGTTACCGATGACCGTTGGCGCCCGTTACCTATTCGTGGTTCTCATGTAGTGGACCGGGCTGCAGCTTCACTGGGCCTGTGGTACTGGGCTTCTTCCCTTCCGGACTTCCCCATGCATATTCTGCATCACTTGGCCCACTGAAGCCTATCCCATCATCGACGTCGTATTTTTGGACCCATCTATGCACAGCTGAGACAGCTCCTTCTTGGTCTCCGGCCAGAAACCATGGCCATAGGTTGCTGCAGGGCTTGTGGACCTAGGGTTGGGGCGCACAACAAGGGCTCAAAGTCCCCATATTACAGAGGTCGAGTCGGCCACTCGTGACTCGTGACACAACATCTTATTTTGACGACATGAAATGATTCACGGGGCTTCTAAATTAAGCATCTGGTATCATACCAATTCCTTAGTCACCCTTCCTAATGGGAGGTTTTATTTTGATGTTTTCAAAATTGCCACATAAGCACGAGAATATTTAATTGATGAATGAAACTACCCACACAATGCATTGTTTCATTTTTGATGTTTCATAGGCAAGGCATGCAAGACACAGGCTGTGTTGAAATTTGAAAACAGTGCATATATGCTTTCATCTGGATAAAACCTCTTTTATCTCTCTCCTCATTTATTCTTTGCCACATCATTAAAAATACTGACATGTCACCTTATTCAATGAGAATGAAACTTCCACTGGGGGTAGCCTTACAATAATCATTCATCGAAAGCACCCATAGTCTCCGTCTTACCATTGGAGCCTTTGTTCCAGAGGACCTGGGAGTCAATTGTGCTGAGGTTGGGGTCATCAAGCCTCTTCCATGTCTTGATGGACTTCACTCCTCCCCATTCACCGTTCTTTGTCTTCTCAAGTTGCACAGACACCACCCTCGCTCTCCTTGACCACCCGGCCTTCCCATAGGCATGGTAACCAAATCCACCACCATAGCATAGCTGAATACCATTGAGCTTTCCACAGAAGTCATTAATGTGATCATGTCCAACAAAAGCAGCCCTTACGTCTCCAGCCTTCACCATGGTGCTAAAGAACCCAGAGTTGATTAATGGCGCGCTAATTCCCTCCTGCTTTACTCCTGTGAAATCGGCTTCTGTAAAGCTTTTAAACTCCGGCAGTGGAATATGGAAGAACACAAGGCCAGGTGCTGGCTCCTTCTGCTTTGGGTCTTCATTCATATACTCTCTCTGCATTTTTAAATATCATGAGCATAAATTAACTTTGAACAAAATGATCTTTAATTGTGAACATCAATTAGTGTATAATAAAAAACTCCTGGAGACTGGTCATATTTAATGTGAATCGATCAGACATTTTAGAAACAAACAGCATCACCTCCCGTAATTACATTTGTTTCATAGCAATGCACATACCGATTTAACTATTTAAGACTTCAAAACGATTAAAGATATCACTTTGCACAATTAAACTTGGTACACCATATGAATCAGTATATTTACTGATTCCATCAACCCATAAATTTTAGAAAGCTTGTAGCATAAATACAGTGCCCTTACTTGGAATTCATCATTTTCGTTAAGTTGATTCTCTATAATTTTGTTTCTAAAATGTAACAGATGGCACAAAAAGTGGGCCAATTGATAAATTAGGAGCAATAGTCCTGATCTGTTCGGTTTAATGTTGTACAAGGCAAGGCAAAGAGTTAGGAGCAGTGAGCTAAGATAGACGACTTTTTATGAAGTTTCTTTTGGAATGAAGTTCTAAAGGAATATCACCAACCTACCTGTAGGCTTGAAGATGTTTCTTGGAACCAGGCCTGCTGCGAGGCTCTGATCCAATCATAAAGTGGCCGTATAAAATAGTCACCACTGTCTAGGAAATACAGGTTGAGCACTGATTTTTCATCCATTGATGTCCCTTCAACCCCGGAAACTTCCAGATTGTAATTTCCATAGCCATGAATTTCAACACCTTCGGGATTGAGTTCTGATAGGCTGTTCTCCATACCCACAAGGTGACGCATTACATCCTCACGCGACAGCGTACCCTCTTGGTCATGGTTCCCAGTGACAGCAGCCCAAGGAAGTTTCATGTCAATGGCTGGGGCAATCGCTGCATCCATAGACTTGGCTGCGTCTGTTGAATCCGCACCAAAGATGTTATCACCTGCCCAATGAAACTGTCATAGTTAATATCCGAAACATGCTAACAAATTCGGGTAGTTTTTTTTTTTCAGAAAATGGAATTTCATTCCCGCCTCTGCATCACGCACACAGCGTTCACCTTATTACAAAGTTTCAGCATAATCGCTGATAGTTTAGGAGAACAAAAAATAGCAAATTATGCCGGACAAAGTCGATTATTAAATTTCCATCCATTGGAAGCAAACAACTCCAATGCGATGGTCTCCAGCTGGCTGCTCGTCAACCGGAAAAAATTCGGGTAGCAATTTACCAGTTTGTGTTAGTCACAGTAAAACCCAATCTTGGTTAAGTGGAACCCTAGACCCAAGAAAACTCATCTACTACACGTCGGTAGAAATTGAAGTTTGGCCTAGGATTTGGTGTGTGCATGAAACATTCTCTGTCGTGCAAAATCACTCGGCAGGGGTCCGATTTCTAACACTACGATCACCACTGTTCGTCATAGTTCATGGACCTATTTTTTATATATATGACAATAAAATAGATATTTCTTCGTTGCATTTTTGTTTTCATAAAAAAGGAAGCATCATCTGGCCCCTGCAAATATGCAAATGTTGCGGATTTGGAAGGATGAATGTCGTCATGAACCACAATTATTTCCCGTGAAAGAACACGACGAAGCATGACAGTTGTCCCACTTATTCTGTTCAACTAAACCACAGCGGCAACCTAACTACCATCACTAGCTCGTGTTACCGCCGCATAAGGTCCGTTCGCTTAGACCTGGAATATGCCAGGAATCATTCCAAGTGATCATTGTTAATACAAATAGACTTTACCAATCCAGCTGAAACAGTTCCAAAAGTACTGTTCCAGCATAAAAGTGAGATTTAGAAAAGATTGAATCGATTGATTATTTAGATAGATGACTACTAATAACACAATTAGTTAGTGTACCCACCAGTGAAGACGACGAGGTCGGGGTCCTCGTCGCGGAAGACGCGATAGAGAAAGGCGGTTGTGTTGAGGTCGGAGCACCCGGGCATCTCGGACTGGAGCACGTCCTCGCAGGCCGTGCTCCGGCCGTTCCCGTAGTGCATGTCGGCCACCTGCACCACCTTGAACGTCCCGCTCTCGCGCCGGAACCGCAGCCGAGTACCAGTACCAGCGTATTTATCATGATTATGCATAAACTAATTGTGCATGTAATTGTGCAGCGTATTTATCATGATTATGATTATGCATAAACTAATTGTGCATGTAATGATTATGCATAAACTAAAATACTACTATACATAGACCAACATCTCTTTTTTTGTTTCATTATCATGATTATGCATGTAATGACTTGACCATTTCTCCTATAAAGTGTTATAGGCAGAATCAAGGCACCAATTTATGTGGATATTATGTCTGTGAGTACATGCACACTCTTGTAGGGCATAAGACGATCGTCACTAATTGGGACCTGACGGTATGTTCCATTTCCATTGAAATCTATATGTATGTATGCATGCATGTGAGTCATAAAAGCTATTATTTATATTTTTCTATTAACCACATCCTCAGATGATGCGTATGAAAGATGAGATCTTACCGGACCAAAGAGTCGCGGCGATTCAAGAGACACTCTGCGGATTTATAATCGATGAGGTCGTGAGCAAGACAGGGGCGTTCTGGTGGGATAATCGATGAGGTCGTGAGCAAGACAGGGGCGTTCTGGTGGGATGGACACGAGCCCGATACAAGGAGCAAATATTAGGAATTTTGTATATGCTCCTTTGAAATCTTGGTGTAAATATTAATATTGAAATCTTGATGTAAATATTAATATTAATCTTGGATTTATCAAAATTTGTTTTATTTAAATATATATAAGTTTAATATTATTACCGTATATATTAATATCAGTATTAATAGTTTAATGCATTAGTGACGTATAACTAATACATATATGGACATATACGTATATTATTATACAGGTATAATACGTATCTCTGTATAAAAGAAACCAGAAAAGAAAAAGAAAAAGAAAAACAGAAAAGAAAAAAAAGCCCTTTAGTCCCGGTTGGTAATACCAACCGGGACTAGAGGGGCTCCACCATGGGCGCCGCGTGGAGACCCTTTAGTCCCGGTTGGTATTACCAACCGGGACTAAAGGTGGCTTTTAGTCCCGGGTAAATACCCGGGACTAAAGGCTGGGACCTTTAGTCCCGGTGGCGTAGTCCCGGTTGGATAACCGGGACTAAATCCAGTTTCCAACCGGGACTATATCCGGTTTCTCTACTAGTGTGAGATTGGGGCAATGCAAGGAGTCTGGGTCCTCCCGTCGTTGGCTTTGTTTATTGGATGGAGGGACTCGACTAGGCTGAGCTACACAGCTGAAGGATGAGTGTGTGTATATATATGCTGCTAAGCTAGGTTTATTTATAGCTGTGCTGACACGGCAAAACTTATCAATGGATACATGCATGCACTGATGCACATGCATGATGCCAAGATGCATGCATCCAGAACAAATACAAGCATGCTCCCCGCCCCGGGCCACATTTTAGCATGCGGAATGTGTGGCCAGCGAGGAATACTAAAGCAGCCGGCATGTTTATTTGGCATATTGTATGGCGGGGAGCAAGATTAGCTGGCACGTCGTGTGTGCACTCATTAGCGTGACGTGGAACACGAATTTAAGGACCAAGTTGCCCTGTAACCTTCATCTTATCCTCATAGGACCAACCCACCACCTCTTTCTTGGCATAACCTCGCGTCTAACCACCGCACTATATCATCACTTATAACTAATTGGTTATATTAATTTTTTTCAAATCTTTATAAATTTCTAGAAGCCACAACTAAGGTCTGATCATGCTAAACTTTTTAGCTGTCCTTCACATGCGTATGTGTTTCAGAAAAAAAGTTAGTTAATAAGTATTGAAAATTTAATTAATCCATGAAAAATAATAAATTATTTCCAAATTTTTCAAAACTTCTCAATGACAACATAATACATGAAAAATATTTATATGTAACTAGCAAAAATAATATTTTTTGGATATGCAAACTTGAAATTTTGCCCCGAATTGTGTGAAAGAGTGTAAGACATGTATGTGTTTCACAAAAATATATTGTTTAATTTTCTTAAAATATTTTGAAAATTTTTATGAGAAGGTTATACAATTATAAAATGACTCTATACCATTTTTTATAAATTTATTATTAATTTTAGATAATAAGACTTTTTGATAAATAAAGCTATAAATAAGTGTGAATTACTAAGAATAAGTATCTAGAAATTCATTTAATTATTAGAAAAATAGCAAATCATTATGAAAAAAATTCAAAACTCCTTCATGGCAACTTGCATGCAGTATAAGACATGTAAAAACATGCCCTTATAAATATGAGAAACATAATGTTTTAGGGTGTGCAAACTAGTGGTGGATGCAATATTTTTTAAAAAAATTAACATCTTTTAACCTTTATATATGATTTACTTAATACCACACCTTAGGTCCAATTGAGTTGCATTTTTTGCGGTTATCCCTTATGTGGTTCTATTTCATTAACCAATGTTAGAAAAATAATAGAGAAACAGAAATCAATATGCAATGTAGCATAAAAACGACTATGCAAATAGATTTTCACAAGCGGTTCATGGCTAGAACCACTATGGAAATCATTTTCACTTGCAGTTCGTGGCTGGAATCCGCGGTGAAAATTAAGTTAAATTTCATAGTCGGTTCCAACTACAAATCGGGTGTGAAAAATTAATGCCAAGGAAAATTAGTTCTGTAGCATCGAAAGATCGTGAGATCCAGAAAATACCATCGAAAGATTTTTCCACCATAAAATACCACTGAAACATGCGAGCGTTATCTGAAAATAGCATTCTATTAGATTTAGATAACATCTCTGTTATCTTGGACCAAAATACCCCAAAACTTTGCCAGCACATAAGAAACAAGAACAGGGCCTCAAAATCAAATTGATGGATGCATTCTTCCCGGATGTGAAGGCCTTCGGGTGGCCTCGCCGGTGTTGGAGCAGCAGCATCGTGCGTCGCCATAGGAGGGAAGAGCGGCACTTGTGCGGTAGACGCGCTGCAGGATGGCCGCCGCACATAGCAAGGGAGGGAAGGCGCTTGCGGAGCAGGGAGAGGCGGCGCGCGCTAGAGCGAGGAGGGGCAACGCGCGCTGTAGCAAGGGAGGGGACGTGCGCAGGGCGGCGGGGGTGGGAGGGCGGCGCGCGGGCTAGGGAGGGGCGGGGCGGCGCGTGGGGCAGAAACAGGCAGCGCGCGTGCGTGGGAGAGGTGGCGCTGGCCTAGAGCGTGGGGCGGGGAGGGGCGGGACGGGGCAGCGCACGGGGTAAGGAGAGGCGGCGCGTGTGCGCGTGGGAGGTATAGATGGCCAAACGGGTGGCACTGCATGACACGGCACGAGCACGATCAGGCACGGCACGATTAGGATTGTCATTTTGCATACCTGTTATGCTGATTCAAGATGCAAAAAGTCGTGTTTCTGTGAAAAATCTAACGGAATACTATTTCAGGTAACGTTTCCTTGTTTTGGTGGTATTTTACGGGGGCGAAATCTTTCGATGGTATTTTCTGAATGTTGCAATCTTTTGGTGCTACACAACCAATTTCCCCTTAATTCCATGGCTGACCTATTTACGAACTGGTTGTGAAAATATTTTAGCACCACTTTTCTTAAAACCGGTTGTAAAAATGACGGCTAGAAAAATTTATTTTATGGTAGTACTGGACTTAATAGGTGTCAATGGAAATATGAGACGCGAGGATGCTCTTGTCGCACAAGCACGACACCTGTTGGGATTTCAGGGAAATCCAACAGATTAAGATCGAGAGAGCAACGAGAGAGAGACAGGTGATAAACAACGGGTTCAATATTTATACATGCGCGGAATCAGGTTACAAAACCCGGGCTCTCCTCCTCTCGGGGCTCTCCTCTCCTCCTTTTATAGGCCGCCTCAAGGGCTTAGTTTATATCGGATGCCCTTACAACAACTATATTCTCAGCATATTCGGGGGTACAACGGTACTTCTCTTCTCCGTCCTGCTCTCCGTGATTTCCGGATCCTGACGTGCCGACGGACAGGTGCCACGTCCCCGCTTCTCTGCGCCGGTGGGTCATCTCCTCTTCTGATCCGGCGTCGAGCGAAGGGGTGGGCGCTCACCCCTTCGCTCCTCATATCCTTCATGACCCTTCGATTGACATACCTGAGTACATGAAAAAGCCACAAAATGTTGCAAGTTTAAGCGAAGGGGTAACTTGATCATGCCTTCGCAACTTTCGGGAGTGGGCCAAATTCATGACTCCCCAACAGTAGCCCCTCGCGGACGAAGGCCCAGTCTTGACGGCGTGATGTCAGCGAACTATTTTGGAGCATGAATTTGGTTAACGGCTCCGTTCGCTCCTTACCCCTCCCGTTAAGATTGGGTGTGAGGAGCGTTTTTGACGGCGTTATATTTTCGATTTTCGCGCTTTGGATTTTTCGAAGCAGCTAGGCGGGGGCTTTCCTTTTTCGGGGGCTCCCCTTCTATTTAAAGCCCTAAGGTTGTGAGCTATTCATTCGGTTTCTCGCCTCTTCGTATTTTTCCCCATCTTTCTTGTTCATCCTCGCCTGTTCGCCTGAATCCTTAATCTGCTCCGTTTGGTCGGCTGAGTCCTTCTCGGATACAACTTGTTTTTCCTGTTGCTACTGGTAAGTGCTGTGATTGCGGTTTATTTTTGATTCCTCCTTTTTTCTTTCTACTTGGTTTGGTTTTTAGATTGGATCTATTTCCGCCTTTTTCTCCAGATACATTCAGATTCTTGATTTGAGATGGGTCCCAAGGCTGATTTGATGCGGAAATCCATTCGATTTGGGAAATCAAAGGTGGTGCCGTCGTACCATGCTCGGATGGTTGAGGATGGATTGATTTCTGCGGATTCATCTCGTGCGGCTGGCAATGAGATTGTGCCAAGCCCCAGGGTTGATGAGGCGGTTATTTTTGCTAATCAGCTAGATGCGGGTCTATCCTTCCCGTTGGATCCGATGGTTTCAGAAGTTTTTGACATGTTTCAGATTGGATTTCACCATCTTACCCCAAACGCCATTGTTCGATTGAACAGTTTCATATGGGGTGTTCGCAGTCAGGGCTGTGAGGCGACTGGTAGGGCCTTTGTCTCCCAGCATGAACTCCACTGGCAGCCGAGGACTGGTGATGACAATGGGAAGCCTGCTTCCTTTCAGTTTGGTTGCATAAGCTTTGTTTACCGTGAGGGTTGTGATGGTCCTGCTGTCGCATACAAGAACAGGTGGAAAGATGATTGGAGTCAGTGGTGGTTTTATCAGACTGTTGATCCTGTTGCTGGTTTGCCAGAGGGGAAAAGCAATCCTCTTGCTCCTCGGGTTAAGAACATGTCTTATGTTTTGAGGCCCATTGTTCGATTGAATTCTGTTGACAAGGATGCCGTCAAGGCTTGGAGATTGGTGGGCAAGTATCTGTCTGTTCGCGATTTGGCTGATGAATATACTGCTGTTGGAGTGTGGCCTATTCGAAGGGGTTGGGCTTTTTCTAGTTTTGCTACTACCCAAGAGGGAGATCTGCGAAGGCCTCTCTTCCGCAGGAGTTTCTTTAAGGAAGGGGAGATTGTGAAGATTAGCATTGCGGAAGTTGAGAGTCGTGTGGCCGTATTTCTTGGTCAGTATACTCGTAAGGAGTATGAAGCCCGTGTGGATAGCGGACTTGAGGTCCGCATCAATCGTGTTTATGACGAGCTCCGCATTGAGTATGGCGATCGACCTGTGCCTACTGCTCCCCGGCGTGGCGAAGGCCAGAAGCGGACTCGCGTTGCTTCACGCGTCACCGATCTTGTTACCAGTGCGAAGGGTGATGAGGAAGATGATTCTGACAAAGGTGACAAGGTTGGTCGTTCTGCCAAGCGCCAGCGAGCTGAAGTTGCTCCAGGTTCGGGACGAGGTGGTGTTGGTTCTATTAGGTTGCCTTCGCCGGCGAGGGATGCTGGTTCCGATGAAGGGGCCAATGTGAATGTGTCCGCGAAGGCTGTTGCTCTACTCGACAAGCGAAGGGCTGTTGAGCATAGCGCCATACGCAGTACTACCTCTCAGCGTGCTGCGAGGGACTATGTTGTTCCTGAAGGTAGGCCTGAATACCGCAATGAACGTTCTCCTGGGGCTGGCATTCAACGTTGGTCTTCTTTAGAGTATGGTTGTGCTTGCAATATTTTTGTGACACGAAAGACTCTTGATGATAATGTTGTTTTATGTGAAGGTGGTTCTTCTCGCCAGATGGATGCTTCTGACGGAGGGCCTGCGAAGGGTGCCGATGATACTCTGCCTGAGCCTTCGCCTGCTAAAGTTTCAGAAACTCCTGCTGGTACTGCTGGGAAGAGGTCGACCAAGACGGTGGACACTGGTCTCCAGCTGTTTGATATTCTAGGGGATGATTCGGAAGAGAGTGTCCATTCCAGTGGTAATTCACTTGAATTCTCTGACATTTCTGCTGGAAACTTTCTTCCAGTGGTAATTCACTTGAATTCTCTGACATTTCTGCTGGAAACTTTCGGGTCACTAAGTCTCGCAGGGTTTCTGATGTAGCTGGGGAAAAAGATGCCAAGGATACAGAAGATGAAGTTGAGTGTTTGAAGAAGCTTAATGACGCTGATGCTGAAGCCACTGATTGCACCCAGGATCTGGCTCTGAGGGGTGCCAGCATTACATCTCCCCCCAGCTCTGAGCTTCCTGCTAGGTCTCCGGCTCATCAGCTTGAAGAACTTCGTTTCTATAGTGAGCGTCTTAGTGTTCCAGAAGGGGCCCGGATCATATCCGCTCGCAATATCAGCAAGGTGAAGATTTTGCCTAATTGTTATGAAGCTGGTATCTGTGATGGGGTTGTGAGTAGCTTTGCTATTCTGGAACTAGAGGATAAGCTATGCCTTCGCAGTAACCCGAACTCCGATACGCTATTGAAGCTAATGCAGTTAAGGGTTTGCTACTGTCCCGGGCTCTTCTCCAGTCAAGCTGTGATCGCTTGAAAGAGACGAACAAGCTTGATGATGAGATTGCTTCTCACATC
>CM014274.1:9099443-9132818 GCA_004135705.1 Alloteropsis semialata
TGGTTTGCACCTGATATGTTCCCATTAAATAAAGTCAGTTTACAAAACTACCTCCACAACCCCCCGTGTAAATCGCGAGACGAATCTAATGAGGGTTTTGACCGCATGATTATATTACTGTAGCAAATCATGGATTAATTAGCCTCGCTAGATTCGTCGCGCAAAGTTGCACTCATTTGTGAAAAGGTTTTGCAAATAGACTTCATTTAGTACTCCATACAAGAAAGATTCCTTAAGGTGAAAATTTTCACTGTAGTAACCAAACAAGGAACCAATTCACCAGATAACATGATCCACAGGAGTTTGGTCCTATTTATTGATGTACCGAAACCTCTGTATACTCTCAAAACATGTGTCATAGTTCTCTTAAGAAGCCAATTAACTTTTCCTAGACGTGGAAAAATTGAGATGCCACTCTCATCCCAGCACTAACAGCAACTCCACCAGAAGCCCCTACTCCAAAAGCAAAGACCCAGACAAAAAACATCGCTCCAATAGGACACATACTCAGGTCCTTTAAGGCCCGTTTACCAGAGCTCCCAGAGCTGATTCTCGGCTGAATCCAGCAGGAGCTCTGCCAAATAGTTTTTCAGAGAGAAGTGATTCTTAGCTGATTCTGTGAAGTGATTCTCTGAAATGAACTAAAGGGCTGGGAGCTGAAAAAAGTAGCTTCTCCTGATTCTGTGAAGTGATTCTCCATCCTGATTTTGAGAGTTTTTGCTAGAGAATCAAAGAGAATCACTTTCAGCCACAGAATCCCTTCTCTCGAAAAATCAGTTCCTATAGAGAATCAGAATCAGGTGGAGCTCTACCAAAGAGGCCCTAAGTACGAAGTCCTCCAGATTTTTCCTTCGAGCCCCTTCTCCCATGGGTGCCCAGCGAGGCCCCAATTTTTTTTTCTGTTGGTCCTTTTTTGACCGCGCATTTCGCTTCTTCTCGGTAGGCCACCGCGGCCAACCGCGCTCTCGCTCGCGGAGTCTCTCCTCTCCAAGGCGATCTAGGGTGTGTTTGGTTGGGGGACACGAGGGATGGGACGGTCCCGTCTCAGTTTTTTGGGATGGGACGATTCCGTCTCATGTTTGGTTGGAGGGATGGGGTCATCCCAGTTTATTGTTTGGTTGGAAGGACTCATATTCAGGGATGGATGTCTATTTTAACACCGTTAACTGCAGCATCCAGTAGGGCCATTTGTCATTCTCTATTTATTTATTTATTTATTTATTTATTTATTGTTTATTTATTTATTTATTGTTTTTTTTCACAGCCAACCTTTTATCTTCTCGATTGATAAAAAAATTGTATCTTTTCACGTAGATGGAGCTCTGCTCGCGGCTGTCAAACCACGAGCGTCGCGCTAGCTCCTGCCGAGCCGACGGCGCGAGCTCCGCGTGGGGCACCGCCACATGCGCCGCGCGAGCTCCGCGAGGGCGCCGCCGCGAGCGCTGCGTGAGAGCCTCGCGAGGCATGGAGAAAGACCGAGAGGGAGAGGGAGACGGAGCTAGACGCCGCAAGAACGGGACGAGTTGGTCCGGCCAAATCCGAGGAACCGATCCATCCTCTGTTTTGGAGGAATATTCTTATTTGCTGTCTCGTCCCAGCTGCCCTCCAACCAAACAGACGAAGGGATGGCTTCGTCCCGCCCCGTCCTGTCCCGTCCCTTCAACCAAACACACCTCTAAAGAAGCAACCCTTCTCCTTGCCTCCCTCAACTAACGAATGCAGCACCGCTCTGGCCCAAGCCAGCGCGGGTTCGTTGCCGACCCGAGCTCGCGGATGCAGTGTCGGTCTGAGCTCGTGGGGATTCCCCACTGCCGGGCCGAGCTTGTGTGGATCCCACACCGTCGGACCGATCTCGCGGATTCGTCGTCGGACCGAGTTCGCCGGGCAAGGCCGCTGCCGCTTGGAGCTCAGGGCAAGCCGAGGGGCAGCATTGGTCGAGGGCTAGAGGCGGCGATAGGTGCAGGCTAGAGGTGACGATGAGTGCGTGTTGGTGGAGGCGGCGGCCGGCATAGGCAGGCCAGGGACGGCGTGGGGCGCCAGCAGATCCGTTCATGATTCGGATTTTTGGGCTAATGGAGAACGGGATGGAGAAGAAGAGATTCAAAGAAGACAGAGAAGAGAGAGAAGTGAGACTCGACGACTGACCCCACATGTCAGAGAAGGGAAAAGATAAATATGTGACGTTGACACGTGGGACTTGTCTGTCATAATAAAAAGTAGGAGCTGAAATGTTGGGGCTATTGCTGTAGCTGAGCTCACGAAACAAAGCCCCAAAAAGTAGAAAGAGCCTTTACTCAGACAAGCATGGGCTTAAAGTACAATTTATTGATACTCTTAAGGCCTTGTTTAGATAGGGTGAATTCGATTAAATTCAATGATTGAAAGTGCATTGGAAATTGAAAAAGTAGAGAGGAGATACGTAGTTCAATGTATTGCTTTTGATTGAAATAGTGCCCTTTTCGTGAAACAGGGTCGGAGAGCTGAAATTTTTGCAAAATGGCCTTTTACTCGAAAGATTTTGACATTTGGACCCCTGGAGGAAAGAATTGCGGAAATGGACCCTCAGGTAGGCGCCAGGAAACATGGCGCCGACCCCCGCCACGTCAGCCGTCCAGTGGCCATTCACGCCGTGCGTTGACCGAAGCTCGGCGCCAGCTGATCTGGCGCCGACCCATCTAACCTTGGCGCTAAAGGAGCTGGCGCCGAGCCTGGGGACTTAACCCCAGCGCGCGGCCGCCAGCCCCCCAGCGCCCCCATTCTTTCCTCCTCAGTTCGAACAGAGGACGGCTGCAGCCGCGCCTCCGCCGCCCCCTCCGCCCAGATCCGGCCGGCGGCGGGCCCCACCTCGCCGGCGGCGGCCACCAGGAGGAGAGGCAAGGTGAGGTCCCTCCCTTCTCTTCTTTTCTTCCTGTTTTTTGCTTTGTTTAGGTGGAAAACTAGGAACCCTAGGTTAAAAATAGAAAATGGATGGATGAATGATTTGGTTGGAATGGAGCAGTGAATGACTTAGGATTAGAAATAGAAGTATCTTTGCACCAATGTAAGGTTGTGAGATAGTGTTACATTGCTTGTGCGTTTATTTTGAATGGTTTAAGTTTTTTTTTTATATAAAGTCATGGGTTGACACATTGTACAGGAAATCAATGGATGCCCTGTGGCGTGAGAGAAAGTGGAAGGAACGTGGACAGAAGAGTTATCCCGACGTGTCTTGCAAGGATGCGCCTGTTCCTCCCGCTCTCCCGCAACCTCTGTGTGAGTGTGGGAAGCCTGCGAAGGTCACTCAATCGATGCATCCAGATACTGCGGCTCGAGCGTACTACACGTGTCCTGATTACCGTGTAAGATAATGCAATCATAGACTGTCTTACTTGATTGCCCAAACTCTCATATATTATGAAGATTTGCTAATTTGGTTGTGTTGATGCAGGACTGGGAGCAATGCAACTTTTTTCAGTGGATAGATGGCCCTGAGATGGTGGATGAACGCATTCTTCTCTTCAGACCCAATTTCGCGAAGAATTATGAGACTTTCCAGCGGTGGCTACCTTCTCCTCCTAACCCAGCACCCATGACAGCTGAGGAGAAGAAAGAAGCCATTGCCAGACGTATGTCAAATCCACCATTATGCAATTGTGGTGATCCAGCTGAGATTAGTCGGCAGATGCCCAACTGTCCTTGGCCTCGCACCTTCGGGTGTCCCAACCGTACAGCCGTAAGTGTAATCTAGTTTCCATCCATCTGCATTGCTTAATTTGTTGTGGTTGCTAATTTCATGTTTTACACAAAAGCAGAATAGGTATCCGGTTTGTTCATTTTCGGAATATGACTACGGTCCCAAATCTTATTGGCCTGAGCAGGAAGGGATTAGGAGGAAAAAGGGGGAAAAGCGGTACATTGACCCTGCCCCAGATAGGAAGTGTGCTTGTGGTGTAGTAGCTAATCATGGTTTACTGCCCTCGGAGCTTGGAATAGGATACTATTGCGGGCATATGGTTGGTGATGATTTGGTGAGTTCATTAGCGTGACTTGAAATCAATATCCGCTTATATAAGGTTCATATGTTTATGTTGAATGTGAAAATGTATGTTTTGTTGTTTGCAGAGTACTCGAAAGTGTGACTATGAGGCCCATTATTTGGAGCGGCAAGTACAGGATGAGATTGCAAGGAGAAAGAAGCCGGGACTCCATCCAGAGGTGCTGAGGACCTTTCTCAAGTTCCATAAGGAAAAGCAAAGGAAGGATGCGCGACAGATGGGTTTGTGGCCTCGACCAAATGGAAAGAAGAAGGACAAGCCTGTGTGGCTGAACAATTCTAGGAGGAGGTCAGATGCTGATATTCTTGAAAGTCTGACGCCGCCGACTAGAGAGGCAGAGAACATGAAGAGGCAGAGGGCAGAAGAGGCACAGCTGGAGGCTATGAGGGCTCTAGTGTCAGATTTGCCCAACCCAAAGGCAAGGCAAGGCAAAGGAGACTCCAAGGGCAAAGGAGAGGTCGTCATTTGCTCGGATGATGAGGTCGAGGAGGATTGGGGCGACGACGAGGTGTTCCCTGGGTGTGAGTCGGATTAGGCCTGATGCTGGAAGTGTATGAATTCCCATGTCTTTGTCATGAACTATGTTTATGTGATGAACTTTGACCTTTTTCCATTTGTTGGACTCTATATGTGTTGTTTCAACCTTGGCACTAGCTCTATGTCTTGTATGAAATTTGAACTTTGTCTGTGTCATGTTTAAACCTAGATTGAATAGCATGGCGCCTAGATTGTCTAGGTGATGCCGATCACCAAGAGTAACAAGCAATAGCTTCACTTGACCTGCACAAGACAAGAGACAAAGGGTGGATGCACACTTGCTACTCACTAAGCACTAAAGATGTTCTTAATCCTCACAATCAAGAACTTTTCAATCACTTCTAGTGTTTTGCTTGCTCTTAGCTCCCAAATATGACTATGAACTTCCTCAGGTCGCAAGAGAGCTGAAATGGAGCTATACACTAAGTATTTATACTCCATACCAAAGAACTAGCTGTTGGTACATCACATGCTGAAAACTGCGTAACGACCGACTATTGCGGTGGGGTACAGAGACTACCACCGCAACAATCGGTGGTGTACCACAATACACAAAACCAACGGTAACTGACACACCACCGACTATTGCGGTGGGGTCAAAACCCCGTTCCACCGCAACAGTCCGTCAAACCAGAGACGAACTCGTCTCTGGCCCAAGAGGACCGACTGTTGCGGTGGTTGCTCGACCGAGCACCGCAACTTTCGGTGGTCACCAACACCTGGGCCCATCTGGTCTTCACATGACCAACTGTTGCGGTGGTACCTGAGTACCAACACCGCAACAGTTGGTGGCCTATGCCTTCACTCGGCCCTGATAGCCCTACCATCACCGACTGTTGCGGTGACCATCTTGGTCACCACCGCAACAGTCTGTGGTGCACAGAAAACCTATTCTAAGTTACTGAACAGTGCTTTCGTGATGTCGGCGCCAAAAGCGTTGGCGCCTAGGTTGAATAGCATGGCGCCATTAGTATTGGCGCCGACCTGTGCCAGAACCAAGAACTTAGCTCAATTCCGCTTAGATCAGACAGACAGTGTATATCTCAAAATTTAGATCACAGAATTGGAATGGAAAACACAAATTGAGATCCCATAGTTTAAACTTAGGTCACAAACAATACACATACATAAGCATACGACACATAGAAGTGACTACATAGAGGTCATAACAAGTCCCGTATCAGCCTCCCTTCGCCCAACGCTTGCCTTGCCCTTCCCAAGGGCATCGGTGCCCGGAGTGTGACGATCAGGCGGCCGGTGAGTCCGGCGAGGTCGCTGTGAAGGCTGTGTGGCAGGTGGTGCGTCGGACAACTGTGACGAGCCAAGCTCGTCGTAGCCGTGGTCGTCCTCGTCCTGGCCCTCGGCCTCGTCCTCGCTCTCGTCGTCGTCCTCCCCCTCGTCGTCCTGGGTGTCGTCATCATCTTCGCCGTCACCTGCCTGGGAGCTGAAGGTGGCAGAGCGCGAGTGACTCGGTCCGGCTGCTGCCCGATGGGACGACGCGGAGCCAGACGGGTGCAAGATGGCTGGTATGTCGACGTCTGCCGCAGCCTGAGTCCGGCAACCAACACGAGCGGCTGCTCGACTCAAACGTCTGCGTAACCTCTGCATTCAACAAAACAAAGCAAATTGTGGGAATAAGGGTTTGAACATACAAACCAGTGCCGTAACAGGTCAATCAAGCAATCTCTACCTGAAGCAAGGTCCTCATCTGCCCTTCATTGTCAGGGTGGCCAGGTGGGGACTGAAGTGCAGCATCTATCTCAACCACTGACTCCCTCATAGAAGTGCCCTGCCAATACACATGTTTGAAATAAAGACATAAGACATTGAAGAGTAGGTATTCCTTAATAGTGGTTTATGACCTTACCACTCTGTCGAGAGGGGTCCTAGCTCCACAGCCCGTCCGGTACGTCCCCTCACGTCGTACGCGGTGTCCTCATCATCGGAGGATGCAATCTCTGCGTAGTCGTCCCGGGTCCACCCCGCGCGAAGTCTGTAGCGTGTAGCAGAGTGGTACCATGCCAAATATGCTCTGAAGTTTGCATTTGTATGCGGGGTCCCTTCTGGCTCCGTGTTGGTCTCCATCCTATCCCACCACTCGATGCGCTCTCGGTGGTAGTCTAGAAAGTCTGTCACCTTCTTCTGGCGCACACGAGGTATGAATCGATCAGACTTAGTTGTCAATAGAAATGTAAGTCAATGGTACAAGCTTGTGCTCAATTCAATATTTGAAGTCTTACCTGTGCAAGGTGATGGAAGTGGAGACCTCGTCTGGGGGGAACGCCTGGGCAAACCCAAACTGTCGGGCTACACGATGCGGGAGATGAATCTCGACCGCGTAGAAACAAATCAAAGGGCACCGCAACCTCCAAAGGACTTGGTCGCGCCTACACATCGGGTTGAGTGGCATCGCCAGGACCTCCTGCGTATTGTATGGATCCCATACAACCTGTTGGGCACAAATAATATGATAGTTACACAAGCTACAACCATTTGACCATTCCATTATGCCGAAAAAGAAGAGGTTAATATCTTACCGTGGAAGGGACGAGTGCGTCCAGCTCGTTCTGAAAGTCGAGGTAGGCCCTCCAAGTCGTCGCGAAGGGGGCACTGACCTGGTCCCAAAGATACGCGACAGTAGGCGCGTGGTCTGCCCCCGCCACGTCCCAAACACGAGGCTGCAACACCTGTGGCCTCCCCACCGGTAGCCTTGACCACATCCACAGCTGTAGGAGTAGGGTGCAACCACCAACACTAGAGGACTGAGACTGACGACGACAAGCCTCGCACAACTGCCTGTACAGAAAAGCTAGAACTGCTGAACCCCAGCTGTAAGTCCCTGCGTCGTCCCAGTCCTGTAGGCAGTGTAGGTACATCCAAGAAACAGAATCCCCTGTGGCATCTGGAAACAGAACTGACCCAAATAGGTTGAGTACCCAGGCACGGCAGTAGTAGGTGACTGTCTGCTCGTCGGCCTCTGGAGGGCACACTGCGAAAGTGCCTCTGAGCCAACGTAACGGGATGCCCGAAACCCGAGTACGTCTCGGTGCCTGGCCGTCGTCCCCCGCTACTGGTGCCGGTGGTGCGTCGCCCAAGAAAGCCTGAACTCGGTCCCTCCACCCAGCGGAAACTGCAGACCCACAAACTGCACGGCCTCTGATCGCCAAGCCCAAAAGCATCGCTGTATCCTGCAGCGTCACTGTCATCTCACCACAGGACAGGTGGAAGGTGTGAGTCTCTGGCCTCCACCTACAAAAAATGTGAAGCAAATGTTAGACACAAGTAATAGGAAACGCCGTTCGAAAGGTCCGAGTGGGGCAGTGCTGACCTGTCGATCAAGGCAGTGAGTGCTGTGGCGTTGAAAGTCGGCAAGCCTCTCCTAACAATGTTGGAGATCACGTGGAGGCCAGCACGCTGAAGGAGAGGCGCGTAACGGGGGTCGTAGTTGATGACTGCGATGCCCTCATGGGTTCGAGGGCGAAGGATCGAAAGAGCCTAAAACAAGATAGAAACAATGAAGTTGTCAGATACACTGTCATGTATACAAAACCATATGCTAATTTTTGAGATGCAAAAAGCAAATAGGGCAATTTATCAANAGGTGTTCCCTTGCATTTTGATAAGCTGAGGAGAGAGGATATTCAACCTTTGATTGATAAAATTATTAGGAAAATTGCAAGTTGGAAAGGCAAACTCCTCTCAACTGCTGCTAGAGTTATGTTGATTAGGACTTGTCTAGCAAGTATTCCCATTTATTTAATGTCCTTTATCAAATTTCCCAAGTGGGCTGTTAAGACTATCAACACTCATTTAGCTAATTGCCTATGGAATGATACAGTAGAGAGTCACAGGTTCCATTTAGTTAACTGGGAAACTGTGAGCATGTGTAAAGAGTTTGGGGGTTTAGGGATTCCAAATCTTAGAGAGTTGAACCTCTGTCTATTGGGCTCTTGGCTTAAGAGGTACCAGTTAGATGAGAGGAAAATTTGGAAGGATCTGATCAATTATAAGTATAATCAGTCTGATAGTAACATCTTGTATTGTTCAGAAGTGGGGGCTTCACAATTTTTCAAGGGGGTGATGTGGGCAGCAAAGGCTGCTAAGTTGGGGTACAAATGGCAGGTAGGTAATGGCAGGAAAATTAGATTTTGGGAGGATAATTGGCTAGGGAGTTCCAGTCTAGCTATTCAGTATTGGGAGCTGTACGTAATTGTTAATGAGAAAACAAAAACCATTGCAGAGCTGTGGGATGGTAGTGAGCTAAGGTGTTCCTTCAGGAGGACAGTTGGTAGTCGTTTAAATAGGCAGTGGTTAGAAGTTCTTCAACTAGCCTCAACTATAACCTTTAGTAATGATGATGATGCTATGATTTGGCAGTTTACTTCTAATGGTGTTTACTCCTCGCAGTCCCTTTACAGAATTATCAATTTTAGGGGTATTATACCTGCTTATGTGCCGGCTGTTTGGAATCTGAAAATACCTCCTAGAGTCCAATTTTTTCTTTGGCTGCTTTCTAAGAATAAGAATATGACTAGGGATAACTTAGGAAAGAGGAAGAAGCTGCAAGATGAATCCTGTCTCTTTTGTGAGGAGAAAGAAACCCATCAACACCTCTTTTTTGACTGTGTAGTAGCTGTTAATATGTGGTGTACAATTTGTCAAGTTCTTGAAAGGGAGATGGGTTCTAGTTTTGAATCCATTGGAACCTGTTGGTTAAGTAATAAGAAATTTCTTGTGGTTAATGTGAGCTGTGCAGCAGCCTTATGGGGGCTTTGGAAGGTTAGAAATGACATGTGTTTTAATAATTCTCTTTGGCAGAGTATGGAATCACTTCTAGGGAAGATTGTGAGACTGGCACAAAATTGGCTTATCCTGTGTCCGGAAAAGGAAAAGCAAGACATGATCTCGGTGCTTGCGAAGCTCAAGTGCATAGCTTCCAGGCCTGGGAGGATTACAAATGGGAGCATAAGCTGAAGATAGCAGAATTGTTGGAGCAATCTTCTGTGGAAACAAAAGAGTACTTCCTGAGGCAGAGGGATGAATCCGTTCAAGGCGATGAGGACCTGATGTGCTTGGCAAATTCTGTTGCAAAGCTGGAAATGTTGCTGCATTTGAAGAATGAAGAGGAGGTAGCGCTACTGATGGAGGCTAATGGTGTCTTAGTTGAGCAAGTGTTTGGAATGTAATTTCCTTTTTCCTTTGTTTCCTGGTCTGGATGACCTTTCTGTGATCTGGGAGGGAGGAGTCTGCTGGTGAACCAAGATATGTCGCTGTTACATGCGGCTGAAGCAGCTGAACATGCCGAGAAGATCCTGACAGCTTTGGGCGACAAGGAGCTTCTGGAGTGTTTGGCGTCTCATGGGATTAGTATCACTTCTGTTGAGGGGATGTAATTTGGTCCTGTCTTAGTTCTTCTCCTGTTTCCAGATTGTAGGTGGTTATGTCTTTCCCTTTTGGCTGTTGCCGCAGCGTGTGCTGCCGTTAAACCTGTGCTGTAACCGATATACGGTCTTTTGTTGAGCTTAAGACGGGGGCTTCGACCCTTTAACTCTAAAAAACCATCCTGGCCGTAGATGTACTGGAGTCAAAAGTTAATTTATATAATGCTTATAGCACTATGAGCATCAGATGACAGTTTGGCCGAGTGGTCTAAGGCGCCAGATTTAGGCTCTGGTCCGAAAGGGCGTGGGTTCAAATCCCACAGCTGTCAATAATTTTTGTTATTGCCTGAAGTTTTTTATTTTATTTTTTTACCAGAACTTGAGATTTCATACTTTTTTTTGGGCCTGAACCGGAGAACCACCGTTGCTGTTGCTGTTGCTGCTTCACATCGGTGTCGCGTGTTCTTGACACGGCGCCCGCGAAGCGATCGGCCATGGCGGCATCTCTCAGGGCTTCGTCCTCCCTCCGCTCGCGCCTCCTCTCGTCCTCTTCCCCGTGTTCTCCGTGGCGCCTTCTCCTCTCCTCGCCCGTCCACTCGGACGCTCCCCACCAGACCCAAACCCTCGCCTTCGACGAGATCCAGCTGTCCCCCGAGAAGCCACCCACCGCCACCGCCTTCGTCCTCCACGGCCTCCTTGGCTCCGGTCGCAACTGGCGCTCCTTCGCGCGGACCCTCGCCTCCGAGCTCCACAATCGCTCTCCTTCAGACGGTATGTGCTGGTCTCAATTTTTTTAATGCAATGAGCACACTAATTTCCCCCAAAATTCCTTTTCTATCTATAATGCACAACTGTACATATTGTTCACCAAAATATAATTGCTATTGAAGGACAAGAAGTTCATGCTGGTATCAATTTCTTTATGCAATGAGCACACTAATTTCCCCAAATTTCCTTTCGTACCTATAATGCACAACTGCCCGTAATGTCCATCAATATAGTTTATCTATTGCTATTGAAGGACAGGAAGTTGTATAACTGATCTCAGGCTTTTTATTCAATGAGCACACTAAATCCTAAAATTTTCTTTGCTATCTATAATGCACAACTGCACATAGTGTCCATTGAAGTATAGTTTATCGATTGCTATTGAAGGACAGGAGTTGTATAACTGATTGTATGGTGTTGCTTGTGTATGTATCCTTGTGCAGAATGGAGAATGGTTCTCGTGGATTTGAGGAACCATGGCAGGTCGGCTGGGATTAAGGGGTTCAACCCGCCCCATAACATGTCGACTGCTGCAAAGGACCTCGCTGATTTGGTGAATGCTCGTGGTTGGTCATGGCCAGACGTCGTTGTGGGTCACTCTATGGGTGGAAAGGTCGCACTAGATTTCGCGGAGAGCTGCTCGCGTGGTGCGTATGGAGAGTCGGCTGTTCTTCCCAAACAGGTGCGAGGAGTTATTGTTACTTTTTGGCACATCTTGAATTTGTAGTTAGCTAACAAAGATGAGATAGCTGATTTAGGAATTGACTATTGAGGTGGAAACCGGGATTTTATGCTCCTACTATGGGTTAAGCCTAAGCATATTTGTTTGAATTGTGTAGTTGGGATTTGAATCTAGAACACAGTATGGTTGCAGACAATTTCGTAGCTTATTCTGCCATGAATGTACAAATGTTACAGACGATTTGATGTTATGATTCATTTCTGTAAACAAGTTCCTCATTTGTGGAATTGTGGCTGCAGTTGTTCATGACTACAGTCTATATTACTGGATAAGAAGACAGGTTATGTAACACTGTTATATCTTTCTTTGATGCAGAACAGCTCTGGGTCCTAGATTCTGTCCCTGGACAAGTAGAGACAGATAACAGTGATGGTGAAGTTGAACAAGTTTTGCAAACGCTTGCGAGTCTTCCTTCTTCACTTCCATCGCGCAAGTACTATCTCGTCCCTTCCGTTACTGAGATTTAGTCAATCTTGCTACCCGATGCATTTATATAGCTACATGGATACAATTAAACTCTAAAACGGCACACACATAGAGAGAATACTGGAACAAATGAAAAATAAACTGTGAAAGTGGGAGTATGATCCAGAACTATACTATTGTAAAATCATTGGCTTTGACTGTGTGGAGACTGGAGAGAAGATGTGGGTAAATGCAAAATTTGGGTAGTTTAACACCAATTTTATTAACTTAAAAAGTTAAGTGTCCTGGGCCATTGTTTGTTGATGTTCATTAGCGATAATGGTATCTATTAAGGGAAACCTAAATTCTAGGAGTCTATGTTCTGGCGCTTCATCAAATCTATAATAATTCTGAGCAGAATTGTAATCCACTGAAAACTGAAATATGTTCTGATGCCTGAAGCATCAATGATTTTCTCTGTACTATTCAATCTGGCAACCAACCTTACTGTTCAAGGATAGGAAATATTTTGGATGTTTCTGGATATTTAGCATGAACAGCCTCTGGAACTGCACATGTTAAATGATCACATGTGTCTGTATCCTTAACGCTGATTCGGTGGTTGTTTGCCACCAGGTGGGTTGTCGACCACATGGTCAGCCTTGGATTTTCGAAGTCCCTTTCAGAATGGATTGGCAGCAACTTAAAGAAGGACAATGATCATGTGACCTGGGCTTTTGATCTTCAGGCTGCCATAGACATGTTTAATTCTTACAGGTACGTTTTGGTCCGCAACAGCTAGACTCCTTTCCTGTTTTCCTTGTCCATCTTCAATTAGTGAAGTTCTCATGTAACTGTGTGTTATACATGAGGCCTATGCTTTGCAATAAATTATGTTGCTGAGTTGAATCATTGTTTGTTTTAAGGGAAATGAGCTACTGGGCACTGCTGGAGCGCCCACCTAAGGATTTGGAGATTGCAATAGTACAAGCAGAGCGCAGCGACCGATGGGACCCTGATGATGTTCAAAGGATAAAAGCACTGGCAAAGAGGGAGTTCAAGCCTGATGCAGGGAAGGTGTCACTGCACGTTTTACCCAACTCTGGCCATTGGGTTCATGTGGACAACCCCAAGGGACTACTTGAGATCATGGCACCTAACTTCCTGTCAGCTGTTAAAGTTTGAGCAATATTTTCAACTGGAACGGTGGAATCATTGGTTAGTGTGACAAGTCATGTTTAATGACTACTGGGATGGTATTTTATTCTCTCTGTTGTTGAATGAGGGCTCTTTGCATTTTCCCTTGTTTCTTTTTTTTTTCTGACAACACGCTTGCACCCTCTGTTTAATAATAGAGAAAAAATATTTAAAGTCCCTTGCTTTCTTTCTGCAAGGTCATTGGATTACATTGCACTGTTTCAAAGTCGCTCCGTTTAATCAAGGAGAAACTGTTCTCTGCTCAAACATTGAATTAATGTTGCCTCCTATGTACATACAGGCCCAAGCCCAACGTCCAGCCGCGTTGCGTCTCAAAAACTGCAACCGAAACCGATTCAGATTTTACCCTCCTACCTAACATGGATCGGAGTCTGATATTCACACGCTGTTTGTTCCTCCAATTTCCTAAAATACATTGAACCCGTTCAATTCAAACGCAAACGTATTTGTTTTATATGGTAGGGTGTTAGACTGTTAGTGTTATATATGGTATGGTTTGATGGCACGGCGTTATGTGATATTGAAGCAGCCATATATACATACAGTACTATATAAGCATATCCAAGGCATCTCATATCATATCCTGCCTCTACACAACCTACTACCATGGCGGGCGCGGCTGCTAAGAGACGGCGGCGGTGCACGAACGGCATCGCCGCTTTGCCGGAGGACGTCATCCTCCAGGTCTTCTCCCGCGTTGGCAACGTCAAAGATCTCTTCAAGTTCGCCATGACATGCAGACGGTGGCTGCGCCGCTTCACCGACCCGGCCTTCCTCCGCCGGCTGTGTCCGGGCCAGGGCGAGGGGCACAGCGCGCGCCTCCTCGGCTTCTTCTTCCAGCAGACGAGATTCGTGCAGCCCCATGGAATGATGAAGAAGATGAAGAAGATGATGAAGATGCGGATGACGCAGCACACCTCGGTCGCCGACGCCGCACCCAGCTTCCTGCCGACGCCGGGGTCGCCGCTTGGCCCCACGGATCGTGCCCTGACCACCTTCAACTACGCCGAGCCCCTGGCGTCGCGCCGTGGCATCATCCTGTTGCAGCTCGTCCCCCGCACCTTCGACCTCAAGCGGGTGACAGCGACCTGCCATCTCCTCGGCCTCTGCAACCCAATCACGGGGGAACGCCACGTTCTCCCGCCTCTGGAGCGCTCCGACCCTGCTCGCTACGACGTTGTTGACAGCTACGCTATCATCACGGCCGCCGACAGCAACCTCGACGGAAAGCACCCGCCGTCGTCATCGTCAGGGCGCTTCAAGTTCTCGCAGCTGCTCCTCATCACCACCCAAACCGAGAGCGACCTGGCATGCCTCCACTCGTACTCCGCCGCCGCTCGCAGCTGGAGCGCGCCCTCCATGTGCCTGGACGGCTCCCGTTTCTCCATGGTGGGTGAGAGATCCGCCGTCGTTCACCAGGGTGCGGCGCACTGGCTGTGCATTGATCGCAAACATTGCTCACGCCGAGAGGACTACGACCTGCTGTACAAGCTCAGCGCGGAGGTGGGCACAGCCACAGCGCGGGCCTCCTTGACAAATATCCCCGTCCGTGGCGGAGGCTCACCGCTCCTCTGCGTCGGCAGAGACGGCAAGCTCGCGGTCGCTTGCGTTCATCGCTTGCACGTGACTGTTTGGACGCAGCAAGGCGGAGAAGATTGCGGCGGCGACAGCACTGCGACGTGGCTCCGCACTACTGTGACCAGAATAACAAACTATCCCCATCTATGCCGGCCCTGCGGGGACGAGTGCGCGTGGCTTGACTTCAACAGGGGATCAATGCTTGCGCTTCCCAGGGCCAGGAGCGGTGGCGTCTTCGTCCTCGACCTCGAGAAGAAGGTGGTGGAAAAGGTCATGGACTGCTGGCTGCCCCTATTTAGTAACGAAAGGAACCGGTTCAGTGATGGAAGGGATGGGACTAGTGTGTCGTACGAGATGGATTTGGTGGAATTCTTTGTGCTCCAGCTAGGTGGTCTATGTAGGGGGTCTACTACAGAATGATCACGCCTGTTATGCAGTGGAAAATTAAGTGTTGTAGAATAGTGCACAGCATGATATAACATAAAAATATTGTAGAAGCCATTTCCAGCACCAAATACTTGTATCTAGTTTTGTATCAGCAAGGGCCAGCACAAGAAAAATAAATTCTTGGGTAAACATGATATCATCATCACACTTACCTCCAACAATTTCAGCACAAGATCAACATAACCTACAAGAGAGAACTCATTCAGCAATAGAAGAGCAGACAGAGCTATTCTTGCAATAGAACAGTTCCAGTACCAGTGACAATCAAGTATAATTCTATTCAGTAATAAGAGAAGGAAATGTTAAATGTCTTGCGCAAACAAAGACAAATATTTTTTTCAATAGATTCGTCTATCTAAATTGTAAGAACATTACCCTCGGACCACCTCGTCCGGCCCGACGCTCGCCTTCCCCTCGGCCGTGCCGCCTCCGCTGCTCCCGCTCCAGCCACTCCCCGCGCCGGAGTCCGCGGCCGACTTCCTGTCTGCCGTGGTTTTTTAAAAAAAGAAATAGCGATTCCAGCGAGCGATAAACTCGCATGATTCCTTGATTTCGTATGATACTCCATAGGTTGTAGGAAACTCGACTGCGTTTCTGAAGTTTAATTCCATCCTTTTCTATCTTTTATTTGGAAATTGTTGGACACCACACCAAGAAGGTGGATTTGATCCCACGTCACTGAGGCATGAACCACTCATTCGCTGCTTCAAATCCGCAGCGACACGGCAGGAGGGATCGAGTTCAGCTCGTGATCGTGTTATCACCTCACTCTACAGTCGGAATTTTTCTCGTGATCCTCGCAGGACGGCATGGCACTGGGCACGGCGGTGTTGTCTGGAGCTGCGAATTTCGCGCCATTTCCCAGTCCGTTAACGCCGAGCACGTCTCGTCCCTTCGCCATCAGCAGAGGCGGCCACGGAACCAGGTGCTGACTGGCGAGCCGACGAGCAAGACGACAACAGCCACCGTCCCCCAGCTACATCAGACCACAACCACCAATCAAACGCACCCGATCCAAATTGACACGCATACTGCGCCGATGGCAGAAGCATCGGCGGCCGTGTCCCATTCTCCTCGCTCTTCAATGGATCCCGCGAACGGCAGCGCGGCCGCCGAGCTCGACGACGCCACCGACTGGCGAACCCGCGCGCCGGGCGGCACGGAGTACAGCTGGTGCCGCGCGGTGCCGGGCGGCACCGGCACCACGCTGCTCGCGTTCCGCCTCTCCCGCGGCGCCGCGGCCGAAGTGGCGGCGGCGGCGGCGCAGGCCGCGCTGCGCTCCCTCCAGAACGCGCACCCCGTCCTCCGCGCCCGCCTCCGGACCACCTCCTCCTCCGGCCCGACGCTCGCCTTCCCCTCGGCCGCGCCGCCTCCGCCTCCGCTGCTCCCGCTCGAGCCGCTCCCCGCGCCGGAGTCCGCGGCCGATTTCCACGCGCTCCTCGAGCACGAGCTCAACCGCAATCCGTGGGCCGACCCCGAGTCCTCCGACGACGCCCCGGTGCTTTTCGCCACGCTCTACAAGCTTCCACCTACCACGGGCGCGGCGCTGTTCGTCCGGATCCACACGGTCGCGTGTGACCGTTCGGCGGCGAACGCGCTGGCGAGGGAGCTCGTGGCGCTGCTGGGCGGCGGGGAGGAGGAGAAGGAGCGCGTCCCGGAGGACGCGGCGGCGGAGGCCGCGCTGGAGGAGCGGATCCCGCAGCGGGACACCTGGAAGCCGTTCTGGGCGCGCGGGCTGGACATGGTGGGCTACTCCATCAACGGGCTGCGGACGTCCACGCTGCCGTTCGTCGAGACCGGCACGGAGAGGTCGACGCAGATGCTTCGGCTCGGGCTCGTCCGCGACGAGACGACGAGGCTGCTCGATGTGAGTTCAAGCCTGTTTCTCCAGACTTCCATATTCCTGTGCTATTGCATTGTGTGCACACATAGACTTCCATAGCGCATTCTCCTTCTAGGCGTGCAAGGATAACGGGGTGAAGCTTTGCTCCGCCATGGCCGCCGCGACGATGCTCGCCGCGCGGCAGTCCAAACCGCTAGAGAGCGGCCAGCAGGAGACGTACTCCGTTGTGACCCTCATCAATTGCCGCAAGTTTCTTGAGCCGGCCTTGGACGATCACAACGTTGGTGAGTGTGATCCCCAATAATCAGAGCATTATGTTGCGATGCTAGTACCACCATTAATGTCGTCGCGCTATGCCGACGTTGCAGGGTTCTTCTACTCTGCCATCACCAACACGCACACGATCGACGGCGAGGAAGGGCTGTGGGAGCTGGCCAAGAGGTGCCACGACTCGTGCGCCAACGCCAAGACCAACAAGAAGCACCTCACCGACATCAGCGACCTCAACTTCCTCATGTGCCGGGCCATCGAGAACCCCCAGCTGACGACGGCCGGGGCGCTCCGGACGGCGCTCGTCTCCGTGTTCGAGGAGCCCGTGGTCGCCGACATGGCCGAGCTGCAGAGCAAGGCCGGCGTGGAGGACTACGTCTGCTGCGCCACCGTGCACGGCATTGGCCCGTCGATCGGCATGTTCGACTCCATCAAGGACGGGCAGTTGGACTGCGCGTGCATGTACCTTCTCCTCTGCACTCCAGGAAGCAGATCCAGGAGATCTTTGACAAGGTGAAGCAGATTCTGCACCATGCAAGTGATGAAAACTTTGAAGACTGCAGCTAGTAGATTTCTGGAGCTATGGACCATTTCGGTAAAATTGTTGGCACATTGCTGATGGAACAGTCTTTCCAGGTGAGGTTGTAATGTAGTGAAATCTGAACAGTGAGCAGGCATCAGTTATTCACGTGAATAAAAATGCTCCCAAGTGCAGGTTGTAATCTGGTAAAGTTGTGGCTGAGTCTGCAAAAGAATGTGTCTGAAACAAATCCCAAATATCAATTACTGATGCATTACCTTCATTGCACTTCTTGTATCATCCATCTGTATATGCTGATACCTGTTCTCTGCTATCTGGTGCAAGCTGTAAGGCTGTCTGACTGGGACTGAGGCTTCGTTTCTGCTATCTGGTTGTTCTGAACACTGCAAATTATCTTTTCAAAAAAAAAACACTGCAAATTTGCAGCTGGTGCTGTCAGGGCTCAGTGGATTTGGTAGGACCAAATAACAAGAAAGGCTTGATTTGTTTCAACGGCAGTTCAGTAACCTTAATTTCTACAAAATGCTTGAATGGCGAAATCCTGCCTAAAGAATTGTTCAAGTTTCTGGTAAAAACAACGAAATATCTAAGTACATAATCATATCATCATGGAAAACGGAGGAAATGATACTGTACCATATCTGTCGCAATTGTAACAACCATACTAACAAGTAACAAGCGGTGAATAAATCATCTATAGATGTTAGATGGTTGAATAGCAAAGGAGCAACGATACTTAGCGTTAACCATTTGATATCGTTTTGGCCATGCCCAGCATGACTCCAATTCTCCAAAGCCAGGCAATCTCATGACTCCAATCTCCAAAGCCAGGTAATTTCTCGCCTCGCCTGCTCGCCAGATGACATTGGCATGTTCGCATCGCCACGAACGCAGCCACGGAAAGACTCACGAAGGTCGTGTATCCACTCTTACCATACTTGCATTGCATACACGAACTTGTCATTCCATGCAATGGACACCATACCAATTACATGCAGAAACTTGCCATTCCGTGCAAGTGCAATGGACGCCCAGTGTTTCCTATATAGGATGCTTCAAATTCTCATCGAACACCAGAAGCAAAAGTCCTTCTGTCAATCTGTCCTCTAATTTCTTGGCGTCAGACTTCCGATTTTTCTAGGTCCACGCGTGTTCCGATGGGGCTCTGTATTTTCATGGCCCTCCTCGTGGCCGCCGTCTTTGCGGCGCCGGCTGCGTCGATGGCACCATCGCCCGCCACGCCGGCATCCGTGCCACCGTCCAAGGCGCCCGCCGCGCATGCCCCGGTCTCCACAGCGGCTCCGTCGCCCTTCCCATCTGAAGGTCCCACCAAGGCCCCGTCGTCACCTGTCGATGGCGCGACGATTCCTTCGTCCGGTGCCACCCCGACTGGCACGGCGTCATCGACTCGGCCGGTGATCACTGCCATGATAGCGCCTTCAGCACACAACAACGTCGCCGCGCCGGCCGTGCCTTCCTCGTGGACCGCCGCCTTCTCCTCCGCTGCAGGCGTGGTGGCCCTGATGCTATTCTGAGGCTGTTGTTATTGATCAGCCGGGTATCTGAATTAGTTGTAGAGGAGCAAGGAACCATTGAAGTGGTGTCATATTAGCGTTACCCAATGTTCGTGGGATCAGACATTGCTTTATAATTTCTTAGTTTTTTTGGGAGAAGTTTTGAAAATTCTCGTTTCGATGTCTCGTGTGTGAAGGAAATAAACATTTTTTACCGACGATGTGGTACAATTTTAACCGTGATACTGTGATTTCAATCTGGGTACTCTGTAAAAGAGGATAAAATGAATATCCCATGTGAAACCAAATATAGTATTTACAGATCTACAGAATACACACATCACAAACCAGATCAGATCTGAGCACGTGAAGCCGTGAGTATGGAAACATGCTTCATTGTGAATCAGATTAGCATCAACCCAAAACACCCAGAAATAATCTTACACTAAAGTCAGAAATAATCATGCCCATGTCAATCACTTCTTTTTCCTGTGTAGTTACACACGCTGGGGACAGCATAATAAGCTATACACGCTTTCACAATCGTTCGAATAACCCGAGATACATTAGCTGCACTCCATACAAGAAAAGAAAAGGTTAGCATTCACAATTCAAGTGGAACATACCGAGCCGCTGCACAGAGGGGTTTGAGACTTATGGGGACTTTACAAGGAGATGCTCATACAGTTTCGTGGGGTTGTTGTGTATGATTGACGGGTTCGCATCTTCCAGACGCTCTGCAAGGGATCTGAGCATGGAGACCAGATGCCGCGTGTTCTTCATGCATCGGCATATGAGGTCTAAGTATTGCATAGCCTCCTGAGGAAGGAGACCGGTCATGAAGAAGGGGAAGAGCTTCGAGTGTGTCATCTCCATTGTAGCTAAGGCCTCTGAAGCCCATGCAGAACTAGACTTGTCAGAAACCTTGCCCTCCTCTCGCTGCATCCGCCGTACTCCTTCTAACCGTGGGAGCAGGTCACTCTCTTCTTCCTTGAAGTGTTCTTTTGTGTGATCCTGCCACATATCAGACACACAACAAACATGACGAGAAAGAGATATGAAGCTACACAAAATGCCAAGGAATTGTAATGGCTTCTGAAAGTGTTTGTCACAGTATGGGTCCAGATATGTTAATTTAGCTAAAATTCCAGACAAGGGTTTGGTATTATTGACAGACATTTGGCAACAAGTAGTAATCAATTGCAAATTACAAAAGTCAGATCTATAATTAATCACAATACGTGACATCATTTCTAAATAATTAAATTTCTCATTGTCCATACCAGTATATGCATCAGTTTTTTAACAATACTATATATTCAAAAAAATATTGAAACAAACTCAAGTGCCACTAAGGGTCAAAGCTTTTTAGCTGGTTCTGAGTCCACTTGCTGGCTAATTTTGCCTGACCATTTATCAACCAATGTTATCAGTAACCAGCTCAAAGCAACATAGGCCACGAGGTGAGTGGAATCACCAAATCTCAAGTTTGGAACAAGGATTTCTGCATGACGATTGCACCATATGCGATAAATAGTCTACAGACCTAGGCCAAAGTCTCTTCAAAAGCTTGGTAGGAACATGTGGAATAGGGCCAGCTGGAATGAGCATAAAATGTTGAAGCCTTATTATCATGCAAAGCAATCATTCTTATTTGCTTGGGCCAGGCTGCACCCTACTTTCTCCCCTCAACTTTTACTACACACCATCCAAATTTCCAAGGTAAAGGAGAGCTGTATGCTAAAGCCAGTTGGCGGATTCCTATTCAATATGAAGACACTAAATAAACTTCCCATGTAACCTTTTGCTAAAACAATGCCAGTTTTACAGATCAAACAGGCTGCAAGCTGTTTTCCTTTCCATCTCTTCCCCATAAACCTAATACCAATGCAGTAGAACTGCAACGATAGCTGTATGCTGTAGCCACGGTGGTAAATCCAGATCCACTAATCACCAGTTTGATAGGCCAATACAAGTTTTATAGCAATAATAGGTTGGAAGTGGTCCTTATCCAGGACCTACATGATCTTCCCACTTCAATGAAAAGTGCAAGTGTACAGTAGTGCAACATAACAAACTTTTCCACGGGAGGAAGAAAGGAATCAATTTTATCCTTGGGGTAACATGGTGAATGGTCCCTCATCATTCTCCATATCACTTTCGGTTACTCCTTTTCTAGAGAATATCTCATGGCAGGTTATTTGCTAAAGAGATACTGATTAGGACCGGGTACCATCCACAACAACAAACTGTCACTTTTGCCTGAAGGCAGTAGAGAAACCTTGCAAGTTACAAAAGGTGAAGTTTGCAGAACAACCTCCTAAGCAATAGGATGTTGCCAT
This sequence comes from Alloteropsis semialata, assembly GCA_004135705.1. NCBI lineage: Eukaryota > Viridiplantae > Streptophyta > Magnoliopsida > Poales > Poaceae > Alloteropsis > Alloteropsis semialata. The sequence goes on from CM014274.1 coordinate 9,121,064, forward strand.
ATGGCATGCTTCTGAAGACAACTATGGTGCTTTGCCTATTCTTTCAAGCGTGGCATTCAGACCTAAATACTAGCTTCTGCCACCAGAAAGCCTAAAACTAGTGTATGTTCTGAACCAGAAAGGTTAGCAATGCAGACTCAGAATTATGAAGCACAGAGCCTGGATAGTGGATATAATATGCACAGAACCTGTACCTGCAATGCTTTGAGGCGAACCGAAAGGTTGACCAGCACTTCATGGAATAGGGGGCTGCCTAATTCCAATGTCAGCAGTGTTTTTATATCCTCCTTGATTCCGTTCATCATTGGCAGGTGCCTGCCATGCTGCTCGTTAACTTTATCACATACCCCTGTCACACAAAATACTTAGCGTCAGATTAGATTACAACCTAATCATATCAGGTTGCAAGTTGCAACCACTTGGTGCTTAGATAAATGTGCAACTAATATCTTGGATCGCAGACGCCAAGATTGGGATTTAGAGTAGCGGTATGATTCCGGCTTTGGGTGTTAGAGGCAGCGAGCCTGATACTCACAAAGCCCCATTCGTTTGTTTTCACTTGAGAACAGCCAAATGTTTAGCTTTGCTCCAGCTCCAGTACACGACATTTCAATATTTATATTTTGTTAGCTTCTTTTACCAATCAGAACAAAGGGAGACTTGTACAGCTAAGGATAGGGGAATACAAGCTTTGGGCCAAAGTACAGGAACACGTAGAGGAGGAAAAGGGGACATGCCATCTTTTTCTCATCCATCCAGATAGATCCTTCAATACCTCAAACTCACCGGCACAAGTGAACAACTCCTCAAACTAACTAGTGCCCCAAAATAGAATGGGAACTGTGAATGGAGACAGGAATCAAATGGTCTAAATGCAGATGCACCGCTTCCGTGCGGCAGGAATCGGTGAGTGCATAGATACACTAAACACGCCCATAAATCCTCAAAAAATACCAATGCGCCTTAGTCCAACTAGAGATGTTAAGCTGCAAATCCACACGAAAACATGTACAAACAAGCGTTCTAAACCTCTATGGACATCCAAGAGAAATTAAGAGCATAACGCAATGCAGCACAAATAAATAAGATCAAAATGCAGCACACATAAAAATGATCAAACTCAAGTCGACCTGGAAACGATGCCCTCTGTATATCAGGGAAGATGAGCGTCTCCTCCATCCTGGCGTGCTCCAGCATCACCTCCATTGCGTCCCCGTACCACTTGCCAAGCCTCCTGACCTCGGCGGCTTCCACGACGCTCCTCCCCTTCCCGGACTTCTTCCCCTTCTTCACCATCTCCGCCACCTTCGCCGCCACGCCCTCGAGGTGCCGCTCCGCACTGCGGTGCTGCAGGCGCACCAGCTCGGCGACCTCCGCCGCGGCCGCGGCCGCCGGCGAAGCCGCGCGGGGCCTATCCGGCGGCGCGACGCGCGGCTTGCCCTCGAACCGCGCGTCCACCTGGCGCAGCAGCTCGTCGGCGGTGCCGCAGACCTCCGGGTCGGCGGCGGAGAGGCGGAGCACGGGGCGGCCTAGGGGCGCCGCCTCCGAGGGCGTGAAGTGGAGGGGCGCCGCCGCCTTGTAGAGGAGCGAGACGCGGAGGCGCCACGCGACGGGGCAGACGTCGGAGCCGTAGACGCGCACGACGCCGCCGTCCTCGGCGTCGACCGCGGCGGCGGAGACGGAGGGGGATCTGGCGAGCGCGTAGGGGGAGACGGAGACGGAGTTGACCGTCACGGTGGGCGCGGAAACGGTGCCGTCGAGCGGCGGGGAGCCCGGCTCCGTCGGGCGGCGGCGGCGAGGGGACGGGGAGCAATTGCCCATGGGGGCTGAGCGGGAGCGGGAGCGGGAGCGCGCGGGGGTGAAAGGGTTTGGGGTAGTGTTTGTGGGTGGGAGTGGAGCGCGAGATGGAGCGAGCGCGGCGTGGGACGAACGAGTGGGAGCGCGGGGGAGCTTGCGTGCGAGGCGGAGGAGAGGTAGGGAGGCGTTGCGCGTTGGGGTGCGGGCGAGGTTGGCGGAGGGGATGGTGGGACCGGGCCGGCCGGCCCTTTTTGCTGATGTGCCTGGAATTTTGTTAAGGATGTTGATTTGATCCGGAAGATTTGTTTAGCCTGTACTATATTTTTTACTATCGCTCTGACCCATGGAAACTGCCAGGTTTCTGAGGGAAAGAACGCATGTAGGGCCGGATGGGCGGATCAAATGTTTGGCTTTTTTGACATTTTAATCATTATGTTTCCAGGATCTTTTTTAAATCCCTGAAAACTAATTTACGGCTTTTTTTTACTAATTCTGGTGTTTAAAGTGCCCAACATTTCCGGCGCAGAGAGCTAGCCTTTGATCAGCCTAGCCTATTATCCGGCTAAACCTACAATTTTTTTTTTGTGCAAGGCTAAACCTCCAATTGAACACTTTAAGTTTTGCTTCTCTAGAGGACAATCTCTTTGTTGGGAATAATGGCTCATCGACTTATAGGACAAACACAACATACTACGTTGTTCGTATTTTTGAACGTGACATCTAGCTTGCATAAGTGGTTGCGATATGCCGTGCACGCATAATTATGGTGATGTAGCGTGAAAGTTATTTGGACAAGAATCTATGACCAATTGCCACGAGGGAGTTACGCTGGAAAGGTAAAGCCTGTTTGACAGCTTGCACCTACATGCTGAAAGTTTATACCTAGGTTTACTATTGAAATTACGAAAAGGTTAAACCATAACGAGTCCACTGTCCTACGGTCTTGAGTTTGTGAGAAAAGACTTGTGGGATCCGATCTGTAAGCCGATCTGTAATTATTCTAGTACTAGATTCTAGGAGATAATATCATTTGCTACCGAGGGCGTTACATGTACCGTACACTCCATCCAATCACGACAAAAAAAATGAATCTACGCCACCATTTTTTCAAAGCCGTACTCGAAAATCATTCCCCCCAAAAGACAAACGTGAAACGCCCAAACAAACAAGCTCCGGTCCATATAAAGACAGTGATGTCATAATAGGGTCTCCATATAATCGAATGCTGGTCTTAAGCTTCATCAGAGAGAAATCAACGAGACGAGTTAAAAGCGAGAGCCGTTCTTCCGACGATCACTTGTTCAACGGAATAGTACTGGTACAGTAGCACACTAGTACTGGTACGCAGCATATGCAATAATGAATAGTATATCGTGGCAGGACTGAGAGTGTTCTGCAGACGGAAAGGAACATTGAAGTTCGTTGACAAGGTCTTTTCGCGTAACCACATTTCGACATCAAGAGATGCAAAAGGGATCAAATGATTGCAGCGAGTGTCCGTTGGCAGCAGGACTCTGTGGCTGGATTGTTACTAGTCGGCATCTACTCGATTGGCATCAAATGCCTGATCCTGGGACTGTTGGATCAGATGCCCCAACGGCTTGTGCTGCGTCGAACGATAACGATTGCTAGCCTTAACACCAAATCCTTCGCGCGTCGCCCGGAATGTGGCCAAAAATATTGCCGCCGGCGATGCTGATGGATATGGATCGCGGATTGCCTCGCGACGAGACAAAGCCAAAGCAAAGCACAGGAGAAAGCAAGCTACAGCTACAGGGCAGTCCTGGCGGTCGAGTAGTCCCCAAGACTGATTCAGCAACTGTCTTGGCACTGTGACAGCGCTGGGATCGGCCCAGACGTCAGGCCTGCCCAAACCTGGTCAAGTGTCGCTCTGACGACTACCCCCATCCTTGTTGGGTGAGGCCGTGGGGAGCCGGCCCGTCGCCCCGTCCCGTGTGGGTCGTGGCCAATCCGCGTGTCGCACGGCCTCTGCGGCACGTCCCGTTATGAATTCCCACCGACCCGGTCTGCAGTTCTGCACCGTTCGTCCATATATCTCACACCACATGCGACACGGGCACACGAGACTCCCTTCTCTCTCCCTCCCCGGCTCGCCGCTGCGGCGGCGTCGAGCCGTCGAGGCACGGTCTTCAACGTGCTCTCGCTGGGATCCTGACACCAACGTGCTGAACCAGATTACCAGACGTCCGAACCTGAATCAATTGCGCATTTACAAATTAAATATCATGTTCATAAAGAATACGGTCAACCGCGTGATGGGCTAACATGCCACCGGTGGCGAACATCTCCGCGTCCACGGTGGAGATGGAAATGATACCAGTACGGCTAGGGAAAAAAAAACTAGAATCGAGCGTCACGGTGGGCTACTGGGCTTAATGGATTTCTTAATGCAGCAGTAATGTAAACTCTCTGGATGCTGATCCGGGTTGTGGTTGATCGAGCTCATGATCAAGTGTTGCCACGATAGATCTTAGCTCTGCTCTAGTGCAGTAGCACGTGCTCGACCGGTTATCCCACGTGAAGGAGCTCTGATCTGAGCCTCTGACGCCGAACAGCTTCGTCCAATCAGCTTGACTAGCAGCAGGCAGCAGCTGACGCTGAACAATCTGCCGCATATGCATATCTACACCTACACTCAATGAAGGCTGCCGGCCCAGAAAATTTAAGCCCGCTATCGCTTCGAGCCTTTTCTTTGACGTGAACAGTCTGGGCCAAAATTGAGAAGTTCCAATTCTAAGGTTCAGACGAAACAGCCCAAATTCAGGCCGACTTGGGCCATCTCGTTCGGCACAAGTCTCCACGGCCCGCTCAATTCCGCGCTTGCCCTAGTGAAACGAAACCCACGAGCCCCACCCACACCCCACACCAGCGCACCGATGGCGGCCGCCGGGAACGGTGAGACCGCGCTGCCGCCGCCGCAGGAGCCGGCGCCGGCGCCGGCGGCAGGGGCGACGTCAGGAGGAGGCGTGATCGCGATGCTGGAGGAGCAGTGGCGGAAGACGAAGGAGCACGCCGAGACGTACCCCTACGTCTGGGGCTCCTACATCCTCGTCTACGGCGGCCTCGGCGCCTACCTCGCCTGGCGCTGGGGCAAGCTCCGCCGCACCGAGGACCGCGTCCGCATCCTACAGGAACGCCTCCGCAAGCTCGCCGCAGCCGAGGAGTCGCAGGCCGCCTCCACTGCCCCGACCCCTCCCTCGCCGCAGCAACCGCCGTCTGCTGGGCCCGCCAAGCCCTCCTCCGGCCGGTGATTGGGTAAGAGCCCCATTTCCAGCTTCTTGACGTGAAGGATTACAAGTTACAGAGTGATTTCCGCATCTTTTGAGCTCGCCGCTGTGCTTGGTTTCTTATTTGGTACCATTTGGTACTTGGTAGGTCATCCCTAGATCAGAAGTAGAGGTGCAAGTCTATAATACAAAGTGCTGAGACATTGGTGGTTCTCTGTTTGTAATCGAATCATTTCGGAGAAGCTTAAAATTTTGTGGATCATGTATGATCATTCCCACGAAGGATTTGAATTTACAGCTAATGTCACCGAAACACTTCTTAGGGACATCGTACCTTTTGACTCCATGATGCTGGTTGCAGTTTTCTCCATCTACTTCTTCACTTCTTGTAATAATGCCATAGGGCCTCAATGTTTATACTGTGATCTCACTTAATCTTTCATCATTGTAGTATATTATGTATAAATGGATAGAGAAAGCTTAACTAACATTCTGGCAAGCCTAATTTTGGCGTTCAACATGGCTTTCGGTGCAGGGGACTAGCAGTGCACTGCATAGTCCTCTGGATAAGCTGACAGAAAGAGCTCAACCAACACACCTAATGTTCCTACTAATTTGTAGAATGCACAACCTAACATTGTCTGTTGTGAGCTATCAAGTTGGTTGGTGTGAAGTTCAGTTGTAGAAATCAAACTGCTCACCTCATTGCTATGTCTTGAAATATTGCCGTTCCCTATTTAGCAGCCATGGCTTATTTACAGAATTCCAGGATCAAGTTATGTTTTAGATAAAGGATGAACCAAAACATCCGGCCTCTACGTCTGTCGACGTACACAGGCCCTTATTACAAAGTTTGCATCAAAGTCAAACAAACGAGCAAGCCGTTCTCAGAAAATTAAACTAAAGCAAACGGTAGATATGGTTCCACCCTCCTTTGACCAGCTCCTTCGCCACAATCTCTATGTTTCTGCTCATCAAGGAGAGTGTCTTCTTTGCTTGCTCATCACGCTGCAGCTGCGCCCAGAAACGTAGCCAGTACGTTCCCCTGAAGATAACCTGCAAAATCGAATTATATTTGATTTTATGAAAAATGATATCATTTCGGCATCGCCAGATTGCCCAGCAGACAGCAGCAACCCCCACCCAAATCAGATTCCTAATATTTTTATTTTGATTAGAGAGCCAAGACCCATACATATGTCGAATCGATCTAGGTGGGGTCAAACCTGTAGCATAAGAAATTATCCTCCATATCATTCTCGCATAAGGATAGTCTATAAAAAGATGATTTATAGTCTCATTCATATTACAGCCACAACATTTTTGACTTCCTGTCCAGTTCTTTTTAGCGAGATTGTCTTTGGTTAAGACCACCCCTCTTTGCAAATACCAGAGGAAAATCTTAATTTTTAGAGGAATCTTTAACTTCCAAATCATCTTATGTTGAAAAGGTGGTTGTGTATCTATGAGATGTAGATACAGGGAGCGTACGGTATAAGACCTGGATGCGGTCAAGTTCCATTTAAAAGTATCGGGCCCGTCCACCAATTCAACCTGGGCAATTTGTGCTACAAGGTTTTGCCATTCAATTAATTTGTTATCCACTAATGCCCTCCTGAAAGATACCTGGAGGGGCGAAGTAGCCATAACTTTGGCTATTGTTGCATGAGGATCCCGCACTATATTGTAGATTGATGGATACTCAGTTTTGAATGGCCTGTTTCCTACCCAAGCATCTTCCCAGAACCTAGTCTTCCCCCCATCATTTACCTCAAAGGTGCCTAGATCCAGCACCTCCTCTTTGATCTTCATGAGGCTTCTCCAAAAATGAGAGTCATAGGGTTTATTAGTTAGTAAGCGACTTAGAACCAAGATATTTATTAGTTAGTAACTTTTGCCACAATCCATCGGTGTTAATTAAGTTTACTAACCATTTTGCCAATAGGCACTTATTCTGCAGCTGCAGATTCAAGATTCCAAGCCCTCTCTGGTCCTTAGGACGGCATAGGATGTCCCATTTGGCCAGTCGGTACTTATGTTTATCCGACGATCCTTGCCAAAAAAATCTTGATCTAAATTTGTCGAGATTTTTGAGAACCCCTTTGGGGATTTCAAAAAAGGACATCATAAACATCGGTAGGCTACTAAGTACTGAGTTTAGAAGGACTAGGCGTCCGCCATAAGACAAGTACTTAGCTTTCCAGCAAGAGAGTTTTTTTCAAAGCGCTCTTCAACTTTACTCCATTCAGAATTTAGGAGCTGTCTATGGTGCATCGGAATCCCCAGGTATCTGAAGGGATATTCACCAGCATTACTCGATATCCCCAGGATCAAGTTATGTGAAGCCTATTCGAGCAAAACGTTATGAGAAACCATCTTGACATTTTTCTTGTGCTAAGTAGCTCAAACCAAATGATAGCCAGGTCTCATTTTATCTTGTGGATTTGTTTCTGTAACTATACTACAATGTACTGTTGTTGAATAGTTTGCTCAATGCATTATTGGTTATCGGCTTATCGCCACTGCTGGTCCGAATCTTGAAAGACTTGCATTTAATTGTACAATGTGATTATCGTACAGTTAACAGTTGAGATTCTACTAATCCTCCAATTTCCTTTGACATGCTCACACTCTGTTTATACTATGCTGCAACTTTTGCTTGGGTTCTCCAATTCAGAAATGTACTGGCAATACTACCTTGTGCCTGGCAATACTATGCTGTGATTTACTAGGATTCAAGAAGCATTCGTGGTTGCAGAAATCAGCTCCATTTGGATTCCCGCTTTAAGAGGATATCATTTTCAATTTATCATACTGACACTTGATCTTAATGTGGTTGCAGAAATCAGCTCAATTTGGATTCCCGCTTTAAGAGGATATCATTTTCAATTTATCATACTGACACTTGATCTTAATGTGGTTCCCTCGCCCCATTCTTCACTGTTTCCTAATGCGAATCTGTCGCAGAGTACAATAATGCTGACCCCATGGGGGCTAGTGGGGCTGTTGAGTGTTGACCGAGGTCCAAGCATGGACCTCTTTGCAATCAAGGTGCAGCTTGGCTCATTCCCGGGGACTGCATAGCATCATAGGTTACAGATTGATGCTAGATACGGTCTTGATTCTCCTCAGAAATCTTAGAGGTTTCTTATTTTGAAAAGGTTGCTCGTGTTTTTCATTTCCTACTACCGCTGAGATGAAATCATGAAAGGCTTATTACATGTTTGAGGTCCCTGTGTTTGGTTGCTACAGGCTGACCCATCAGTGGCTTGTAGTAGCATACAGCCATTCAGGTGTCTCTTTCCTACTATTGTTAGGCTTCAGTCACGTCGCAAGGTCACTCATGTCCGCCTGACTGCTTGCTATGTTTAGCGAGCTTGGAGGACTGAGCGAAACGGCACATTTAGGCCCTGTTTAGTTTGTAAACTTGTCACATCGAATGTTAGGACACTATATAATGACAAAACCCATTTCATAACCCGGTAACTTTGCGAGACGAATCTAATGAGCCTAATTTGGCCATGATTAGACAACGTCGTGCTACAGTAAACAATCTTTAATGATGGATTAATTAGGCTTAATAGATTCGTCTCGCGATTTTCCGTCCATCCATGTATTTAGTTTTATAATTAGATTGTTACAGTAAATTTCGCAAACTTTCTCACCGAACTAAACAGACCCTTACAAACGAAGCTCTGGTTCTTGCACAATAGCTGATTTTTGAAAGAGTGCAGCTGTATCTCGGCGAAGACAACAAAATAGTACAGATTGGCCTGGTGCACCGCTGATGCTGCTGGCTAGTGGCTACCCAGTCCGACATCGCCATGTGATAGCGGAACAGCACTCGTGCCAAGAACTGCCCTTGATTCCTTTTACCAATCCCCCGCCCTGCTCTCTGATCAGATGATCATGAACTATTCTGCACAGTAAATTTATTAACTTACCCTTCAAAATCGCCCTTCTGACCCCTTGTAAAACAACTGCCGTGTTTGCTGGTGTTATCCGTGTTTTCTGATGAGGAAGAGATTGCGTGCGGTGTTATCTGACCTAGTGATATTGCTGTTTGTTAGACGTGGTGAAATTAATTTTAACTGGGGACAGGTGTCGACAGGCTGATGATCCTGCAGGTCGCAACTGTTCTTTATTTGCAAAAACTTTAAGCACGGCGACAGATTCATCACATTTTGGTGGCCACTGGCTGTTGCAAAACTAAAGGACAGATCGGTCTCAGCGGATCACTGGGCGTTCCACGCTGAAATGAAAAGACTAAGCTTATTAATTGGGAGGGCCACAGCAGAAAATGGGTTCTGCCGGAGGTCTCCAGATCGGCATAAAATCGCCTCGGCACTCACTCCTGTCTGCTACTCTGCTTCACCGTTATCGTAGATCAACCAGGTAGAATCGTTCCCTGTAACTTTGGAGATTTTACAGTGATCCCTTGCTTATTAGCTGCTTTGTTAGCGTGCGGTTACCATTTCCTCTTTTAACCTCGGTCGGTTGATAGACTGATAGTAGGTGGAACTCTCCGTTCAACTCACTGAGACAGTTTTTTTGGGAGACAAATAGTCGAGATCCGTTTTTGGAGTTCGTTTCGTTTCAGAGGTGGCATTTGCTGCGTCACTAGTATTATTTCTATAGGACAGCCTCTGAGCACTGCTGATGCAGCCTCGCTGTGCTTTGCCTCTTCCTCATCAGAATTTTAAAGAGAAGCGCCCAGCAGCAGCCACTTCTCGGCTCTCGCTGCCCCTGCTCATAGCTGCTGGCAATCTCTTGCGCTGCCCTGCCCAGAAACCTTGAGGAGGAGCAAGAAGGTTGGTGGCGGGAAAGCAACCTCCGCGCGAGAGAGCGCATGCAATGCCGCAGGTGGACCTGGAGAGCCTGGTGTGCGGCGTGTCGGGCGCCGGCGCCGGGGACAGGAAGGTGTCGTGCGAGACGGTCATCGCGGGGGGCAGCGGGGACGCCTCGCCGCCGCGGATGCCGCCGCCGCCACCGCCGGACCCGGACTTCCCGCCCGAGTCGATAACCATCCCCATCGGCGACGAGGCGGCGGCGTTCGCGGAGCTGAACCCGATATACGAACGGGACGACTCCACCAAGGGCAGCACCAACCCCAAGTTCGCGGCCGCCGTCGTCGCCAACCCCGTCGCGGCCAAGACGCGGTCCAACTCCACGCGTGTCGCCGGCGCGCCGGCCGCCGCGGCCGGCACCACGTTCTTCGGCCTCCCGGCCAAGATCCGCCCGTCCTTCTCCCGCCGCCGGCCGTCGCAGGGCCGGATCTTGGCCGACAAGCGCTCCGGCGGGGGCGGCGGCGGCACAAGTAGCCGGGGCGACGGCGAGGTGGAGCCGCGGTCGCCCAAGGTGTCGTGCATTGGCAAGGTCCTGTCCGACCGGGAGCGCCACGGACGCCGCCGGCGCCGGCGGCGCGGGTGGTGGCACGGCGTGGCGGCCATGTTCCGGTGCGACGGCTGCGGCCGAGCAGGCGGCGGCGCGCCCAGGAAGATGGCGTTGGAAGACGATGACAGGGATGAGCAGCAGCCGGGCATTGCCGGAATGCGGGGGTTCAAGTCCGGGCGAAGAGCCGCTTCGTGGGCAGACGCGGCCCTTGCGGCGGCGGCGGCCGACGAGGACGAGGAGAAGGAGAAGCCCGACAGCCAGGACGCTGAGCAGTGGTCCCGGCGGCCGGTAAATTCTGGCGAGGGCGGGAAAGGATTGGACCCGGGAGACTGTCGCCGCTGGGACCCGCTGTAAGTGACTGCTGGGGTTGTTGATTGGTGAGCCCGAGGCGTCAGCGAGGGATGGGCGCTTTGGGTGGCCGATGGCGATCGGAGACTGGCCTAGAACTGCGAGTTTTTGGATTTCAGTGGATTGTTTCTGCTTGGAATTTTGCACCCTGTTTGGAAGAGCTTGCCAATGATCGGTGTACTGGTACGCCGCTGTACATATAGCTCTGCAATAACACGAGCGCACAATGCGCTCCACCATTCGCGCGTCTTCCTCCTCCTCGTCGCAACTTTTCGTCAGACTTCAGACTCGACACTCAAGCTGACACATCTGTTCATCCTCGTTTCTGTCCCCTTTGTGATCGTGAGGGTCCGTCCAGTCTCGAGCTTGCACCGTGCCACTGTCACTGTGAACCTGCACAGTCAAGGCCGGCTTGGGCTTCGCTTTCGGTTTGGTACGCCGCGGCGTCCGCACCCCAACGTACCGCACCAATCGGTCCATGTGGTTGCGGCAGCGTGGGCACCGGGTCGACGAGTGCACGGTACAGGCTTGACCACTTGGGCCTTGTTTAGTTTCCACCCAAACTTCAAACTTCACTATTCATCAAAAGAAATCTTACATGCATGGAGTATTAAACGTGTGTTAATGACAAAACCCATTCCATAACCCCCGGTAACTTTGCGAGACGAATCTAATGAGCCTAATTAGGCCATGATTAGACAACGTCGTGCTACAGTAAACAATCTCTAATGACGGATTAATTAGGCTTAATAGATTTGTATTATCCGTGTATTTAGTTTTATAATTAGATCATGTTTAGTCCTCCTAATCTTCGATTTACAATTGCTACAGTAAACGGATTCAAAAAAGTTTGAATAGTTGGACCAACTAAACAAGCCCTTGGTCGCTGAGGCTGTCTGCACCCGTCCTGCGGTGCCAATTTACCGGAGGGAGCGCTGCACCGGGAACGGTAAACGCTACTCTACACT
>CM014274.1:9133048-9171615 GCA_004135705.1 Alloteropsis semialata
GCCAGCCCCGACACCCCGCTCCCCGGCCGCCGCCCTCGTGAGGCTCACCATCGAAGGGAGCGGGAGGGGGCGGTGCGGGTGGAGCAGGGATGGCGCCGGCGGAGGAACCTCTTGGAACGAGGAAGGTGGAGCTCTTCCGCGGCCGCCGCATCCTCCTCCTCAGAACCGGACGCGGGGAGGAGGGCGAGGAGGGAAGGGGCGGCGGTGGTCGTGGCTTGCCGGCGGGAGAGGAGACGGACGGAGATGCCGACGTGGGGAGGTGCGGCCGGCGCGGAGGGAGGGGCGGCGTGGGGAGAAGGGCGGCACGAGAGGAAGAGGGGCAGGCGGATGGAAGGATCGGGAGAAGAAAGGTGTGGGTGGGAGAAGATAAGGACAAAAAAATAAAAATCTGACATGTAGGCCCCATATGATGGGTTGGTTGGTAGTTGGTATAGAGTATGGGATATAGAGTATGATGGGTACGGAAGAAAGTGGTATAGAGGAAAGAATCTTGATGACCAGAACAGTATATTTTCTTTTAGAAAATGAAAATAGAGTACGACGAGTGCGCTGATGCCTTAGCCGCCGCACGGACGGCGAGTGCGGGTAGCCTGATGCCTTAGCCGCCGCACGGACGGACGCGCCACACTTGGCCTACACTTGGCCTGCTACGGTATCTAGGCCGGCCTCTCCTATGGACTTTCTGAAGTCTGAAATCATGACACTGTATGCACGGTTCGTGCGGAATCGATGCTACATTGTTCAGACTTGAAGCTCACCCGTACGAGGGCGCAGGTGTGGCGCTAGGTGACGTGTGGTAGCAAAGACATTTGTGATTTGTCATCTTCATCATTTCGAAACAAGATCCTTTTCCCCATTTTTACGAAACATGTAATATTTTTTCCCGTGAACAGGATTCTAATTTTCAAAACTCTCGGGATAAATGCTTTTCTCTGTTGGGTTGGGTAAAGAAATTTCAGTGCTTGTTGACCATTCGATCACATCTGAATTAATGGATGGAGTATCTAGAAAAATCATATATGTGCATTTCATTCTTAAGGTTGGTTGGTTTGCTCCAAGAGCCCAGAATTTGGCCCTGAGTGTGATACAAGCTTTAGGTCAGTGTGATCCAATCGCGGCCATCGGAGTTCTTGGGCCTTATTGCTCTTCATTGCTTTTGCTTCATTGAAACAACAAGTTTTCATTTCTCTGCAAGGACCGGACTATTCTGAGTTTGCAGTTTCTTTGCTGATGCAGTAGGCATCTATTTTCAGTTTGTTATTATTACTCGCAGAGTTTTTTTTTTTGCGAAAGTACTCGCAGAGAATTAGCGTACACAAAACCGAGCAGAGCTTAACAGTGAGGGAAAAATCGTTAGTGTTGAGTCGCAAAAATATTCAACGCCCAATTTATGCCAAAATGGCAGAGAATTAGTGTACACAAAACCGAGCAGAGCTTAACAGTGAGGAAAAAATCGCTAGTGTTGAGTCGCAAAAATATTCAACACCCAATTTATGCCAAAATGGCATGAACCAGTATGAAATCCTCTATCAATTCTACGATGAATAAATAAAATAACCTCAACAAGAGCAATAAAATTGAATAACAAATACAATGACCTCAACAAGAACTCCAGAAATGAATAGATACAACAACTCGTGGGCTTGCGGTTGCAAAACTAGCAGTTACGTGCAGCCACTTATTTCCACGGCCATCTTTTTCATTCAGTCTTCAAAGTGACTCGGCAAGTACATGGGCAGGAAGCCAGCTACTAATACACCTGACTCATCCAGGGTCAGTGCAGGAACATTACAGATCAAAATGTCTATGCAGAACAACAAACTGTCCATCCTGCATCGTCACAAAAGGAAAGCAGAGTGAGCATGACACTGTTATTTGGACAAGCACAGCACGATACTGCATCTGGACGAGTGACCAAACAGGCAGGTAGATGTACCCCTTCAGTGCTGGAACACTGGGACAGACAGGCATCGCAAAGGATTGGGCAGTAGCTCCATCATCCCGATCCTGGGAATAAAGGCCCTCCAGGCCCCAACCTCTAGCCCTCAAATTTCAATCACACACAATGCCGCATGGAGAATAAAACTTTCCCACAAGGGCACCAGACAAAGGCGCAGATATTCGTCGATCCACTCGTGCCGTCCCCTTTTCGAGCAAACGGCGCCACGCCGGCCGCATGATTAAGCCCACGAAACATCACGTACGGTTCAGAAAGGGTCGGTTAGCTTTGAGCTCTCAAGAGGACGCCCCCCTCCTAGGCTCCTACCGGCACTGCTGCAGGGAGGCCGATGCATGCCAAACAGCGACGAGTGGTCAAGAGCAGGCGAGCATCAGCCTGCAGCGTGCCGACCGAACGTCCTGTGCGAGGACGGCGACGAGGCTGAACTTGAGCCTGAACCTGAACCTGAACCCTATCTGAAACGCCCGCATGCGTGATGGGTCCCTCGCGGATGACGTGAGGCTTTTTCGACGGCTCTGGATGCTCTGGTGGACTGGATGGTTCGTTCGGGCGGCTCCCCCCACCGGACGGACGGGACCGCGGCAACAGCTGCGCGGCAGTGCTGAACGGGCCTGAACAAACGGGGCGCATCCGTCTGCGGCAGGCGGCCATGACGAGTACGTTTCCCGGCCGTCACATGGTTCACCAGAAACTAGTCGCCAAAGTGTCGCGGCTTGGACACGACCTGCTACCTAACCGCCCGAGCTAGGACAAGAGCAACTCTTCAAATCAAGTCTCTCACGAAATTGGAGTTCTCATTCTCATGTACTAAAGCCTGGTGTTTTTCTAAGCTTATTTCGAGATTAAACTGCATTAGCAAATGGATAGGGATGGGTGGTTGAGTTCAGTTACCTCGCTGTCAGTGAGGGCAATGCACGCGCCGGCACTGATGGGTGGCGATGACAACACAGACCGGATTGCGTCAGTCGGAAGGGAGAAACCGGAGAAACCGCCAATGATTTGCGCGCCTTTCTCTCTGTGGGTGGTACGTGTGGAGGAAGCTCATAGGAATAATGCGGCGAGTAGGACAACTACCCCAGTCCCAGCCCGATACGTTATCTGCAAGCGACCAGGGTAACAAAAACAAGTGCAGGAAGATCAGCAAATCTTCTTCTTCGTTGTCAGTGCCAGAAAACCAGATCGGAAGAGATGATTGCTGCAGGGTCTTGACATGACCCTTTCAGTTTCAGTTGCAGGCTACGACCATAGGTTAACCACCGGTGTCAAGCAGCTTGGAAGATTATGCAATGCGATACGCGGCTAAAATGTTTGGTTCGTCCTTCCGGTCAAAAGCTCAAGAATGCCCGCGCTTTCCTCGATGCCCCCGGCCACCGATCGACCTCACCTTTATAGGTTTCCACATCTCGATTGGTTTCTGAACAGAGGGAGGAAAAGGTGACCTTTTCAAGATCATTGCTGGGGGAATAAGAGGAAAGCAACGAGCTTTCCCGGCAAATCTCACTGTCGTGCCAAATTTCCGAATCTAAGCCTACCCCAGGTTGAATTGAAATGCGTGTTTTCGTATACAAGATTTCAAGGTATCCTCTGACTAACACTACGACTGTAGGAGTATTACAACTGCTTGCAGCAGCACTAATAGTATCACACGCTGTGTCAAAAATGTTGTGCTCACCGCCAATCTGGATGAGGAGGAGAACATGGAGGTGTAGTACGGGTTCAGCGACCCGCCTGGGCTCGACCCGCCGCCGGAGCCGGCGTTGATCGCGTACACCGGCGAGCCGTTGGGGTAGAACAGCCCGTAGTTCCGCTCCGACGTCGGGCCTGGCTTCATGTCCTCGTTGAACAGCGCGAACACGTAGACGTCGATGGGCACGTTGGGCTTGAGCGGCGTCCCCTGGTTCATGGCGATCCTCTGCATCAGGTTCCCGTTGTACGCGGCGGCGTTCTGCACGGTGGCGCCGGTCTCGTCCTCGTCGCCCTTGGACGGCCACCCCGTCTCCGAGATCCTCACGGCCACGTCCGTGTGCCCCATGGCCTTCATCGCCGCGTACACGGCGTCGATCTGGGCGTAGAGCATGTTGTCGTAGCTGAGGTTGGTGTTGGGGTCGCGCACGCCCGGGTTGGGCTCGAACAGCACGTACGGCAGCGACACGCTCCCCGGGCTGGCCTTGTACGCGAAGAAGGGGTACGCGTTGATGAGGAACGGCGACCCCGTCTGGCCATGGAAATCCAGGATGGGCTGGATGTACTCGGCGAGGTCCTCCCGGAACGCGCCCGACGACGGCGGGAAGCTGGTGGCGAGCACGTTGACGGAGTGCGCCGACGACACGGTGACCTGGCTGCCGAGGCCGAGGTCGCCGAGCGCGGCGTACACGGCCTTCATGGCGGGGAGGAGGCTGGACATCATGACGATGTCGTTGTTAGCGAAGACCTCGTTGCCGACGGTGACGCAGGTGATGCGCGTGGCCGGGATGTAGGGCTGCACGTGCGTGGCCACCCACTGCCGCGCCGCGGCGGGGTTGGCGGCCATGGTCTGCAGGTTCTCGTTGCCGACGGCGATGATGAACTCGATGCCGCTGTTGGCGAACGCCGTCAGCACCTTGGGGTCCGCGTCGTAGAGCTTCACCTTGTTCACGTTCATCGACTGGAGGAGCCCCGCCACCTGCGTCGGGTCCGGCAGGTCGTTGGCGATCTGTCCGTAGTTGATCCCGAACTTCTGCTGCGCCGACACTGCGGAGCACACACACGCCGAGCTCAGCAGTGCTTAGTAATCACGCACTAGTAATTGGTGATTATTTTTTCCTCAACAGAATTAAATTTCCTTTTCAGACAGACCCATGAAAACTTTAGGTACCAAGTCGCTTTCGTGATTAAACGGCAAGGAAAAATCGTCACCTATACCTAATCAATAATGTATGGAAGCAGATGCGAGCATGGCCACTTCGGGAGTGTGCAGTTTCAGAAAGAAATGATCATATGACAGACCAGCAGCGTTAACACACACTGGTATCCGCAGCATGGACGCGCCCGGAGCCGAGTTAGCAACCGGGCTCAATTAATCGCGAGGAAATTCGACCTCATAATTGTTTGCACAGATAATTCTAGCCGGTTTTGATGGATCTCATCTCAGGCCTCCAAACTCTGGTTCCATCTCAGGTCTCGATGATACTCTGGTTCATGGCAGCTTCTTTCAGTATTGCCCTTACAGGAAAATTCTAAACCATTACTCGAATTGGCGACCAAAAAGAACCCCATATCTCTATCCATATTTGGAGAAGGAAGCTTGGACAGAGCACCGTGACCAGAAACTTGAAAGAACTTGAAGAATTCACGGGGACAGATGACAGGCGCACGCGACACTAATCCACAGCAATGGCAGCAAAGAAAGCAGAGCACGAACAAGAAGAGACAGAACGTACAGCCATACACAAACAGGTATAGAGCAAACGAACGGCGAGCCGAGAGCCGGCGACCGAATTACCTGAGACGAGCGCGAGCGCGAGCTCGAGAGCCATGGATAGCAGGAGCGAGGAGGCGCGGTCGCGGAGCCCCATTTCCGCCTCCCCTCCTCCTGCGCCGTCTCGTCTGTTCCTCGCCGATACGGGGGGAGGTGGTTACGCTCGCATTCAAGTGCGGTCCAGCCTCCTCCCCTCGGGACGGTGTCCTCGCTGAGCCTCCGGTTTTATACTCCCCGGTGAGGGCGACACCTCCGTCAGTAAAATGCAAAAGCTTTTACATGCAGCAGGGGCGACCGGCGAGGAAGAGAGGGGGGAAAAAATATCTTTATCTCCTCGCTCAGGTCGGCTGCCCCGGCGCGTCACGCCGTCACCACTCACCACCGCCTCGCCGTCACGTGCGCGCGTCGGTCGCCGCAGCTGGCTTTACGCTTCCTGCGCCCGCCCACTTCTATCCTGCTTCCATTCCGTTCCGTTCACCGGCGAGAATGATTTTGCCCCCGGTCCGGCACCACTCTGAACGGTCGGGCGTCTGGCATTTCCGCGGCGGCGGCTGCTGCTGACCGTTCCGTGCCGCCTCCACTACCCAGAGTTGTTGCGTACGTGTGCGGCGCCACGAGGCCGGTCATTTCTCTCGTGCGGTCGTGCCAGCCTTGACAGCATGTTTTTTGTGTGACTTGCGGTGTGAGATTAGACGCTGACGGTTTGACCGACGGAAACCCCTGTTCAGTCTCTGTTTTGTCTTCCCTTTTTCTTGAGGAGATATTTTTTTCCCGTGTACAGTGGAGCATTGTTAATTCAAGGGGTTTGCAGTTTGCCCGTCACTAGGCGCAACAGTCAGCGTTCACCGTTGTCTGGTCTGATCTGAGGAAGTGACTGAATTGAGTTCTCCTGCCGAGAACTGCTCGTCCCTTTGTCGGGACACGGGAAGTGGAATCCTAGAACTAGAAGCAAGTGAACTGTGAACCCTCTTCTCTGTTTACACTGCACGAATCGAAGGTGTGGAGTTGTGGACGGCCGTCTTTGCTTATTTTAACAGGAAGCGCGTCTTTGCAGGATACCTGAACTCCTGAAGAATGCGCTCTGCATCGTATCCGACAATCATGTCTCCCCAACTTCTCTCGCTCTGAATTTAACAAAGCGAGGAGGGACCGATCGGATTGAACTTGACGCGCCAATGTGTCATGCGGCGGATTGTATAGTACCAGCAGCTGTTTGTCCCGTAGGGATGATTGAGCCGTCAACCGCTTGGTGGTTCTGAATATTCTTCATCAGGCCTGTGATGCTGTGGCGCTGTACGTGTTAGCCAAACGATGGCACCAGCAGGCCTACCGAATTCAGCAGGTCCCGGTCGGGTAGCCTGGGCAGTGGACCACACGGAATGTGTTTCTCCTCGCGTGTGAGGTCATCACAATCCATTGCCGACCTCGAGAGCCTGTAGGGTTCTGGGATGTTCAATCAGTGGAGGATGGACCCAAGGGCTCGCTGCATTAGGCTTCAGGTTCTCATAGCCAGGTTCCAACTGCATGCAGACGCCGTATATGAAAGAAAAACAAGTATGCAACCGTAGGCCCGTAGCCCAAAGATAACATATTTTTTTTAACAAGGTGCGTGTTGCGGCTGGCTACGTTACATCACACGGCCCATCATGCATGTATATGCGTCCATACATAACCCTTCTCCTGATGCTAAAAAAATAAAGACATAATCCTTCTCCTCCTGTGATAAGCTACGCCTGATCCTATGGTTTATCGATCATTTCAATTCCTTTTCCAGCGTGTTCACTTCTCTGTCATCCATCCTACTCCACAGACTTTAGGATGCAAAAGCGCTCACGGCTTAATCTTGCTTTCCTTCTTGTTCACGGGTGTCGGGTGTTTCTTCTGATGATGTAAGACTAGCAATGATAATGGTTAGACAGAACTCGCCCCCACAATGTCAATGGTGCGTCATTTGACAGACGGAGGAAAGCTGTGCCACTTTTCCGTTATGTTGGAAAGTCCAAACCCAATTCTAGCACCTACTCAGGGGAAAAAAATCACTGATAAAACCTTGCTTTGTGAATCGAACTGCTAGGGACACTGATACACCTAGTAGCATACCCTTTTCTGGCAACAACTGATTGGAGTACTGCTTTATTTGGGGGCGTTCGCGGTAAACTGAAACGCGAACCAATCGTTTGATCTGAATCCGACGGAAGTAAACAGCACAATTGGCGGCGTGCTGGCGTCAGTTGGGAGTGGGTGGAATGGAAAAGGGAGTGGAGGTAGCCACCGGCCCCCCGCCGTCGGCGAGACCCACACCCGCACGCACGTGCCGAGAAGGGAGAGCCTTTCATTGCCACGTCACCCGGGGCGCACGCTGGACACAACTATACGCTGACCAGATGACAAATCCCTCCACGTCGGCTGGTCAAGCAAAGCTGTAACGGTAAACGATATGACTAGCACTGGCGGCGGCGAGACGGCCTCTAGCGGCCTGCCCTGGACGAACCTGCGCTGCTGTGCCGCCGGCGCTGGATGGATCACCGTGACATGCAGGCGCAGGCGTGCAGCAGGCATGCATGCACCTGGTGGGTTCAGACGGCGTAGCTTTCGCCGGCTGGCTCGAGCCGACGCGCGGTTTTCACATGCGTGTGGATTTGTTGACTCCTTTGATGCGAAGATCGGAGTCGGCGGCCTCCCACGGACCACGGTGTTTGAACTCTGAAAGCAATCAGCACCTTTATCATGAACAGAAGGACATCTGATGGCCGCCGGATCGTGCCAGGGGAAAGCACGGCTATTGATTTGGGGGGTCAATCATGCGGATGTCGTGGTCATGCACGTACAGGGTTATTTAGGCCTTATCTTATGTAGCTTGTCAACATGGCTGATTTAGACTACCAAACGATGGTTGGATGGTTGATTGATATGGTATTGGCCTTTCTTATCAGCCGCATATAGATTCTGTATACATAGTTTAAAACTGAATCCCAAAAAGCAACTGTTAGTTAGGGGTGGTAATTTGCCCTTATGCCTCCATAATCTAGCTTGGTTCTAATTAATTTTAGTTAAAAATGTACTAGTCCATCAACCCGTGCTCCGCACGGGCTAATATTTTTAAAAATTATTTAATTTAAAATTATTTCAAAATTTAAACTCCTACGTAATAATCAAAGTTGTTTACATACTACTCTTTCATTTTTTTCAATACTTCAACATAATACTCATATAGATGTGTATTTATCTTTTTTCATTTGTGATTGACTTTTAATTAGTAATTACTCAATACACTTTTTTATTCACATTCACACTTCTTTCATTTTGTATCGTACCTCCATACATTATATTTAGCATAAAAATCAATATTTTTCATCATTTCCTCACATATACATGTATAAATGCTCTACATGGTGTCACTCATCATGCGTGCATACCTTAGCTTATTATTTTATATTAACAACGATGAATGTAATTTAGAATCTTATATTAGTTTACTTTTGGACTTTTCGGTAGGATGCACATGAAGATAATTAGATTAAGATTTAGATTTAGATTTTTAGTTTACGTTATCTTTAATAACAACATACGTAGATAGCTTAGATACAAATTTTATAATGGCACAGCTTGATAATTTAGATATAGGTTTAGGGTTCATTTTAAAATATTTTTATAATGATAGTGGTGGTAACTTTAATAAAAATATAATAGACCAATGACTATGGGTATTAGAGTTTACATGATTGATGTTTCTATTTTTTGTGAGAATTTTTAGAATTTTTCCTATTTTAGCATGTCTCGTGAGAACTAATGTGGAGTCTTCAATTAAAAAATTAAGTCTATATTGCTATCAAATTATTACCTTGCGCTATCTCTCATTTGTTAAATATTCGAACACAATACTTATATAGATATATACTTATTATTTTCATCCGATTGTGATATATTTTAGTTAGTAATTACTCTATAACCTTTTCATACACATTTATAATCTTTAAATTTCACTTTGCATCACATATATGCGTTTGAGTTTATTTAATAAATTCTAAGTTTGAACTATAATTTTGACGTAGAAATCTATATTCTCGTCACTTCCCCTATATCTTTATAATTGACAACACACATCATGCGTATATATCTTAATCACTATATCATACAGCAATGGTGTGAAATACACGATTTAGAATCTTATATTGGTGTATATTTTTAGTTAAGCTGATTTGGATCCAAATATAGGATTACCTCGTGTTATTTTTAATAATGACATATGTGAGTAATATAGATGTAAGCTTAAGGGGTTACTTTAAGTTGTTTTTTAAGTATTCGTAGTGGGTAATTTAGTTGCAAATTAGGGGGTTATTTTAAATATTGTTAATAATAGCATAAGTGGGTAATTTTGATGAAGATTAGAGGGTTACTTTGGTTTATTTTATATAATGGCAGTGGTGGGTAATTTAGATATAGATTTAAGGGGTTACTTTAAACTATTTTTATAATGGCATAGGTGAGTAATTTTTCAAAAAACATAATTGATCTAATGGCTATGATGATTTGAGTGTTCAATTGATGTCTAGATGTTTTGCTTTTTGTGAGAATTTCTAGGATTTCTCTTTTTTTCTAGAGCGTCCACCTAGGATCTTAGGTGGCTTTATGTGGAGGCTTTAAAAGGAGCCTTTAATTAGTAATAGTAAGATAGTATTTTAGTCCGGCGCTTGTCCCATTACCACCCCTCCATTAGTACGTCTACGTCACACAAGTCCTCCATTTTCCTATTGTTTTCTCTCTGTTTTTGACAAAGCCTATGGTAAACTTTAATGAAAGGCCCAAGCCTTGTTGGGCCGGGAATAGAGGCGCAAGTCTTTTTGAGCCGGGCCTAGCCTGAGCTCTCCACGATTTTGATGCTTTCTAGGCCCAGATAACCCAGTTTTATAGGGAAATCTGTGCGAGTGCCCAACACACGCGAAGCAGTTCTGAACTTTCCTCAAAAATGAAAAAAGCTGTTGACATCCATTTTGCACTGATAACATATTCACGTATGACAGAGTACAGAGGGAGAAAACCGAAACTTTGAACACAAACTGGATCGCTGATCATAGGCGCACAACTGAAGAACCTCACAATTCCTCTGAACGTGCGCTGTTCAATTCCACAGACAGGGGACGCACCGTCCTCACCAATCTAGTGCACCTCCTCCTCCTTGTGCGTGTAGATGACGCAGTCGGCCTTGGGGTAGGCGATGCAGGTGAGCACGTAGCCCTCGGCCATCTGCGCGTCGTCCAGGAACGAGCCCTCCGACTGGTCCACCTCCCCGGACGCCAGCTTGCCCGCGCACGTGGA
Source organism: Alloteropsis semialata (assembly GCA_004135705.1). Classification (NCBI taxonomy): domain Eukaryota; kingdom Viridiplantae; phylum Streptophyta; class Magnoliopsida; order Poales; family Poaceae; genus Alloteropsis; species Alloteropsis semialata. Next base: position 9,143,782 of record CM014274.1, read on the forward strand.
GCACGTCCCGGCTCGGCACGAGAAGGGCAGCTCCAGCCCGGCCCCCTCCGCGGCGTCCAGGATGTACGTGTCCTCCGGCACTTCCAGCTCGCTCTCCGACCCGTCCGGCCCCACCAGCTTCACCTTGTGCACCGCCGCCCACTCCCTGAACCGGCCCGACACCCGCGCCCGCGCGCCTGGCGCGAGGCTCGGCGGCTGCCGCGCCGGGGAAGCGATGCACGGGGCGTCCGCCTTGATCAGCGAGGGGGAGAAGGGCCGGCACCGCATCATGGCTGCGACCGGTGCGGGGACGGAGCACATTGTTGGAGCACTTGCCATCGCCATTATATTATTCAGATCCTCCCGAGATTGTAGCGCTGCCTTACGAACAAGACCAAGACGAAATCGACATGAGCAGTTGAGCACGATCAGAAATAAGAAGGGATCGAAGACGGATCACGGATACGGTTGGACCGGAGCAATCAACAGTTCGACACGTAGGGAGTACTGTACCTGTTTTTGCCGGCTCTAGGTAGGTGACGTTCTGATGAGCGGGCGCACAAAGAGTTCCAAGGCAAAGCAAAGCACAAGAGCAGTGACGCGACACATGAGCTCTACTCGCAACGGTATTTATATTAGAACTTGATGCTGCCATCTGTGCTAGCTCGAGAGCTGCGTGCCTGAACCAGAAGCAGCCTGGGCTTACCCCTTGGGAAACAGCCATTGGCGCGGTGTGAAGAAGGTGCTAGATGAAGGTAGAACGCCCGCAACAGAATATGTTCTACAGGTGTAGCGCAGGTTCGCAGGATGCAGTGCAAAGCTTTTGGAGGTACTCGATCGGCTAGTTTCAGTGCCGCTGCCGCGCGTCCCCTCGAGCGGCCATGGGCCAGAAGCAGGCTGGCAGCTGGGCGTAGTCGGCACCCGGCACCGAGGAACTATGTACAGTAATAATTTAATCTGATCAGATCTCTGATTATAATCTAGATAGTGAAATCTTATTACTATTACTAATTGGAGGCTCCATTTGAAGCTTTCAGGTGAAGCCACCTAAAATCCTAGGTGTACACTCTAGAAAAATAGAGAAATCCTAAATTCTCATAAGGAAGCAAAACATCTGGCCATCAATTGGAGCACTCAAATTATAGCCATTAGATCTATTATATTTTTTAAAAAATTACACCGATGCAACTATGAAAAAAGCTTAAAGTAACCTCTAAATCTATATCTAAATTACTCACCTCTGCCATTATATAAAATAAACAAAATAACCCTCTAATCTTCATCAAAATTACCCACTTATGCCATTATAAACAATATTTAAAATAACCTCCCAAATTTACAAGTAAATTACCCACTACGAATACTTAAAAAATAACTTAAAGTAACCCTTAACTTTACATTTATATTACCCACATATGTCATTACTAAAAATAACATGAGGTAAACCTACATTTGAATCCAAATCACCTTAATAGAAAATATACACCAATATAAGATTCTAAATCGTGTATTTTATACTTTATTGGTTTATGATATAGTGATTAAGGCATATACGCACGTTGTGTGTGCTAATTTATAAAGATATAGGGAAAGTGATGAGAATATAGATTTTTGTGTTAAAATTATAGTTCCAACTTAGGGTTTATTAAATAAATTTGAGCGCATACATATGATGCAAAGTGAAAATATAAAGATTATAAATGTGTATGAAAACATTGTAGAGTAATTACTCACTAAAATCTATCACATTTAGCTGAAAATAATAAGTATATATCTCTATAGGTATTGTGTTCAAATATTTAACAAATGAGAGATAGCTCAAGGTAATAGTCTGGTAGCAATGTAGCCTTAATTTTTTTAATTGGAGACTCCGCATTAGTTCTTACACGTCATGCTAGAAAAAAATAAATCCTAAAAATTCTCACAAAAATCAAAAACATCAATCATGTAAACTCTAATAACCATAGTCATTGGTCTATTATATGTAAACTCTAATAACCATAGTCATTGGTCTATTATAATTTTTAAAAAGTTACCCACCACTATTATTATAAAATAAACTCTAAAACTATATCTGAATTATTGAGATATGACATAATTTAAATTAACCCCATAATATTTATCTAATTTACTCTGCATGTCATTATAAAGGATAACTTAAAATGACATTCAAAATTTGTATTTAAGTTACCCGTGTATGTCTTAATTAAAGATAACCTAAATAAACACCTAAATCTTAATCTAATTATCTTCACGTCCATCCTACCGAAAAGTCCAAAAGTAAACTAATATATGATTCTAAATTACCTATTTATAATTGTTAATATAGAAATAATAAGTTAAGGTATACACGCATGATAAGTGTCACCATGTAGACCATTTATACATGTATATGTGAGGAAGTGATGAAAAATATTGATTTTTATGCTAAATATAATGTATGGAGGTGCGATACAAAATGAAAAAAGTGTGAATATGGATAAAAAATGTATAGGGTAATTACTAATTAAAATCAATCACAAATGAAAAAAAAGATAAGTAACACATCTATATGATTATTATGTTGAAGTATTGAAAGAAATGGAAGAGTAATATGTAAACAGTTTTGTTTATCAGGTAGGAGTTTAATTTATAAATAATTTTTAAACATAATTGTTTTTTAAAATATTAGCCCATGCGGGAGCACGGGTTGATCGACATGTTATTGTGAATTAAAAGTCTCTCTTTCAACCTATAATCCTCAAATAGTTAGGTTGGATGGGATTATGAATTATGGGTTAGAATTCTGAAAATCTACAGCATTATCCAGACTGTTTGGATTGGATGGTTTGAGACCATTTTTGCTGGAGTATAATTTTTATCGAATCGAAGCTGTGTTTCGAACTTTCGATCGTTCAGTTTCGGCACTTTTCAGATACCCATGGCTGTTTTTAGACACATCAACAATTGATGCCGTATTTTCAGTACTCTGTTTTTAATTCTTCTCCCTCCTGTTTAGCCTGAACAGTTCAGGTTATCCTGAACGCAAGCAGCACGCGACTATCCCTGAAAGCCAAGCCAAACGTCTCATCCACATACGTTCAGGGAGCCTCTCTGACCGTGGGTGGAGAAACGTTGCGGTAGAGTTTCGGGCGAGCACGCAGCTGGTTGTCGCCACAACAATGTCGCTCACAGTTCAGTATTTTCACTGAATCAATGGAGATACTACATGCCAAAACACACCAGAGAGTTTTCTGGAGCCAAGACACATGCTCGGTCGCGCCCATCACGCTGTGTCTACGTTTCTCTGCCGAGTACTCGATCTTACACGACGCTACGCACATGGACGCACGTGCGTCACACCGGCCCCACATGGCACGAGGCCAACTCAAACTTGGGACTTGACCGCGTCGCTGTACCCGGTGAGCCCGTCGTAGTACCTGGACCACAGCATGATGCCCCCGTACTTGGTGGAGTTCCTGACCACCGGCAGCACCTGCGAGACCAGGTCGGTCGTCGGCACGAACCCGCTGCCGGCGGCCTGCGGCGCGGCCGGGAGCCCCAGGAACACCCGGCCGGCCTTGATCGACGTCCACTGCGCCCACGCGCGCGCCAGACCGCCCACGCCGGCGCTCGCGCTGAACTGGCACGGCGGGTTGTTGTAGAACTGCACCCACACGTAGTCGAACAGCCCCGTGCCGAGCGCGGTGCCCAGCGACGCGTCCGGGAACGGGCACTGCGGCGCCGCCGCCAGGTACACCGGCTTGTAGTTGTACCCCCGCCGGGAGTAGGACTTGAGGGACCTGGCCAGGTCGTCCCAGTACAGGCTCCCGCCGATCTCGACGTCGAAGTCGATCCCGTCGAGGACCGCGTCGCCGAGGGGCCTGGACGTCGACCTGCCGCCGAGGTAGTTGTCCCAGAGGTACGCCGCGACCTTCCTCGCGTCGGCCGGGGACGACAGCCCGTAGCTCCCGACGCCGCCGCCGATGGAGAGCAGCACCTTGATGCCCTTGCTCTGGCACGACTTGATGTCGGCGCCCACGCCCGTGCAGCCGTTGGTGGCCGGGTCGCAGTGGCCCGCCAGGTTGAGCACCGGCGTCTGGCCCTTGCCGAACGTGGTGAGGAACGCCACGTTGACGAACTTGTAGTTCCCGGTGGCGCACGTCTCCGCCAGCGTGCCCTCGTTGCCGTTCTGGCCCCAGTAGATGGCGATGTCGCCCGCGCGCGCTCCGGCGACCAGCCCGGCCGCCGCGAGCGCCGTGACCAACATCATTGCCGGAAAAGTTCCTACCATCTTGCTCCTCGAGCTCTTGGTATGCGGTGGCAGTGCTCTTAAGTTTGAATTGTTCGTGGTCTTTTTATAGCTGATGAATCCGTTGAGCAATGCAGTGTGGTGCGCAACTAGCAGGGGGCGCAGTTGCGTTCTGACTTCTACGATTCGTCCATCGTTCGTTAGGTGGACTAGCCGCCGCAAGTTGACCGGGCACGATCGAGATAGCGCAATTTGTGGTCGGAATTTGGGACTTATCGTCGAGAGCAGGGTACTGTCGATATTATATTTTTGTATCTTAGCACGGAGCGACGGTAGTGCGTCGGCAGTGGCTGACCGCTGACCTATGCGCCCGGGTCGTCGGGTTTGAGAACAGCGTCTTCCACTGATCGCGCGGCCAAGTGCGGCGACCATTTCTCTCCGGCCGCCTCCTCGAACTTCCACACTCGCCTCTGCTTGGGTGGGATTCAGAAACAACAGAAACGCTCAGTGCACGAGAGCGAGGCGGTAGACAGTGCGTTTCCGACGAGACAGTCGTGCGCATTCGCTGCACGCCCTGCTAATCGCACCCAAGGCGGCCTTGGTGCTAATCAGCATAGTGTCACAGGTGACTCAGATGTTCGTTGTGCATTCCCATTTCCCAAAGGCAGTCAGGCCCCACAAGGTCGGCAACTTTACGAGCACGAGACGGAGGTCCAATGTGATTCTGCTGATGACGGATGTGAGGTGACTCGGCTGTTTGGATCGCGAGGCCGAGACAAATTATCATCATCCTCCTGCCGTCCTGCGCTCAATCAAGACAGCGAAGGGGACGAGCTCGGCAGAAGCAGAACTGTTTTGGCGAGCAGCACGACGTCATGACACTCACGCATCTTCGTACTACTCGGCGGGTAAGGCCAGGAAAACCCCCAAACCTGTCGCTAATCCAAGGATTAACCAACTTTAAGGGATGGGCCAGTTCAAGGTTGTAGTGCCCATGGACGTAGGAACGGACAGCCGGCCGAACCCAACCGGGCCTGCTCCTTTCCTTCTTTTCAGTTTTAGCTGTACTTTGAAGTTCCATTTGATGAAAAATACAGTTCGGTTGATGTCATTGTCAGGTTCAGCCACAGCGGCGAAACAATAAAAATGGGAAACGTGCTGATGGCCTGAGTCTGCAAGTTCGTCGTTACCATTTTCAGCAGAAAGCGGATTGCGACAGCAGAGGCTCCACCTCAATTAGAAATTCTCAGCACGAGCAAGGTTCAGCAGTCTTTATACTAGTAATAGAGGGCATTTGCGTCTGTGCCTATAACTCACTCACTGATATGAAGTGAATAAGTAGGTGCTCAAAGAGCTTGCAAACATTAGAGTTATGGATTACGGAATGCTAAGTGCTCCAGTACAGGATAAGCTCGTAATGTCATCCCACTCATAGGCGGAATCAGCTGGATAAAATTCTTAAATGGTTCCTCTTTAGCAAAAGTCCTCATAGTCATAGCCCATAGATGTAGGCAGATCAACTCACCATGTCTGAAACTCTGAAGCATGATAATATGTGACCAATTTAGGATTTGGCACGCAATGCTCCACTATTATGTGGCCCTGGTCCAAACATGTCAGGACTCGTCTTGATGTGTTACATGAGTTGGGTGTTATTTTCATATTTTTTTACTCATAACCTTAAGTTGATTGGTCCGTATCCTTATACGTACTACCATACTTTTGTTTATGTTTGGGGGCAGGGATAAGCAGGTGAGAAAAAATACGGACCGTCTAATTTACGATCGCCCGGTAGGAGTCTTCCGTCCGGTCGATCTCCCGACAACCTCGTAATTACTATTTTTGGATACCGTGCCTGCTTCTTTCCTTTCCACGCTCCATTCTCTTTCCACGCTACTACTAGGACTTAAATTCTATGTACTGCTCCTACTGCCTTCCCTTTCCACCGTCTGTTATTTCTCTTTTCACGAATAAAAACATTTGGGTTCTGGGAAAAGGGGGCGGGAAAAAATAAAAGTAAGTTTCAAAGTAAATAAAAAACTAATAGATATTTTAAAAAATAATTACAAAACTAAAAAGTTACATTACAATAATGTTGTGGAGACCATGAAAAATTTATGGTAAACTTTTTTATATAAGTTTTATAGCAAACTTATACTTTGCTGATTAAAATAAAAGCAGAAAAACTATTTCATACAAAATTAAGTGAAAAAGTTATAGAAATATGTAGTAAATAATATTGCGGAGACCGTAGAAAATTTTACGATAAACTTTCATACATAAGTTTTCATGAGCTATCACACAAAATTTTTCATGCATAAGTTATATAACAAACTTCTATTTTGCTGTTACATTAAAATAAAAAGTAGAAAAAATGTTTCATACAAATTTAAGTGACAAAGTTATAGAAAGTTATACTAAATAATATTGTGGACACCATAGAAAATTTTATGTTAAACATTCAAACATAAGTTTAGTGAACTTCAGTTAACTTTAAATACATAATTATCATGAACTCTCATACAATTTTTTTATGCATAACTTATATAGCATACTTATTCTTTGTTATCTCATGAACTTGGCTCTGCCAGTCCTGTAAAAAACAAATTAAAAAACAATTAGTGATACAAATATATAAAAGAACAGTTTTCAAAAAGAGTTGGATAGTATGGCAGTGGGCAATGGCCGCCCCTAACCCTGAACACCCTTCTGAACCAGATAGGACGGAGTCGCCCCCAACAACCCTGAACTCTAACCAATATGGCCTTCTATGGCAGGGGGCCCAAAGCCGAAGTAGTTTGGCCTTCTATGGCAGGGGGACATGGCCGCCCCTAACTCGTACAACCTTCTGATCCCGATAGGACAGAGTCGCCCCCAATAACCCAAAACTCTAACCAGTATGGCCTTCTATGGCAGGGCCCCGAAGTCGAAGCAGTTTAGGCTTCTATATGGAAACGCTGAACACCCTTCTGAACCCGATAGGACGGAGTCGCCCCAATAACCTAGAACCCTAACCAATACGGCCTTCTATGGCAGGGCCCCCGAAGCCGAAGCAGTTTAGCCTTCTATGACAGGGGTTCTATTTTTAGAAAGTTATATCCTACACATAAACAACTTATGTGTGCAGCATCTTTCTGACAAATTATTATATGATTATTTGTGTAGCACAAAACATGGAGAAAAAAAAAAGAAAAGAAAACTCATCTGGAATTAGATTCACGTGGAACATGATCCTGGATAATACTTGGTATTACAAAATACAAGGAAAAATGAAAATAAAAAAAAGAAAAAAGGTGTCACATGGGTGCATGTGTCAGCTTGAAGAAAAACGCAGCAGTGCTGCTGATGTATGTGGATGCGTGGGCTGAATTGGTTTCACGAAAAAAAGGACGGATGGAATGGGATTCGCGGGGAGGCGAGCAGGCGGACAGAGCAGTTAATAACATAAAAAGGGAAAAGGACGCGCGGTCGAATCGACCGCTAGTTTCTACATGAGCGGGCGACAGTAGTCTTAACATTGTGGAAAAAATATATAGCATTATCTCCTTCTCACAAAGGAGTTGTTCAACAAATTAAAATTGGAATACAAGCAAGCATGTTCAAGAGCGTTTCTAAAATCTACTCTCTAAATCACCATTTGAAGAGTCATTTAAGTAAACATCATTTTCTATATCTTTATACTCTACAACAATTTTTCTATATGTTGTACGCAGTCCAGAGAGTCATTCTCACTCTTTATCTTTGGCTAGCGAGAAATCCGGAATAAAGGATATCTATATTTGGATATCCAATTGAAGATGTTGTTAGAGAGTGTTTTTTTACCAAAAACTCTATTCCTGTAAATTAAGAAAGATATAAAGAGTCTCTTGGAGATGCTGACAGTTCTCATTGCCATACAACTCGCAACGTTCATTCCTTCCATACAAAAATCGAATGATTATGGATAACTACTATACAATTTAATAGACCCCGTATTACTAGATAGAATCGTTTAACATATTATGTGTCAGGACATGAGATCTTCTATCACGTTCTTGCCCAAGCAACATAGAGTGACATTCCAAAAGCACAGACGTTACTAGATTGACTTATTGTTCGTTCACAAAACGAGAAATGAATATGGACTAAGCATACTTAGTTCCTTAGGGTTTTTTTGGTATCTATAGAGGTGACATGTGACCATATGTGTGTGTATAAGAGCTTCTGTGCTTTAAGAGATTAGATGTGTCCATGAAAATATCCAATTAAAATAAGATTTGGTTGATGATCCCAAAAAAAACAAGTCGAGGAATCTAAGGGGTCAGTTGGAGAAGAATAGGACTATTTTCTCAATACACAGACTATAGTGCTCACAGAATCACAAATGACGAATGATCTCTACTTTATTTGCTGATCCAAGGGCCTAGGATGATGGTGACCCAAAAATAGCAGAGCTGATATTTTACTCCACTACAGAGTACAGAACAGTTCCCCAACTACGGTTAAACGTCTTGACAGAGAGCGAACACGAACTTGCTCAAAGCTAAATGATCCACCACTAGCACCGTGCACAGACACACGTGCAAACAGAAGGCATGAATGCTTGTCGCTTTCCTGGAGCATATCAGTCTGTCAGACGTGGCTCTTGATGTCAGAGCTGTAGCCGGTGCGGTCGTCGTAGAACTTGGACCAGAGCATGACGCCGCCGTACTTGGGGGAGCCCCTGATGAGCGGCAGCACCAGCGACGTGAGCTGCCACGCGGGCACGAACCCGGTGCTTGCCGCGTCCTTGGAGGCCGGCAGTCCCAGGAAGATCTGCCCCGCCGGCACCGACTCCCACTGCTTCCAGGCGTTCAGGAACGCGCTGCGGCCCGAGCTGAACTGGCACTCCGGGTTGTTGTAGAACTGCACCCACACGAAGTCGAACAGCCCCGTGTTGATCGCGCCGCCGTCCCACTGGTCCGGGAAGGGGCACTGCGGCGCCGCGCTCAGGAGCACCGGCTTGCCGGCGTTCTCGCCCATTTCCTTGAGGTCCCTGCAACAAGAACATGAGCATGTGTGTGTTTTTAGATAAAACGAGCATGCGAATATGAGAAGCGGCTGAGAGAGTGTACCGTACCTGGCGAGGTTGTCCCAGAATTTGACGCCGCCGAGCTCGATGTCGAAGTCGATGCCGTCAAGGACGGCGTCGCCGAGGGGGCGTGACGACGACGTGCCGCCGAGGTAGCTGTTCCAGAGGTACGCAGCTACCAGCCGTGCGTCCGCGGCCGAGGACAGGCCGTACTTGCCAACGCCGCCGCCGATGGAGAGCAGGACCTTGACGCCGCGGCGCTGGCACGAGCGGATGTCACTGCTCAGGATGGCGCAGCCGCCCGACGAGGCGTCGCAATGGTCGGCGAGGTCCAGCTGCGGCGCCGCGCCCTGCCCGAACTGGAAGACGAACGCGAGGATGACGAACTGGTACCTGCTGGACGCGCACGTCGCGGACAGGGTCACCTCTCCCTTGTTCTGGCCCCAGTATATGGCGATGCCACCGGCGTGGCTTGTGGCGAGGATCGCCAACAAGAGGATGCCAATGAGCTGGAGCTGGATGGGAGTGAGAGCTCGGCTTGCCATGGTTGCAGCGTGTTCTCGTGCAAGTACGGATGTGCTCTGAGCTTGTTGTTTGAGTAGCTTTGGCTGATGAAGTGTGTGCTACCTGCTACGTCGGGTCTCCTTTTTATAGCGGTTTGATAGTGTTAGCAGAGCAGTAGCAATTAGAGCATAATGGGATGGGCCAAAAGATAGTAACGGGTCCGGCATATTATCGTGCTCCTGGACGGAAGAATGGACAGCCGGCCGATCCAACTAGGCTAGGCGTGCTCCTTGGCTCGTTTCATCTCTGAATCTTGATGAAAAATACATTTCGATTGATGTCAGGTGCAGCATTCTTCATTCCTGCAGCCACGGTGCAGTCTTCAGTTACAGGATTGCCCATTGGATCATCACAACTGAAGACTGTAACTTGGATGTGACCAATGTCAGGTTTGTTTTTTTACTAACAAACTTGCAGCAACAGATTATCTCCTAGCGGCTGTTATGTTGTGGTAATCTTGTTAGTTACTATTACATTTTGTGAAATCAAATATTTTGAAATCAAGAGGGCAACATACAAGTGTTTTATAAATCTTGCCCTCAGGGGCGCCCCTCGCCTTTGTTCTAATTAAGGGAGCTCGCCTGACCATTGCACCGAGAGTGTTGGCACAAAGTGTTAAGGTTTGTGATGCAGACGCCAACTAACTTTGAAGGTGAAAATTTAATTCGCTAGTACAAGTTGCCATCTGAACTCAAAATTCAGAAATGGTTATGGAACACAAAGTTTGGGATCAACTACACATAATAAAATGATTTTTATTCGGTTATCCAGTATGAGCAATAAAACTGTAGGCTAAGATAAAAAAATAGATTGAAGGATAGATGTAGTTTAAATTAAGTTTAGATATGGTTGTAGCAATTTAGGAATTCTCTGAGAAGGGAAGCCTTTAAACCTGGTACTGAACTATAAGAGAAATATAGATGTAAATCTAGGTATCTTAGTGACTACTTTGCATCTAGGTGCCTGATTTCTTAGTTCTCTTGGAAGTGTACCTATCATCGTTCATGCTACCTTTGCCTTAGATATAGTCTAGTAATCAAGAAAAGCATCAGAGAAAAATCACACTACTATGTTGAACAAGGTACGGAGTACCATTCTGCAGCATCAAAACACAGGTGCGAAAATAAAGGAGTAGCTAGGCATGGGGATTCATTCTCTAGCAGAGGCTAATTGGGCCTACTACCTTCGATAGCAGCCTGTTCGCTTGGCTTATCAGCCACCAGCCAGCAGTACTTCAGTCTCACAACAAATCAGCACCAGCCACCAGCCAGCCAGCAGTACTTCAGTTTCACAACAAATCAGCACCAGCCACCAGCCACCAGCACGCATCACCAAACTGCGGCATCTAAATGTGCAACAATGCCAAGGTAAGCCCATTGCACACCATATCGCTGATTGAATTACCCATGCTGTGCAATATATGCACGCACACAACATGTTTGAGTAAATGCCTCGCGTGCGTTAGATGAAGGTTGTAATATGGATTTTTCAAAAAAAAAAAGACAATGAAAACATGCTTCCTGATTTCCTGTAAACAAACGGTACCTCCTTTTATTCTGTCATGTGATACCACAAAGTGACAAAGAAATGAACATGGAACACGACCGAACACGAGAGTAACAATAAATCATTACACTACACAATACGCTATCTCGCCAGGTCGATCACACCTGGCTCTTGATGTCGGAGCTGTAGCCTGTGCGATCGTCGTAGTACTTGGACCAGAGCATGACACCGCCGTACTTGGGCGAGTCCCTGATGAGCGGCAGCACCTGCGATGTGAGCTGCCCCGCGGGCACGAACCCGGTGCCCGCCGCGTCCTTGGAGGCCGGCAGTCCCAGGAAGATATGCCCCGCCGGCACCGACTCCCACTGCTTCCAGGCGTCCATGAACGCGCTGCGCCCCGAGCTGAATTGGCACTCCGGGTTGTTGTAGAACTGCACCCACACGAAGTCGAAGAGCCCCGTGTTGATGGCGCCGCTGTCCCACTCGTCCGGGAACGGGCACTGCGGCGCCGCGCTCAGCAGCACCCCCTTGCCGCCCTCCTGGTTCTTGCCCATGTTCTTCAGGTCCCTGCACGGCGTGCGGTGCGGCCGGGTGAGGCGGGGAACACGATCGAGCCGAGCGTCCAACGACAAGAACAGGCTCCGAGAATTTACCTGGCGAGGTTGTTCCAGTACTTGGCGCCGCCGAGCTCGATGTCGAAGTCGATGCCGTCAAGGACGGCGTCGCCGAGGGGGCGGGACGACGACGAGCCGCCGAGGTAGTTGTTCCAGAGGTACGCAGCCACGTCCCGCGCGTCCCCCTCGGACGTCAGGCCGTAGCTGCCGTCGCCGCCGCCGATGGAGAGCAGGACCTTGACGCCGCTGCTCTGGCACGAACGTATGTCGTCGCTCAGCCCCGTGCAGCCGCCCGACGAGGGGTCGCAGTGGCTCGCAAGGTCCAGCTGCGGCGTCTGGCCCTTGCCGAACTTGTACACGAAGGCGAGGATGACGAACTTGTAGTTACCGGACGAGCACGTGTCGGACAGGGACGCCTCGCCGTCGTTCTGGCCCCAGTAGACCGCGATGCCGCCGGCGTGGCATGTGGCGAGGAACGCCACCAAGAGGGTGGCAATGAGCAGGAAGGGAGTGAAAGCTCGGCCTGCCATGGCTTGAGCGTGCCCAGTTGGCTACTGATTGTTGGGAAATTTTCTACGAGGAATCGAGGATTGTAGAGAGATGAATGGCTGGCGAATTATGCATACTGCTCTCCCTTTTGTAGTGGTTTGACAGTGTGAGCATAAGCAATATGAACGCCGTGGAGAGAATTTTGAGTTGGTTTCGTGCCGTGGTTCGTCCGCAGACCGCCGTGCCAGTGCTGTGTGAATTTACCATAAGCGGTTGCGGTTAAGTAAAGTTGGATTTGTTTTTGCCACAAGTAATCCGATGTAGGAGTATAGTTTACCTTAATCTGATGATCAATGAAGGATAATCATCGAAGCTGAGCTGGAATGTGAAACGCTCCACCGTACTCAACTGAACCACAACACCATATGCGACAAAATTTGCTCCTTTCCGCATACATGGTTTACATGCCTTCATTCCCATTCATTCATGATTTCAAGAAACATCGAGGGTTTTGCTGCTTGCGTTCGTATTGACTAGTGCATTGAATGATTTTGTTTTTGTTATGGATCTTTTTTATCCTAACTAGTCCATCAACCCGTGCTCCCGCATGGGCTAGTATTTTAAAAAGCAATTATATTTAAAAATTATTTATAATTAAACTCCTACCCAATAAACAAAATTGTTTACATATTACTCTTTCATTTCTTTCAATACTTCAACATAATAATCATATAGATGTATACTTATTTTTTTGTCATTTGTGATTGATTTTAAATTAGTAATTACTCTATACACTTTTTCATCTACATTCACATTTTTTTTCATTTTGTATCGCACCTCCATACGTTATATTTAGCATAAAAATCAATATTTTTCATCACTTCCTCACATATACATGTATAAATGGTCTACACGGTGACACTTATCATGCTGTATACCTTAACTTATTATTTCTATATTAACAATTATAAATAGGTAATTTAGAATCATATATTAGTTTACTTTTGGACTTTTCAGTAGGATGGACATGAAGATAATTAGATTAAGATTTAGGTGTTTAGTTTAGGTTATCTTTAATAAAGACATACATGGGTAACTTAGATACAAATTTTGAATGTCATTTTAAGTTATCCTTTATAATGATATACAGAGTAAATTAGATAAATATTATGGGGTTAATTTAAATTATTTTTCATAATATCATAGCTCGATACTTTTGATATAGTTTTGGAGTTTATTTTATAATATTTTATAATGATGGTGGTGGGTAATTTTTTGAAATTATAATAGACCAATGGCTAGGTTATTAGAGTTCACATGATTGATGTTTCTGATTTATGTGAGAATTTCTAGGATTTGTCTTTTTTTTCTAGCGTGTCTTGTAAGAACTAATACGGAGTCTCCAATTAAAAAATTAAGGCTACATTGCTACCAGACTATTACCTTAAACTATCTCTCATTTGTTAAGTATTTGAACACAATACATTTATAGAAATAATAAGTGTATGCATATATGCATCATGCGTATATACCTTAATCACTATATCATAAACCAATAAAGTATAAAATACATGATTTAGAATCTTATATTGGTGTATATTTTCTATTAAGATGATTTGGATTCAAATGTAGGTTTACCTCATGTTATTTTTAGTAATGACAAATGTGGATAATATAAATGTAAAGTTAAGGGGTTACTTTAAGTTATTTTTTAAGTATGCGTAGTGGGTAATTTACTGCAAATTTATGAGGTTATTTTAAATATTATTTATAATGGCATAAGTGGGTAATTTTGATGAAGATTAGGGGGTTATTTTGTTTATTTTATGTAATGGCAGAGCTGGATAATTTAGATATAGATTTAGGGGGTTACTTTAAGCTATTTTTATAATGGCATAGGTGAGTAATTTTTTTAAAAAACATAATAGATCTAATGGCTATGATGATTTGAGTGTTCCAATGGATGGCTAGATGTTTTGCTTTTTTGTGAGAATTTTTAGGATTTCTCTTTTTTTCTAGAGTGTCCACCTAGGATCCTAGGTGGCTTCACCTGGAGACTTCAAAAGGAGCCTCCAATTAGTAATAGTAAGATTATATGGAGGAAAAAAAGACTGGTAGAATTAGTGCAATCTCAATTTGTAGAGGAGATTTACACTACTGGCAGCAAGACTTGCATTTTCATGCTGCTGACAATCCTCTGTTTTTCTGTTCCTCTGCTGGTTGATTTCTTGGATAAGTACCATGCTTTTGCCTTCTTCTAATTGCATTTATATTATCTGCCTTATACTTGGTTGACTTCTGTTGAAATGTTTTTTTTTACGACCATTCTCTTGAAATGTTTTGAAATTAGAGGAAATCAATATGCATATGCTGATTCCTGACCATCCTTCTTGACAATATTCTTCTACTCAGAGGTTCGCACTAAGTTTATTTTGTGTGGTTTTCCCTCATGCCCACCACATACATTACTACCTATATATACCATTGGGTAAAGGCGTAAAGATATTATTTTCCTTCCTATTTCAGTTCATTTTTCATATTTCACAACATGGTTGAGAGAAAAGTCCTACTTTATATTCGGATGGAAGGTATATGAAATAACCGGATGATGCAAGACCATATTTAGAAGCAAGCATTTATTTTCTTCAGTAAGTTTTTTTTTTACAATAGCATGAATGAGTGATTCAGATGCAATAATGGAATCGTTCATTTTTCAACATCATCTCTAATTTAGAGTAGTTTCAGTGATACGGTGACATTGCCAAGTTAAAAATAGTTATTAAAATTCAGTAACGGCTAATGGGTACAATAGGTTTTATAAAAAAATCCACTCGCTGCCTACCTAAATACAGTATATTACTATATTTATATATTTGAAATGAAATATTATCATACTTCTCTTTAGATTAATAATTTTTAGTGTGCTAATTAAATATTAATTCCCTCCCGAGCAAAATAATTTTTTAACAAACATATATGCATTTTATATACTAAGTTCTTAGAAGCCAAATCAATTTGGTATGGAGTTTGGTTTGACCAACATAATAAAAAGGGTTTAGTTTGTTTTAAACACTATGTTTCATGTAGTGCTTATGAAGAGTTATTTTAGTCTACCAATTCTCCTTGTAAAATCAAGTTTTTAAAATAAAAAATCAAGCTGCTTATGAATCTTACATTCAAATAGTATTAGCTATTGGGCACGACACCATGTCACCCCAAGGCACTATAATGACCTGTATGGAAGAGCTTTTACTGGCTCTGTTTTCACCTGCAAAAGCTTCCAGCACTGTAGCACGAAGTCATCCCCTAAATCGAGACTCAAATTTTGAGATTTTGACTAAACACCATATGGTGGACCTACCCTGCTTTTAAGTACAAGTCATGGACTACATAATGATACACTTGTGGATCCAAGATATGGAGATTTCAATATTTCAAATCAGTTCTTAAGTTTGAATAGAAAGCTGATTTTTGAAAGGACATGGAAATTCTTCTAAGTGCTGGAAGACAGCAATCAAGGGAGAAGTTGGAGCTTGAGTTTTGAAACATCCTACATATTGACAAGTTGAATTCCTGCATAAAATGGGAAGCCTTATCATTGCTAAACAATATTATGTACTTGTGGTTCGAAGAATTGAATATTTAGACATTTTTACTGGTGGCGCAAAATGGATGAAACTTACTGAAAAATCAAAACTAAAAACTCTGAAAAAGTTCTTCAGTTCAGTAAAATAGGCCGAACTTCAGAGCACTGGATCTTTGATTTGTTTGATCTTTTTCGCATAGATGCTTATGCAAAAAGTTGTAGACATGCCCCAGATTAAAGTTTGATTAAAGATTAAAGAAACGTTTAAATTGTAAATAAAGATAAAAAGATGAGAGAAAGGGCGAGTTCAGAGAACAAAGAGGAGCAGAGCTGTAGTGGCAGCAGCTTGCCTGCCTGCTTCACCGGCGCCACCGCTCAACTGAACGCCGGATGGATCTTATTTTTTTTCTTCACTGGCTTTGGCTTCACCAATGAAGTCGCATCGGCCTTCCCAAACGGCCCCAAATGTCAGCCAGATTTTTATATTCTAATAGTTGTGGGTTCAAAATTTCGAATGATTTCGTGGTTGATGATTGAATGTTTAAAACGGCTAAAAGTTGAATGTTGTAAATAGATTTTTCTCAGTAATAAATTAAGAAGAGTTTAAGTGGTCAATCTGAGAAGCGTAACATGGAGTTTTTCCCCCTACACAGCAGCGCCACAAACAAATGATGTCGACCCCTTTTTATTCAACTGTGTGATACTTTCTACATGTGACAAACAACAAATGAATCTGGAACACAGCCCAATGTGGTACAAAGAAAATCACTGTACAACAGAACACAATCTCTGACCTCTTGCAACTCTGTAACACGTCGACACAAGACGAACAACGAGTACACATTCATGCCGACGAACAATATCAGACGTAGCTCTTGATGTCCGAGCTGTAGCCCGTGCGGTCGTCGTAGTACTTGGACCAGAGCATGACGCCGCCGTACTTGGGCGAGTCCCTGATGAGCGGCAGTACGTTAGAGTTGAGATCGCCGGCGGGCACGAACCCGGTGCCCGCCGCGTCCTTGGAGGCCGGCAGGCCCAGGAAGATCTTCCCCGCCGGCACCGACTCCCACTGCTTCCACGCGTCCAGGAACGCGCCGCGGCCCGCGCTCACCTGGCACGGTGGGTTGTTGTAGAACTGCACCCACACGAAGTCGAAGAGCCCCGTGTTGATCGCGCCGCCGTCCCACTCGTCCGGGAACGGGCATTGCGGCGCCGCGCTCAGCAGCACCCCCTTGCCGCCCTCCTGGTTCTTGCCCATGTTCTTCAGGTCCCTGCACGGCGTGCGGCCGGGTGAGGCAGGGGAACACGATCGAGCCGAGCGTCCAACGACAAGAACAGGCTCCGAGAATTTACCTGGCGAGGTTGTTCCAGTACTTGGCGCCGCCGAGCTCGATGTCGAAGTCGATGCCGTCAAGGACGGCGTCGCCGAGGGGGCGGGACGACGACGAGCCGCCGAGGTAGTTGTTCCAGAGGTACGCAGCCACGTCCCGCGCGTCCCCCTCGGACGTCAGGCCGTAGCTGCCGTCGCCGCCGCCGATGGAGAGCAGGACCTTGACGCCGCTGCTCTGGCACGAACGTATGTCGTCGCTCAGCCCCGTGCAGCCGCCCGACGAGGGGTCGCAGTGGCTCGCAAGGTCCAGCTGCGGCGTCTGGCCCTTGCCGAACTTGTACACGAAGGCGAGGATGACGAACTTGTAGTTACCGGACGAGCACGTGTCGGACAGGGACGCCTCGCCGTCGTTCTGGCCCCAGTAGACCGCGATGCCGCCGGCGTGGCATGTGGCGAGGAACGCCACCAAGAGGGTGGCAATGAGCAGGAAGGGAGTGAAAGCTCGGCCTGCCATGGCTTGAGCGTGCCCAGTTGGCTACTAATTTGAAATAGATAAAGTGGAAATTCTAGAAGGATTGAGTAGAGAGTTGAATGGCTGACGAATTGTGCATACTGGTGTCTCCCTTTTATAGTGGTTTGACAGTGTGAGCATAAGCAATATGAATGCCGTGGAGAGAATTTTGAGTAGGTTTCGTGCCGTGGTTCGTCCGCAGACCGCAGTGGCAGTGCTGTGTGAATTTGCCATCAGTGGTTGCGGTTAAGTAAAGTTGGGATTTTTTTTTTCTTTTTGGCCACCAGTAATCCGATGTATAGTTTACCTTCCCCTGATGATCTCTGAAGGATAAGATAATCATCGAAGCTGAGGTGGGATGTGAAACGCTCCACCGTACGTACTCCACTGAACCACAACACCGTATGCGACAGAATTTGCTCCTTTCCCGCATACATGGTTTGCATATATTACATTCATTCATGATGCCAACTTGTCAAGAAACATCGAGGGTTTTGCTGCCTGCATTCCTATTGGCTAGTGCATTGAATGAACTTGTTATATATTTTTATCCGAACTAGTCTATCAACCCGTGCTCCCGCACGGGCTAATAATATTGGTGACATGAGTATTAAAAATCATGAAAAAAATTAGAACTCATAGTTAATGATCAAAATTATTTACTTTCAACTCCCTTATTTGTTAAATATGTTTTCTCCCTTTGCATCGCCCTCTGTAGCATGTTTAATTAAACTCTAAATTTAAGTTATGGTATTAACATATAAATCTGTATAATTTATATTCTCATTGTTTTATTCATACATGTACATATAGTCTACATGGTGATATACATCACACATATATACCTGAATAAGTTAGTATTTTCTATATTAACAATGAAAAAACTAGGTAATTTATCATTATATAACGATGTTAAGTTAGATGCATGAAAGTTTAAACTTTGAGCTACATACTTAATTAACTTAGAAAATATATGCTCTCACAATACTTTTTCATACATGTGTATATGATCTACATGGTGACACACATCATGCACACATACTTTGAGTCAACATTTTTCTATATTAACAATTAATGACAGAGTTAGGTAACTTAGAATAATATATGGATTTAATTTAACATATTTTTATAATGACATGTATGCCATTTTTAATAATAATTGATGTTCTTATCATCTCTTGCTTTGTCGTTCATATATGTGAACATGGTGAGACTCAACGTGAATAAAACCTTAGTTTATATTTTTTATATTAACAATTAATACATAAATAGTAATTTAGAAATCATATGCCAGTGTACTTTGAGATGGTATAATGACATATGTAGGTTGCTTCTAATGATATAGGTAATTTAGATGTAAATTTAGGGAGTTATTTTGAATTATTTTTTATAATGACATAGGGGTAATTTAGATGAATATTAGGGGGTTACTTTATGTTACTTTTATAATGGCAGAGGTAGGTAATTAAGGTATAGATTTAGGAGGTTACTTAAGGGTATTTTCATAATGGCAGAGTGGGTATTTTTTAGAAAATATGATAGATCCAATGGCTACGATGATCTAAGTTTAGGGATTGATGGTCAGATATTTCTGATTTTTGTGAGAATTTCTAGGATTTAACTTTTTTTTAGCGTGTCTCATGAGGATTAACGTGAAGGCCTCACAAGGAGTCTCCAATTAGTAATAGTAAGATAATATTTTATGGAGGAAAAAGACTGTTAGCAATTTATCATTAGTGCATTCTCAATCTGTATAAGATATTTACATTACTGACTGTTGATTTCTGATTATAGTGCTAATAGTCCTCTATTTTTCTGTTCCTCTGCCAGTTGATTTCTTGGATAAGTATCATGGTTGCCTTTTTCTAATTGCATTTATGCTACCTGCATATGCTGATTGCTGACCACCCTTCTTGACAATATTCTTCTATTGAATCAGAGGTTCGCACCAAGTTTATTTTTTGTGGTTTCTCCTCATGCCCTCCACATACATTATTACCTATATATACCATCGGGGGAAAGATATTTTTCTTCCTTTTTTGAGTTTATTTTTCGTATTTCAAGACATGATTGAGAGAGAAGAGGCCTACATTTATATTCAGATGAAACGTATATGAAATAACTGGTTCATGCAAGACCATATTTAGAATCAAGTATTTATTTTCTTCAGTTAGTTTTTTTCATAATAGCATGAATGGGTGATTTAGGCCCTGTTTAGATTCGCGAAAAGGCACCAATTCAATCAAAAGGCAACGCATTGAACTACGTGCCATCTCTCTACTTTTTCAATTCCCAATGCATCTCCAATCATTGAATTCAATCGAATTCACCCAATCTAAACAAGGCCTTAGATGCAATAATGGAACCGTTCACTTTTCACCATCATCTCTAAGTTAAAGTAGTTTCAGTGATGTGGTGACATTGCCAATTTAAAAATAGTTATGAAATTTCAGTGACGGTAATGGGTATAATAGCTTTTATAAAGAATCCACTCGCCGTTACCTAAATACGATATATTTATATATTTGAAATGAAATACTTATCATACTGCTCTTTAGACTAATAAGTTTTAGTGTGCTAATTAAATATTAATTCCCTCCAGAGCAAAATTATTTTATAACAACTGTATATGCATTTTATGTACTAAGTGCTTGGAACCCAGATCAATTTGGTATGGAGTTTGGTTTCACCAACATAATAAAAAGGGTTTAGCTTGTTTTAAACACTATCTTTCATGTCGTGCTTATAAAGAGTTATTTTTGTCTACCAACTCTCCTTGTAAATTCGAGGTTTTAAAATAAAAAATTCAAGCTGCTTATGAATCTTACACTCAAAAGTATTAGCTATTGGGCACGCCACCATGTCATCCGAAGACAGTATAATGACCTGTTTGGAAGAACTTTCGCTGGCTCTGTTTTCATCTGCAAAAGCTTCCAGCACTATAGCACGAAGTCGTCTCCTAAACTGGCTTTGGCTTTGGCTTCACCGATGAAACCGTCTCGGCCTTCCCAAATGGCCCCTAAATGTAAGCCAGATTTTTATGTTCTCGTAGTTGTGGGTTTGAATGAGTTCGGGTTGAGATTGGAAGTAGAACACGACTAATAGTTTTTATTTTACTTTTTTGCGTGTAACACGACAAATAGTTGAAGGCTGTAAAATAGATTTTTCTCAGCGTGAAAGAGTTTAAGTGGTCAATTTGAGAAGGTAACAA
Organism: Alloteropsis semialata; assembly: GCA_004135705.1. Classification (NCBI taxonomy): domain Eukaryota; kingdom Viridiplantae; phylum Streptophyta; class Magnoliopsida; order Poales; family Poaceae; genus Alloteropsis; species Alloteropsis semialata. Next base: position 9,164,853 of record CM014274.1, read on the forward strand.
CGAACATGGATTTTTTTCACTACAACATAACACCGAAAACAAACGAGAAAATTCCTTATTTGGCCCTGTTAAAGTTGTTAATTCTTATTTGGCCCTCGAAATGAAAATCTTCCCTATTTGACACCATGTCGCAGATTGCTTCCTTATTTGACACTTCCGTCACGTTTCGGCACTCACGGTGTTAACTGAAGAGAGAAAAGACTGTCTCACCCTTGAGTAAGGAAAAAAAGCCCGAGCCCGTGAAAGGCCACTCGACCGACGCCTCCATCAGTTCGCATTCCATCTCTCTCTACCGATTCTTTTCTCTTGTCTACGAAACCCTAGATCGAGCAGCGACAGGGAGGCGCGACCGACTCAGGCCAGCGCGGCATGAGCGCTCAAGGTGGCGCGAGCCCGCGCGGTAGGGGATTCGCGGCCTGCGTGAGCCCGNCCAGGGGCGCCGAGGGCAGCGGCCAGGGGGGCGCGTACCCGTGTGGCGCGTCCGGCCAGGGCAGCACAGTGGGCAACCAGGAGCGGCCCGGCCATGGAGGCAAGGGTGGCGCAGCCATGGAGGAACAGGTGCAAGCACAACCTGGCTAGATGGGTGAGTTTTTGTTCTTGATTGTTTTGCTTGACAATGGTAGCAGTATTAGTAAATCTCGAGTAGCAATGCTCAACTACCAATACGGTAGTAAGCACTTTTAACTCCCTTTGCATTAATCGTGGGCCTTAAATATTTTAGATTTAATTGAAATTATAAATAGGCCAAGCCCAAATAAATCCAACAATTAGAAATACAGACAGGATTCGACATATTTTAATTCCGAATAGAAGCAGGTAAATCATGATGATAATTAGTGATCCAGTGATAACATGATATGTGCACGTGTTCAAGTTCAATCTCATATTAAACAAAAACAGAATAAGGAACCACAGAAGGTTTATGATGTACCCTAAGACGGGGCCACTGCCGGAGGCATTGACTGCGCCGTTATCAACTGGACTAGACATACTAGTTGGTTGACCTTGTTCGATGTAGCCGTACGAATTTGATGCAGTGACGAGTCGATGCAGTGCAGTCCCTCGAACGGCATCGGCACCGAAAAGTAGTGGACGTAGTCGTACGGCCACCAGGAGGAAGATGATGCAGACGAACTTGAGCAGTCGCGTGAAGACGCTCCCCAAAAAGCTTATCGCCTGGCTATCCCGAGCAGGATCTCACGCCAGTCGAGGTTCCGGAGGCTCTGCTCTCGCTAGAACCGTGCGCGCAGTGCTAGCGATGGGGAGGCAAGCATTGCGGCAGAAACAATGAGGGCCACCAGGAGGAAGATGATGCAGACGAACTTGAGCAGTCGCGTGAAGACGCTCCCCAAAAACCTTATCGCCTGGCTATCCCGAGCAGGATCTCACGCCAGTCGAGGTTCCGGAGGCTCTGCTCTCGCTAGAACCGTGCGCGCAGTACTAGCGATGGGGAGGCAAGCGATGCAGCAGAAACAATGAGGGAGAAGGGAGAGGTCTCCTAAGCAGGAATACCTGAGGTTGTGTTGGTGTGTGTCTCTGGGTAGGGGAGGGCCTCCTTTTATAGGCGCTGCCTGGCGGAGGGGGGATGCACCTGGACGCCTCTGCAGGAAAGGCAAGAATCCCGCAGAGCAAATAAGGCACGTCCTGTACGTCACGTCACGTCACGTCACGGCCACGGCCACGGCCTCGGCTCGGCGAGGCGAGCGAGCGCGCGCGTGTGGCATCCCGGTTACCCTTTGCCAACTTCACATTGGGTGTACCACGTGTCCACCTAATAAGTTGGTTGAGATCTTCTCAACTACCAATACGGTAGTAACCACTTTTAACTCCCTTTGCATTAATCGTGGGCCTTAAATATTTTAGATTTAATTAGAATTATAAATAGACCAGGCCCAAATAAATCCAACAATCCCCACCAATATTTCACGGCACATGAGAAATGCCCTTAGCCCCATTGCTGTTTTTGATATACCAGTGTTTCGATGGAGACTGTTAAGTTGAACTTCCACCTAGAGCAAAAGCTACGCTCATCCACAACTGACCAATGGACTCTGCCTTGAATTGGCAATCTTGTGCGGACAAGTTTACCAGAACCCTTTTACTGATTCTAGGCTGCTTAATGCATCCCCGCGGTTTGGAGCATATAAGTCAAACTCCAGGCCTTTCATGAGTATCTAGAGATAACCCACTCTTATAGACTGTGACTAGCAGTGGAACTCATATAGGTGTAATTCTCATAAGACGTTCTGTAGGTCAACATCTCTGCTTCTCAAAAGTCACTCGAATTACATAAGGTATACACCATCCTGCCATACAGAAAAGAAGAGAAATGCATCCACCCTAGGAATCATCTCGTTTCAAAGGTTCTCTTCTCTCAGTCAAACAATAGCTTGTTTCCTCATCCTAATTCACGGGATCTCCGATCACATAGGACAGGTTCCCACTATTGAGTGACTCACATGGGTCTCATTCCCAATTCCTTGGATGCAAAATCTATCACATTCCGTGAAAGACCCTTTGTAAATTGATCTGCCAGGTTCTTAGCCGTCTGGACATAGTCCAAGGCAATTACTCCGGAGGTTCTCATTTTTCTGACAGACTTCAGCCGCCTCTTCACATGCCTTGATGACTTCATGTTATCCTTAGAACTGTTTACCTTGACAATCACTGTCTGGTTATCACAGTTCATTAGAATCGCCGGTATCGGTTTTTCAACCACTGGCAAATCGATAAGGAGATCACGTAGCCATTCGGCCTCCATAGTGGCGGTGTCTAATGCCGTGAGTTCTGCTTCCATGGTAGACCTCGTTAAGATGGTCTGCTTGCAAGACTTCCAGGAGACAGCACCACCTCCAAGAGTGAACACGTATCCACTTGTGGCCTTTATCTCATCGGCATCAGATATCCAGTTTGAATCACTAAAACCCTCCAGTACCTTCGGGTACCCAGTATAGCGAATCCCATAGCTCATTGTACCAACTAGGTAGCGCATTACTCTATCCAGAGCATTCCATTGATCATCTCCCGGGTTAGATACGAACCAGCTCAGTTTGCTTATGGCAAACGAGATGTCAGGTCTTGTAGCGCTAGCTAGGTACATAAGTGAGCCTATGATCTGGGAGTATCTCAGCTGATCTTTCATGACCCTTTTGTTTTTGTCGGGGTTCTCTACCGCCGGCAAGTAAATTTCTACGATCGCGTGTCAGGGTCCGGATGGTGACTCAAGAGACAGGGGATTTAGACTGGTTCGGGCCTCCGGAGAGTAACACCCTACGTCCAGTGTGTGCCGATGTTCTCAAGTCCAAGTCTGTAGTAGGGGGTACAAACTAGTCGGGAGAGGAGAGGGTCCCAAGTCCCTGTGCTGTGTGAGTGAGGGTGCTGTTCGTCCTGTGTTCGAATGTTCGTCTGTTGTCCGTGTCTCTCCCCACACTGGTGTCCCTTCGGCCCCTTTTATAGTCTCAAGGGGGAGAAGGAGGCGGGGAGGTAAAAAAGAGAGAATTACAATGGGAATTTCGGCCCCGAGGCCTTTAACTTGCGCCGCATGCCGAGCCGTACAGGGAGCAGGTGTTGACGGAGTGGGCGCCCCGCCGGACCCGGGATCGTACATCCCGGGTGGTTGATGTAGATGACTTCTCGGGTAGGCTCTCGGGTAGTTTCTGGGTCGTGGTTGACTTGTTCTGGGCCTTCGGGAGTTCCAGGTGTCCTCCTCGGGCTCCAGGTGTCGTCCTTGGGCGCCTGGGGTCGTCCTTGGGCGCCCGGTGTTGCGCATGCGTTCCTCCCTGGACTGTGGCGTTCCTGTTAGGATGAGACGGATGCCACTGTGGCTGCCGTGGCGAAGGACGGATGCCCATCATGCTCTGGCACGGCGGGTACCAAGTGGGTACGGCACCGGATGGGCCGGGACGGGACGCAGCCGAGTAGTCTTGGCCGGGCGAGCCGGAGACTCCTCGGGGGCGGAGAACTCCCCGGGCGAATCGGAGAGCCACTCGGGGTCGGAGAACTCCCCGGGCGAATCGGAGGGCCACTCGGAGGCGGAGAACTCCCCGGGCGAATCGGAGACTCGTCGGGCGACCTCCGAGCTGTCGGGGCATGGAGAATCCGCTTGATTTGGGTCTTCGGCTTTTGTTTTTGAGGGGTGGATTATCGTGAGGACCCGGGTTAGGGGCTTGATTGGGTACCCCTAATCCAGACCCTCGTCAGTAGCCCCCGAGCCTGGGGGGGAGATGGAGACTCGCGCCCAGGCTGAGAGGCAGCGTAGATATGGTAAGTCACGATTCTTCCGGTGGGGGCGCGCGAGCGCACCCGCCGGGTGTAGCCCCCGAGCCTTGAGAAGAGCTGGTGCTCTTGTTAAGGTTTTGAGCCCGGGTGGTTTGCCTTGGAGGTTGTCGGGATCGAAAAACTTGTCGGGGATGGGAAGCTTGCCGAGGACGCTCCGCCGGTGGGCCGGGCCGCTGCCCGGCCGTTGATGGGCCGAGCACGGGAGCGCCGGCCTGGTTTTCCGCCGCGTGGAGGGAGGGCGCGCCTTTTGAGGGAGTCAAGTGAGGCGACGTGCGCACGTCGCGAGGCGCCGGAGGTGGGCCCGCGCATTTAACGCCGTGGTCGCCTTATAGGCCTGAGCTGCGGCCGCCTAGGGCTTAGTTTATTCCCATCGCTTTGCCTTCCGCCGCGCTTCGTCTTCCTCGCCGCTGCGCTCGCTCCCTTGCGTTCTCCGCCGCCGTTGCGCTTTTCCGAGGGAGGAGAGACCAAATCCCCGCACCGCCCACGTCACCTTCGTCCTGCGACCTCACGATGTCGGTCTGGGAGCGCTCCAGGGTGACGCAGAGGCAGTTGGAGGGGCTCGCGCGGGACGGCTCGCTGCCGCCGCTGACGGAGGCCGAAGAGTGGAAGGTTCCGGGTGCGGAGGACTACCCCCGACCGCCGCGCGGGTACGTGGTCTCCTTCACCGCCTTCCATGAGCGCGGGTTCTCCGTCCCCGCGGGGAGATTCATCCGGGCCGTGCTCAATGAGTACGAACTGGAGCTCCAGCACATCAACCCCAACGGGGTGCAGCAGATGGCGGTGTTCGTCGCGCTCTGCGAAGGGTACTTGGGGATGGAGGCCCATTGGGACCTCTTCCGGTACTTTTTTAAGTTCGTGCTGCATGCCGCCGAGGGTGGCGTCCCCGCGACGCTCGGGTGCGCCGTATTGAAGGCGAAGCAGGGGCGGTCGAAGGACTACATCACGGGGACCCTGATCAGCTCGAACAAGGGGTGGCACCCCGGGTGGTTCTACCTCAAGAACGACCCGAAGAACCCCCTTCCGGAGTACACCGGGAGGTCATTCGAGAAGGCGCCCGACCATTGGGGGTACGGGCCCGAGAAGAAGTTGCAGGGGAAGCTCCTCGGGAACATCTGGAAGGCCCTCGCGCGACTCCGCGACGCGAACGTGTCCGCGGCGGAGGTCATCGGCGGGTACCTCTCGAGAGGTATCTTACCGCTGAGGCGGCGCACCCTCCAGATCTGGCAGATGGTTCCGGCGAAGGCCCCCTTCGTGGGGACCGTGACGATGAACCCTTTGCCCTCGGAGGCCGAGGTGGAGCGCCGGGTGACGGCAGCGGTGGGGAAGGCCCACGACGCATATCCTCCCCCGGGCCTTCTCCCCATGCTCCCGAATGCCCGCACCAAGGCTCTGGTAAGGCTTCCTTCATCTGCCTTGAATTCAACCCCGAGTAGTTTTTGGTTTGCTGATCCCGAGTTCTGTAGGTGAAGAGCCATGACTGCTCCTTCTCCCTGCCGCCGCTTCCCGAGGACAGGGCGAAGAATCGGGCCGAGGCCGAACGGGCCAAGGCGAAGAAAGACCGCCGGGAGCAGTGGAAGAAACGAGAGATCGCCAAGCGTGAGAGAAACGCCGAGCGGGCCAAGCGGAGGGGGAAGGGAGACCGAGTCTCCGAAGATGAGGACCCCGAGTCGGAGCCCGCGGAGGGGGACTCGAGGAGCGACGACGACGAGGAGAGCGATGACGAGGACGCGCCCCCAGGAAGCTTAAGGCGGTTGCGGCGATGACCGCCTCGTCCTCGGCACAGAAGCCGAGGTCCAGCGGGAGAGGGAGATCGCCCCCGCCGGATGCGGGGGGAGCGGAAGCTCTCGGTCGGACCCGCCTCATCGGTCCACCGGGGGCAGCCAGCACGGGCGGCGCGACCGCACGCCCCCGTCCACCCATCATGCGTCCGAGGGGCGGACAAGCTCCCGACGGGATACGGCTTCCCCTCGGCGGGAGAGAAGCCGGAGCCAGGACCTGTCGGAGCGTGCCCACAAGGGTGGCTCATCGAAGGGGGCGTCGCGCTCTCCCCAGAGGTCCACGTCGCGAGACGACAGGCGGCCTCCGCCAGCCCCTCAAACAACACGGGCGCGGAGCGGAGGGCGGGACGCACCTCGGACGCCCGCCCCTGCCGCAGGGGCGAGTCCTGTCGGGGGCGGCGCCTTGCTCGCGTTGCCCTCGACGGAGGCGCGGGTCCCTTCCGCCCCGGGGAGGGCCGCGACAGGGCGGCCGGATTCGTCCCCGGTCGAAGGAGGAGGCCCAACTGGCCAGGCGGCGGCCCACTCGGGCAGGGGCGCCGAGACCACGCAGGCGGCCCCCGCCCAGACGGCGCTCGCGGGGTCCAAGAGGCCCGCATCCCCGAAGGACCCGGCGCCGACGAGTTCCAAGCGGACTCGGACCATCTCGTCGAGGTGAGTGGTGATCTGTCCTTCTCGAGTGGTTTTTGTTTTCTCTGTAGTTGCTATTT
>CM014274.1:9172615-9211850 GCA_004135705.1 Alloteropsis semialata
ATTGCATGAAGTCGATCTGGGGTGCCGCAAGGACGAACGGAATTGTGGCTTGCAGATCCGGCGAGAGCGCGCAGCCGAAGCCCCGGTTCCTCGGCCACGGAACGGAGCGGTTCGTTGCCACTGGCCCCGTCGTCGTCGTATTGCTATACCGATCAAGGTTGGCTCCCTCCCTCTTCGCTTCTATTCATTTTATCGGGTTGGAATTTGTAGTAACCGATGCTCGAATTAAATAATTGCGTGGTGAATTATCTAGATTCAATCATCCCATCCCACACCCCTTCTGCGTTCCAATCGAATAATTGCGCGATATTATTTTCAGCGTTTAGTCGATCTCGACCTAGATTTTGTTGAACAGGATCTGTCACTAGTAAATCACTCATGGCTAGAATGTTGCTTCTGTTGGTTAGTTTAAAATCCGTTGGGTGAATCATGGCGTCACAGGACATTTGAGCATCTCTATCGCTGAAGCGGGTTTTAACAAGATGTCTCTAGAAATTGTAGTCCGATGCTTACTAAATCACTGGGGTTACTTACTAATTATCAACTGCCATTTTGCAGGGAAGGAAGGTGATGAGGTTTTAACTAGCATTGATATTGACATCTGAAAATGTTTGTAACTCCATACTAGAAGACTGTCTTGGTTGCGAAGGAGAGAATTTTTCATTAGATTTTACTTGACAGTTTTGGGTGTTATTTGAGTGCAAAAAATGGAGCACCTCCCTGTTGAGGTCATTGGTAACATTCTTTCCCATCTTGGTGTTGCACGTGATGTCATGGTTGCCTCTGCGGTATGCCGGAAGTGGCGGGATGCCTGCAGGAGACACCTTCGTTTGCTGTCTTTCAACTCTAATGACTTTCCACGGGACATGACTACACGTCAATTGGAGATTGTCATCACACAGACTATATTTCAGACGATGGGGCTGCAATGTCTCTCAATTCATATAGATAACACCCATGAGTTCTCCGCAGCACCAGTGATTGCGTGGCTCATGTATACCAGGGAGACACTCCGGAGCTTGTCTTACAATGTCAGGACAACACCTAATGTAAACATTCTGGAAAAGTGCGGCAGGCAGAAGCTTGAAGTGCTAGATTTGGACCATAACGCGATCACAGGTGTTGAACCAAGCTATCAAAGGTTCACTTGTCTGAAATCCCTTTGCCTGAGGCATGTCAGCATTTCTGCATTGGATCTGAGTCTTTTAGTTGCCGCTTGTCCGAAGATAGAGTTATTAGCACTTGATGTCCTTGAGATTGTCACCTCAGATCCACAATCTACAATGGAGCTCACAAGCCATACATTGAAGAGCCTCTTTGCAAAATCAGTAGGTGTAGATAAAATCATACTGGATGCAGATAATTTGGAAGTTCTACACTTGAATGCATTGAATCTTGATCTGTTTGAGCTTATCGGGAAAGGAACACTAAAGCATCTTAAGATCGATGATGTCAGTGTTACACATTTGGATATTGGGGACAGTACTGATCATCTGGAAGTAGTAGATGTGAGCAACTTCACAATAGTATGGCCAAAGTTCTATAGTATGATATCCAGAGCATCCAACCTGCGTGTGCTACGGTTTTGGGGTGTTGTGTTTGATGACGAGGATGAGATTGTGGATTCAGAAACTATCGCTGTTTCATTTCCTCTTCTTAGGCATCTTTCCTTGAGTTACGAATTACGTGATGGGTTGCTTCACTACAGCCTGCAGGGTTCATCACCACTGGAGAATGTCTCAGTTCTGGAACTTGGTTGGACAGTAATAAGTGAGCACTTTGGGCCCTGGGTGTTTGGTATGATTGAAAGGTGTCCAAATCTGAAGAAACTTGTTATTCATGGTGTTCTTTCTGAGGCAAAAACACGAGAAGAGCGCCAGATGTTAGCAAGCTTCACCTCTTTTATAGTCTGTCTCATGAGGAAGTATGTGCATGTCGATGTACAATTTGAGTATGAGTGACATCTGCTAGGTTCAATGGGCATCCTTGGTCTAGCTCAGTTGAAGCCGTGCCATCAGGTAACCTTTTCTTTTTGTAGCTTTAGAACATTTTATCTAGCATTGTCTTATTACAGTTTTTGCGATCTATTCACGGTACTAGCTTTTTACAAATGTTTTGTTTTTTATCTCATGTTTGTGTAAGAGTCTTACTTTGAATACAAAATTCTTAGTGCCAAAAAACAAGATATTCAAAATAACCAATTCAATTTTAGACTCTTGGAATTTTGATGTAATTTTATAATTTTGTAATTTAGGCTCTTGCAACAAGGGTAGCTAGCAAGAGGAAAAGCTATTTTATGAATAGATCCCAATTCTGTATTTGGCTGTTGGTTCTTCATGATTTTGCTTGAGGCTGTACCTTGTATATTCATGTGATATATCAAAGCAAACGTTCCCTGAAGTTGCTAGTCTGTGGCGCTTGTCTAACTGGTGAATTAATTGTTATCTAATTGTCATGTCCCTTAGCCTAATTTATGAGATGGCGATTGGCAGACAATTGTATTTTTGAGCAGCTTATTCACCTTCATGTAGTATTTAGAGAAAGCAAAGAATAGGCTGGGTATTTGATCGTTAATGGTTTTAAGAAAGTAACTTCTTTATGTTGGATTTTCGCGAAAGACACCATTACAGACCATTGTTTACATCGATTCCATGTAACTTTTGCAATGTCATAACAGTCTGCTTGTCAACTGTGCATACATTTCGCATTTTAAACATGGTACGGTACCTTACATCAAGCAGCGCCTAGAGTAGCTTCACAATTTTTATTACAGAGTAGTTCTTTGATTTCTTGATACATTTTATTTTTTAAAGCGTTATGTGGAATACACTGATAGAGCTATAACTACAAGATTTGTTGTATGTGGAGTGTCTTTTGACTCTTGTTAGTATCTATCAACGCACTTCAGGAGTAATATTACTCTGTTTTGTTGTGCCCTTTCACACTTAATCGTATGCCCCCCTAATATTCAATAGGTATAACTTTCTTTTTCATTTTATGGGTTTTGCAGATTTGTTTCTGATTCTACAACATGAGGACCGTCAGGTGCAAATGTTGCTCCAGGTGCATGTCCATTCCACATAGTTAAAGAAAGTTGTGTTGACCTGTCCACAGACGCCTGCGCAGTGCAGGCTGCAGAACAGAATGCACTCTCTTTTCTGGAACAAAATCCTCCCCTTTCTATTCTTCAGACTAGGATGCAATTCTTATGTTGAGATTTATTGGCCTTCGCTACATAATGTCAAGACCATATTTGTGAGACTAATCTTGAATCAAAATGCTTCCAAGATACCATAAATTATTTTTTGGTTATAAATTGTAAATTGACGACTTCATGCTCGCCGTAAAGTTTATGATTGATTCTCTTGGGAAATTCGTCATTCACCGTTGTCACTTTTTACCTTGACATTCCACTCCAAGGGATTCCATGATAAATTAATGACTACTCCACATGGGCAGCATTACTGCCTAATCCTAGTTATCCAGGCAGGGGCCTGTTATAAAATCTTGTGCTGTTATTCCATTTCGGTTTTCATTTTACAGTTGTTTATAACAGAACATATTCCACGGCAGATCATATCCAATTTATGGGTCCTGCCTGGCCTGCCAGTAGATGTTCCTTGCTATTGATGCAGGTTCACTTGCTATTCACAAAATTTTTTTCGTCTACAAGTTGCATTATTGAATACATGCTGGATTTGGTTGGGTTGGGTTGGTTTGACGAAATCTCTGTAGGCCTACTAGTAATATGTTTTTAATTTGTTTTGAGTAGAATCATTCCTATTCATCATTTATGTAAAACTGCAAAGTTGTTCTGTTCCACCCTGGTCTGTTCTCCATGGCTAAACTAATCCATTGGCTGCTATCACTAGAATCTCATGTTAAACCATCCTCTTGGAGTACAACTTTTTTCCCTCATGACCAGTTCCATAATATGACAAAATGAGACAAGGTTGATCTGAAAGTTCAGACCGTTGACCTTTTATGTGGCAGTTGCTTTGTACACAAGTTTGGAGGTGACAATTCCGTAGTGGCTTTGGCATGAACCAGTAGCACACTCGCACAAAATCTTTCTTTTCTCTCTCAAGTCAAGTGGGTTAAAAAAAGAGAAGATGCAAGCCGTGGAGGCATTTGGATGATCCATATTCCGGCCACTGAGCGTGAAATTCCAACGGGCGTCACGTCAAAACAAAAAGGTTACCAGTGATAAAATCTAGAAGGCAACGAACGAGATTTAAGGGGTGCGATCCAAGACCATGTCGTTACCATGTCTGGGTTCTGTCTTTATTTTCGAAGAAAATTGCGGTGTCTCGTTTTCACTTTCGTAATTTGCCATTGTTGGACGGCAAAGCATGATTCGCCAGAACTGCAAGCCCATCTCCCTCTTCTTGCGTGTAGCTCACTTGCTGATTCCCCAATGTTCTCTGCCCAATTAAAAAACTGAAAAAACGAGATACTAGGCTTTAGAGTTCAGGCCTATTCTTCCAAAAGATTTGCAAAATCTACCGAATCTCTGAACAAAGAATTGGACCTGTGACCTTCAAGCTTCAACTGGCACTGGGTAGGGTATACAGTATAGTATTTTTCTGGCCCTTCTCCGTACGTACTGTTCACTGATTCACTGAAGCTCCCTGGCCTCCGGCACATGAACAGGAAGGCTTTTGGGACTTCAGCCTTGACCAAGCCGGGCAGAAGAAAGTCTCGCTAGAGAGAGAAAGAAGTGTTAAATAGACTAGCAGTGAGAGAAACTGATAAGATTTTGCAGAGTAAATGAACTTGGTTGGGCTTTTGCAGCTCAAGGATTAAGCAATTTGGTGAGGTGACCTGAGGAGTTGGCCAGCGAGAGTATAAATGCAGCTTCTTTTTGTAGTTTATCATGCGCTTGAGGCCCTACTTTGGCAAAGGATTAGGCACTAATGACCAGTCAGCAACTTGGACATAACTCACGCAAATGTATTTAGTGTGCTCCTTGTCTGCATTGATCCATATAGCATCTCAGGAGAGGGAAGAGCCAAGGGAGGCCAGGGTGAGCCCTTCTTCAAGAACAAATGTTTCTCTTTGAGGAAATAATGTTTTTAGTATTTGGTGCATGACAATGCACTGATGTTGACCTGTGAAAACATGGATAATTAATCCCAAACAAACCCATTTCCAAGCACCTACCAGAATTTTATATTTTCCATGCCCCTAGACTTCTATAATTTTTCACATTGGAGGTGTATCCATATCATATTCGGTGGTGCTTTGGTTAGGATCGCTTGGAATTAAACTAGTTGCTTGTGATAATTGGAGATGTATTATGGAGTGAGAGAGTATAGTTCGAGGAATCAAATTAAATCAACTACCCTGTCTCTCCTAGCAAGGCTAGCTTCCTCTCAGTCTCATCTTCTTTGAACATGATAGCAGAAGAGGAGATAGAAGTGTAGAACAACTTCTCAAGCTCAGACCCTTTTATAAAAAAGCTTGTGTGCCTTTCTCTCTCTATTCTCTTTTTTCCCTCTCCCTCCCTCCCCCTCTCTCTATTCAATGCTTCTTTTGTTGAGTCCTTGCCGTCTCAGAGGCGAGGGCCAGAGGGCGGCCAATGAGAGGTGAAAGGCGGTTACAAGGAGTGGAGTAGGAGACAGAAATGCTGACAGAAAAGCCCTACCATCCGCACCCTTCTCTGGCCCTCTCTCCCTCCTCGACCCCCCTCTGCAATCTGCAACCCCTCCCTCCCTCCCAAGCCTCCAGCTAGCTGTTACAAGCCTGTGAAAAAAAGAGGAGGCAGGACGTGTTCAAAAGGACAAGATCTTCTTTGCAGTACAGTGGATGAAACTCCAAGGCCGATTCAATTCGCCAGTGCTCCTCCTCCTCCTCCTCCTCCTCTTTCTTTCCTGCGTGCGAGAGCTCAGAGCAGAAACAAACAAAGAGGAGGCGAGGCTCTTCTTGCAGCCTTGCATGCTTTTGCAACGATGGTCTGCAACTGCATACACACACAGGCATATCCTCCTCTTTTGGCAAGCTAGCGCCACGGCAATATATCGCTCACTCTCCATGCTGTCTTGCTTTGCTGGTGGTAGAGCTCGTCGTGACCCATGGTGCAAGGCGAGGAGAGCTCGTGGAGGATGGAGCGGGCCGCTCTGCCTCTCAACCAGGCGCTCGCGTACGGAGCCCAAGCCCACGCCGCCGCCGCGCCCCCTTCCTGCTTCCTGTACGTACCGTACCGCCTCTCTTCCCCCAGCTCTCGGTCCCGGTTCTTCAATTCTTTGATCGCTCTGGCCCATCATCTTCTACCTCGCCTTCATGCAAAGACCACCACCAGAGAGAGCTCGCTCTGCTGCTGCAACTTTTTCCGCGTCGCAACTAGCTGCTACAACTACAAGCACTTGCCGTGTTCTTTTCAAATCCTTGAGTGCGCGACTTGTTTAAAGTATTTCTCGCCCTCCTTTTAATCCGTCTTTATAACAGACTGATTCCACGAGCTTATGCCGAGCCACTTTGGTTGGATTACACCTCTGCCCACGCACCTGAATTTCTTAATGCCCAAGGCCTGCATCCCGCGAGTGATTTGGGCACCGAGATCGATCGGCCCCGGCTCCATCTTTTCGCCCCCTCCTCATCCTTATCTGCTGCCCAGCGGGAGCTCTAACCCTCGCGCTTTAGGAGGCGGTCTCGGCCTTTCCATTCTTGAAAAGTTTTTATCTGCTTGTTACCTCGGTGGCCTGGCTTATAGCTTGGGGGCGATGACTGATGGGCTCTGTGTGCGCTACTGCCTGAGCAGGGACTTCCAGCCAGCGGCCGCGGCGGCTGCCTACTTCGGGTTCGGGGAGCTGGAGGAGGCGCTCATCCATGGCGGCGGCGGTGCTTCTGCCCACGGCACCGGCGTCGATCCAGGCGTGATCATCAAGAGCGACGTCGCGGCGCAGACAAAGCGTAAGCTTTCTTCTCTCTGCGAACCTCGGCTAGTTGCCAAAAATGCTCTCGCGCTCGTTCCTTGCTCGGCCGTGCACAGCGCCGCACAGGGCGAGACATGCCTCGCCTTTTGGCGCCCCTCCTGCCGGCTTCCATTCCTATGCTACACAGTGTGCATATGCGGCTGCAGCCGCTGCATAGTGTAATGGCGATTCCACAAAGATGGAAACACCACGCTTACTCTCTTCGTTTCTTTCTCTCTGCATTTCCTTCTTTCTCCTCTCTGCGACTTGATGTTCACGGAGGGTTGATGAGAGAGAGAGAGAGATGCATAGCATAGGGGAGGAATCGGTGTTCGATAAGACCCCGTGTTAATTCTCTTTGTATGCATGCAGATGCAGAGGCAGTGACAGCGGCAGCGGCAGGATATCTCGCGGGCGCTGGCAGGCCCCCCACGCTGGAGATCTTCCCTTCGTGGCCAATGAGGCACCAACAGCAGCTGCACAGTGTAAATCCCAATCTCCCCCCATGATCATTCATGCTCATGCTCATGCATGCACGCATTCACTCACTCATCGCTCGCCCTCGGCCCCTCGCCTCGTCGTCGTCTCTGCGACCTCTGCCTCGTCGCTGAACCCAAGAAAAGATGTGGCTGTTCTTGGGCGATTCGCCTGCCCCCGGACCCGGAGCGAGCCACGGCGGCAAGGGCGAGCGATGTTCATTGATTCCTCTTCTTTCTATTATTACCGCAATCTAGGAATAGCTTTTACCGCAGCATAGCAAGCAGACATGGCATAAATCTTTTTACCGGCCCGGTGATTGTTGGCGTGTCCGGCCTGTGTAATTGCTGAACAGGGGAATTCGCAGTCAGTAGGGAGCACCACTGACTCGAGCTCAGCTCAGAACACAATGTCTCAGATGGAGTTGGTGTCCCCAGCCTCCTCTGCGCCGCGGCAGGAGGTCATGATGGTGACCACTGATGATTACAGCTACAAGCCAGGCCTCGCCGCTGCGCCCGCTGCTGCCGCCCCGCCAAGCTTTCAGCAGCACCACCACCCGCTCCCCCTGCACCTGCACGGAGGGGGAGACCATGACAAGGTACCACTGCCTCCTCTCTCTCTCTCTCTCTCTCTCTCTCTCTCTCTCTCTCTCTGCCCCAGTGCATCCGCCTCTGCCTGGGCCATCCTCCATCTTTTCCTATCGATCACAGGCAGCATGCACCAGCAAGCAGTCCCTAGTACTAGCACAGTAGTAGTACCACCCCTCCTCTACAAGGGCAGGAAGCAGGCTACACTGCTACAGCTCCAGCCAAGCCCCAACCACGGCCAACATAGCTCACCAGTCTCTTCAGAATATTGCTGTCAAATCGTTGAAAAACTTGGTCTTGATGAATGAATCCTTGTACGAAACATGCTGTTCTCTCATGTCACACCAACGCCGAGGCAATGCACGTACTGCGCGAGCCACCACTGTAGTGTGCGGTTGTGCCCCAGCCACTTTGCAGCTTAGCTCATGTCCCTAGGCAAAGCACGAGTGCCACTACTTAAAGGGCCAGGGGGCTGCCGCCAAACACAAGGGCATGCATCATGCATGCCTACGCCGCCTTGTTGGGTGTCCATGATTGGATTGCTTGGACGAAACCAGGCAGGGTCTGGGTGATTAGACCAATGGCATCTGGTCAATCCTACGGAGAGGACGCCAAATGATGGCCAGGGTCACCCCTAACCTCCCCATCTTGTCTCCCTGCACCTTGCCGCAACTGAGCCGTGGCGGCCAACACCGGCGGCCACATCACTGAGCTTTCGGGGATAGCTACGGCCAAAAGCTGCCTGTGTTTGGAGGAGATGGACAGTGGCCGTGCAGCTGCCGCTGCATCGTCCATCGACGGCGATAGATGGGCGACATGAGCTTTGGCTCCAACGTGCACCGGCTTGCTCAGTGCCCCTGTAGGCTGTAGCAGTTGCCTTTAGTTTGACGGCGAGATGGCACGCACTGTGCTGACTGTGTATACTAGCGTGTATATTCCCTACCCTCTAATTCTGCTGCCTTGTGTTGGTGGTGTACTTTGCACAGAGGAAGCAAGGATCCACAAGAAAAGATGGCAAGTTGGTAGATGCCAAGGTGGGATAGCTTGCTGTTCCTGTTGCATGCTATCACTGTTCATGCTTCATGCATGGACTGATGGACGGGCCTACACTTGTTTCGTTTTTTGCTGCACACTCACCATTGAACCGCTGTAAATCCTGGCAGACGGAACGGCGGCTGGCGCAGAACAGAGAGGCTGCGAGGAAGAGCAGGCTGAGGAAGAAGGTGAGTGTTGACTGATTACAAGGACCCCTGCCTACCATGGGCTCGGAGTCGTCGTCATTTTGTTTGATCAGCACAGAAATAAAATGCATGGTCCTGGGATTAATGGGTGATTTGCTTTTGCTTGTCCTTTCACCGCAGGCTTACGTGCAGCAGCTGGAGACTAGCAGGATCAGGCTCCAGCAGGTCGAGCATGAGCTTCAGAGAGCACGGTCACAGGTTTGTTGCAGCCCGGACCCCGAAACCTCCCCATCTGATGAACCTGATCAATGCATTGGATGCGAGTTCGTATCATTCAGAGCTTGATGTGTCATGGCGTTACCGTGGTCCAGGGCCTCTTCGTTGGAGGGTGCAGCGCCGCCGGGGACATGAGCTCTGGTAAACCCAGCACCGTCCATTTCGTAGTACCTCCAAGGCTTCGAGCTTTTTAACCGTGCCATGCAGCTGCAGCGGCTGCCGCCCTGCCACCCTGCCGCCGCAGGCCGGCGCGGTCGCCGAGACGGCCCGCCGGCCGGCCGGCGTGAAAAACGTGTGCCGTCGACCGAGATGAGTAACTCCGTTGTGCCGTACGCGTGCAGGCGCCGCCATGTTCGACGTGGAGTACGCGCGGTGGCTGGACGACGACAGCAAGCGGCTGGCGGAGCTCAGGGGCGGGCTGCAGGCGCAGCTGCAGGACGGCAACCTGGGGCTCATCGTGGAGGAGTGCATGCAGCACTACGACGAGCTGTTCCAGCTCAAGGCGGCGCTGGCGCGCGCCGACGTCTTCCACCTCCTCACCGGCAGCTGGGCCACCCCCGCCGAGCGCTGCTTCTTCTGGATGGGCGGCTTCCGCCCGTCCGAGCTGCTCAAGGTACGACCGCTGCCGCCATGGCGTCCGTCCGTGCAGTGCAGCGCTGTGGAGGCGGCGCGCCCGCCCGTCCTGACCTGAGCCTTTCTTTTTTTGAAAAAGAGACCTGAGCCTTTCTTTCTTCTCTGTTTGCTTTTTCTTGGCCATGCAGATCCTGATCCCGCAGCTGGACCCGCTGACGGAGCAGCAGCTGCTGGGGATCTGCAACCTGCAGCACTCGTCGGAGCAGGCGGAGGAGGCGCTCGCGCAGGGCTTGCACCAGCTGCACCAGTCCCTGGCCGACACAGTCGCCGCCGGCACTCTCAACGACGGCGCCGCCGCCCCCAACTACATGAGCCTCATGGCCGTCGCGCTGGAGAAGCTCGCCAGCCTCGAAAGCTTCTATCAGCAGGTCACCATTTTTACTCCCCCCATCTCCATCTCCAGCATCATTCACTGCACGACTGGGTCATGATCAGTAAACATTTTTAACCCAAGAATCAAGACAACGAGGAAAAGCTGGATTAAACTTTCAAGTACACTAGTCCTCTCTGTCAGAACTGCACAGTAACAGTAGCGCAGCTGGTCCTTGTCCTACAGGCTACAGGGCCTTGTCCTCCTTTCTCCATGGCAGGCCAACCTTTTGTCAGAACCTAGCTTAAACCTGCAGAAAACCGGATAAACATCATTACCACTTTCCAGCACACATAATTAGCTCGTGATTAAACAACAAGCACCAAGTTAATGTTGCTGGTGACAAATATTGTATGTTTTCTTGAGGAGCTGGTAGGGACCAAAGAAGGCAAGGCTTTGATCCTTTCTTATGTCATATGTGTGTGGGTTTGGCAAGGCTTTGTTCATGGTCACACATGTGTACTGGCAGTACATACACGTACACACCTGTCTCTTTCTACAGAAAGTCAATGACCGGATACATACGGTTGGCACTGTATAAACAATGCCCTTTGTGCGCCTTCCCTGTGCCGGCATCTCCTTTTTATTCTCTCCCTCCCCTGTTTGCTGGTGCCTCGGCAGAACAGAGACCCCACAAGCACACCAAAAATACTTGAGGCCTCTCTCATTCATGGTGTGCTCCATGCCTTGCAAAAGTTGCAAGGGCTCAATCCATGAATAGTGGTCAGGAAAAGGACACAGCCACCTAAACTTGCCCCATGGACGGCAACAAGCCTAAAAAATGATCATGCCTTTTTATGGATTATCTTCTCTATCGAGGGGGGTGGTGGTGTAAAAGGAGATGGCGACCTCCATTTTGTTAGTTTGTTTTCACCTTTCCTGAGCTCTGATTCCTTGAGATGTATCATGTATGCTTGTTTTTTGTCTGTAGACATAACTTTGCAAGAAGGCAGAGTTAATTAGTATTTCCTAGGTTCATGATTGGAGCAATCATTTCACAGAAAGCCTTGTAAGAATGATAGTGCACAATGAACAAAGTTGTTAGGAGTAGTAGTGTATTTGGATAAGATAAAGGTGCAAGTGAGACTTGGAAAAAACATGATCACTGATGATCGGCCGCGTTTGGTTAGGGGGTGTAAAAAATTTGCAGCGTAATAAATGCAGCTTTGACCACTAATTAGAGGTACTAAATAAAGTCAGTTTACAAAACTACCTCCACAACCCCCCGTGTAAATCGCGAGACGAATCTAATGAGGGCTTTGACCGCACGATTAGAGGATGAGTACTGTAGTATTACTGTAGCATTACTGTAGCAAATCATGGATTAATTAGGCTCGTTAGATTCGTCTCGAAAAGTTGTACTCATGTGTGAAAAGGTTTTGTAAATAGACTTCATTTAGTACTTCATGCATGCAAGATTCCTTGGGGGAAAAATTTTCCCTGTAGAAACCTCCTTTTTTTCAAGCTTTCAGGATAGAGGCTACTTATTGCTTTTCATTCTCTAGAAGTACGTAAATATAAGCAAATGATAAGCACAATTCAGGAGGTTGATATACAACTGTCATTAGTTGCAAAAACAATTGCTACACCATCAAAAGTCCAAACTTTTCTGAAAAAACGTTTCATAAATTAAGCTTAAGCACCACCAGAGAACTTGCAGCCATTGTCCATACAAGAATATATCAGGAACAAGACAGCAAGACAACACTAGAATATATGCATCTGCATGATCCGAAAATGCCGTCATTCAAGATAATGGAAGCACCAAAGGTGCAGCATAGCCAAGACAAGAAACAAAACTAATGTGACATCTCACCTTTCTTTTCATGTGTGCTGTTCCAACTGCAGGCCGACAATCTAAGGCAGCAGACGTTGCATCAGATGCGCCGGATCCTGACCACTCGGCAGGCGGCACGGTGCTTCCTCTCCATTGGGGAGTACTACCGCCGCCTCCGAGCTCTCAGTAACCTCTGGGCTTCCCGTCCTCGCGAGTAAGATTCAGACTTCTTCAATCTTCAGCTGCAAAAAACACATCTTGTTCTTAACCCACACTGCACTGTTGTTGTTCCCAACCATGTCTAATTCACATGTATTCCTTTGCTTTTCAAAAGAGAGGATCATTTTTTTTCAGATTTCAATATATGAAAGTGAGAAATGGACATGGCTGACAGTGCATGCATTTTATGCTCTCATGTAACAGTAACTTCATCGGTACAGAGAGCCTCAGCCCAACAGCGACCGAGCTGCAGGCCATGCACCACCAGCAGCAGCAGAATCAGTTCTCAGGATTTTGAGGCCTCACCTGGAGGATGTAACCTTGGGGCCCCATGGTGATTGCACCAGCAGCTGCAGAACAAGTTCTCAGGATTTTGAGGCCTCACCTGGAGGGTATAAACTTAGGCGGCGACGGTGATGTCAAAAGATTAGAGATTTTGAGAGGGAGATGCATTGTAATGTTCTATTATTAAAGTACTGAGAAAGCAACATCACTAGGCGAAAGGGAGGGGAGAAGGAACTGCTGTGGTGCTATGTTGGGTGGCTCACCTGTTCATATGGCTCTTGAACTGATTGAAGGGTTAGCACCGCAGAATTTTTGTGCGTAGCAGGAGAAAACAAAGCAGAGGCAAAAGGTTCTGGCTGCTTACTTGCCTGAGAGGACTAATTGCAGTTAGCGAGACAGAGTAACCATTAAAATAACTCTCGAGTTCTTTAGTTGTTTTGCAAACACTTCTTCACTAGACTATCTCCAAACTTATCCAAGATGAATCGGCCTAAGAGATGATACCACATTCGGTCGTCAGAAAATAATCTATCGTCTGGTCTTGTTCAACAACAAACTGTGACACCAGCTTCCAGCTGGTGGCCGCTGATTTTCCAAACCAGATTCTGCTAAGCACGGACAGGAAATAAAAAAACTGCAACTTGAGACTCTGTCTGAAGCCAAGACCAAAGTTTAATATTGTCAATTACGAGAACAATAATAAAGCCTTTTGATACCATAAAATATATTAAAAAGCATGGCTCTTGAAGAGTAAGGCACAGCAATGGCTGAAACAACGTCAAGAAAGAGGAGAAATACTAAGAAACATAACTAGAGACAACAGAAACATTAACTGGACGGCAAACTGGAATATGCAAGCCCACAACTATTGATGAACAAATGAATGAAAGAGAACCAGCCATCCAATGGGCCTGAGATTATTATGTCAATGGACTCAAGTTCAAAATAAGCTCTGCTTTGAATGCCATCTACCACGACCATTTGAAATAGGTTGTTGTCATGCACAGGACTTCCCATCAGAAGATCAGATGAACAATATTTCAATCATGCAGCTCTCAAATTTCCACCCTTCAACTGAAAAAAATACTGATTTGAAAAGGCCCAGCAAATAGCGAAAAGGATAAAAGGTCGCAAGAACATACAAAACAGAAAATATAACAAGATTGAGATAGATGAAATATATACACAACAAACAAATGTGAACAATAGCTGGACACTAACTTCCAAAGCAAGTGAAGAAAACATAGCAGCAATATTGAATGCTGCTGAACATGAGAAACATATCACATTTAGGGCCTGTTTAGATCACCACGAAACTTTTGAAACTTTGAAACTTCACTATTCATCAAAGGGAATCTTACATGCATGGAGTATTAAACGTGTGTTAATGACAAAACCCATTCCATAACCCCCGGTAACTTTGCGAGACGAATCTAATGAGCCTAATTAGGCCATGATTAGACAATGTCGTGCTACAGTAAACAATCTCTAATGACAGATTAATTAGGCTTAATAGATTCGTCTCGCGATTTCCCGTCCATCCGTGTATTTAGTTTTATAATTAGATCATGTTTAGTCCTCCTAATCTTCGATTTAGAATTGAAAACTTTCTTTCACAAACTTTCTTTCCAAACTAAACAGGCCCTTAGCTATAAATGAGAACCCAGCTGCCTAGGAGAGATTTTTCTGGCAAGGAGAAAAGGGTTGGACAACAGCACTTGTCTGGCAAGCATTCAATGAGGTGCAGGGTGATTAAATATTCCTTGAAGAACCAGCAGTGCAAGCTACAGAAGTATAACTAAATACATATAGACCATAGTTGATACTACTTACCACAAAAGGATAACTTGGAGAATGAACCATGGACATTTACTAGGAAGCAGTAAACAAATCTACCAAAATGATACAGTCTGTCTTATACATATCACAGCTACTTAATAAGCCTGTTTTTTCCGGATTCAATTTCATTTTCGGCTATAATCCGAATGGATGACAGAACTCACATCTGATTCCCCACTTCTTTTTGAGGAGGGGAGCAAATGTTTCGACCATTCCTCCAAGCTTTTGCGGTGAAGAGTGTTCATGCTAATGGAAGGTCGCTTCTCGCGAATCATTTGTTCCGCAGCTTTCCAATCTTCAGCCAATCCTAGCGCAACAAGAAGCGCACACATCACACAGACGCTTCTGCCGTGACCTGTTAGAAATACAACACACAGTTAAATAATGAAAAGCAATCAATCAATATTATTGACTATAGAGAAGTATGAAAAGAGGCTTGCACGATCCATTACAAGGAGGTTTTATTTTAAAGATTAGTAACAGGGAGGTTCAAACTAAAAACCAAGCCTACAAGTTGAGTTGGGCGCACATATCCAGCTTAAGCTTAATTTTCTTTTGACGTCTGAGCTTAAAGTTGAGCAGACAATCTCTTAAGGTAAAGTCTGATACTATTACAAGATTGTCCCCACAATATATGGGATGAACCTTGATACAGTCTGAATATAATTCAGATGCCGTTCAGCTTATGGACAGAAGTTTCACTTCTTGTACACAGATAAGCTTGGCAAATGGTCACATGACATAGGCTGACCACTGACACGACTATTGAAAAATAACATGACATAATGCTTTTATTTCCAGACTACAAATCATAACGATCCAGCACATCACACATACATGATTCACCAATACATTGGAACTTCATAGTTCATTAGCACGCTCTGGAGGTAAAATATGTATCGAGTCCCAACAGTTAACAATATTCAGGTGCATTCAGGAGCTACAGAAATGCATTCAGGTGCATGAGTGTAAGTATTTCAAAAAAAAACATATGTGAAAACACACATAGTTCCTTATCTGAAAGTAGAAAGCAGAATAGCATATTTACCATAGGCACAATGTACATAGACAGGCTTGTTCTGCGACCGCTTTCGCACAGCCCATCGCACCGCAGACTCAATTTGTGATGGCTTAGGAGCCCTTGTATCCCAGGTAGCAATGCACAGATATGCATTATTTGATAGAGTTGAGCTTTTCGGCAGCTCACATGTGCAATCTATGACTGCAGGGTCACCAGGTGGCAGATGTTCAACTGAAGAAGGCCATCCTCCAACAAACACTCCATCTGCAATCTCAGTGTACAAGGGCTCATTTTTTACAAATCTCCGTAACAGCACAAACAGATGGATGAAAAGAAGAAATGGCGAGAACATGATCCATGACCACAAGGGAAAGGTTCCATCAGATGCCTTGCCAAGGAGTAAAGGAAGATCAATTGCTGGGTGGGAGGCTATCGAGACGAGCATTGCAATCATGGATGCATATATGAGGGGAAATGAGATAAGGGTCACTCCTAGTCCTTGGAAAAAATATGCCGCAGATAGCAGTGCAGTAGACTTCAGTCCAATCAACCTGGATATTCCCCAACCCATCTCTGCAAATCATTGGATATAAACTGAGTCCTAAAATCAAGGAGGAACAAGCACAAAAAACTACCAGTTAAAAGCACCCTTAGACTAAGTTCACCATAAGAATCTATAGCTTGTTGCCTTGTTTAATAAACATCCACAAAAAGAATATGCAGGTCCTAGGAGTACGTTATTTCAGTGAGCTAATGCCATTCGCCAGTTCAATATGATGCCCTGCTCAGCTGTATTTTGATTCTAAAGTCTAAGTCACAGTCCTTGGCAGTTTCAATCATTTAACATTAAGGCATGCTGCGTTTATCAATTCACAATAATCCCCAAGTTCCGATTCAGAAATTTACCTAGACGTGATCTATTAGCACAATCCCAGGCATGTCAAGTTTATCAATTCACAATAATCCCCATTCAGAAATTTACCTATACCTAGTCGTGATCCTTAATTAGCACAATCCCATGGTTATGAAAATTAGGATAGCGAAACGGCACAAGGCACCATCACGTAGAAAAACACAGGATATTCATATGCATTTCCGAGATTAGCAATTCACTCTGCCTATACACGATCGCGTCAGTAACCTAGATCCCCTTCAATCACAGGCCTCGGAGAACTAGCAAGAAAAACAATTCAAAATCAACAGGACAGAAGCAAAACCTGGCTCAGCTTCCCCTCGAGCTGCAGATCTCGGAGTCACGCTCTTCACAATTCCAGGCTTTCGGAGGAGATCCTGCGGCGCCGCTTCTCGGTCAATCAGCCGCGCTTGCCCCGCCGCGTCCCTAGCGCACCTCCCCCTAACGGCACTCCGTATAGCGCTTCCCTGCTCGCAGGGCCTAGGGTTTCGGGGTTCGCCGATCGCGTCGCGTGGGTGTCGGGACTCTCTCTCTCGGTTCAACCGTTGTCCGTTCAAGAGGGTGGAGTCGTGGAGACGAGGAGGAGTACGGACGGACGCGGCTGCGTGATCGGGTCGCGTGGGCCGTGGGCCGTAGGATTCCGTATATGGATGGGCTTGCTGTAAAGCCGCAACATGTCTACAGGCCCAAATCGGACCTGGGAATGAATGGTCGCAGCCAACGTTGCAATTTGCTATTACTAGTACTATGCATTTGTAATGCATTTTAGGGAAAAAAACATTTCTACGGTGACTTCGTCACCGTTAGTTAATCTCAGTATCTTCAGTATTGCAATAGCCAGTTCCGTCTCTTGTAGATGCTTATTTTGTGTGCTTGTATTCATAGATCGAATGTGCAACTCTCACATCTCGAGAAGTCGAAAGATTTCAAGTTTGACTGATTTATACAAAATAATATCAACATTTATGGTACAAAATAAATATTATTGGATTGATCATGGAATGTATTTTTATATTAAATCTATTTAAAAATATAAATGTTAGTAATTTTTTGTATAAACTTGATCAAATTTAAAATGGTTTGACGTCTCGAGAAGTGAGAGTTGTATTTTTTTTTTGGGACGAAGGAGTATTAAGCATATGTTTTGCGAGTGGGGTTTCGAAAAGGAATTGCAAAGTACGAAAAACAAACGGCCGTGTACGGCCCATGTTAAATATACACGAGCACAACATACACAGCTTGTGTTGTTATCGTACAGCTGGTTTATTGTTTGTACAACCCACCACGGCTTTATAAACAGTAGCAAGGCAACACAAAGCTCGCGCCCATATCTCTAGTCCCTCGCAAGATGCTACGGTAATCACATCTCACGCTGTTACAAGCGGTGCTGCTACCGACACCGTTGCGGCCACAGCGCTTCCTATGGAGGCAAGCGGATTGGAACTGAACAATGCGAGCGACTAGTCACGGTTCACCACATGGCGCTGCCGCAGCGGCGCAACCCGCGACCGCCCTTCTTGGCGCTGACGTTCACCCTCGCCTGCTCCATCATCTTCTCCACCAGCTGAAACAGACACAGAGGCATGCATGTTCCCATCAGCAACACTGTCTGACAAACATGTTGATCGTTACGCTGACTGTTAGCAGACGATGAACACTCTGTAAAAGGGTAGCACGCGATCGAGGGAATTTACCATCTTTTTCTTCGACAGCAGAATTGTCTTCTGCAGAAGAAGATGGAGCAGAGACGATATGTTTGGTCAGATCAATGCAATAAATAACGAGAAATTTTGATGGGATCATGTTTTCGTATGCATTTCAGTACCTCCTCGGCTTTGAGACGAGCATTCTCCTCCTTGAGATGGTTCAGTTCGGCCTCGAGCTCCACGGTATATGCCTGCACCAACCACCAGCGCCGTTTCAGAGCACATCACAAGTCTGTCACAAGTTCAAAGACCACGAAAATTGACAGCACTACAACAAGCACGCTACCTGCTTCCTGGCGCGTGACCGGGCCGCCGACTCACGGTTCTTGATCATGCGCCGCTGCCGGCGCTCCACCGTCTTCTCGGTGCACCCGTCCTCGGGGGAGTCACGCTTCCGCGCGTTGCCGCCGTTCCGGACCATCCCTCCGTTGCCAATGCAGCTCATCATCTCGGCCTGCGTCATCGCGCTCATCCCGTCTGACGACCCCGGGCTGACGGCCGCCGCCACGCACTGAGACGGCGGCGGCGGCGGCACCACCGCCATCGCCCCGGGGTACCCGTTGTGGTACCCCATGCCGTCGCCCATCATCGGGTACACGGCGTTGCCCGGCGCCACCTGGTACATCATGGGAGCCGCCGCGAGCTGCCCCTGCTGCATGTGGCCCATCGGCCCGCCCGGGACCACGCCGACCGCCTGACCGTGGCCGGCGAACGCCCCCCGCACGACGCCGGCCTTCACCAGGAAGTCCTCCAGCGTCATCTCCCCCAGCGTCGCCTGGCGGCCGCTGGCCGCGACGCCGCCGCTCCCCAACTGCGGCTGCACCATGGCCTGCGGCGGCGCGGGGTGGGCCTGCGCGTCCGCCGCGCCCTGGTTGATCTCGGCCCAGACCTCCTCCACCGTCTTCCGGGACAGCGGCTGCGGCAGGGCGAAGGACCCCTGCCGAACCAATCCGCCCCCTCCCCCTCCTCCGTTCTCACCTGCCCCCGTCGCCGTCGTCGCCGCCTGCTCCTTGTCCTCCTTGCGGCCGCCGGTGGCGGCCTGGAACTCCTCGGCGTTCCATATGTTGTCCATGAACTCGTCCATGTTCATAGACCCGAAGTTGCGGCCGGGCTCGCAGAGCGAGCTCTGCAGCTCCTCCATCGTCAGCGACATGATCGACGCCTGCCGCGCCAGCGGATCCTCCTCCGCCGCGCCACCGGCCCTGGCGCGCACGGCCTGGTCGCGCTGGTGCGAGGTGACCTCCTGCTCGTTGAGGGCCTTGACGTTCTTGCTCATCTCCGACGCCATCGGATCACGCTATCTCACTCCCTCGGTCCGCAACAATTCTCCGTTAGTGATCTGCTAATGCGTCCTTGAACGGTGCACGCCGCTCTTATTTATAGCCTGCATGCGAGAGCAGAGCGCGCGGTGATTAGAACCGGTTCAGGTTGGATGGTCAGATGGTCAGATGGGTTATGAACGAGTTATCTTGAAGGTGGATAATTCTACACTAGTGACTGCTTTGGCGACCATAGGTCGCGGATAGCTAGTCTTTGGCATGACATTAGAGAGCTTAGGAGGGGTTTTTCTGCGTTTCATGTTCGCTGGGTAAGACGGGAGATGAATCGTCTAGCTGATCGATGCTCGAAGTTTCCCTCCGTCGAGACCCCTGTGTGCATTTGGCGTGGCTGCCTGCCGATGTGGCTGACGGAGGCAGCAGCCCAAGATTGTACTCTACAACTGAATGAATGAAACCTCTCGATTTGCCCTAAAAAAAAGGTTGGATGGTCAGAATCAGATAGTCAGTCAGATCGGTGCCGGTGCCGGGTGGTGCTTTGTCGCATGCGCTTAAATAAATAAATAAATAGATAGATAGATAAATAAATGAATGGGAGCGGCAGTTGATGTGCTTCGCTCGGGCTCTGAGTGGCCGTATGCGAGTGGATGGCGGATAGACACTTCCTCGCTTTGGACATTTGCTTCGTGAATTACGTAGGTTCAGTTTCTTGCTCTTGCACTTGCACACGGATCCTCTGCACTATCCTGTATTGGTGGCAGCACGGTTCTATCTCTACCAGCCAATCGCGGGCAGATGATATATACACGGCGTTAAGCTTGAGCTTGCCCTCGCCCCTATCCTTCAGCGGCGGCCTATGGCTGGGTCTGCTCTGTGATACACAGGAGCTGGACATATATATGTGCACGTTTTCTTTGAGTTTTGAGTAGCGACTTGCGAGTCAGTTAGGCCTGCGTGCGTTCGGGCTGTGCTCTGGCAGTAGCCAAAGAGCGCGCGGGTGACGTTGCTCGCTGGCCGCTTCCCGAACGGAACAGGTCGCTGCTGATAGACAGGAGACTGCGAGGAGGCGTGACCATCTGATCGAACCGTTTCTTCCTGCGGCTTCTGTGGGGATACAGCCAGCCAGGCCGTGCGCTAAGCGCGAGATCTGACGAACTCGCTATTGACATTTAGCTTGTCGTTCGCTGGTCCGCCGCGAAGACACCTCACCCTGTGCCGACTTTGCACGGACGTAGCGTGATCGGCTACTCCTATTCGAACTCGAAGCGCGTGCTATAAGCATGCAGTCACAGTTTTTTTTTTTTTTTTTGGTGCGTGTGTGTACACATGGCATAGTTGTGCAAGTAGAGTAGCCGTATATGAAGAATTTGCACTCGTGTTCAGAAATTTCTAGGGTTCTCACCTTGTCTATAAACTCTCACTTGGGTCCTCAACAATTTCAAACGGTTGTCCTAAGTTTAATTAGGGATCTGGATTCTTATTCAGAAGGAACCACTTTCAAAACTGGTTAACCACTTCGAGAGTTGATTTACCATCCTGAATGAGAATCCACGAAAAGTCTAAGGAAAACGTTGCATCTTAGTCTGACAAAAAAGATGCAACGTTGTGTCAAGTCTGAACTCTGAAAGCGTACCCCTATCTAAGCGCAGGCCAATTGTTTTGAACATATGTGTAGGCTGGACCACGACCATCTCCATCTTCTAGACGGAATCAATTGTAGGCCCATCATATGCTTTCGTAAGTTGAAACTCGAATTTGTCCCATAAATCTGATATTGGCCCATCGTAGGCCCATGTGCAGATGACACTGAGACCAGACCACTGATAGCTACTGTTGCATCACTTTCTGTCTTCTTTTCAAATAAGGCCACCTCCAATAGTGCCATGTCAGCTAGCTCATAGCATTAAAATACAATATTTTATCTAGATGGAAGAGAGAGAAAGAGATGAGAGATATGAGCTATATCTCTTGATCACAAGATAGGCCTTGTTCAGTTCCAGCAAGTTTCTGCAATTCAATCAAAAGTAACGTATTGAAAAACGTGTCTCCCTCTCTCCAATACGTTTCTCAATGCATTTTTTTCTACAGAAAATCCGACCAACTTGCTGGAACTAAACAAGACCATAGTCTCATACACACATTTCAAGCCTATGTGTGAATGATATGTAAATTCGTTCATATTTTGAGTTATGTGCTAAGAGGAGACCAATGGACAAGTTCTCTTATGTCATTTTTCTATTGCTATAAGCTGGTGGCAGGGTTTAGAATCTCGTCCGAATTTTACCGGTTTTCGGCGAATTTCGGTTCTACCGGCCAGGACCGGTAAATAGTTCTACCGGTAATATCAATGATTTTTCGGCCAGAATTCAGTTCAATTTTCAAATTTTGATTAAATTTTGTCAAAATTTCAAAAATACCGGCCGAAATTTTAGCCGAAAACCGGTTTACCGGCCCCCTCCGAAATTTTTTTCATTCCGGTAAGTTGAACATTGGCCGGTGGTGGGCTCTAACTGTTAGAGCAGGCCTAAAGCTACCACCTCCTTTTTAATCTCTCGTGTCTCTAATTTTTTCTATTTCTCAACCATTTCAAATCTTTACAAAAACAAGGTACGCAATTTAGCCGTGTGTCATTGGTCAATGCTAAAGATGGTACCTACGAAAATCTGTCGGATCTTGTAGGCTTTCCTTTTGGCCGAGATCTTGACGGGTTACTGGCAGATGAATGTAACTGCTCGCATTGTACGGGCTACCTCAAATGTAAAGGAATGGAGGACCAAACATGCAGCAACAGAAGATTGCTCCTTCGAGATCACGGCGAACATGAGGAACGAATCGCGAAGCCACGCCCCGCCCGCAATAATCTAACGACCTCCCAGCTAATCCCTACCCATTGCCCTTAGCTCTAGTAAGGAATTACGCAGCGAGCACTTTCAAACACCTCGCATTCATTCAAAACTGAACCCAAAATAAGCAGAAACTGCAGTGAAATCAGATGACTACGACCGTCGACAGCAAAGACTGGGCGGCGCGGTGCGTACCTGCTCAAGCGCCGCCGAAGAGAGCCCCGAGGCGGCCGATGCCCAGCGCAGCGCCGCGGCAAACCGAGCAGCCGCCGAAGCGAGAAGTGACGGAGCCGAGTGTTAAACGGGGAGCGAAACTTGCCGCGCGAGCGTATGTGTGCGCGTGTGGGGACGGGGGCGGGCAGCGGGCAGTGGGACGGAGCGGGGCTGCTGGATGCGGCGCCGAAACGGAGGCAATTAGCTAGACATGTGCGCTGCCATTTCGCCATTACTTATAGGCGCGGCCGCGTGTGGGCGAGACGACGCGGCTCGCCCCCTGTCGTTTTGGACGTGTCGGGCTCGTCGGCACGTTGGCTTTCCACCCCCACCGCAATCGCTATCCTTTTCCGTCCGGTGGAGCGAGGAGAGCCGGAGACGGAGAGGCGATGGGATCCGAGTTTCGAGGGGCCGCTACGGCTTGGCCCCTGCATGCTGCTTGCTTCCGACTCGGGTTTTGTCAGCTCTGCTGCCCATGCAGGCGCAGCCGCGCAGGCGACGCCGCAGTCTGCCGCGCGCTCTCTCCTTGCCTTGCTTTTGCGCTCAGGCCCTGCCGAGTTGTGTGCCGCCGCCGCGCGTACCAACGTTGGTGTACACCGGAGGGACCTATTCTGGCGTTGCACATTCTGCATGTCCGATATGCGCCAAGTTTTACCCAAGAGTCTGGCAAGCGAAAATGGTTGCATGTTAGTGTTCAAATCGTCAGAAAACTTTGGCTAGAGTCTGCGACTACGAACCAAAACCGAACTTGCCCAGTTGCCCATGCAGCCATGCTCCTGTGAGTTGCATTTCTACACACTTGCATACACATAATTATTTTTTTATTTTGTAGATATTTTTATAGAAATTGGCTTCATAAGCATTTCATCTTTTTTTTGAAGGAAAAAACCAAAGAAATAAATTCACGGTCTCAGACTCTCAGTTTCCAGTGCACGCGGGTATCATGTCGGCGTCGAAAAGACACGAGCGCCGTGGCGGGTGGTCGTAGGAAAACAAGGTGGGTGTTTCAAAAAAAAAAGGAAAACAAGGTGGGGGCCAAAACGTACAGGCCGTGGGGGACGGACACGTGCAGGATACGTGCCGTGACGGTGATCCCCACTCCGTGCTTGCAGTCGCCGGTCCAATCTCCGTTGTGCAGTGCAATGAACTGCTCAGCCTGCTCAAGTGCTCTTCCGGTGCCCGCACCTCCACAGGAAGCAGGTTCGCGCATCCACTTGCCTGTCGGGTCACTTTGCAGCAGCATCCACAGCCCCATCCAGGCCGCCGATTGGCATTGCATGGTGAATGGAAGGCACGCAAGAATTCTTCAGACTTTCTTCAAGAAAAAAGAATTTCTTTAGGCTTTTGTTTTTACAAGAAGTGCTGCTTATGCAGTTATGCGTCATACGCGTAGTGGAATTGGATACGATTGTGCTTAGGGATGGCAATGGGTGCCCAAGACCCGAAACCCGATGGGTTTTTACTCCATTAGGGCATGGGTTTGGGTCAAGTTTTCTACCCATGGATTTGTTGATGGGCAAAAATCTAGACCCATCGGGTTTATGGGCATGGGTCTGGGAGCATAGTACCCAGACCTGTAAACCCATGGGTTTTTTTGACCCGATTAATCTTAGCAAAATAGTACATATTAGTCTAAAATATCCTATATATTGCTATTGATTGTTGGTCAATTGGTGTATTATGCACGTTCATATGTGAATATATATTCCCGCTCATCATAAGTTGAAGTGTTGAACACTAAACATGACGGTTTAATAGCTAGATTTATGTATTCATACCACTAATATATGAATTCACGTGCTATATAATATTACAGTGGTGAACTATTATCTTGCTATGTACTTATGTTGCTTTATATCGATGTTGCATGCATATATGTGCATAAAATACATATATGCGACTATTGTTGTTGGCGATATATTTTGTTGGATATGGGCGACCCGTGGGTACCCGCTAACCCGATGTGCATGGGTTTGGGCATAAAATTGGACCCGTGATAGGTCATGGGTTTTTTAACGGACATGTTTTATTTTCGTGGGCACGGGTTTGAAATGGCAAAACCCAGCGGGTTTGAACCCGTCGCCATCCCTTGTGCTCCAGCGGATGCAGATGTTGGGTGTGACCCTTCTTCACTGAATTTTCGAAATCACTTTTCGCCGAGTCGGACTTTAGATTTGCAAGGACCATTTTGTTAGCTCAAGCCTGAGGTGAATAGAAAATAGGAAAATTATCCGCTTGCTGTCAAACAGAAGGTGCAAGCTTTCAGGAAAAAAAAAATGGAGCTGAGGTTATCCGTTTCTTGTTCTGTGGTGTCTAACCAAGCTCCAAGCATGTCACCTCCCGGCGTATCTTTTGACCATTCTAAAGAGACTAGCAAATATGCCCGTGCGTTGCTACGGGTGAAGACCATGTTGATATATTGTGTCATTATTGTATGCATCCTAATTAATATAAAATTAGGGTCTAAAATAGATATTTACATGGTGACCATGGCTGATGGTAAAGAGCGATGGCAGAGTTGCTCGTTAGCTTCTGGCGCGGAGGTGTGGTTTTTCTGCTAACAGGTGATAGGTGGGGTGTGGATACAAGTGCATGATGATCCAGAAGAGATGCGGCTTTAGGGGCGGATCAGTAAGGTCGGTGGACAATGACTTCTTATCATTTGATTTTGAGCAGTAAATTGAAATTTGTGATAATTTGTGATAATTTGATTTTGAGCAAAGTAATTAATTAACTTTGAGTGAGAACAAAAAGAAAGTATTAAATGTATACACATACTTTTCTACGGTATTTCCCTGCCTCATTGTTAAGGGACACACGACCATTGAAAAAACAACAAATAAATCTAAAAAAGTATATGTGCAAGCACTCATGACAAGTCCGAACCAATGATTTAATGATTTGATCCCCTAGATAGAGTCTATCACAAAAAATCTAACTAAATTCAGTTTGTTTTTTATGTAACAGGAAAAGACAAGTCGCTTATATTGCTGATATTGTGCTCATGTCATGGGCATAAAAATTACTTATGCATTCATCTACCTTAAACTTGCAGCTTGCCTACACGACACCAGGATTCGTGAATTCGATTGAATTGACTGTAGCAAAAGTGCATTGGGAAGCGTAAAAACAGAGAAGAGAGCACGTTTTTCAAGAAGATACTTTTGATCGAATTGGTCAAATTCGACGAATCTAAGGCCTTGTTTAGATAGATGGAATTCGATTGAATTCAATGATTGGAGGTGCATTGCGGATTGAAAAAGTAGAGAGGGGACACGTAGTTCAATACGTTGCTTTTGGTTGAAAGAGAGTGTATTTCGTGAATCTAAACAGGCCTAAACAGGGCCCAATTTGACTACTCTGGTTTTTTATGTCTCCACGTTGGCACGGTCCACGCATGCTGCATGCATGGCCTGGGCTCTTGGCTACTGCCTGCTTGCAGCTACGTAGCAGGTCCAGCTGCTAGCCTGCCAGCTTGCTTCCTCGGCCTAGCGCGGTGGCGCCTGGCCGTCGCAGTTACTGGCCCATGTGCCTTCCTGCATCCTGGCTCGGTGCCTCGGCCGTTGCCCGACGGGGTGCGCATCGGATCGTGTGAGTCGTGGGTCCCGTAATAGCCTGCTGCAGTTCGCGTCAACACATGCAGCGAGAGCGACCAGGACTTCGCAGTTCGCACACGCGGGATAGGGGGGTGTACAGGAGAGGAGGTGTTTAGATGCACCTGTTATGTATAGTATTTATGCATTGGGTCGCGTGCACGGTGAGAAGAAATGAACTGACATGATTCTCTAGGTGAAGACTTTTTGCGTTTTAGGGTGAACTAAACAGGGCCTTAGTTCAGCTCATTTTGCAAAATTTTGCATAACGCACGTTTTCTAATATATCTTTTTTCTCTCTGTGACACGCGACCCAATACATAAACATACTATGCATAACAACATGTAAACACCCCCTGGTCCAGCTTGCAGCTACCGCAAAGTGGGGTGACAGACGAAACAGGTGACAGACGAAATCGTTCCTTGTTTTAATATTACTAGTAAAATGCACGTGCGTTACGCACATGTTTCTAAAAAACATCATAAACCAAAAACTTAAATTTAGGGCTTGTTTAGTTGGGCCGTGTTTAGATAGGAGCTGTAAATTTTTGCAGGGTAATAAATGCAGCTTTGACCACTAATTAGAGGTATTAAATAATGTCAGTTCACAAAACTACCTCCACAACCTCTACTAAATTTCCGAGAAGAATCTAATGAGGCCTTTGACCGCATGATTAGAGGATGATTAGAAGATGGTTACTGCAGCATCACTGTAGCAAATCATGGATTAATTAGGCTCATTAGATTCGTCTCGAAAAGTTACGCTCATCCGTGGCTGGGTTTTGCAAATAGACTTCATTTAGTACTCCATGCAAGAAAGATTCCCTTTTGCAAATTTTTTTGGGAAGGAAGTAAACACGGCCTTGGTCCAAATTTTCAAACTTTTTTGAATCCGTTTACTGTAGCAATTCTAAATCGAAGATTAGGAGGACTAAACATGATCTAATTATAAAACTAAATACACGGTTGGACGGAAAATCGCGAGACGAATCTATTAAGCCTAATTAATCCATCATTAGAGATTGTTTACTGTAGCACGACGTTGTCTAATCATGGCCAAATTAGACTCATTAGATTCGTCTCGCAAAGTTAGAGAGGGGTTATGGAATGGGTTTTGTCATTAACTCACGTTTACTACTTCATGCATGTAAGATTCCCTTTGATGAATAGTGAAGTTTGATGAATAGTGAAGTTGGGGGTGGGAACTAAACAAGGCCTTATATCAAGTTAGTATAGTCTAATATGCTCTATCTTCAACCGTACACACATCTACTTGCGAAACTGGTATTTTATAGAATTGAATTAGTATATTAAATATTCATGGTCTACAAATTTGTACCATGATATATACGTAAGCCAATTCAGTAAAAAAAAACAGCTTTAAAAATAGAGCCAAATTTTGCATACATCAGTACTATGAAATATGTTGGCCTTTCAACATGCACCGGCAGTATAATTAGGAGTGAAACCTCCATGTCAAAGGCTCAGAGTCAGATGTAAAAATACCTAGTCTTCTTATCAAGTAATTATCGCTTCCCATATTGATTTTTACTTTTCTAGTGTCCTTTTCCTACTCCCATGGTTTCCTTCATAAGTACTCCTATTTAATCTACCACATCTCAGCTTACTTTGTTATCTTCATGCTTTTGCTAGCTGTAGGCGCTATCAAATTTAAATGATAAGAACTACTAATCAGAGAAATATAATCATATGATATGCATGGTATGGAAAAAAAATTAAAATCCAAGAATTGAGAAGATAAGTGGTACATGTGCTTGCTATTAAAGGAAAATGCACATATAGAAGTAATATTCGTAAGATTTGAAAAAACTCTTTGCTCCATTTCTTCTAAAACATTCATTAGGAACTAAAAAAACAAAGAGACCAAGTCATATGGAATGTAGCTTACACTTAACGATGTGGCGTAATTGTAAAAAGATAGATCAGAAGGTTCTATGAAATCTTGATAAAAATATTAAAAGAAAGGTTTTACTCCTAAAACATCAAACAGATGCGAACAAAAGTTACAGCATAGACAAAGCAGCAAAAGTTGCAGCATAGAGAAAGCAACACTATTCTAACAGCTAGAAATCTGTCCGGTAGATTGAATTGATAATTTAGTGCTTAATATTCTATCTCCACCTCAACATACTCTTTTAGTTAGGGGCACATGCGTCTTTTTCATTCATCTTTAATCTGTCTAAAAACTTCCAGAACATCATTCTTTTTGGGACGGAGGGAGTAATGTTCAGAAACCAGCAAACAGATTCGTTGTGTGGCAATGAAATATTTAACTACTTGCATGCAACAACTGAAGATAGCCACTCTTTTTTTTTTGGCAACATCATTGCACTGACCATCATATGCCAATCTCTTGTTTTTTTTACCATTAGGGGATAGCCAAACTTTTCTCGTGTTTCCTGTACACCATGTAAAGTATCTAAACGCAAATCAAACTAACAAAATTATCTATAGACACTCCAATACTTATATTACTATATATCCCAAAGGTTAGAAGTTGGTTGTTGCTGAAAAACATTTATATCAATAAACAAAATAAACCTGAAACACTGCAGGAGAGCACACCCTTGATGCTGCCACTGTAGGCCTACTCGCGGAGTCAACCAACACCACTCAAAATGATTTTGTTCTTTTGAAAATGCTAAAATAGTTTGCATACTACTGCATTTCACACATACCTTGTAGGCATCCCTAGGGGCGTTGGAGTCTTCATGAAGACGAGATGCGTATATCCAGAGTGTGGTTCTCTCGGATTTGGAGTCACTTCCAAGCTCATCTACATAGCTGCTAAACGGGAGATGATTAGATTTTTATGAAGCTGACATCATAGTATCAATCTTCACTTATGGAAAAGGGTTTACAATTTAAGAATCTAACAAATCACACCAATGATTAGAGCTTCAAACCAAACTGTCTGCTCAATAAATTAGTAGTAGGAAAGACCACACAAACAGATTCGGAGTTTGGAACATGAAGAAACACATATATTGGCTGGATCATTGCAATTAAAAAATAAAACCAATGAGTAATGTATTATATGATCGTATATCCATCATATGAATTGAATCAGCCACAAACAATATGACAAGTAGAACCTACAAATAAAAAATTCCATTGTCCTCTTCTGAAAATGAAAATGCACTGGCCAATTAATTTGCTTGTGGACTTCAATGGTTATGCCAAATAGTGCAGACAAGAAAATGAAAACGCACTGGCCAATTTTCCTATAGACTTCAATGATTATGCACCACCTACAGCAATGAGATACATAATATCAACAAGTCCTACCAGCAGATTGCACGTAGCTGAAAGAAGAAAGAGCAATCATGTTCTAGGCGGTGTTGGATACAGGGGAGAAAGTCTGCACCTTGCCATCAAACCGGTGGTGCTACCACCCATTCCAAGCATGATTGCACACCGGCTTCCTACATGTGTTTCCTTGCTATACTGGCAACAAGCTGGTGTTTCAGGAATCAATCCTAAAAATTCCAAAGGGTTGTTTGCCTTGCTGGCTCATGACAAGGCAAGGGTGGGGATCAAGTTTTTCACGCAAATGACAAAATTTGAAGTATGAAAAGTGTATTCCTTTTATTCGGAAAAGCTTCATGTTGTAACACATCCATGAAAGAATGTCAGGCAATGATAAAGAACATTCGTTTTTCCCATCAAGCCAGGCAAATATCCGTTTTACAAATTCAGAGCAGCAGAGCGCATGTAGTATCAATGCATAGTTCAGAAGCTATCAAATTTCTACATATCTACCTTTCACAAGTAGTGCGTGCATACCTGAAGGTTCAAAGTCAAATGCAAAAAAAAAACACCTGATCACATATATATTGATGATTGATCGTCTTCAGGAAGTTTATTTCACTGGTGCATTTTATCAAACACATGCAATGCACAAGATATATGGAGGCCGGAAACTAAAGTACCGGATCTAAAAATTAGATGGTCCTCCTGAGCTAACGCCATGAGGAAGCAGTAGGAACTGATCCATGAACAGAGGAACAAGTTGTGCAGGGAGTAATTGCTGTGTGGTAGGTACTTAGGTAGCCGTACATATCAAAGAAGGTTTGGAGGCGAGCGTCGAAGTCGTAGAGCTCATCCTTGCTGATCCGCTCCAAGTTCTGCCACCGCCGCCACTGCGCCAGCGCGTCGAAGGTGCCCACCGTGAAATCCTTCAAGTCCACCATCCCTGCAACCAGCCGCGGCAATGTCATGGTGATCGCATCGATCCTGGCTACGAATTGCGATTTTTTTTTGCATGTACCGACGCGAGCGAGGAGGTCATCACGCGCCAGCGCGTTCAAGCACTACTTCACGCGGGTCGGCGCCGGCGGCATCGGCGGCGGAAGAGCCTCTGGTGCGACTGATGAACTGGAGGCCCTTGAGCACACGCCGGGCCCTGAACTGCGATCGGTTCAGCCGTACGCCCGTGTCTGGATGTGGCGGTCACCGTGCGCATAGCCGCGGCGGCGAGGGCCAGGCACGGGGCGGGGGCAGTCGGGGTTGCGGCGAGCGGGAGGGAGGAGCGCCTGGAGGCTTCGCGACCCGGTTGAGAAAGAGCGTGTTGGAAGGGGAGACGACCGGCTCTGGTTCTGGTCGATGGCTCGGTGCGGGCTCGATCTGTGTCGTCCGATCTCAACCAGCGGCCGCGATTGAAAAAGGCCGGAGTCCGGCGGGGCGACACGCGGCCCAGTGCTACTGATGGGCCTCAAGCCCAAGCCCGGGAGCGCGTTCGGGGATAACTCAACCCTGATGAATTTGTTCTTTTTGTCCTGCCACAAACAATTGTAAGTTTGTAACGTGTACGTGTTTTTTTAATAAAACCGTGTACTTGCGGGTAGACTGCGATCCGGTGAAAAAAATAATTGAGTTTTGGCGGAATCAATTTCTAACTATCGATTTCTATGAGTCTCGGTCCTTTTCCACCTCCCTCGGACGTGACAGGTGGGTCCAGCGTGAGGGGTAAGATGGGCCCAAATTGGGTAAAAAACGTTTTCATTTGTTTTCGTTCTTTATAGTATAGATATAAGTAGAGATTTGGGTCGTTTCTGTACGTTTTAAGGGAAAAATGAAATAGAACCATATTTGGGTGTATAACGCATGAGCTTTGGTAGAAATCTCTTACTCTCTCTTTTCTAAATTAAAAATTACTTTCGAAAACTAGCCTATTTCTAAATTGAAGTTGAGGCCCGTTGTTATGTCAACACAAATGAATTTGAAGAATCGTGACGTATACCTCTATATATGTATGATTTTTTTTTGAATCGGATATATATGTATGAATTGGTTATGGGCTTCCGTATGGCGGCCAAGGGGATCTGTCATATTGTCTCTCTCTGTTTCATAGAACACATTAAATTTGTCCAAATTCAAATTTGTTCAATGTTTACCGAGTTTAATACAAAGTTTGTAATTGAACCTAACATAGAATAATATTTGACAGTGACTGGTGTTGTATAGTTTCTATAAACTCAATCAAACTTGGACGTATTTGAGTTAGGACAAAGTTAATACGACATTAAAAAAAATGCGAGAGTACTTGAGCTAAATATAAGTTTTGGAAGATTCTATATAAATTTTCACAAGATCTAAATATGTCCTTTGAGTTTATCATGCCTCAATCTATCTCTGTATTTTTTCTCAAAAATTTTAGATGCATAGGAATATTTTTTGTGGTTTAATAACCTCAATAGGTATTTATTAGATTTATTTTAATTAAAAAACAAAATCTCTTTTGAAAACCGCTTATAACTGGACCAGCTCATTTATCGGTTCGGGTCGGGTCATTTCGGGTTTCCAGGTCAAAATTTTCGATGTGTGCTCGGCCCGAGCCGACCGTCGAGTCTAATTTTTTGGCCCGTGCCTAACCCATGGCATAGTCTGGTCGAGTCGAGTCAACCCGGTGTTTAATGTATAATTTTCGGGTTGGGTCGGGATTTTTCGGGTTTTATGTCAAAAGTTTTGGCCCGTGCCCGGCCCGAGCTGGCCATCGGGTTGGATTTTTTTGCCCCTGCCCGACTTGTCGTATGGCCAGGTCGGGTCGGGTATTTTTCGTGCGGATTGAGTTAGGTTTGTCGGGTTGGGTGACCCATGATCGGGTCTACTTATAACAGGGCAAGGATGTTAAGTGAGCGGCTTTGAAAGTAGAGAGAGGTGAGTTACCCGATCCTGGAGCTAAGGGAGAAAAATTGGACTTTAGGCATAAGTAAAGGAGGTAAAATAAACTTTTTCCATGTGAGAATGAGAAGGGCCTAGGTCACACGTCTAACATATAGCTAAGCCGATGCAGGCCCGGCCCAC
Source organism: Alloteropsis semialata (assembly GCA_004135705.1). Taxonomy (NCBI): domain Eukaryota; kingdom Viridiplantae; phylum Streptophyta; class Magnoliopsida; order Poales; family Poaceae; genus Alloteropsis; species Alloteropsis semialata. Next base: position 9,205,067 of record CM014274.1, read on the forward strand.
GCAGCAGTCTGCAGATTTGCCAATCGCCAGGCAGAAACACCGGGCGGTCCGTTGCTGCCCGGCGTGCCGGCTCCGTCCTCCGGATGCAGAATGCCAAGGTTCATACCGTGAAAAATATCACCAAAGCTGTAACAAGCATATGCATCCTTGGTGGTACGTTCACAGCTCAAACAAATCTGACCTCGTAAACTGCGGCACCTTCCTCTGATGAATATTACACAGCCATTTATATGTTCATTCATCAACTACTAGTATTCGTTTATCAACTGCCAAGTTCTTGCTCAATCTGAATTCTATACGTTCATCAACTAGACAACTACCAAGTTCTTGCACTCCCCAACTCGTCCGGCAATCGGCGCATTGACTTTCCCCAACGAGGCAACGACGTTTATTCTCCAGCTAAATAATTTTTCCGCCAACATTTCAGCACGTTCAGCCATCCTGGAGCGGCTCGCTCTGCGGCTGCAAGCCCCGCGGCACCTCGCCGCCGAGCAAGAGCTCCCTGACGATCTCGTCGCCGACTCCGCCCATGTTCGGCAGCGCGTGCCCGGCCCCGGGGTGCTCGTGGTACCGCACCCACGGCAGCTTCCGCGCCACGTGGCGCTGGATCTCCACCTGCACGATTTTGTCCTCGTACCCCTGCCAGATGCTGACGACGCCCTCGCCGCCGGGGAACGGGTTCTTCGTCTCCGTGGGATCGAACTCCCACGTGCCGAACAGGATCGTCACGTCCCGGCACAGGGACTCGTAGGTCCCCTGCTGCGTCGCTTTGGCCTGGAGAGAAACGCGTGATCTTTCCAGCGTCAGTAAGGGTAAAATTGCAAGGGGAAGAAGAGAGTAGAAATCGAGCGTGCAGTTGTATCTGGCTAGGGGATGAGAGTTTCGTACCGGATCCACCAGCTGGCCGCTCTCGCGCCGCTTCATCGAGAGCTCGGTGAGGGTCTCCCAGTCCTTGTCGGTGAACGCGGCGCGCTCGCCCCTGATGATCGGCGACACCGGGAGCCACTTCTGCGTGAGCCAGGCGTGGAGCAGCGACGGCGCGTGGTGCGCGATCCAGAACGTCCTCTGGTCCCGGGCGTCCAGCTTCCCGAACGCGCTCCTCCGCACGCCGTCCGGCAGCGGCCACCAGTAGTTCACCGCCGGCACGACCAGAGCCACTCCGGCAAGCCTGCAGCGACCCGATCCCATCCGTTTTCAGAACAAGCTGATCCTCTGAACCTGCAGTTTCTTTGCAAATTGCAATTGAACTAGAGTGCTAGACTGCTAGATGCCCTGCCTGACCTGTGCGGAATGTAGTTGAGGCAGCTCCACGCAACGTATGCGCCCATGGAGCAGGCAACCACGTGGAACTTGTCCCCGAGCTGCAGCGCGTCGGCGAGCTCCTCGACGTCCGTGGAGTCGCTCTTCAGGCACCTCTTGGGGTTGGCGTCGCTGTCGCCGTACCCGGCCCTGTCGAAGAACAGCATGTATATCCCCAGCTCCTCCGCAAGCTCCTGCGATCGTGACGACAAACAAGCAAGAACAAAGAAGAGAGGCTCGAGCTTTGTTAGTGACTCGGCTAGTCGATCGGCTCTCGATCACGAATACGCAAGTGCATTCACGCACAACACAACACGCCGCCCGATTTCAGAGATTACGATCGAGCAAGGTTTGTTACCTGGGACACCGGGAAGGCGCTCTCCTTGGTGGAGGCGAAGCCGTGGATGAATATGACCTTGTACCTTGCCTTCTCCTTGTGCGCTCCGGCCTCCATGTACGCCAGGTGCCGGCCATCCCTGAGCTGCACTCTCGGGGAGGTGACCGGTGGCCCTCCCGGAGCGCCCAAGATCGGCGTCGGCGGCGTCCGGGTGGCCTGGTACGCCCAGCCCAGCAGCGCCATTGCAGACACCACGGCTACTTTGGAAACCGCGCCCATCTTCATCCGTCAGTCAACCTGCACACATGACTAGAGGATCAAAATTCCCAATCAAGGCCTTGTTTAGTTCGCTCGATTCGATCGAATTCGCGCTCTGTTTTACGCATTCAACAACGTGCCCTCTCTCTGCTTTTTCGATTCCCAATGCATTTTTCTACAGTGCATTCGATCGAATTCGCGCGAACTAACAGGCCCAAATTGAGGATCGGCTGGAAGAAACGGAGCATCCAGATGGCACGGAGAATAGAAAGTGTCAGAAAATATCTGAAGAGACAGCGGGAGGGAGCTACGGACAGTTTGACACTTCGACGTACGTGCGGTCGTGCGCTGCAGTAGCCGGCAAAAGCGGAGGCCGGCGAGCGAGCGATCGCAGCCACACCTCCCGACGAGCTGCGGACGACGGCCGTTCCGCCGTGCACCCTCCGCCCTCTGCCCCAGACCCCGGAGCACGAGGGCGATGCGTGTGGCTGGAGACGAGAAAGAAGTCGCTGGCCTTGGCCCGTGGAGAGCTTGTGATTTGAGGCGGTCTCGGGATCGCAATTCACAGCCTCTCAGCCAGCTGCCAATCAGGACTCAGAAGACGGCATCAGCTGGCTGCCCCACGTCGTCCAGCGTCCGCATGCCAACGCGCGGATCGGCCGCCGCGTCCTAACTCATGCAGTCTCATGCTACACCTAGGCTGTCTCGTGAAGTTCCACGTAGGATTTTTGATGATGTGGAAGAAAAAGAGAGGTGACAGAATAAGACGGTTGTTTCGCGAAGCAATCACCTCAAAGCTAAAATTTAGAACTATGAGACCGTTTAATCACCATTGTACGAGTTTTTGTTGCCATGCAACTCATAAATATTTATTTTTATATGTACAAATTAAGAAATTACTAATTACTATGAGACAACTTATAAAACGATCTATTGTACACGTTGTCTATTTATCTGTCTCGAGATTATATGTCACTGCATGAAACGAAATATTAGACAACACCGATATACTTTCCCTAACAAAGCGGCCGTGGGTGAAGCCAACTTGTAGGCAACCGCTGCGAGATAGAAAGATCCAGAGCGGCAGCGCCCGTCCGTCGTCGGCTCTGTCCCACATGACAAGACCCGGAGTCGTGTAGGCCCGCTGCTGCTGCGCGGTGCGATTCCGGCCGGTGCGCCGAGTTTGCCTGTACCCGCGATCACGTGTAGCAACAGGCTGCTGCACCGGCCGAAACATATTTCGGTGCCGGGTCGGTCCTGTTCGGGTAACGATAGCGAGCGGGCAATGTGATCCGCATCCACTGAACCCCGCCTCTGCCCTTGCCGGATCTGATCTCGCACTAGTCTTTTTCGCTCGCCGTAAACAGACGGTGGTATGGCGCTAGCGTCTTGAATTGTTGGTCTCCCATGTTCGGCAGAGAAGGATCATTGCTTCGCTTGCTCCGCGTTTGCAGACTGGTCGACTGCGACTCTTCACCGTTGAGAGCCCCACTCGGCTCGTCGTCCACGGACAAGACTGGCCGTTGCTGATTGAGGCTGCGCAAAAAGTCATAGCGTAGCGGTACCATTAGTGTCGTCACGTACGTATCTGGCCGTGGAAACATTGTGGTTCATCAGGACGTCCCCGTTCATCGCCTGGTTCCGGCCTCTTGGTGCTCGCTGGCTGTGTGCCTTGTGTCGCTTGAGCAGTTGCGCTCCGCGTCGTGGGCTACCCGCAACCTGGCAGGCGCCTTGTGTCTGTTTGGCAGGGCTTCAGCTCCAGCAAAAATGGCTCCAGCTCTGGCTCTTCTGGTGAAGCAGCTTTTTTAGTGGAGCTGAAGCCGTTTTGAAAAAAACGTTTGGCAAAATAGCTTACTCTGTTTTTTATGAACTGATGGAAGATGTCAAATGTCAAATATGTCCCTGGCTATTATACCTGGTTGTATATATGAATTTATGATTACTCTTGGTTTATAATTAAATTAAATATTAAAGAACTAATTATAAGCTTGACCAATAATTGATGGAAATATGCAAATAATCTAATAATTTTATCCACAAATTATTTATGTGGGCCCGTTACCAATTTTCTTATCTTTCCATGTGGACCATGTGTCCTCATGTGGCTGGCTACCCAATCCAGTTTCGAGCTCACGCGCGGAAGGAAAAAAAAAAAGTCGTAGGCGCACATGCATTCATCAAGGGGATGGCATTTTGCAGTAATTATTGACAACTTGAAGACCAATGATACGTGAGTGCATGCTGTCAGAAGGATGGAGCCGGGTGGAGCGAGTTTTTTCAGCTCCGGTTGCATTGAATGGCTTCAGTCAGCGTGTTTTCAGGGGATTATCCGCCGGAGCTGTTGGCTAACAGGGCGTTTGGTACCGCTCCTGCCGAAGCGGACGGTGAAGCTGTTTTTGGAGCCATGCCAAAGGGGTCCACTCCGAGCACGCGGTGCGGGGACAATAGAGGAGAGAGATCTTAGTCTGGGCCGTTAAAGCAGTGTCGTGTTGGATTACCATAATAATAGGCCGAGAGTGCAAACTCCCAGCGGGCCAGGAGTACGCAGCAAACGAGCCCGCCAACTAAACAGGCGGCCCACGGCATGGGCGTGCACGTGGGATTGCGCGTGGACCATGCGGGCTACCAGCATCCGCATACGGCTCGACCTTGAAGGGCCGCACACGATGCCGCGGCCCGCAGGGGCCTGGCGAGCTCTTTCCGCTTCCGAGTCCACTCTCCGTCCCACCAGGACCGTGTTCGGTAAAATTTTTCACAGTATTAAATGCAGTTTTGACCACTAATTAGGAGTATTAAATAAAGTCAGTTTACAAAAATATCTCTACAACCCTCCGTAAATTCGCGAGACGAATCTAATGAGCCTTTGACCGCATGATTAGATGATGATTACTGTAGCATTACTGTTGCAAATCATGGATTAATTAGGCTCGTTAGATTCGTCGCGTAAAGTTGCACTCATCTATAAAAAGGTTTTGTAAATAGACATCGTTTAGAGCTTCATGCAAAATTCTTTTTAAATTTTTTTTTGACAAACTCCAAATACACAGACCACACCCCCTATATGACGGTCCGAGTGGTTCGCCTCCCAGGCGAGGCGACCGAGTCCAACACGGCCAACGTGTCACGCGGCGGGACCGAGTGGTTCCGCCGCTTTTGAATTCGTCCCCTCCCTTTCTCCAATTTGTCCGGTCCGGGCTAATGATGGCTGCTGCCTGGGGCCTCTACGTATGCGGCGCCTCCGTCCCAAAAAGCGATCCACGAAACCCCTGCCCCTACCCCTATATGCATGCACCACGCGCGCGCGCCTTGGCCTCGGGCCTCGGCAGCTGGACCGCTCCGAGCGGTACGTGCGCGCCTTGGGTTCGTGGTGGTGCCCCGGCGCGTTTGACACGTAGCGCAACGGCTTTGAACGGTTGATTGTTCGGCGCCGGCGTGGCCGATCGTGTAACGAACCGGCCGGCATGCGCTCCGGGTGATCAGAAGTTCAGAACATCGGTGGGTCCGGTCACGCGGCGTCCTGCTGCTTTTTTGACGACGTCTTCTGATCTTCTCGCCACCCGTTGATGTCATCATGTGTTCTATGGAAGTAAGGTAAAGCTGCACTGGGGCTATGTCGGCACCAAGTGTTTTTCAGTGTTCTCTGCTGATCTTGCCAGTCACGAGGGTGCGGAGGTTAGGGGGGAAAGGTGTTCTGTGAGCTGGATTCTGGTCTTAATCTGGATATTCCTGGCATGGGGAGGGGAGAGGTCTAGGTGTTCGGTTGGAGGGACAAATTTTTTTTTCCTCTATTAAATGCTACTTTGACTACTAATTAGGGGTATTAAATAAAGTCAGTTTATAAAACTATCTCCACAACCCTCTGGCAAATTCGCGAGACGAATCTAATGAGGCTTTTGACCGCACGATTAGAGGATAATTACTGTAGCATTACTGTAGCAAATCATGGATTAATTAGGCTCGTTAGATTCGTCGCGCAAAGTTGCACTCATCTGTGAAAAGGTTTTGTAAATAAACTTCGTTTAGGGCTCCATGCATACGACAGTATTTGGGGACAAAAAATTGTCCCCAACTGCCGAACACGGCCTAGTAGTGGAACAACAGCAGTGCCGACACAGTGACAATAGTGACTGAAACTTTCGGAGCTATAGTTTTGTATTAGAACCCTTTAAAGCCGCCGGCCTCGGCGGCCAGGCAGCCCGTCCACGATAGCAAAAATAATTTCGTTCGTCAGATATAAATTTAACGGTTCTTAGTCGTGCGTGAAGCGATGCATTCGGTACCTTTTTAATCCACGCATCAGCCATCCATTTGGGGGACACGTGTTGAGGATCTGTTGGGCAGAAGCCTCGCGAAACAACCCGGCTTCACTTGATTCTTCACTTGATTCATTACGTGGAATCCTCGCAAAGCGCCTCGTCTTCGTCGTCGGCTGGGCGAGCTGAGTGGATAGGCTCGTCGTCTATGTGGCCCTCCGTCACCGCGCTCGCACTCCTCCGGTCTCCTGTGGCGCGCCGCGCACCCAACAGCTCTGGCGGCCACGGCGCTCCATCCTCGTCCTCCCGCTGCTGCTGCATCTACCACCCTCGCCTCCGCTCTATCTGCGCCGCGATCGATGCCGATGGCTCCACTTCTTCGTCTCCGCCCCTGTGTGCATCGTGCCTACCCCGCCTCCGCCTCCAACGATGATGCGACCCGCCTCCATGTCCCGCTGCTCCACCTCCCCGCCGAGCTCCCGCCCACCGGGACTGCCGCGGTGGATCCGAGGCTCCGGACGCGGAGTAGGTCGCCCGATGAGGGGATATGGGTCGGCGGCGGCACGGCGGATTCGGGGCCCTTGCTTGCGGCACTGGAGGCCATGACGACGGTAGGGACCGCGGCACTGGTACAGCG
>CM014274.1:9219140-9239102 GCA_004135705.1 Alloteropsis semialata
ACCACATTAGAACCCTTTAAAGCCGCCGGCCTCGGCGGCCAGGCAGCCCGTCCACGATAGCAAAAATAATTTCGTTCGTCAGATATAAATTTAACGGTTCTTAGTCGTGCGTGAAGCGATGCATTCGGTACGTTTTTAATCCACGCATCAGCCATCCATTCGGGGGACACGTGTTGGGGATCTGTTGGGCAGAAGCCTCGCGAAACAACCCGGCTCCGCTCTCTCTGCCGAGTGAGGACAGGTGTCTTCACTTCTTCACTTGATTCATTATGTGGAATCCTCGCAAAGCGCCTCGTCTTCGTCGTCGGCTGGGCGAGCTGAGTGGATAGGCTCGTCGTCTATGTGGCCCTCCGTCACCGCGCTCGCACTCCTCCGGTCTCCTGTGGCGCGCCGCGCACCCAACAGCTCTGGCGGCCACGGCGCTCCATCCTCGTCCTCCCGCTGCTGCTGCATCTACCACCCTCGCCTCCGCTCTATCTGCGCCGCGATCGATGCCGATGGCTCCACTTCTTCGTCTCCGCCCCTGTGTGCATCGTGCCTACCCCGCCTCCGCCTCCAACGATGATGCGACCCGCCTCCATGTCCCGCTGCTCCACCTCCCCGCCGAGCTCCCGCCCACCGGGACTGCCGCGGTGGATCCGAGGCTCCGGACGCGGAGTAGGTCGCCCGATGAGGGGATATGGGTCGGCGGCGGCACGGCGGATTCGGGGCCCTTGCTTGCGGCACTGGAGGCCATGACGACGGTAGGGACCGCGGCACTGGTACAGCGGATGGTGGTGGGCGCGGCCGCAGCGGGCCGCCTCCGACCCACCTGCACGCCGACCGCCTGGGTCGCCGCCTGCTCACCCGGAGCCGCGTGCTGCAGGCCAAGCGCCTCCAAGCTCAACACGTCGTGCCGCTGCTGGTCGACCGCGCCACTCCGCCGGCCACGCGCGCCCGCCCGAGCACGCACCGAGCCGCTCCGTTCCGCCGCCGTGCAGCGCCACTCCGTCGGCCGTACGGCCTGCGCAGCGCTACCAGCTCGGCCCCTCTGCCCCTGACCGCTGGCCTCGGTACACGGCATGCGCGCGGGTCTGCATCTTGCCTGCGTACGGCCGACGCATCTCCCCGGCCCCCGCGACACCATCTGCTGCGCCTTCTGCGCCTTGCTGTAATCTCTCTCGCTCTCGCTATTGCTCTGCTCGGTCAGTGACTTTTTGTGATTTTAGCACCTATCATGTTTCGTTACTAATTTATGCAAATTGACAGCTTCTAGATGGTCATTGAGCTTAGGACTGCAACTTGATTTCATAAATTAGTGATAAACAATATTCAATAGGCCTCAGTAGATCCCTGCCCTGTGTTTTCTTCTTAACTCAGCCTTGAAGTTGTTCCTGTATGGATATACGCTAGCTTATGATTCAGTTTGGGCTGATAATATATCCAGTTTATTCCCGTAGCTCCCACATTCAGTTTATGTGGTCGCATCATGTTTCTTGGTTTTGAATTCCTATGTAAGCACACAATAGATTGGTCAACTAATTTCCTTTTTTTTCCTGTTATGATGCAGTGCGCCATGGTAATTCCATGGATGTGCAGTGGGGTGCCTCTTTATCTCTGAACTCAGCAACTGTCCCGCTGGATAACTGCCGAGTTGTGCATTTAAAGTAAACTGTGCGGCTACTAAAGCTCCCGTCCATCAGGTAAGGCACTTGAACGGCCTATTTTTCTCTTCCTTCATCCCCTATTTTTCTGCTACTATAAATTCTCAGCCAATTGATTGGTTAAAAGGAATCGACTACATTGGCATTCAGTACCAATTGAACGATTACAATGGAGAATCTACAGTTACTTTAAATGCACAATTTCTTTTAACCAATCAATTGCGTCAGTGTGGAGGTAAGAACTTATTTTCAAGGATTTAATTCACAAAAAATTTGAACGGATTGCGATTCCTTTGCGTTTGTTATTTGCATATTCAGTTTGTTTCATCCCATGGATTGTGGTTATCAGGTTTCGATGGACCTAATTCTGCACAAAATTTTGATCATGCAGCAGCTCCTCTGTGCTCATTATCTGTATATTCTGTTTGTTCCAAGGATTAGAATATAGAGCATTCATGATTTTTTCCCATCGATTAGAATTTGCATTCATAATTTTGTATGTACCATGGATTAGAATATATAGAATTCATAAGATTTCTTATGGGTGACTCAGCTATTTCAGTGTGGCCATTCCCATACCCTTTTCATATTCCGTAGCCAACATTAGCAAAGAACTGGTAAGACCCTTATAATTGTCATGCTCCACATTTTTGAAGCCATCCTATATAAAATGTTCACTTTCAGTTTGTCATTTTTTCAGCTTTTGTGGCCTCTATGAACCAGGATTAAGTATGACATGTCCAACTGGATGCATCTGTAGGTATGGGGTTCTTCAGGATTTGGTTAAATCTCAATTATTGTTGTGATGCCTTGATGCATCTTAGCAGGTAAACACCATGGCTAAATTTGTTGTGCTGCCATGCTTAGTCCCACTTTAATCACCTGTCATATCGTGAATTTCATTTATTTGGAAAATTAGCCTTATTTATCAGGACACTAATAACCTGACACAGTTTGCCAAATCTGGCAGGAAACAAATTTATTAGTGCATAAAACAACTTGGTCATGAAAAAGCAGAAGAACAAGAACAATGAGTTACTGATCTCTGCCTTTAAGATTTTATCAGCAGCCACTACTCTAAAGGTATCATTACAGTTCCCTTCCTGTTAAATTTCATTGTTTGTCGTAGTGTATTCAGCAAAACTCAAGATTTGGCCATCTCTTCCAAAATCCTTTTACGTACAATATCATATCATACCTTAAACCATTGACCTGCATTTAGTCATCTAATCATTATACAGTTACCCTGCATTTTCTTCTATGGTAATAAAAGCCCTGTATCGATCCAGATAAATTCCATCATCCTACAGGTTGAGACTAGAATGGTTCTTTTAGTTTTGGTTGATTGGAGAAAAACTGGCTTATTTCTACTATGATTCCGATCAAGTCAAGAAACACCGTACAGACCATAAATTTGCCCTCAGTATAGGTTCGCATAGCTTTTTTCTTCTGATTGTATAACAAATTCTCTATATATCTCTACTATGGTTGTTATATGTATCCCCATTTTTACCTTACTACACTACCTCTTTCTTTGTCCGCTGCTGCTATGGGTCTGCTGCAGAGCTGTCGTAGCGAGATCAACGATAGGTTCTTTTATTATACGACTTTCCTGTTTGTGCAGGGGTGGATAGCAAGTTGTTTTTTTTGGTTAGCAAATTGTGCTGTCACTTCACATTAGAACAAATAGTATGAAGTTACTTTTCAGATACTGTAGAGAGTATGAGATGCATTTATTTGAAGCAGCATGCACACACCAGCTCTTAGTTGGTTTCTTGAATCTATACTTCTAAAATTAATACTAACAGTGTTGCACTGTCAATTTTCCTTCACAATCTGAGCTGTGCTTCTGAAATCAATACTTTAAACGCTAAATATATTTAGAATGTTGTACTGTAACCGACATTTATTGGTCTTGATAATGTCTCCTGGATTGTTTCAGACTTTCAGTCTTTGGACTGAATGCAGAGTCAGATAGTCATAATTTGCTATATCTTGGGTCAGTGAGACAATAGCGAGAGCTCAGGGCCTGCATGTTTGAGGAAACAAAAAAGTAAATACTTTGCAGCACTGCCCATGAATTAATCAACATAATAGTTTACTATCTTCAATCATTCCTGGTATCTGCACATGTCAATTCGACGAATCCTGATAGCTTTTATAGAACGATGACTCTCATAGATCTGCCCAACCAACTGTAATCTCCTCTGTTCTTGGTAAGTGCTCCACCATTCCTTTATTCCTGAAGAAGGTAGATGCAAACGTACAGCCTGGCCTATCTGGTGATCAAATTCAAATAAACAGTTTTGATTCTTGTACCATATCCCAGTTTGGATGAATTTTGTTGTGCTACTTTGGCAAGAAACCATGCCTCCAATCTGCAACCAGGCACTCCCACATAGTTTTGTTGCCTCTTTTCTATTTTGCTATTTAGTTGCATAATTTCTCACTAAGCGCCAGGTTTTACCGTTGGACTTACATGAACTTCTATGTAGCTGTGCATATACTAAAAGAATCTATGTGCTGGTGTGAGGTTACCACGATAATTGAATTAATCAGTATTACCTGTACTCCCTAGGTGAACTTCTTTACAGCTAGATTTGTTGTTGCAACTCACAACTATATTGATTTCTCCTTGACCATAGTGCATAATCCTCTTTAACCTATTAGCTGCTGCTTATTTTACTAGATCATTTGGTACTAAGAATTATTCATTTGAGTTACAATGCCTTAGATTAATCACATATTTATAGAGGTGTTGCCAGTATATAGCTTAATATGAACTTTACATCCTGAAAGCTTGTCTAGATTATCTTTTTGGTATATTTGTTACCATTTCTTGCTGACTCAGTTACCATTCCGTCTCACACCTGATTTTTATCATGTTAGCTCACTAATGTTTGCTGGTCTTTGTTTTGGTGCATCAGATTTACCATAGCATGGATAGTGGGTGCATATGAAAGCATGTCAATAATGTTATGATGTTCAGTGATAGATCCACTATCTCCATATGAAATCTTATTATTGGATACCCAGTCATTAATATATTGGACATATTACTATCTCCACATGCCAATAATTATTGCTCAATGCAAAGTGGTGGACCATGGGAATCCATATATGTTTGACAATCTATGCGGAGGCCAATACTATATATTTCAGATGGGTTGTTACATTCAGTCAATCACAATGAGGTAATATTTTCTGATCCAATCATGGATGCTTCAGTATTTCTCTGTGTATTGTGGGGGCAATTATTTGGAGAACTTGAATATGCCTTTAGCCTTAGTTGTTTTTCATCCTGATCCCATGTTGGCTACTTCTATGTAATCAAAGCATAGGAGGAACGGTCCTTGATTTCACAGAGCGAATTTTCTCTGACACATTTGATGACCTTACTTCGTGGGACTACCGACTACCTCTGAGGCTATATATATACAGAACCTAAGTAGAATTATTTCTTCTTTATTTGAGCTCACCTGTGTGTCTGAAAATTTTGATTTCTGCTGCAGCATTTCAGTCCTGTTTGGCATAGCAAATGCCTGAATCTATATGGAACATGGAAGGCAAAATATGAAATGTCAATTCTAGTGAGTTGCCGGTTCGTGCTCAGCGATGTGATTTATAGCGAATCGCTTCTTTAATCCCATACATAGCTGGAAAGGACAAGCCATTACCCCAACATTGTTTCTTCAGAGAGCCAAAAAACCTATCTAAAGCATTTTATCCACTTTGCATTTTGGTCTTTTTTCTATAGGACCATTCAGGATGGGCTCTTAATTAGTTGTACTGTAAATTATATAAGCATGTTTATTCTAAGTTACCATCAATGTTTTGTGAAAATGTGACATGTGACATCATATTCATGTAATATTTTATTCGTTCACCTTTGTTCTGTGAGTTTGCATATCCCACACAGCGCAGGACTACAGCTTAACGCGCGCAGGGGCGCGCGCCAATCACTAGTAGTAGTACAAATGGAGCATGATATGTATGCCATGAATATCTTCGAAAATTTGGCATGTTTACAGGAGGAGGATAGGCAATATCCAGTTTGTTGGATCACTAGATTTCCATTCTAAAAAAAACTGGGCAATTAGCAACTTCTTCACGCAAACTAACTGGAGATGGAGCTCGCGCCCATTGTCATAGAATGTTTGTGAGAGGATCGATCTAGTGCACATATAAACGGGAGGAGGGCCAGATTGAGGACGTCAGGGCCGGCAGAGGGATCCAAGTACACACTTGCTCCCTCCGTTCTTAAATATATGACATTGTTGACTTTTTTACTTCAACTTTGACCAATAATATTTTATTAGTTAGTTTGTTAAATAGAGTAAAATAGGTACCACTATATTTATTACCAATAATACTTTGGAGTTAACTATTAGACTTATCAATTTGTAAAAATTTTTGTAGAAAAGACGAGTAGTCAAACGAAGAAAAAAAGTCAATGGTGTCATATATTTAAGAATAGAGGTAGTAACGTTCAAAATGCCCATGTGGATGATTGGTCACATTGCATGCAAGCCAGAGAGTGACAATGGTGTACGAGTAGAGGTATCCAACTTGCAAGGCGGGCGCGAGAATTGGCCACGACGACCCCACAATATACTTTTCTTGAGGAAACACAATAATGCACACTTGCACGAATGAACACCGGCCCCTATGAACATTTGCATATGCTCCGGGTAAATATGGGAAATTCGACATATAGATCACTACTACAAAAACAAACTGTAAGAACGCCTCCTTTTTGCAACAAGGGCGGTTCGGGAGCGGACCGTTCTTACAGCGACGGAACAGCACCAGGAGCTGACCAGCCGCCCCTACAGAATTAACAGTAGGGGCGGCTGGAGTTACGAACCGCCCTTACTGTTAGTAGGGGCGGTTCAATCATCAGCCGCCCCTACTGTGGTAATTTACACTCAGTTTAGTATAATACGGTAGGAATCAAAACAATATCTAGTCACAAATGAGAGTGTGGTGCAGTGGTAGAGAAGGTCACACGCGAGAGAGAGGTCGCGGGTTCGAATCCCGCCGACCACGTAGCGCACGATTTTTCCCACATTGGAATAAATTTTTTTTGCTATTATTTTCGGTTTTTTTGAATTTTGAAAACCCGATTTCCTGGAATTCACTGTAGGGGCGGCTCATACAGTAGGGGCGGTTGCATCACCAGCCGCCCCTACTGTGGTTCCACTGTAAGAACGGTTGATTAAGGGCGGCTCGTAAAACCGCCCCTACAGAGGCTTACGAGCCGCCCCTACTGAAACTTTCTGTAGTAGTGGATCTTAAAATTGATGAAGTCAAAAATTTCTTGTTGTTGATGAGCACATCACCTTGCACTAAAAGGAATATCTAGACTAAATGAGACACATGGAGTATTAAACAAGAGGTTTGACATAGGTGGGTAGAGGGTACAACGGCCTCTGCCAACTATCCAAGCTATTGATTGGTTCTCAACTTCCCTTATCCAAAATGTAAGTTTTTATGAACTTCTCTACCATTTGCACAACATACAATTTTTTCAAGGCATAACTTTCTTTTATACAAAAAAATTTGCTGTAAGCATTCACTTGTGAATAGTTGAGGCCCGATGTTTTCCTTACTCCAAAAAATAACTTTGAAAAATCTTTTCCTTTACTTAATTTGATAAAAGGGTAGCAACTAGCAAGGCCATCTTATCCAGGAGATCTAGAGTTCCTTGAAAATAACTTTGAAAAATCTTTTCCTTTCCTTTACTCTAGAGTTCCTTAATTTTTTATGCTCAAGGAGACTTGTATTTCAAATGGAAAGAAGAAATAAATGATAGAAACTAAAATAGGAAAGTAGGTGACGACGATGCGTCAACAAAGGCTAGACCGCTCTTGCTGATGTAGGAGGCGAGTGAGGACACACTACTCCTAGAAGAACCGTTCCATCCTCCTCCTCGTCCCAGTGTACCTCACCTAAACTCCATTCAATGCCCCGGTACCTCACCACTCCCCGCTCGTGCTGCTTGCAGTGGACCGCGCCTTATGTGCGACGCACGCGGCCTGCTAATTCCAGGGACCAACGATCCATGATCCACACATCCATCCCAAGTCTTGAGACCAAAGCCGGCTCGATCGATCCGCACAAAATAATTCAGGTGCACGACGTGCTATGCCTATGCGTCCGCTCGGCGTTCATTCACACGACCACGCGTTATCTGAAGCAGGTTTCCTTTATTTCTCTGCCCGCCTCGAGTGTGAAAGCCTCCAGACTTCAAACCGCGAGGGAGGGGCACACACGTAAAGCTAGCTAGAGCCTAGAGAGAAGGCGCTGGCGTCCAGCCAGCGTATATATGCAGCGGACCGGTGGCCTCAGACCCTTCGTTTTCTGCAGGGCCGTGACAGGCACGCCTTGACATTGCTACCTCTCCTCCTTCCCCTCCCCCCTCCCCGTCTTCTCCACCAAACCCCCCAAGATCCAGCTAGAACACGCTTATATATAGTAGCTCGATCATAAGGATCGATCGGCGATCAGGGTCCATGGGGCTGCGGACTTGTGCCATGGAAGGTGGCAAGGCTGTGGGGGGCCCGCCTTTCTTCCACTGGCTCAAGCCGCGGTGCTCCTCGTCGTGGTCATCGTCTGACTCCTCGTCGTCGACCTCGATGGCGGCGTCCGGAAATCAAGTGATAGCGCTTGGAGTTGGAGAAGAGGGCCGAGCTGGCGGCGGCGGCGGAGAGGTGGAGGAAGTGAGCAGCATGACGTGCCTGCCGCTGCTCAGCAGGCTCGGGGAGGGGAAAGGCGCCGATGATCTCGAGAAGTGCCCTGTCAAAAAAGAGGTCGCCATGAGCGGTGGTGCCACCAGCGATCTGGCGCAGTCCGGCGTGAATTTGAATATTGGGTTGCCGGTGGGTGGATCCTGCATTGAGGATGCCGCCATGGAAGAGAAGGATGACGAGGAGGAGGAGGAAGACGACGAAGTGGATGAGGAAGAGGATGAGGACGAGGGGGAGGAGTGGAAGCATGTGCATGGCGGCTGCAAGGTGGAGGGGATGGATCAGCAGCTGCACGAGGCTGGCGAGGTGGTAGCGTCGGTGGAAGGATCAAGGAACAGCGGCTTTGGGGAATTCGGCGTGGTGGGTGGTGAGAGCGGCCTGCCGATCGGCTGCCGGTACTGGATCCCGACGCCGGCGCAGATCCTCATCGGCCCGGTGCAGTTCATCTGCCATGTCTGTAACAAGACCTTCAACCGATATAACAACATGCAGGTAATACTACTATGTTTTCCATCCGTGGTCTCTTATAAGTATCATCTTTGGATCTTGTTATTTCCTTCCCTAGCTAGTGCTTTGTGTAGTGTAAGTCGAGTTATGATTTGATACCTTGCTGATTTCGATCTTTTTCTAAAAAGAAAAAACAAAAGACACGTCGCAATTGAAAGTGCCAGCATGAACTTGCAAAATGGAGTGAATAATTGATGAGTTATAGGATATATATACTAGTATAAGTTAGGACAGCAGCACACACTTGTTTTGGAATTTCTACGTCATCTATGTTCTGCAGCAACAAGAATACACGCAAGCTTAACATATATGACATATCAGGATTGAACGAACTCAATTTAATGACTGGCCTATGCTTCCAAAAACATCACTCCAGCATATATACAGAGCCTTCCTCAGTCAGCACCGTTCCTACATGTACAGACAAACAGTTTCTGCATGCATACTTAAAATTCTAAAATTAGTTAGATTTTGCAATCTCATCAGCACCTAATTAATACACACATGCATGAATGCATGCATTTGGGGTTTTGCAGATGCACATGTGGGGCCACGGGCGCGAGTACCGCAAGGGGCCGGAGTCGCTCAAGGGCACGCAGACGCTGGCGATGCTGAAGCTGCCGTGCTACTGCTGCTCGCCGGGGTGCAAGAACAACATCGCGCACCCGCGGGCGCGGCCGCTCAAGGACTTCCGCACCCTGCAGACCCACTACAAGCGCAAGCACGGCGCCAAGCCCTTCCGCTGCCGCCGCTGCGCCAAGCCCTTCGCCGTCAAGGGCGACTGGCGCACGCACGAGAAGAACTGCGGCAAGCGCTGGTTCTGCGCCTGCGGCTCCGACTTCAAGCACAAGCGCTCCCTCAACGACCACGTCCGCTCCTTCGCCGCCGACCACCGCCCCGTCGACGAGCCCGCCGCCGCCGCCCCAGCCGCCAAGGATCACCGCACCATACGCTTCCACCACCATAACCGGTGATCAGAGTCGAGATCATCTACCAGAGCTAATTCGGCCCTCTGCGTGCTACCCCGGGCGCCGTAAGATTGATCGATATGGTCGCCTGCGCATGCTGCTGCTAGTGTTCGTACATGCGAACCATGCAAACGACAGATGCGAGGATCAAGGTAACTAAGCACACTAGTACGTAGATACTTCAATTCCTTGGATATATCAGCACCAACAATGCTGATATATCCAAGGAAAAGATTTAAAGCGAAGTGATAGATCAACAATAAGAGATGGCTTGCACCAAATTAAGCTGTGAAGTAGCTGAATTTTCTTCTGCCGGAGCCATGGGCTGCACTGCGCATGTAACCTTGTGATGGAGAAAATTTGCCAGCTTCACAGGCTAATTACATGTAGTCTGGAAATCCAGTATGCATTTTTATGAGACGTGCATATTGAGGCATGGTTAATTGTTAACTGGAATATATTGATCGAATGGTTACTACAGATATATATATGGATGTTCTTTTGTTAATATTTTCAGTAACTGCCATGTTCCATTGATATCTATATATTGGTCCAGTGTCATGTGACTTACATAATTAGTCCTTAAGTATGTAATGTTTGCAGAAAGTTTAATTTGCATCTTAACGTGCCATAATAATGCATGAAAGCTAAGGAAAATCAACGACTATGTAGTTTTGTTTGAGCGTAATCGTTTTCTACTTCTTGAATGAGTTGCAGGATCTATCTTTGCCATTTTGATATATAGAGTTTTTGTTAATTGGCTAGGTTAGCTAGATTACCCCTTTTTTTTAGCACAAACAGCGTATGTATTTTCTATCGTAACACAGTAGGTATGGAGCTAGTGGCAAACTTTTCCTAGCAAATTAATCTGCTTAAAACTTAAATTAGCGATTTAAATAAATCTGTTGTAGGCTTGCAGAGCTAATAACAGCTGATGAGCTGGGTACAGGCAATATATGAAGACCTACGTACATGCGCTATTGCTGTAGACGGTGTTGCTCTCCATTTGCAATTTGTAGCATGTATACAGTAGTCTGGTACAGCCGTACTTTTATACACACGCGCGAGCAGCATTCAGCGCGAATTTGGCCTCTTATGTGGCGTTAGCTAGCAAAGTTTTCAACATTCGTCGCGGAGGGGGGGCTACATGATGTGTGCGCAAGTCAACAGGGAAAGCGACCGATGCACGCGCAGCAAGCGATACCGATCGCGTCAGCAGCAGGGCAACGACGCAGCAGACAAAATCAAAGGTTAAACTCGGACAAGGATCGCACTCACACACACAGAGAGACAGACCAGAACACAGCTCGATCTTACCTTGATCAAGTGGCCGGTCGCACCTGCTAAGATCGAGAGTAATTATGGCGGGGATTAGCTTTGGGCCTTTGGCAGATATGCTTTTCGTCTCCACATTTCTAAAGCCTCGCCGGGGGGCAAGGTGAGGAGCCTTTGTTTTTTGGTCGATCGCCCCTTTCCTCCGAGTCCAACTTTGTGGCGGCCATGGACCACAGCCTGGTCACACGCACCTAGATCGATCGGGACTCGAGTGTGTGTTCGCCTCATCCAGCCTTCATTTGGCGCGAGTGCGATGGTATGCGAGAGCAGAAAATTTAAGACGGTAAAAGGCTGACGTGCGTTCTGTATGACTCTATTCTAGTTGGTGTACGTGGTTGACTATAGTTTGAAAAAAAAATGTGGTCGATCGCGTAATAGACTAGTCCAAATGGTTTACTTGCGTTGCATTGCTTCTCTACCAAGTAGCAATCGTGGGGGTTACGGTCTCGCTTGCTCTCCGCCCCAGCGACCACACATACCCGCGCACGCGCGGACGTGTGTACTCTAGTGTTGCCAACCTACGAAGAAGAGTGAGCTCACCGATCGAGCTAGGTTGCCAGCGGTGCCAAGGGAGAAACGCCCGGCTTCTCCGAGCTCGAAGTGTTGGTCACACCTTTGTGAGTGTGTGGTAGGCTGGAAGCGCACAGGTGCTGCGATGAATAAAAAGGCCAAGGAGGAGCAGGAGGCGGAGAAGAGAGAGAGAGAGGGAGGCGAGAGCTGGCTCATCAGGGGCCGGTCATGGAGACTTGGCAGTGTGTGTAGTATGCAGAAGCTGCAGCAGATGGAGATTTGGGGTCAGGAAATCTTTTGAGGAGTTAGGGGGGGATTTGATCTCTTCAGACTTTCCAAGAGTTCGATGCGCTATAGCTGGCTGTGGTCTAGTGCTCTACTAGTCTATACTACATAGCCTGTGAGCATGCTGCACGTCTAAGAGGGTGTTTAATTCCGGCGTTATGCATAGTGTTTTTGCGTTATGCATAGTGTTTATAGAGAGAGAAAATACATTAAAAAGCACGTATTATACAAAACGTTATGCAAAATGGGTGAAGTAAACAGGCCCTAAAGCAAGGGTTCGGGCGCCTCCGCCGTCGCCGGAAGACTAGCTGAAGGAGGAATGTCAAAAAGGAGGACATGCATATGGGCGAGCGCCGAAGGTGACCGACTCACGCGGTGATGTAATCCCGCGCGCGCGCTGCGCCGGCGGAGGCGTATGTGCCGTACGCGCTGCGACGGGGATCATGTGCTAGCTTAGCGCTGCTACTCGATCCTAGATTCCTAGCTCAGAATAAAACCCACCACGAAGGCCTGTCGGCTCGGCCGGGCCGGCCGTTTCCCACCCGGTCGGGCTCGCCGAGGTAGCCAACGAATCGATCGCGCGCGGGCATCCATCGTGTCACGCCCGGGCCGGTTCACATGGTACGTAATACACAAGCGAGCGGGACCCGGCGCGATGGCACGGCGCGGCGCGCGGGATCGGATGGGCTACCCTGGCGGTCGTCGTGTCGCGTCGCGTCTCGCGCGCGTGTCGTGGGCGTGGCCGCGTGGGTCTCCCCTACCTAGCAAGCGCATGCTTGGTGGGTGGGAACGACGCGAGCGGGCTAGGTCTGGATCGGCATTGCGGCCGCAAGCAACATTAGGATCGGAGAATCATATGCTAGGGCCCATGGCTGGACGTTGATCGTGCGTGCTTACGCGTACATATGTCGCAGCGACGTTAATTTGTCGAGTGACAATTTGCAGCAAGCTAAGCCAGCTGCACATATCGTTTGCACGTTCACATGAATGATTACACGTACGGAGATGACAATAGCAACTTGGACAACACTTGTATTGTATTGCCACGTCTCGGGACACGTCATGTCGACGTCGGAAAACAGATATCGTCACGACTCACGAGATGCGCAAACTGCACCTTTTTTTTTTTAATACAGAGCAACGTGCATACACTACAGATTCAAGAAGCTTACGGTTTAGGAGATGCATATTCGATTACCGATCGAGTATAAGGGCGTCCCTGAACGAAGAATCGTTAAGTACGTAGCTGCTTGCAGAATGCTTTGCTTGCTTGCAGGGGCAGGGAGAGAGCACTAGCAGATAGCTAGCAACTTCGCAACCCATCCTTCTCCAGGTTTGTTCGCGTACAAACCTCATCTCAATCACGCTCACAGAAGGAATGATTAAAGAGGGAGGTAAGACTTAAGAGCGACTTTAACTAAAGAAGAATGTCGGACGAGGCAAGGAAAGGAGCTAGTAGCAGACCGAAGGCGCCTTGCCTTTTCACACCGACAGAATTGAAGCGGGACAAGTGAAAATTGTTTATGTATATCAACTCATCTTCAAAGAAGGAACCCGTTACCGCTTCTCTGCAGGTTGATGTGTGAAGGAATAGGATGCAGCACCACATTTGCAGCCTTCTATTTTACGTTTTTTTAAAAGCGTATTAGGATATGAGAAAAAGTTTCTAATATACTCCTTCCATACTCATAATTCAAGTCGTTTTGGACAAGACTTGGGTCAACCATTGGAAATCTAAACGATGAATAACTTTACATTCGTTGAGTTTGGAAATGTGAAAACCATATGAATAGATTTGTTTTCAAAATTATTTTCATAAAGTATACACATATCACTTTCCAATAAATATTTTTAGAAAAATAAGAAGTCAAAGTTAGGCTTTGAAGACCGTGTCACTATGGCTTTGAAGACCGTGTCACTGTCCTAAACGACTTGCTTATAGGTATGGAGGGAGTACTTTACTATTATTTTTCTTAGAATATATTGTGAGTTGCTATAAAACCAACTCTTATTCAAAAAAGTTTAAAATATAAATATAGCAATTTGCACAACATGCACAAAATTTGACTAACTATTGCTCAAAAATTTATAACGTTAGTTTGACCTTTTGAATCCAAATACGTCCTATATTTTGAAAAGAGGTAGTCTCCATCCTTTTTAAATAATATTACGTATCCTAAACATCGTATATTCAAAACTAGAGGGAGTATGTTCTTTTAGATATACGTTCTAGTGGTTTTGCGGATGCAATAACCTCAAGCAGCATCAAGCCATGATAAATACAGCAGCAAACCACGTATGCATGAATCAACCACTGAGCCCTTCCTTCAATTCCTACTGTTCCCTTGCTGCCCTGTCCCCGTCACACCGACAAAAAATAAAGACCGATTTCGTAGCCAAAGAAAAGATTGTGTTGCTGGCAAGAGGAAACATGAAGACAAAATATTCTTACTAAGCCATAGCATCAGTCGAGTTATAATCTATAGCAAGTAGCACTATGTAGCTTTGACTACTGCCTACATGTACGTTTTTACGCTTAGATCAACCTGTCCTAATTCTTTTATGCCTGATTATATCAGCACTCTACAGATTGCAGTCAAGCTACACCGACCATGCCAGCAAAAATTCTCCTTAAATTACGATTGTCCAAAAACAATAACACCAAGTGATGTTTTCATAGACACGAGCATGGTTAATAATATGGGCGTTATGTGATCTCATAGCATGCCTGCGGCAGCTGCAAGGAAACTTTCGGTAAAGTAATACTTCATTATGAGCAACAGTCACGTCTTGGGAGATTGCTGAATTGGAAGTTATTTTATTATATTCTGTTTGTGCTCAAAGTTATAAAGACCATACAGACATTGTTATCTTGTGGTGATACTATGTCGAACAAGATCTCTACAGATTAAGGCATAAAGTTTTGTCGGTTTGACCTCTGTTTTGGCAGCCATGCAGCTGCCTCCATTATAACTCGATTGTCTTAGATGCAGAATGTGTTCTAGAAGACCTGAACCTGGTTTCTGCGTTGTTAATTCATGCTCGAATTCTTGCCGCGTATCCGTGGCAATTATCAAAGACAATTTGGATCAACTGTAACATCAGGGTTGAACACTACATGGACTTGTGGTGCACGTACTTGCTATGAATACTACCTTGACGACGAATGCACGGAGGAGTCGTTTCAGCGGGAGTACCTTTGTCCTTGTGAGGCCTATATTCTCCTGTGATCAGTCAAAGTCAGCGATTAAAATGACAGGAAGTAGCACTCAAATGCCTTGGCTAACCTGTACACTGCAGAAACTGGTAATAAGAGACTTTCGGAGAAGTTGCATCAGACCCTAGTCACGCTGGCGCACTCCTGTAGGGCGGTAGTTCTGTTGGCGAATTTGTTTTCCAGGGTAGCTCTGGCCGGAAGTCGAGTTCTGACAATTGAATCTCCAATCCATCGGATTTTAACGATGAATAGGAACAAAATTGCACAATTCTTGGTAAAATAACATTTTGCCAAGAATTGAGCTCAGTTGGTTAACCAACCCCACTCGGGTTTGAGCATTGAATAATCAATAAGATGCTCACAGCCTCACACGTTCCATGATTTATTTCAGGTCAATGGTAACTCGGTAAAAGCCCTGCCTCCAGACTGAGCTGTATCGCAGGTTCTGGATTGGTCAGTGGTAAAGTCACAAGTGTCAGGTATGAAAGACCAATTGCCCTAACACCCCGTTTGGATGTCGAAATTGGAGCTCAGGAATCAGAATTGGCATTATGTGTACTCAATATCACCTGTTTGGCTGTCTTTGGCATTGGATTTGGAAACATAATCAAATGCCGAGCGGTATTCAGCCCACTACTGCGGCCCCTCCCGCAATGCCGAGCCTTCCACCTCCGTATTCACTGGAATCTTCCCATCCCGCGTGTATCCGTCCCTCTCCTCCGACCCCCACCCCATCTCTCTCTCTGACACATCTCGCGAGGCCGGGTCGAAAGAGTGGCGGCGCCGCGCGTGCTTCCTTGACGGCCGGGTGGAGAAGCGGCGGCACCGGCCTGCTTCCTCGACGGGGCTGGCGGAGGAGGAGCGGCGCCGGCATGCGTCCTCGATGGGGCTGGCGGAGGAGCTACGACGGTGGTGTGCGTCCTTGACGGGGCCGGGCGGAGGAGTGGCGGCGCCGGGCTGCTTCCGCGACGACGCGGGCTGGCCTCCTCGACGGATCTGGGCAGAGGAGCGGCGGCACCGGGCTGCCTCCTCGGCGGCGCGGGCGGGCCTCCTCGACAGGTTCGGGCGGAGGAGCAGCGGCACTGGCCTGCGTCCTCAGTGGCGCCAGGGCGGAGGAGTGGTGCCGCACGTGCGGGGGCCATGCCGTGTGTAGCCGCCGGGGGGTAACCGGGGCTGGGCGCAGCGGAGAAGACGAATCGATTCTCAGTTTATCGGTACGCACATCCAAACATGAATTGGCATTTGTCATCCTCATAGATTCCATCTAGCAATTCCATTACATCCAAACAATGGCTTTGGTATTGTCACTCATTTCCAAAGCTAGCCTGATTTGGTATTACGATCAATTCAATGCCAAGCCTTTCAATATCGACGTCCAAACGAAGCCTAAAAGAATCGACCACCAACCACAAAGAAAATAAGACTCGGTTTGCTGTCTTTTGAGATATATCCATACCTCCCGTATTACAATTCATTTTGGATTTGTAGCAAAATAAGTATGAACCTAGACAAGCTAAAAAAAGTTGCAATTTGGAACAGAGAGTATATAAAAGGGTTTTTAAAAATTCTTTTAATGGTTTTATAGTGGTTTTGGGATATAATTTGGTTTACTACTTTACTCAGAGTCAGGACTGAGGACTGTGAAATAAACCTGGTTACCATGACATGGTCACTGAAATATTGCTAAATGCATGTCTGGGCTTCTTATGTTGTTCAATCATCGTAACTCGAAAGTTCGGCCTTCTCAATCCTCACCGGCCGAGCCTCTCTTGCTTACCTGGCTTGAATCTTCACCAAGAGTAGGCTAGTCTTAGGATCAACAAGATCAGGCCCATCCATCTTTGAAAAACAGATCGGGCCCATCTTCACCTGGTGTATGGAATCCAGGCATGCTGTAGGCCCAGGAAGATGACTGCATCAGAATTCAGAAGAAGACTCAATGATTGAGAATTTTTTGTAGCGCGAATCCAATATACATGACATCTGAAAATGGAGTCGGACCACAGACAAAGGGAATCAAATGGAAAGAAGACTAAAGGTTAAAAACAAAAACCACCAGCTCAACAAAAACCGGCAAGAACTGATGGAAGCATCAGTGAATTATAAACATGACTAGGCTGTCAAATCGCTTTGTTAGGAGAAGAGTACCCTCAATTGATGGCAAGAGGGTGCAAAAATACCTTATCAGGCAAGTGGCCAGAAACTTTTAGGTAAATGGCTAATGATTGAGAAATTCTCTATACGATAATCAGCTAGTAGCATCAGTCTTTGTTCACAGCTTAATGATGATACCACAGATATTGCACAAAACCCTGCAGATAAACACTTTAATACTACTCCAGAAGTACAACAAATTCAGAAGGCATGGAACCAATAAGCTGGGTTGCTGGGGTGAGTAAATCAAGGCCAGACATCACATATATAGGTTGCAAAAGAAAACAGCAGACAATCATGGAGTAAAATGAACTTCTCAAGAAAAGGGGGCAGCAATTTGTACTAAACGACAAGTGTAGATAAACAGAATTGTTATATTTGTACTAAATGACAAATATGGATAAACGGAATCATGAGATATGATAAGGGGGAACACAGTTGAGGCAGTAAAATAAACAAACCTAAGAGGAACTAGATGTCTTTATATTAAGAAGAAAATAGTCACCCAAATTTGCCTCCGTGAGGACTTGGCTGATAACAACAAACACATCTTTAAAATTAGTATACTGCTACAAGGGCATGCCCTTCCTCTCGGTATTGTGTAAAAAGTGACAATGCTTATTGATATAAAACAACATATTTAGATTGCACTGTTAGACAGGGAATCTTCCTTCCCTAACAATACTATAGAGATAGCAGAGAGCAATAAACTGCATAATTGAATGTACACAACAACTATTTTCAAGTGGTATCAGTGAATCAATCCAATTGCAACTATAGATGCTCAGAAATATACATACAGTAGGGTACTCAAAAGATAAGGAGAAATGCCTGAAGTGACACAAAGTTAGGCATTAATTAACAGGTTTAAGAGAAGACTTACACACAGTAACGGTGGTGCCCTTTTAATTTCAGATAAAGTAGCAAAACAAGGGAATTATGCAGTGTACAGTATTGCAGAAGATATGTAACATGGTGGACCAAATCATCAAATGCTTCTTGAACACATTGCATGATCGGATTAAATAAAAGCAAAGAAGTGGCTGCAATGAAGTTAATCATGACAACTGATGCACAGACCAAGCATCTGGAGAACTCGCAGAACCACTGAACATGGTTAGATCCACTCGAAGAAACCATGGAGAATATTGTAATCAGGCCGAGATGGGCCATTTGTATTTTGTGAGATAACAAAATTCTGAAAGTCACAATCATTCAGGATATAGGCAAACTTACTGCCATGCGGTAGACATCGATCAAGATAATATCCATTATGTACAGAATTATCTGCATTACAATCTGCTACTAGCATCATGCTGCAAACTTCAATAAAAGAAGAAAAGGACTCGGTAAAAAGGGATATTATATCTCAACAATATTGGCATTATGGTACAAGGGACAAGGAAACAGTATAACCGCAAAGAGTTTGTATAACAAGTTCATCATGAAAATAAAATGCCATGTGTTTCTGAATTGAGGTAATATGGTCAAAAACAGAGAGATAGAAAACAAGTGGTAACAAAATTGGAAAACATCATAGCATAGTTGTATATAAGATGTTAGCAAGTCGTATATAAGATATACATTTGTTTCTTAATAAATTAAAATATCAGTCTAAGATTACAATTCCAGACCCTGCCTACTGTCGTGCTGAAGCCAAAAACCCAAGCATCCGTTCTTCTATACCAATGGAGTAGCCTAAATCCCAATATACACCTTCCAACTCCCACAGCACACAAAAATTTTGCTATCTCAATTTGCCTATTTCATCTAATCACAATAGATCAACTCACCCACAAGAAGTTTTACATCGTAATTACTAATCAAAACCCCCCATAAAAGGAAAAAAAACACCCGTGACAAACGTCGAGCACATAGCGCGCGCTCTACGAAGCTGGACTAATGGTAGAAGACGACGGGCGGCACGGCGAACCCAGCATCCTTGAGGAAGGGGACTACCTGCGGGTGCTCGGCGAGGTCGTGGTAGAAGGCGTACTCTGCCTCGTAGTCGTGGAGATCCAGCTCTGCCTTCTGGTTGCTGTGGTAATGGTGCTTTGCGTCGGAAGATTTCCCAAAGCCAAACACGCTGACTCTGTCACAAACTCCCACCGCGACCATGATGGCCTGCATCCCAGATGAGTAGTGGAACATGGTGGCGTCGTGCGCGCGGTCCCATTCCTCGGCCGCGCGGCCTGTCTCCGCGACGAATCGGCGGAGGGAGTAATACTTGACGATGCGGGCGCAGAGGACGTCGAGGCGGGCGTCGGTGACGGAGATGGGGGAGCCGTGCTGGGAGGATGAGGTGGCGTTGCAGGCGGCGACGTCGAGGAAATGGGCGGCCTGGCAGATGTAGAGCAGGATGGGAACGCCGTGGCCGTAGGGATGGCAGAAGCAGCCGGGTCGGCGAGCGCAGAGGTGAAGGATGTTGCTGTTGATGAACGAGAAGTTGGTCTTGCTGCCAACGTGCGCGGCGTAACCTGCGATGCGGGCGTTGTTGAGGCGGAACACGGCGTCGTGGGAGTCGATGAGGGCGCCGTTGTTCGCCCGGAGGAGGATGCCGCTGTTGCCGACGACGGCGCAGGATGGGATGCGGC
>CM014274.1:9247168-9261820 GCA_004135705.1 Alloteropsis semialata
AACAAATGTGAATTTATCAATTGTCAATCTACAACTGTATCGCCTGACTCTAGTTTGTTAAAATTATCCTTTTCTAATTGTATCACCTAAGCAGTACTAGCAGCTTGTTGCTTTTGGTAAAGTCCTATTCTTCCATCCAAT
The DNA here is from genome assembly GCA_004135705.1 of Alloteropsis semialata. Classification (NCBI taxonomy): domain Eukaryota; kingdom Viridiplantae; phylum Streptophyta; class Magnoliopsida; order Poales; family Poaceae; genus Alloteropsis; species Alloteropsis semialata. The sequence continues at coordinate 9,247,310 of CM014274.1, forward strand.
TTAATACGGAATGCTCTTATTATGCATCCCAATTCATGTCATAATCTCTGCTTTATTAAACTATTTCTTCACAGAGGCCCCCCTCCCATACTTTGATGAGACCAATGTCTGTGAGTTCTCCTTCTCCTTCACCGGCTTTACAGCAAACTCCACAAAATTCATCTTCAGCATTTAGGCCGCAACAGAGGCCACAAGTTCCTCAACCAAGACCACAACAATCTGTACCTGTGACTACACATCAACAAAACGTAATTTCAGCACAGCAGCAGCAGCAACTACCACACAATCAACTTTTGCAGCAGCAGCAGCAGAAGCAACATCAACAAAGTTCCTCACATCAAATTCAGCAAAATACAACATCCAAAAATCAGCCACAGCATTCTCAGCAGCAAGCTGCTCGTACGCCAGTGTCAATGACACAGAAACCTGATTCGCCTGCTATATCAAATTCTACTGTTTTGCATTCTGTGGATACAGCTGCAGCTGATGCAGATGCTAGTGAAACTGGTACTCGGCTACTCACCAAGAGAAGCATACATGAATTAGTTGCACAGGTGTGTTGCTACTTCTTCAATGTTAATTTGAGAGAGAGTTTGAAAGGTGCATGATGCTGCATTTTTTTCCTGTTCCCTTCTGTTAGACCAATTATATGATCAGATTGCATCAAGATTCTCAGATAGTGTTATAAGGTTCAGTGGTTCTTTTTTGGTTTCTTTGAATTCATTTAGCAAATCCACTTCTGCTAGGTCTGTACAGTGGCTGTGGAAATCATGGCAAGTATGTAACAAGGTCCAGTGGGTCTTTTTGGTTTCTCTGATTTCATTTTACAAGTCCATCTTTTGCTAGCTCTGTACGTAATCATAGCAACCAACGCTTTTGGTAGTTAAATTAGCCTTCTATAATTGTTTACAGTAGAGCCACTAGGCACGATTCTTTGGCAATGGGGAAATGACAATTCAAATTCATATGGTCACTGGTGCAAACTTAAAAGACACTTCATCACAGCATACTGTTGTGTTTCAGCATCTTACAGGACAAATTACAATTCATTTTACTGTAACAAGCTGTGAATTGTGATTTCATCTTCATAGTTCCCATTATATTCGTGTCCTTCTGATGATCTGCACTAAATATTTGCCACAAAGATACTTGAACAGATGTAGAAGTAGGGTGGTTAGTAAATAGTAGTTAATGTTGTGAGTAGTGAACAATAGACATCGGTTGATTTTACATCATTCGATACTTGACAGATTGATCCTAACGAAAAGCTGGATCCTGAAGTTGAAGATGTTCTTATGGACATTGCAGAAGACTTTGTTGAATCCGTAAGTTATCCCACCCCTGCTTTGGGGATTTTTTTTTCTAAACAAAGCTTACTTTTGGAAATCTATTTTCTTTTCAACAAGAAGAATAACAATTAACAACAAAGCGTACTTTTGCAAATGTATTATATTTTCAAATAACAACAAAGCCAAATTATCAAGCAAAGTTGGGTAAATCTGTTTCCTTTCTGTTTGAAAATGTAAATGCCAATCCCATTTTTCTAAATTCTGTTATCTTATGCACCCTAAGGGTGTATGCATTGATCTCCATTTATTTATCTTTCTTTTGATACCTAGCTTATAGGATGGCGGATACTTCACAAAACTCACGTACCGGATTCAGTGTTGTTTTATCTTCTAATGACTAAACATCTGTATGTAGTTTTACTTGAAATGCCTAAAGTCCTTGGCCATTACAGGGCTGAAGGCTCCCTAGACTCTTTACTTCAAATGATTTTTTTGTCTTGTTCATCAGATTGGTTTAGCCTATGCTATTGAAACTACAGTATCGTTATTGTAGATAGGAGATCACAGCATTAAATAACTGGATGAAGCTTCTGAAAGGCCTCATTAGGTTAAAATTATGTATTATTAGTCGTGCATGTCATGATATCAGTTAACTTTAGGTCACATCTCTTGGACCCCTTTCCAGTAGCTAGTTTAAGTTTCATTTGCTGATAACTGTTTTAAGCAGGTGACTACATTTGCTTGTTCTTTAGCAAAGCATAGGAAGTCAAACACCTTAGAAGCAAAAGATGTACTCCTCCATGCAGGTAATTCCATTTTGTTTTATCTTCTAGACTATATTTGATTTTACCCTTTTAAGTAACCTTACAAAGTGTATCTGTTGCAGAGAGAAGCTGGAATATCACCTTGCCAGGCTTCAGTGGAGATGAAATCAAACTATACAAGAAACAGGTAGTTCATAATTGTACATAACCATTTCTCCTTTATTGATTGCTTTCAAAGTTCTTCCTGCAGCTACTTTCTTCTTTTTTCATCATGTACTGACCTCCTTTATCTTGATGATTTGCAGCACATAAATGATATCCACAGGGAGAGGCTTGCTCTGGTACCCACTTTTTTAGTTTTCAGCAACCAAACATCTATTTTCATGCATGATTGGCTGTATGCAGCCATACATCTCCCATCTTATGTTCAGAAAATGTTAGTGATTTTGTAAACACTCAATTATAACTATTGAATTGGCAAAATTCCAACCTATGTTGAATGCTGTTTCAAAAATAACCCTTCTGCCTGAACATTCATCTGACTATTCAATCTGCTATGCTTGTATTGATAGTTTTCTTTTCGTGCTCACTCTTTTGTTTTTTGTAACAATCAGATCAAGAAGTCAATGGTGACAGACACAAGAAACTCTGCCGCCCAAGCTGCGGCTAGCCAGAAAAATCAGACTCCAAAACCACCCGCTCAAGCGTCCCCATGAAAAATGTCTACAAGCCCAGCAAATGTCACGCATCACCACCTTTGATGTTTGGACAGTGTGTGGGTTTGTTGTACTGTTGAACCGTTGGCGGCAGTAGATGGATTGCAATGATCACATCACACATTTACATGTATAGATGATTTTGTCATGACGGCTACCTTGTTAGAGTGTTAGTGCAATAATTGTGGCTCCATGTCTTCGCTCTATGGTTTAGTTTCTGGGCCTAAAAAATTTAGGTTTGCTGTCACTGCTCGTCGTCCAATACGGTATTCGTGTTGAGAAATTATGAATCGTGCGTTTGTACCATCAACTGAGGTCTCTGCTCTGGGCCTAAAAAATTTTGGTTTGCTGTCAATGCTCGTCGTCCAATACGGTATTCGTGTTGAGAAATTATGAATCGTTCGTTTGTACCATCAACTGAGGTCTCTGCTCTGGGCCTAAAAATTTTTGGTTTGCTGTCAATGCTCGTCGTCCAATACGGTATTCGTGTTGAGAAATTATGAATCGTTCGTTTGTACCATCAACTGAGGTCTCTGCTCTGGGCCTAAAAAATTTTGGTTTGCTGTCGATGCTCGTCGTCCAATACGGTATTCGTGTTGAGAAATTATGAATCGTTCGTTTGTACCATCAACTGAGGGCCTGTTTAGTTTGGAAAGAAAGTTTGCGAAAAAAAGTTTTCAATTCTAAATCGAAGATTAGGAGGACTAAACATGATCTAATTATAAAACTAAATACACGGATGGACGGGAAATCGCGAGACGAATCTATTCAGCCTAATTAATCTGTCATTAGAGATTGTTTACTGTAGCACGATATTGTCTAATCATGGCCTAATTAGGCTCATTAGATTCGTCTCAAAAAGTTACCGGGAGGTTATGGAATGGGTTTTGTCATTAACACACGTTTAATACTCTATGTATGTAAGATTCCCTTTGATGAATAGCGAAATTTCAAAGTTTCAAAAGTTTCGTGGTGATCTAAACAGTTCCTGAGGTCTCTGCTCCTTTCATCTGAGTGCATAATTTTCGTCATGAATACCGTGCCAGACTGCCAGTATCTCTGGTTAGGATTTGTTCAGCAGAAGTAGCTGAAGGGGCAGGCGCGCCAGAACTTAGCGTGCACTGTTTGGTAATTTTTTCTACAGAACGTGCTTCACGTATTTTATTAAGAGAAGAAGAAAGTTTGTAGGTCACATACAACAAAGGCTAGGAACAACAATACACACAAAACAAGACCTACAACAGAGAAGAACAGAAGGGGAATTTCTGGCAATACAGCAGCCGATCTATCATCAGTATTAGCTGAGACGGTTCCTGTTTTGCAAGGTCAGCCGATTAGTCCCATCCATGGGCCTGGAACTGGTGAATCTGATCTCTTATTTTGTGATCCTTGCTTGCATTTCTGTGCTCTCAAAGTCACTGAGCACTGATGCAGACATGGAGTGGTGGTACTAAGCCCGACGCGCTCGAGCGAACAGCATCGGCAGCCAGCCATTTCCTTCTGAGCGTACGACGCGCGGCCAAAGCAGCAACCAAACATCGCGCGGCGCCGAACAATCGACTCTCCTCGGCTCGCCGGCTACACTGATCCAACCCGACCCACCTCTTGCCGGCCCCGCGACAGGCGCAAGAATTTTTGGACTGTTCCGCGGTGTCGGCTTCGCGCGCGAAAGGCCGGCCCAGGACCGGGGGGTGGTTGGCGAACAGCGGCACGCACACGGTACACACGGAGCGATCACCTCTCACCCAACTCGGGCCCAGCCAGAGCCAGGCCAGGCCGCGTTCCGGTTCGTGGGGGCCAACCGCCTGGTAGAGCCGTAGAGGCCCAGTTCCGGTGCGGGGCGCCTCTCACGGGCTCTCACCGTGCGCGTGGCGAATTGCTGTCCCCCGCGGTCCCGGCGCAACTGCTCGCGTCGTCCTCCTGCCGTGCGGTGTGCCCCGCCTGCCTGCCGTGCGCCGTGCCGTGACCGAGAGTCCGCCGCGCCACAATGCGCGCACGAGGCAGAGCTCGAGCGATCAGAATCACCCGGCATTCCGGCCAGTGAGACACAACGGTCAGGCAGCTGTAGCGCTGTGGTACTACTAAAGCGCCGCCGCTCCACGTGTGGTACGTGCCGCGTGCCCGCTCGCGCGTTTCCCTTGCTTCCTCCCGCGGTGCCGTCGTTAATTGGACGGTGGTCCGCCCGATGGTCCCTGCACTAGCTCGAAGCTACGCCATTTGACTGACGCGACAGGATCTGCGCCGCTGCTGCGTAGCTTCTCCTTTCGGCGGGCCAGAGAGAAGAAACAGAGAGAGAGTGAGGGATGCTTGGTTACTCGTAGCTCAGCGGTCGTTGTTGCGAGCTCTGAGTTGCGACCCTCTGCTTCTGTGGGTACGAGACTGACTCGGAGGTCGGCATCGCTTGATCAAGGAATCACCGGACGTCAGAGCCCGTGTCGGTGTCACCTTTGGATCGAAATCGGAAGGAGAGAGAGGGGGATCGGTTGTTACGAGACTGTTCTCAGCTCGGACGGCTGAAGACGAACGGTCGAATCGGACCAAACGCTCCTGTGAATTGGCATCAGGTGGCGACGCCGATCGATCACCGCGCTCAGCAGTGTCTCATCTATCGGACGGGTTTGGCCGAGTCACGGAGCCCCTCGTCAGCCGTCACGTTTCAGCATGGGCTGCCGACTGCGCCATCGATGTCTCAGCAAGGAACCATATGTGGCATGTTGCTGGCAGATTTTTGAATCGACGGGGCCATCCCCTGCATCGAACGTGAAACATAGGACGGACGGATTCTTCATGATCGCTTGGGCCCACTGCCTGCTGCCTCTCGATTACTAGCTCCTATAGTCCTATCGCAGCATCGAACATTCGAACGTGAGTCCGTGAAGCAAGATTGTACGACCAAGAGAGCTACTGCTCCCTCCGTCCCAAAAAGAATACAACTACGTGTTGCGTGCCATTTAAAGTGGTTCACGTTTGACCAAGTTTCTAGCGAGTTATATTCATATTTATGGTTTTAAATAAATTTATTATGAAAATACATTTTGTAACTAATCTAACGATATTTATATTTTTTAATCTATAATTAATCAAACTTGAGATAATAAAACGTGTCACTGTGCTAGAATTGCATTTTTTTTTGAACGGAGAGAGTAACATGTCGTGTAGTCCTCTCACTTTAGATCCTAAACCTAGATTGCGCGTGCAATTTGCAGTAGCCTTTGCTCCCTTTCCACAGGAAGAGCAAATTCTCTGTATGCCACTAAAAATTATAGTCGTTCCTTCTATGCCACTAAAAATATACTCATCCCCTCTGTGCCATCACTTTAATTTCTTCGTTCCCTACGTGCCATCGCCGTCAAACATCTCGGTGAAACACGCTACGGTGTCGTTAGTTCGGGCCGGTCATATTTTCTTGAGACGTTTTTACCCCTCCGTCCTCTGCCCTCACTCACAATCTCCAACCAGCAATCTGAGGCCATCCCCAACCCATGGTATCCATAGATAGTGTCTATATTGCCAACTAAGCAAGACACTATGTTTAGAAACTACATCTCTCAATGCATAGTTTCTTCATGTAGGTCCATAATTAATACTCAATCCATCATTCTCTCTCATCTCTACCAATCATATTTGTTGTTCAATTATTATGAGGACACTACCATCTCCCAATGCATGACTTGATGGTGTCTAGTGCATAGGTTCCCGTGAGGAAACTGGGTCTTGCATGAGACCCGGTTTCTTCCTCTCTCCACTCTCTCTCTTATTTAATATAGTGCCATGTAAGCTAATAGTCCTAGGTGGCAATGTAATTAATGTTATAGAAACCATCCTAGTTAGAGGGTTGGGGATGGCCTGACGCCCTCTCCCCAAATCGAATCCAATCGCATCCCAACCGTAGCGCCCCGCGACCGCGACCGCGACGGCAATGCACCGGCGACTGCAGGCCGGCCGCTGCCACCTGGTCGACACGCACACGGCCCCTCGCGCGTGTCTCAGGCGGCCGCTCGACCCCTCGTGTGGGCGGTTTGCTCCGCGTCCGGCAGGCGGGCGCTTGGCGCTGCGGCACGCGTGAGCAGGCCCTTACGCGGAGTGCCACGCAAGATTGCTTAGCCGGCCGCCTGCCCGCTGCCGCGATGGCTTCCGCTCCTGTTCCACCAGCACCTTCCTTCGGCGGCCGGGACTTCACTGGTGACTCCTCCCTCCCTGCTCCTTTTTAGCCTTGGCCTTAGGTAGCTTCCTTGCTCGGGCATTTTACCTTTAGGCTTCCTTTGTGCGGTGTGACTGCTGTTGACCATTTGTTTGTTGTGCGCCTACAGAGTAAATCTATCACCTGATGCTTGTTCATGTTCGTGTTCGACGGATGTCCTAAAAGAAAGTAACGTCATGCTTGGGCAGAAAATGACTCTTTGGGATCAGTGAATTGCTTGTGCGGCTGATCTATATGGTCATCAATTGTTGCTGGCTCTTGTTCTGTATATATGGTATATATGTATTGACATAATGCTTTTGACTATTCTGTGCATATAATCATGGTCTGTGTATTTTGAGTGATGGCACAAAAGAGTTGAACAATATTGTTTTCTTATCTAGGGGTAAATTTGTCTTTTCACCCGCCATTTAACAGTCAAGTTACTGTGCTGTGACTGCAATGATATAGAGGAAATGGAAAATTTAAAGTGATGGCATAGAGGGAATGGGTATATTTTTAGTGGAATAGAAGGAATGACTATAATTTGCAATGGCACATAGGGAATTTGCTCCCACAGGAAATCCGGCCCGGCCGTGGTTTCACCACTTTTTTTCGCCACTAGCCACTAGTGGTCAGGTGCTAGTACTAAGCAAATTTCCTAGGCGGGCTTGGCCTTTGGCGATCAAGTTGCCAACCTACTCGCAGGCGCATTTTTCCAAATGTTACGGCCAATTTGACGGCACATTTCCGATCACGGGTACTGGTTTAATGGTTTTGTTGCCTGTTTGTGCCCGCTCGCAGTCCCAACACGATGGTCAGCTTCATTAAGAGGTTATAGAAGTAAAATAGCATTGCAGATGGACCCAGCCCGGCTCGATTGCGCATCAGGCCTTCGTGAGTTCAAACTTGCAAACTTGACTGTAGCAATTTTAAACCCAAGATTAGAAGGCCTAAATATGATCTAATTATAAAACTAATTACACGAATGGACGGAAAATCACGAGACGAATCTATTAAGCCTAATTAATCTATCATTAGAGATTGTTTACTGTAGCACGACGTTGTCTAATCATGGTCTAATTAGGCTCATTAGATTCGTCTCGCAAAGTTACCTGGGGGTTATAGAATGGGTTTTGTTATTAACACACGTTTAATACTTCATACATGTAAGATTCTTTTTGATGAATAGTGAAGTTTGAAAAGTTGAAGGGCACTAAGGCCGTGTTTAGTTCCGGCTCCATTCTGCAGAATGGCTTCATTTTGCAAAAAACACGATTTTCAATGCACTTTTTTCTCTCTGTGCACGCGATCCAAGGTGGCTTCATTTTGCATTCTGGAGTAAGTAAACACCCCCTAAACAAGTCCTCAATGTGAATGTGTGGTCATTAAGTGCTGACAACTAGACGGATTCGGATGTTCAGACATTCGAATTATTTGTATTCGTATTCGACTAAAACGTCAATATGGATATCCGTATTCGTATTCGATTTTAATGTAGATGTTAAATGGAAATATCCGAATTCATTTTTTGTTACTTTTCTCTATCTGAATCCATATCCGTATTCGAATAAACTATGGAATATCCGATATTATCCGTATCCGTGAAGAATTAACACGTGATGAAGCCATCTATCCGAATGCGAATCCGTATTCGATGTATTCGTTTTGTATTCGTATCCGACAAGAATGGACAACATTCGCATCCGTATTCGTATCCGACAAGATTCGTATTCGATTCGTATTCGAATTAAAATATGGTAAAAAGTGACATCCGGATTCGATTCCATACGTATCCGATCCGAATCCATCCCTACTGACAACCGCACAAGGGGAATCCAGGCAGGCAGCGCTCAGCAGGCTCGCCCGAGGACTCTGCCTGCCGCCGGGCGCCGGCACGTGGCCGGCCGGCGACCCCAGCATGCATGTCGCTGTCCAGTCCTTGTGACGTGGTCCCCGTATCACGACACGAGCAGGCCATTCGTCAGGACAAGCTGCTGATTCCACTGCACCCTTGAGCCAGTGGGCGGAGTAGTAGATGCGAGCACGAGCGGTTAGTACCGGACAAATCCGGCCAGCGTTGCGATCAACCAACCGGCACGGAAGACTGGCGGTTGGTCAATGATGAGACGCCGCTTGTTCTGTGATGATTGGTGCCGTGGTGGTGGGTTCCTCACTCGTGTCGTCTCCGCCGCGTCCTCCGGTCACGGCTCCGGCTCGGCTAGCTCCGATCCACCTCCCCTCCCCTGACCGTAGCGCGCGCGCCATGTCAAGACGAGAGAGACGCGCGCGCGACGCGATGAGCTCATGTGCGGGAACAGTGCCTGGTCTAGACACGGCGCCAGGGGGGAGGGATTCGGTCTCACGAGGCGGATCGGACGACAGATGCAGATGCCACTTCTTTTTCGAGCTTCATGCCGGGCGCTGTGCATGGTACCCAAACGGCTCGGCAGTTCTTTTCAGCAGCGGAGCCGGGCGACGCGGGAATAGTCGCGCGCTTGTCCTACACTGCTGGCCGCTGGGGATCTCGGCGCTCTGGGCTTCTGGTTAGTCCCGAGCCAACTACCACAGTGACCACCGGGATCCCGGACCCTACCATGTGGTGGCGAAATGCACGGCGTTTTTGCGGCTAGGGTTAGCTCTCTGTGCATATCGCCGCTGGATCTGCATTTCGGTGCACGTAGTACGGCGAAGGTCCTGTGCAAAGAGGCGACACGTTTAATTCTCCTTACCCATGGCAGCATATTGGTACAGGCATATAATGCGTGTATTGTTGTACCATTAGCTATAGCTTTGTTTCCACTCCTATGCTTTTCAATATAACCATCCGTGTTTAGCCTCGATGGATCGGCCGTCGGCGGATAGCGATGGAATTTGGAGAGCAGACGATGCAAGCGCATGAAGTCATCGCCCTTCGCGAACGTGTCCCGTCAGCTTAGCGTACAGGGACGTATGTATCCCGAACGCCATGTACCCTGGTACAGGACAAACGCGAGACGTAGCGATCGGAGGATTAGATCTCCGACCATCATTGGGTCCGCCATCGGCCGCGCTTTCCTTACTCTAAATGCGCCCCCATCATAGTGGTCTTTTCCCTTTCGTTTTCCGTGTTCGATTCGCTACCTGCTTTACTGCAGCATTTGTCTTCTAGTGTCACGCTTGCTGGTTGCTGCTATGACGTGGTTTGTCTCTTGCTTTTATATACTACTATATGGCCAGTTATAATAAGCAGGTGTCGTGTTATTTTCAATGTATTATCTTTTCAATGTACTAGTAAGTACTAATATGCTGGATTGTCGTGTCACGGTAGAGAAGCAGCCGGTCATCCTCTGCACAGGTCAGACCGGCCATGAACCAACACTGCGGCTAGAAACAACAACTGTTTTGCACATCTGATCTGATCGATTGAAAAAAGTTCAGAACAGAAACAGACCTTCACAACACACAGAATCTTGTAAATGAACTTGGTTTCTCGATCTTTTTAATACAAAAATACACAGTTCTCCACTTCTCCTACGTATTCGAGAAAAGAAAATATGCAGAAAGACTACAAGAAATGAACCAGATCCTGACATAGAAATATAGAATTAGCTGGCCAATTCCCGGCCCTCCCGGTGCTAACGTTCACTATACATAGCTAGAGCACGGTCTCGCTGATAAAGCAAGCTTTTTGCAAAAGACAAAAAAAATCATGTAGCAAGTTCAATGCAAAGACCATGAAAGGGAAAACAATGGAGGTGCCTAAAACTAGCATATTTTAGGCTAAGGTTTACCATTGCTGCCGTTGTTTACACGTTGCCTAACTTTTTTTTTTCCAAATTTCAAGGGCCTATTGTATATGAGATATTAATATATTGTGAACAAACACTAAGCTCAGCTTGCATAATTTTGCTGACGGCGATACTGACATCGGATCAAACAAGGATTAGAATGAAACCTAACCGGATAAAATCTAGGCAACTGCCGCCATGTGTTAGTTGAAGGCAACAAAGGAAAGCAGAGAGACAATCATTACACTAACTGACCTGGCACAGGTTCTGCGGATCTAGGGCATGTTTGGTTGAGCACTAACTTTGCCACACATTTTTGCCTAAGGGCAGGCCCAACGCGGGCATACGCGTCTAGTGGCTTCACTGTCCACGGTGACGAGGCCACCAGCAGAGAAACTCCGTTCCCAACGCGGCAGAGGTTTGGGACCCGGCATGCATGTGACTGCTACTCTCTTTCTCTCTCCTAAGGCAGTGCAGCTTGCAGAAGCCACACTGACACACTGCGAGGCCACCGAATCTCTTCCACGGTGGAATCGGAGCTGAGCTGTCGCTTAAAGCCACCGACGGAGACACTGCGTTGGCCTGGCCTAAGGTTACTAAGGTTAGTCTTTCCACACTTTTGTGGCTATAAAATTGACCACCTAACCTTAGGCAAAGTTAGGCAAGAAATTTGAGTCTATGACATGTGGGCCAAGTGAGTAAGAAGTTAGGCAGACTGAGTTGTGGCAGGAACCAAACACCAACTAAGAAAACTGTGGCTGCCTAAAGTTAGTCGAGGCAATCTTAGTCACAAACCAAACATGCGCCTAATGCACATCTCTCCACCCTCACAAGTCACATCTCACGAAGAGCAGAACAGTAAGACCGGTTGTTGGGCCAGTAAGGCGCTGTTTAGGGGTGTTTAGTTTCCCAGAATGCAAAATGGAATGCAAAATGAGTTGCATTGGGCCGCGTGCACAGAGAGAAAAAAGTACATTTAAAAGCGCGCATTTTGCAAAACGTGGACATTCTGCAGAATGGATGGGGAAGTAAACACCCCCTTAATTCCAGGAACTTTGCATTCTCTTTCCACCTCGAGAATCGTGTCAGTTCATTTTTTCTCTCTGTGCACGCGATCCAATGCATAAACTTTTCACTGCTTTTCACCATATCACGCCAATTAAGGGCCTAAATGCTTAGGGCCTCGCCACGAGAGGGACCCCGCCGGAATCATTCGCCGCATGGAAAGATCGGCGCAAGAAAACACGCACAAGCCGGACAAGGACACGCTCATCTCGGCCCGCAATGCTCCTCGGCGGAGACAGCGACGTCGCGAGGGACAGAAGAGGAGTCCAGATTCTAGATGGGGCGTGCAACACAATCATGGCGTGTGTCGCCCCCGTTGGTCCCTGCGAGGGCGAGCTAGTGCCGTGGCGACGTCTTCTGTGTGTTCTTCTGTCTTCTCGCCTCCGGCCCACCGGGCCGCGCTGAGTAGTCTACAGCGATCGGGATACAGACATACAGTGGCCGCAGTGGGCCATCCGCACTGTCGAGCTCTACGCATCTGGATCGTAGCCTCTGTCTCTCTGCCTCCCGTCTCTTTTCGTCACGTTCTGCAATCCGGCCCGGCTCACGCGTCTGCAGTCCTGTCCCGTGGCCGTGGGTTAGCTCACTCTCAGCCTCGGCCATCACTCAAGTCTACAACCAGTCCACGACAGCGTATCAATGTGCTTACGCGATCTGATCCCTAATTTTCTACCACGTGCCGCCGCTTTTCTCAGTCCGCGACGAGCCGAGCGGCCAAACTTTTGGCCTTCTCGAAGTGCCGTGCGCGCGACCATCCTTATCCACCACCCCCTGTCGGCGTGTCGCTACCCGATCGAGCTAGTGGTGGCATCATCTGGCTGGGTCGCCGTGCCGATACGAGCTCAGTCACATTGCGGCGCCGGCGCCGTAGCCATCACCCATCAGCTGGACTCGAACTCGGTCGCGTGCCCCGTACCGCAGGACATCTCGCTCGCTCGCCGCGCCGCCGTATGCCAACACCGCCACACGACGGCAACCCTCTCGTCGCCTGGCGCATTGACCCGACGGACCTGGTCTCTCCCTCACGCGTGGCCCGGCCGCCGGTCGGTCGGTCAACTCGGCGCCTTGCCGCCGTCGGAGGTCTTGCGCCGGCGGCCGAGATGCTTTGGGTTGGAGCTCATACGGATACGGCGATCGGTGGCGGGAAGGACCGTGCGAGAATCGGCAGTGCTCGTGCTCGGGAAGGAAGGCGGCTGAGTGGCTCCGGACCGCCTGCTGTCGGCTCAGATATGCAGATCTACATGCCGGCGGCTACGACGAGCTGATCAGCCAGCAGGCGGCTGTGTTTAGTTGGAGGCTGCAAATTTTTTCAGGGTATTAAATGCATCTTTGACTATTAATTAGGGGTATTAAATAATGTCAGTTTACAAAACTACCTCCACAACCTCTAGTAAATTTTCGAGACGAATCTAATAAGGCCTTTGACCGCATGATTAAAGGATGATTAGAAGATAGTTACTGTAGCATTACTGTAGCAAATCATGGATTAATTAGGCTCATTAGATTCGTCTCGAAAAGTTACGCTCATCCGTGAAGAGGTTTTACAAATAGACTTCATTTAGTACTTCATGCAAGAAAAATTTCTTTTTACAAATTTTTTTGACCTCCAACTAAACAGGCGAATCGATTCTGTCGCTGGACTCGTACCTCTCATGCCATAGGCTTATCACAATAGCATCGCGCATCACAGGATAGCGCGTAGATGCTTGCCTGAGAGTTTGAACTGGCGGCCGGCACACGCACACTTTTTTTTTTCTCACTCCTGCAACGTTATGTACTACTAGCGGCGTAGTCCGTGTTGGATCGAACATCTGGCCTTTTGGTCCCGGGAGGCGAAAGCCATGTTTCCAGAGATCAGCAGGCTTTGGGTTTTTCAAACATTGTGAACAGTTGATGGGGACACGAGAATAATACGACCACGGTAAAACAATTGGATTGGGTAGCCAGCGGGTGAACAGATGTGAGATGCCGATATGGGTAAAACAATTGGATTGGGTAGCCAGCGGGTGAACAGGTGAGATGCCGATATGTCTAAGAGCAACTCCAGTGGAGGACCCTAAATGGACCCCTACTCTAAATTTTAGGGTCTTCCTCCAAAAAATCAACTCCAGCAGGGCCTCTAAATGAAAATGCATTTTTTATGCCCACTCAAATTTCAGCTCCAAGCCCCCATTTCTAGGGGCCTCCAATCCCCCCCTCAAAACATGAGTTCCACTATTTTTAGAAGAAAATAGGGGTTTGGGCTGATTTTCCACTGGAGTTGAGAGGTAATTTTGGGCCCCTATTTTTTGCAATCCGGCTTGTAAATGGATTTTGAGGGCTTCAATTTGCATGCCTCTGCTGGAGTTGCTCTAATGCTGATGCGATTGCCGCCATTTTATTCATTGCGACAATTATTTCAAAGATGATGGGCACGAATCTTTGTCACACACATGGTCGCAGCCGACAGCGACCTAGCTATACGCATGTGATCTATAATAATCTTTCTAAGACACTACTGGAATTCTAGAAATAATCATTGAATGGCATCGTGGACCAAAACTACAGAATATGGACAGTGGGTCCTTTTGCCTAATATTGTTGTGCAGATACATCTAGGAGAGTCATAAACAAAACTACCTCCATATCGAAATAATTGTTGCCATTGACTTTTTTCTAGAGTGACTTAACTTTTGTCCCATTCAATTTTTTATGCAAATACTCTCTCCGCTCTAAATTATAGGTCGT
>CM014274.1:9262454-9272946 GCA_004135705.1 Alloteropsis semialata
CCAGCACCGTCATGACAAACAAGGAGCGGCAGCCGCACCTCCCGCCCCCTTCGCCAGCACCGCCACGACGAACAAGCAGCACCCACCAAGTTTTCTTGATGCGCTAGCTGATGAGGACTTGTCGAGATCAAGATTCAAAATGTCTCGCTGCACACTGGGGGGGACGTTTTCCCTGGAACCACTATTTTGAGGGGTGTCCATTTTCCTTTTGAGCTCCATCCATTTGGGCTCATCCTTCAGGATTTGCCAGCAGTGCATGAGGGTGAAATTGTGCTTCTCCACACTAGCAAAATCAGCCGCAGCAGCCACTGACTTATCTGCATCCGACATGCCACTAGGATTGGAGCGGATCATCTCAGCCATGTATCCAGAGAACTTGCTTACTTCAGCTTTGATGTGATCCCAACGACTCATAATGGATTTTTGGGTCCTCTTCGGATAGTTGCCGCATTTGGCGTTGTATCTGCTGAGCACACGAACCCAAAAGGCTTCCTTCCTCTGGCCGGTGTTGACAACAGGATCGCAGCTAATTTCCAACTACGATTTGCAGAGCACGTTGTCTTCATACGCTGAGAAGTTGGTCTGCTTTTTCCTTGTTGCCCCCACCTTGGAAGCAGAACCACTCATGGAAGATTCACAAACTCCTCCACAACCAACACCCTATGCTGCATCGTTGAGATCGATAAAGAAATCCATCCTACATTGTTCCAAAGAAAAATGCAGTCAACATATATAGTAAAGAAAGAGCAAGATGAGCAAATTAACTAAATGACAGAAAGAGCAAGATGAACAAATTAACTAAGTGACAGAAAGAGCAAGATGTACAAATTAACTAAGTGACAGAACAATAAACAGCTGGGTTCAGTCCAGTGAATCATTGCAATGCATGCTGGGTTCAGTCCAGTTATACTACTACTCGATTTATGTGGTGCAAAGTGAAACGAGACTAGGCATGTTCCTGGATTCAAAAATTCAGAGGCGTTTCGTGTGACGTGCTTGCGCTGTTGACTGACGGACAAGAGAGTTTTGATATTCGATCATGGAGAGCTCTCTCTCTTTCTCTCTCTAGATGCGTGGCTGGGCACAAGTTACATCACAAGTAGAAACCTGTGGTTATTCTAACTAAGCGTTTGACAAGCAATAAGATTGGGGGGGCATTTCTGATCAGAAAGTCTGAACATAGACGCAACATGCTGATCCTGGTCAGAAAGCCGATGGATAGATTGCTGACCGCCGCGTCTGTCTGTTTGTTTTCTTGTTGTGGTTCTTGATTGTGATGGTGATCGATGCTATCTGATGGGAATATCGCAACAAAATTGGCTCTATTTCGTCACAGCATGCATTGCACATATTTCGTCACAACACAGGCAAGTTCAAGGACCAAAGTGGCTCATCCACACAGCAAAATTTATCACCACGACAACTCCAATCAACGGAAACAACAACTCTACTGGGTCGATGATTTGCAATGAATCTAGATCTGATGATTTGCAGTAGAGCAGGAAAATTACTCACTTTGGGGGCGATTGGGTCGATCCGGTGCTCTCCAGGGACGCCGCCGTGGTGGGTGCTGCTTGTTCGTCGTGGCAGTGCTGGCGGAGGGGAGGAGGTGCGGCGGGAGGTGCGGCGGCCGTTCCTTGTTCGTCGTGACGGTGCTGGCGGAGGGGGCGGGCGGTGCCGGCGGGCCGTGGCTGGAGCGGCACGGCGAGGCCCCCCAGCGGTGCTCGACCGGCGCGGGTGGTGGGGGAGGTGGCGACGGCGGGAGGGAGGCGGCGACGGCGAGAGGGAGGGGGAGGCGGCGACGACAGATGAGAGATTTGGCGGAGGAGGAGGAGTCCCCGAAATTTGGGGGAAGGGGCGGCGGCCCTGCAGAATCGAGGATGAGTTCCAGGGTGCCGCTGCAGGCGATTTTGCGGGGTAAAACCGCTACAGTAACAGGTCAAAGTTGTTTAGGGGCCACCGTTGCAGATAGTCTTAGCCCTTAGCCGTATCCGTATCGCGCGCGGTCTCAGTGGCTCCATCTCTGCACACATCTCTTGCTGCTCCGTCCACGCAACGGATTTTCGTATACAGCCGTCGGAAATAATGTTAGAACACGCCGTGTTTGTTTGTCGCCAACTGATAAATTCTCCAACGACGCCAGCGCCGCCTACGATCGTAGGAAGTTTGGCATCCTGCTCGGCCTATTCGTGCCGAACTGATGGTGCCCTGTCTGGCTCTCGTGCGTGGGAGAAGATCAGGAGAGAGAGGGTCACGGATCAAAGCAGGGGCCATCAGGCCCATGCGCTTCTTCCAAACGGGGCAGCCCCGGCCCACCGTTAGATTCAGGGATCAAACGGCCGGTGGGCACCGTTGGGTTGGCATCGTGTGCCGTCGTCAATGGGGCGGGGCAGAAAGCGCGGCACTCCGCACTCGTGTTGCGGCGACTGCCGACTGGAACACCTTCGCGTGTGTGAACCGCGACCTTTTTTTTACTGCAAAAAGCGCCCGTCGCCCGACACAGGGTTGAGGTACTCCAAGAATGATACTGCATCCGTACATGCAAGATAAGGTATAGTACGGAGTCGGTGGTGGTGAGTGCGGCCGAGTTTTCACTTGCCGAGGAAAAGGTCGGCAACTAGGCACGCCGGGTCGGTTCGAACTATGCCTGGTTTAGTTCAGTCTAATCAATCGAATTTTCTGTAGAAAAAGTACAATAGGAAGTATGTCCTATAAGAAAGGGGCATATTTTTCAATACGTTACTTTTAGTTGAATTTGATCGAATTCGCTGTGCCTATGTAGGACCGCTCCGTCCGTCCCGTCCGAGCCGAACGCATCTTCGTAGCTTGGCATGGCTCGGCGGCCGCACGCATCACGATTATCTTCACACGCTCCCATGTCAATGGACATGGACATGCATGGACGGTCTCGTGACGATGCAGTCAAGTTTCTGCAAGCGATTGAACAGGCGGTGACACCGTCGTTCACATTGTGCGTTTGTTTTATCAAAGTCTCCAAATTAACGGAGGGCATTGTGAAGACGGCGCATTGGGCCGTATAAGTTTCGCAGAAGCCGGATGTTTATCCTTTATCTAAAAAAAATTGTGAAGACGGCGCCGTCGCTGTCCGTCCCCAAGCTCTAGCTTTGTGGTTGCATGATGCGGTTCGCGTGCATCACATCATGGAGAGGGTGCACGCCCCATCAATCCATCATCATATCCTCACTGCATGGGGCCTTACGCGGGCACGTACAGGCAGATATCAGTTGGTGTTCCTCTTGTCTCCAACTGATAAATTTCTTTGGCGAGGATATCATTTCTTATGTGTGCATGATTCCCCTGCCTTCCTTCTAGGCGTGTTTCAAGCATACGGTTTACATATACTACTAGCAAAGTGTCTGTGCGTTGCTACGGTTACGAAATACTCCATTCATGTGCGATATAAAGTATGGCTAATTCGATCAGAAGACATATATGGTGAACTACTTTGTAATTCGATCGGGAGACGTGTATGACGGACAAAAAAAAGCAATATTCTCTTTATTAGAAATAGGCAGAGATATAGGGGTTTCATCAAATCTCTGTTAAGAAAAAGAAATTTCGTAGGACTGAAATTGTAATCCCAAAGACCTAAACCGCCTTGAGTTTTAATATGTTTGCGATACGGTCATGGTTCGATTCCTTGTGATTGAAAGATGAAAGAAGTACAATCAGTTGGTTGCTAGGAGTAAGAGATTCAGTAATTCTTGCAATAAATTCATAGCTTATGTACAAGTTCTCAGACTCGGCCGTGTTTAGTTGGTGGCCGAAAAAATTTGCAGGGTATTAAATGCATCTTTGACCAATAATTAAGGGTATTAAATAATGTCAGTTTACAAAACTACCTCCACAACCTCTAGTAAATTTTCGAGACGAATCTAATGAGGCCTTTGACCGCATGATTAGAGGATGATTAGAAGATAGTTACTGTAGCATCACTGTAGCAAATCATGGATTAATTAGGCTCATTAGATTCGTCTCGGAAAGTTACGCTCATCTGTGAAGAGGTTTTGCAAATAGACTTCATTTAGTACTCCATGCAAGAAAGATTCCCTTTTACAAATTTTTTCGACCTCCAACTAAACACGGCTGAGCTATATATTTTAACATTTCAGTGCCAATCACATCGAAAATGGAAAATAATTGCAATAGCAATAAAATTCGCATGGTACAGTGGATGAGACTGAAACCGCAAGAAAAAGAAAAAAAAAACACTCGGCATTTTACAATAAGTTCATCGGCCAAACCCACATGGAGCCATAAAGGGTTCCTCCTTCCAACTATATATTTAACATTTCAGTGCCAATTGCAAAGCAAAAGGGAAAATTTGGAATATTGCGATACATACACATGGTAGTAGATGGGAATGAACCTGCAAGTTAGCTCTTCTGAGAAAAAAGGCATTTTGCAATCGGCCAAATATTTTAGACTTGTAGGAGTATGTCGATGTCGCTTGAAAAAAATACATTCATACGAGTACCAATAATAACTAACTTATTTTTTCTAAAATAGAAAAATTTTGGCCTCTGCAACCGCACACAATCTAGATTTACAGTATTCTTTCTTTGAGGTGGCACAAAGACGAAAGTAATTAGTTCAAATGGCCGATGATAGAATGTGGTTATTTTTCGGTTGCCAAGATGAAATCAAAAGCAAAGTCTACTATTGTTTCTCTATGTGTTTTCTAGTGGAAAGATAAAAAAATATGCAGGTCCGCTTCGAAATTGCATTATAAATGGGTTGTCGACCTTTGTAAGGTGCTCACTCCATCAAAAAAGAACTCAATTCTAACATAATGTCATGTTTTAAAAATTAACCAATTGTAGATTAAAAAGTGTAAATATTTATGATTCAAATAAACATCACTAGATCAGCTACAAAATATATTTCTATAATAGATTTATTCAGAGCCATAATTATTAATATAATTTACCAAACATGAACCATTTTAACTGGCATGTAATCAATAATTGCGTAATTGTATAATAAAGAAGATTTTTAGCGAGCGCAACGTCTCGGCTTGGGATATGATCACATGAGAGCATTACGTTATCGGACGGAGGAACACCCACATTTATGATAAGACGTGACGCCACACGCTAAAACTTGGCCTGAGTTGGTAATGACAAATGCACATCTCAAACGCAAGGGCAGGCCCAACGCGCCACCGTGTTTGGGAGCCTCAGCTTCCACGTAGTCACATTGCCTCCACATCAGACGGGTTGGTGGTTCCGCAGAGAGTCGTGGTAGCCTGCAGAAGCAGCGTTCGCCTGGTCTGACAAAAAGCCGAGGCTACCGCTGGAGCGCGCGTTGCGGCGAGAGGGAGACTGCACCACGAGCTTTCTTGGGAACCGCAGGAGCCAAAACGCCATGCAAAAAAGTTACTTTTCCTGCCGTAGCAGATAGAACATGTGATGTGCATAGTAGCTTGCGTTGGAGAATTAACTGCTTCCTACATTTACTGTGGACGTGGCCTGACATTTCTGGGCGAGGCTACCACTGGCTGCTTCCTGCGTTGGGCCTGCCGAAATGCGGCACACGTCCTTATCATATCATTCAATCATGTATGTCTCCTCACGGGATCCTCCTTTTCAATTTAAGCCTACTCCACTCTGTTGCTTGCATCACCAATTATCCTCTTATGTGCCTTTTTTTTCTGTTTGTTATAGTTTTGCCTTTTGAGTTTTGACAGAAGAAACGCTGACCTTCTAGCAGTTTAAGAGGGAGAGGAGTTTCATTTTCACCGAACGTAGTCTTGTCCACTAATTAATTGAGAATTCACACGCTGAAATTTGCTTCTCAACCTAGAGTAACATGACCTCAGATGATGGCGACCGGGGGAACCACAAGTGAGCAACATTTAGAGTGTACCCTCTTCGTCCTGAAATAGAAGACATTTTAGGTTTGTTTTGAGTCAAACTAGTTTAAGTTTGACTAACTTTATAGAAAAAGTGTTAACATCTAACGCTTCAAATAAGTAAATTATGAAAATATGTTTTATAACGAATGCAATTGTATTTCATATCATAAATATTATTTTTTTATAAAAATTGGTCAAATTTGGAGTAGTTTGACCTATGACAAATTAGAGTGTCTTATATTTTAGGACAGATTGAGTCGAGATGACATGGTGTGCATGTTCACATCATGTACTGCGTGAGGCATCTTCTTGTGTGGCTTTCTTTTGGTCCTTTTGTATGAGATGTAATTTACCTATACATATAAGATTCACGAATTTCTTTTTTCCGGTTTAACCTACTCTATTGTAAACATCGAGATAGTTCAAGATGTGCCATCTAGTTTTATACAGTAACTATCAAAGGTAGTGTTATACAGTGATATATAACTTTGTTTTCATAAAAACCTATGATTTATGACCGTTTTACCATATTATGTCGATGACAAAATATACTTTAATAATACCATTTCCAAAGCACATTTTCAAAACTTTCACTAAGCATTGGAACCATCCAACAACAAAAGACCTTCCAACTATGCAGCATCCACGGCCTCGACCAAGAAGAAGAAGAAAAGAATAACCACAAACTCAAACGGTACAACTCCCAAGTTCAAATAACAAAATACACGATCAGACGAATCGAATCGATCACATCTCCCAAACAAACAAGAAGAAATCTCCATCCAGCACGAGAACAGAAACTCACGAGAAGCCTAGAGATTTGCAAAGCTGTAGTACAATCACACAAAAAAAAACTTCCCTAACGTCTTTTTTGCAGTGCATTGCGCTACTAACCGTTGGCTGTCTCGCCGAAAAGCGCAGACCCCAAAAAGAAACCCAGACACCCAGCATGGCCCTCACGTTCCCCTCCCCTCCCCAACTAACGCCTACCCCACGGCCCTCTCGGCCAATCCCAGCCGTCGGATCTCCGCACGGACGGCCCCGATGCGCCCCCCGATTCGAACGTTGGAGTTTATTGGTATTCAACGAGACTCCCCGCCGGCGCCGGGTCCTCTGCTTTGCTGTCTGCCCTGCCGTGGCCGCGCGTCCGTTACTGCTCGTCTGCTCGCTCGCGCAGTGGCCATTGGCCGGTGCCCGTTCCTCGATTCCTTCGCCTCCGGCTATAAATCATTGTCGTCCGCCATTGCCCCACCTCAGTACATAGCCGTTGCTTCCTCTTCGTCTTCCTCCGTCCAGTCCCGCAGTCCGGCCCGCTCTTTGTTGCTTGGCTTGCGCGAGGTGTGTTGCTTCTGCGCGCACTCCTCCACTTGCTGAGCTAATCCGCTGACAAGTTGCCGCCGGCTGGGTAAGGAGGACGACGGAGGAAGAGGGAGCAGGATAACCTCGGCACTGTGCAGATAGGACTAGATTAGGAGAGGAGGAGGGTGCAGCCGTCAAGGAACAGTGCGGCGGATTGCGCGGCTCGCTCGCTGCTGATCGGGACGCCGTCGCTTTCGACCGACCGGGTCCCCTCCCGCTGCTTCACCGGCCACCCGCGCCCATCACCGGCTTCGACGTCACACGCAATCGTCCCCGTCCCCGCGTGGTTCCTTGCCTTGATCAGGACGACTACCTAGCACCACCCTGTAAGTAACAGCAGGCCAAGCCCTGCCTCCTATTTAAATCTCGCGCGGGCACCATGCAGTCATCTTCTACCCCGCGCCTCTCTTGCTTGGCTTTCCCTCTCCTTTCCGGCATTGTTGGACCTCGCCCAACTCCCCCCGGCTTGGCTGTTGCCTCCGTTGGTTCTCTGCTCCGGGCGTCCCCACGGTGCCCCTCGCTCACATGGGGATGGGGATGAAACTGCTCGCCAAAGTGAGTCCTCAACTTGGCCAAAGGAAAGCAGAGGATTTCTTGCATTCTTACTGCGCAGTGCTTGTTCACATGGATTTTGTACTCTTGCTGCCTCCGGCGGCGCCCTCCTCGTCTTCACCTTGATGAGTTCCCACACTAACCGTGGTAGCTAGTAGTAGTAATAATCCACCGTCGGTAATTCTCGCCGCCGAGAAGGGAACCGGCCGGGAACCATCACGGGGTTGCTTTCGCCGCGCCGGAAGGAAACAATCGGGGGATATTTTCCGGCGGGAGGAGTGGCTCCCATTGAAGCTGCTAGCTGCTAGCTGCCATGGCGGGGCGTGGCGCGGTCCCTGCTCCAACCACTCCACAGCCCTTATCCACCCTACCTGCCCGTGCCCGGCTTGCTTGCTCCGTTATATAAAGCGCAGTCGCCGGGGAGGAAGAAGGCACGGCAGGCTCCTCTGCTCGCCTCCTCCTCCCCTCCCCTCTGCTCTTCATCGTCTTCTTCTTCTTCCCACCCGTCCTCCCTCCCTTTCTGGTAAGACCCGGGCGGTTTCTTGCTCAATCGAAGTAGTGGCATGCTCGTAGCTGCCGCACGAACACGCGTGTTGTGTCGTCTCCTCGCTGGCATGTAGCGCGTGTTGTGTCGTCTCCTCGTAACAGCCTGCACTCGAGTTGGAAGTCTCAGAGGGGGCCGGCCGTTCACGCGTGTGGAGCTTTTGGAAAGGGGAAAAATGGTCGCTTTTGGGATTCCAATCGGTTGCAACAAACGCATTGAATTTTGCTCGCCTTTTCTCTCATAGGAGCTCTCTGAAACGAAACGCACGGTGTACTTGCTTCATATTAACGCAGGCCAGGACCCTGTTCTTGCCGGGCTCACACATTTGTGGCACGGCAAGGCTCCGTCGTCCTCTGCTTCTAGCGATTCGTTTTGGTTCGTTCTCGTGGCTCTAGCTCCCTTCTTCATCCTTTGTTTCACTTGCCTTCAAGTAGTAGTAGTACCTTGCAAGCAAATCTTTTTTATATTAGCGTGTGATGTTTTTTCTTTCGTTTGCCTCTAATCTTCAGCTCTTGGGTTTTTACTAATATGCACAAGCTTTTATTAGACTGCGGTTGTTCTTTTCACCCTCGCAAATTCCTGTTCAGTTTCTTACTGCAGTGTTACGAATTTACAGAGACCGCTGAAATAATATCTAGCCATCCCTGTCTTTTATTAAACCATGCTGCTCTGTCAGCAAAACAATAGTTAAAACTGATGCTATCTATCATCAAGTCCCGTCGTTTCATTGCTCAGAGCGCCTATTGCTTTCGCAACGACATCGAACTAAGGGGCGTTCAATTCACTAAAATTTTTCACCAAAGGGAATTTCACATATATAGAGTAGTAAACGTGTGTTAATGACAAAACTCATTCTATAACCCCTGGGTAAATTTGCGAGATGAATCTAATGAGCCTAATTAGGCCATGATTTGCAACAATGATGCTACAGTAATCATCCACTAATCATAGATTAATTACCGTTATTAGATTCCTCTCGTGATTTCCAGGCAAGATCTATAATTAGTTTTATTATTAGTCTACATTTAGTACTCCTAAATGATAAGATTCTCTTTGTAAAATTTTTCACCAAAATTTTTCACCGAAATTAAACACCCCCTAAGGCCTTGTTTAGATTCACCAAAAGGCACCAATTTGATCAAAAGACACGCATTGAAAAACGTGCCCTCTCTTTACTTTTACACTTCCCAATGCACTTTTTTTACAGGAAATTCGACCAACTTCACCAATCTAAATAAGGCCTAACAATAATAATAAAAAGAAGTCCTTGATCCTGACAGCCCACTGGCTAATTTAATTACTACATGTTTCCCAAAAAAAATTAATTACTACATAAATCCATTTGCAAGCACCATCAACACCGCCGACAAGTCAAGCTAGTCGTTGTATTCTCGCTAGCGCAAGCCACGATGGTTTCTTGGATCCCTGCATCTCTGCATCCCCGCTTGTTGCCGCCGTTGACCGGTCATGGGCGGCGAGCTCGCCGGCCGCTTCAGGTCGGGCGTCCTCGAGCCACTGGAGGACCGCTTCACGGAGATTCTGATCTGGTCGCTGCAATGCTACGACGCGCAGGTCCGGAGGCGCCTCGTCCCGCTCCTTCGCCGCCACAGGATGGCGCTGCTCACGGCGCCGGCGGTGGCCGCGCTGCTGCTGCTCTTCTGGTCCGCGGTTTACGGCGACGCGCAGTACGTGCTGTACAAGGACGCCAAGCAGCCCGTGGAGGCCCGCGTTAAGGACCTCCTCGGCCGGATGACGCTCGCCGAGAAGATCGGGCAGATGACGCAGATCGAGCGGGAGGTCGCGTCGCCGCAGGTGCTTACCGACTACTTCATCGGAAGCCTGCTCAGCGGCGGCGGGAGCGTGCCGCGGAAGCAGGCGACGCCGGCGGAGTGGATGAGCATGATCACCGACTTCCAGAAGGCGTGCCTGGCCACGCGGCTCGGCATCCCGATGATCTACGGCATCGACGCCGTCCACGGCAACAACAACGTCTACGGCGCCACCATCTTCCCCCACAACGTCGCGCTCGGAGCCACCAGGCAAGCATATCCTCCAGATTGCATCTCCAGCTTGTGTAGCTTGCTAAGTTGACTGAATTCCTCATGTTCATTTGAATTGCATTGTTCAGGGATCCTGATCTTGTGAAGAGGATAGGTGCC
>CM014274.1:9278726-9290302 GCA_004135705.1 Alloteropsis semialata
GCTCCATGTGTCGTGTTGGAGCCATGGCAGTCGGCGAGGGCATGTGCTTCTTCATCGGCTAAACCGCAGCCCTGGCAGAGCGTAAATGAGCTTGGGCCATGACCTACCAGGCTACCAGTCTACCACCAACCGGCAACCGCTGGCCGCTTGCTTTTACCCGACCATGTCTGTAAATTTCTCGTGGCCACGGGCCAGTAGCACAGAGGAAGCCTGTTCGCTTGGCTTATCAGCCACCAGCCAGCGGTACTTCAGTCTCACAACAAATCAGCACCAGCCACCAGCCACCAGCCAGCCAGCAGTACTTCAGTCTCACAACAAATCAGCACCAGCCACCAGCCACCAGCCAACCGAACAGGCCGCATCGGGCACATTTTAATCAGTTACTGGCCGCTGCTTCAGTCGCAGTGCGGCGTGCGTCCACGCGCCCTGACGCTCGCGCACCGGCGCTCGGCGCAGGAGGGCGTCACCGGCGAGCTGCAGCGCCAGCACCTCTGCGGTCCGCGCCAAGGCGGCGGTGGGTCACTGGGTCTACGGCTAACGGCTCCGATAACCTATCCGCTGCGCGCGGTGAGCACGTGTCGATTTCAATGCACCCACGAAGGTGAGCATTGCGCTGGGGCCGATCAGTCAATGCCCGAGAGACGCCACATCCGTACGTGGCACGGTGGCAAGCAAATTCATGGCGCTCGATCCAGCGGCTCCAGCCGAGCCCGATGCAGTGCGAGGACGATCCGGGCGCGGCCCAGCCCGGCATGCAAGTGCAGGTACACGCCTACGCGCACGGGCACGGGGTGCGCTGCGCGCGTTTACTGCTCGTCGGCGTTGTCCCGGGCGGCCGGGGCTAACGGTGCCATCTACACCAACGCAGCGGTTTTCACGAGCCGTGCTGATGGGACGATGAAGCGGTGCCGTACCCGGAGTCGTCGCTGCTTCATGCAACGTCGACGACACCGCAGCAGGATGTGGACACCGGACACCCCCGTGTGGCAGCATGTATGTAGCTTCAACGTCGACGACGCCGCGATGCGGTGAAATATATGGCAGGTCAGTTGTCGAGCAAAGCCTGATCAGAACTGATGTGGCCATTTAGTAGCGTGACTCCGATCGCACTAATCTGAAACCTTGCACGGAAAAAGGGCTATAACAGGTGGCTTTTTGCTTCAACGTGTGAACAATTAATTACTCTTTCTGAATCACCTTCAACAAAAACCTTCCCATATATAATAGTACCCATGTATCCGACGGCATCCGTGTACTGCCAAGAGGAATCAAACACTGACCAAGCCAGGCGGCGAATCAGCTTAGTTTTTTTTTTCCCCACATGCCTTCTTTCTGCACCATGATATTTTCTAACCTAAAGTGTTCCAGGATTCCAGAAGATGCTCAATTAGAAAAGAGACCAGGTGCAGGCCTATTTAGATGCATACATACTGTATATACTAGTGCATTTTGAGTGGCCGGCGAGTTTAGAACGTGAACAGGAGGAACTTGTCCACAAGATCGACCAGCAAACTGTCAACACGACGGGTACTATCATCAGGTCATCAGCTGGTCTCATGTACAGCGTTACCGACAGACTATATATGAAAACGTCAACTACAGCTCAAACGAATCTAACGAGCAAGCGATAGCTGATCTTGATGCCTTAGGCCCTGTTTAGATTCGCGAAATACACTCTCTTTCAACCAAAAGCAACGCATTGAACTACGTATCCCCTCTCTACTTTTTCAATTCCCAATGCACCTTCAATCATTGAATTCAATCGAATTCCATCTATCTAAACAAGGCCTTACTTAAATGGTTTGTATGAGGTAGCAGCGTATTAAACCATATCCAGGGCGTGAGATTCCCCCATCATTGATCCCATGCGTGCGTGTCGTCATGTAGACACGTATACGTCGAACCGGAGAGCAAGCCATGTGGCATGCACTACTGTTTAATCATGCCCGATATCGATCAATTAATCGCTACGAAACAGGAGACGTCGTGTGTCCATTACCCTTGCGATGTCTTCGTGTCTACGTCACAGCCCATTGGATTTATGGAGAAGGAAAGTTACCTGGCGCAATTATCTTGTGCAGATAGCCAGATACCACCCGTTCTTGAAATCTGAACTCAGAACGGACAAACTCGGCTCCACCGTACACATTTTGCATTTCTATTTTAAGGGGGTGTTTAGTTGGGTAGATTGAAAGTTACTGTTTACTGTAGCAATTGTAAATCAAAGATTAGGAGGACTAAACATGATCTAATTATAAAACTAAATACACGGTTGGACGGGAAATCGCGAGACGAATCTATTAAGCCTAATTAATCTATCATTAGAGATTGTTTACTGTAGCACGACGTTGTCTAATCATGGCCAAATTAGGCTCATTAGATTCGTCTCGAAAAGTTACCTAGGGGTTATGGAATGGGTTTTGTCATTAACACACGTTTAGTACTCCATGCATGAAAGATTCCTTTTGATGAATAGTTGGATGTGACATTTTGGCAACTTTTTTTTGCGAACTGAACAGGCCCTAAATGGGTTTGTTGAATAATCATATCTACTGGTACTGATTAGAGACTCTTTTTAAAACTTGCACGTTAATCTTCATGAGTAGCGCTTGAAGAAAATAATAAATCCTAGAAGGATACAAAAATAGATATATAGATACTTGAATTCTATATACTAGCCGCGCAAATGCGCGGGACATCTCTCTAGTTCTCACAAAAATTCAGAAACATCTTGCCATCCATATGTTTTCTAAAAAATTATCCACTTTTGCTATTATGAAAATAACCTAAAGTAACCTTCCAAATTTGTAGGTAAATTACCCATCTTTTCCATTATAAAAAATAAAATAAAATAACCTCCTAATATTCATCTAAATTACCCACATATGCCATTATAAAAAATTCAAAGTAACCCCTAAATTTGCATCTAAATACCTGCATTTGTCAAATAATCAACATGCCATTATAAACATGTCTCAAAGTACACCAATGTATGATTGTAGTTACATATTTGTTCAATTAATTGTTGATATAGAAATATTTTAAATGAGTTTGTTCAATAATAGGCATAATGGCATTCAAGTCTTTGGATCTACCTTTAATTTGCTTTGACAAAAACATGCATATATACTTATGTGCTGCAAATTAAACCTAGCTAGCTTATGGTATTTGCGTTAGAAAATATGAATAATATTAATCACCCTTATGAGATGAACGTAGGGTTGCCTCCCTAATCTAGAATACACAGAAGAAACAAAAAAAAAACTGAGACGTGTCATAAGAAATTTGTCAGTTTTTTAAGAAGAAGAGGATGAATCTAAAACCTCAACCACCAACCGTATTCCACAATGAACCCTGAAACTATGTAACGGCCACATCCCACCATTACCCGCTTGGTCCGGCATCAGTGGTAATGAAATAGGTGGGGACGATCCCCCCCCCCCCCCCCCCCCCCCCCCCCCCCCGTTCTAAAAAAAGAAGAGGATGAGCGCATTCAATTTGAGGTTCCTACCTTGTGTGGACCTTTCGCCATGCTCGTCTGGAGCAGATGTTCTTTGCTCCAACAGTAGGGCATGAAAATGTTGCTTGGCTGTCTGCATGTACTTTTACAGCTTGGACTGGTTGGTACTCAAAAATACACATATCCATTCTCCCCTAGGAGCGAAAGCTGAATCAAGCTTTGCTCGGAAATAGGATTGTCCTAATTAAACAATGCAAAATAAACCTTGTAAATAGATATGATGAAGTATATATATAATATACTCCTTCTGTATCGAAGTATATTTTTTTATTTTTCCTTAAATGCAATTATTAGTTCTCCTGTTTTACTTCAACAAAAAAATGTATTCAAATATTTGTTACAATTGATTTTTTTTATCACGACTTTGAACATTCATCTTATTCAAAACATTATGTGTGTATCATTTATTTTGTTTGTGATTTTCTTTATTATTATATGTATTCTACTGACTTGTCCTTTTGCATACTATCTCTGTTTCAAACTGCAAGTCGTTTCGCCTTTTCAAGATTCGTTACTTTTGGCATATATCTATAAATTATGTATATATCAAGTCGCATGGCAAAAAAAAAGAATCTTGAAAAAGCCAAAACGACCTATAATTTAGAGCGGAGGGAGTAGTTGCATAAAAAAATTGAATGGGACAAAAGTTAAGTCACTCTAGAAATAAAGTCAATGGCTACAAATATTTCGATATGGAGGTAGTTTTGTTTATGACTCTCCTAGATGTATCTGCACAACAATATTAGGCAAAAGGACCCACTGTCCATATTCTGTAGTTTTGGTCCACGATGCCATTCACTGATTATTTCTAGAATTCCAGTAGGGTCTTAGAAAGATTATTATAGATCACATGCGTATAGCTAGGTCGCTGTCGGCTGCGACCATGTTGTGTGACAAAGATTCGTGCCCATCATCTTTGAAATAATTGTCGCAATGAATAAAATGGCGGCAATAGCATCAGCGTTAGACATATCGGCATCTCACATCTGTTCACCCGCTGGCTACCCAATCCAATTGTTTTACCCATATCGGCATCTCACATCTGTTCACCCGCTGGCTACCCAATCCAATTGTTTTACCGTGGTCGTATTATTCTCGTGTCCCCATCAACTGTTCACAATGTTTGAAAAACCCAAAGCCTGCTGATCTCTGGAAACATGGCTTTCGCCTCCCGGGACCAAAAGGCCAGATGTTCGATCCAACACGGACTACGCAGCTAGTAGTACATAACGTTGCAGGAGTGAAAAAAAAAAAGTGTGCGTGTGCCGGCCGCCAGTTCAAACTCTCAGGCAAGCATCTACGCGCTATCCTGTGATGCGCGATGCTATTGTGATAAGCCTATGGCATGAGAGGCACGAGTCCAGCGACAGAATCGATTCGATCTCGATCACCTGCTGGCTGATCAGCTCGTCGTAGCCGCCGGCATGTAGATCTGCATATCTGAGCCGACAGCAGGCGGTCCGGAGCCACTCAGCCGCCTTCCTTCCCGAGCACGAGCACTGCCGATTCTCGCACGGTCCTTCCCGCCACCGATCGCCGTATCCGTATGAGCTCCAACCCAAAGCATCTCGGCCGCCGGCGCAAGACCTCCGACGGCGGCAAGGCGCCGAGTTGACCGACCGACCGGCGGCCGGGCCACGCGTGAGGGAGAGACCAGGTCCGTCGGGTCAATGCGCCAGGCGACGAGAGGGTTGCCGTCGTGTGGCGGTGTTGGCATACGGCGGCGCGGCGAGCGAGCGAGATGTCCTGCGGTACGGGGCACGCGACCGAGTTCGAGTCCAGCTGATGGGTGATGGCTACGGCGCCGGCGCCGCAATGTGACTGAGCTCGTATCGGCACGGCGACCCAGCCAGATGATGCCACCACTAGCTCGATCGGGTAGCGACACGCCGACAGGGGGTGGTGGATAAGGATGGTCGCGCGCACGGCACTTTGAGAAGGCCAAAAGTTTGGCCGCTCGGCTCGTCGCGGACTGAGAAAAGCGGCGGCACTTAGATCTTACTGTTCTGCTCTTCGTGAGATGTGACTTGTGAGGGTGGAGAGATGTGCATTAGATCCGCAGAACCTGTGCCAGGTCAGTTAGTGTAATGATTGTCTCTCTGCTTTCCTTTGTTGCCTTCAACTAACACATGGCGGCAGTTGCCTAGATTTTATCCGGTTAGGTTTCATTCTAATCCTTGTTTGATCCGATGTCAGTATCGCCGTCAGCAAAATTATGCAAGCTGAGCTTAGTGTTTGTTCACAATATATTAATATCTCATAAACAATAGGCCCTTGAAATTTGGAAAAAAAAAGTTAGGCAACGTGTAAACAACGGCAGCAATGGTAAACCTTAGCCTAAAATATGCTAGTTTTAGGCACCTCCATTTTTTCCTTTTCATGGTCTTTGCATTGAACTTGCTACATGATTTTTTTTTGTCTTTTGCAAAAAGCTTGCTTTATCAGCGAGACCGTGCTCTAGCTATGTATAGTGAACGTTAGCACCGGGAGGGCCGGGAATTGGCCAGCTAATTCTATGTCAGGATCTGGTTCATTTCTTGTAGTCTTTCTGCATATTTTCTTTTCTCGAATACGCAGGAGAAGTGGAGAACTACGTATCTTTGTATTAAGAAGATCGAGAAACCAAGTTCATTTACAAGATTCTGTATGTTGTGAAGGTCTGTTTCTGTTCTGAACTTTTTTCAATCGATCAGATCAGATGTGCAAAACAGTTGTTGTTTCTAGCCGCAGTGTTGGTTCATGGCCGGTCTGACCTGTGCAGAGGATGACCGGCTGCTTCTCTACCGTGACACGACAATCCAGCATATTAGTACTTACTAGTACATTGAAAAGATAATACATTGAAAATAACACGACACCTGCTTATTATAACTGGCCATATAGTAGTATATAAAAGCAAGAGACAAACCACGTCATAGCAGCAACCAGCAAGCGTGACACTAGAAGACAAATGCTGCAGTAAAGCAGGTAGCGAATCGAACACGGAAAACGAAAGGGAAAAGACCACTATGATGGGGGCGCATTTAGAGTAAGGAAAGAGCGGCCGATGGCGGACCCAATGATGGTCGGAGATCTAATCCTCCGATCGCTACGTCTCGCGTTTGTCCTGTACCAGGGTACATGGCGTTCGGGATACATACGTCCCTGTACGCTAAGCTGACGGGACACGTTCGCGAAGGGCGATGACTTCATGCGCTTGCATCGTCTGCTCTCCAAATTCCATCGCTATCCGCCGACGGCCGATCCATCGAGGCTAAACACGGATGGTTATATTGAAAAGCATAGGAGTGGAAACAAAGCTATAGCTAATGGTACAACAATACACGCATTATATGCCTGTACCAATATGCTGCCATGGGTAAGGAGAATTAAACGTGTCGCCTCTTTGCACAGGACCTTCGCCGTACTACGTGCACCGAAATGCAGATCCAGCGGCGATATGCACAGAGAGCTAACCCTAGCCGCAAAAACGCCGTGCATTTCGCCACCACATGGTAGGGTCCGGGATCCCGGTGGTCACTGTGGTAGTTGGCTCGGGACTAACCAGAAGCCCAGAGCGCCGAGATCCCCAGCGGCCAGCAGTGTAGGACAAGCGCGCGACTATTCCCGCGTCGCCCGGCTCCGCTGCTGAAAAGAACTGCCGAGCCGTTTGGGTACCCTGCACAAGCACAGCGCCCGGCATGAAGCTCAAAAAAGAAGTGGCATCTGCATCTGCCGGCCGATCCGCCTCGTGAGACCGAATCCCTCCCCCCTGGCGCCGTGTCTAGACCAGGCACTGTTCCCGCACATGAGCTCATCGCGTCGCGCGCGCGTCTCTCTCGTCTTGACATGGCGCGCGCGCTACGGTCAGGGGAGGGGAGGTGGATCGGAGCTAGCCGAGCCGGAGCCGTGACCGGAGGACGCGGCGGAGACGACACGAGTGAGGAACCCACCACCACGGCACCAATCATCACAGAACAAGCGGCGTCTCATCATTGACCAACCGCCAGTCTTCCGTGCCGGTTGGTTGATCGCAACGCTGGCCGGATTTGTCCGGTACTAACCGCTCGTGCTCGCATCTACTACTCCGCCCACTGGCTCAAGGGTGCAGTGGAATCAGCAGCTTGTCCTGACGAATGGCCTGCTCGTGTCGTGATACGGGGACCACGTCACAAGGACTGGACAGCGACATGCATGCTGGGGTCGCCGGCCGGCCACGTGCCGGCGCCCGGCGGCAGGCAGAGTCCTCGGGCGAGCCTGCTGAGCGCTGCCTGCCTGGATTCCCCTTGTGCGGTTGTCAGCACACACAGCCCGCGTAATGATCACACATTCACACTGAGGCCGGGGGTGTTTACTTAGGCCATGCCCAACGCGGTGACGGGGCTGGTAGCCTCACAAGACAGATAGGTTCGGATGCTATGCTGGAAAAAAAGTGGTGTCTTGCATGTTGTCAGAGTAGTCTCTGCAAGCTACCAATGCCTCATGCTACATGTGAGATAGAAAGTAGTAAAAGAAAGAACAGCTGGTCCACAAAAGTGAAAAGGAAGCGGTGGCTTCGGTTGGACATCTAGTGGTCTCAAATCTTCGTATCTACATTCACAGCCCGCGTAATGATCACACATTCACACTGAGGCCGGGGTGTTTACTTTACTCCAGAATGCAAAATGAAGCCACCTTGGATCGCGTGCACAGAGAGAAAAAAATGCATTGGAAATCGTGTTTTTTTGCAAAATGAAGCCATTCTGCAGAATGGAGCCGGAACTAAACACGGCCTTAGTGCCCTTCAACTTTTCAAACTTCACTATTCATCAAAAAGAATCTTACATGTATAAAGTATTAAACGTGTGTTAATGACAAAACCCATTCTATAACCCCGAGGTAACTTTGCGAGACGAATCTAATGAGCCTAATTAGGCCATGATTAGACAACATCGTGCTACAGTAAATAATCTCTAATGATGGATTAATTAGGCTTAATAGATTCGTCTCGTGATTTCCCGTCCATTCGTGTAATTAGTTTTATAATTAGATCATATTTAGGCCTCTTAATCTTGGGTTTAAAATTGCTACAGTCAAGTTTGCAAGTTTGAACTCACGAACTAAACAAGGCCTGATGCGCAATCGAGCCGGGCTGGGTCCATCTGCAATGCTATTTTACTTCTATAACCTCTTAATGAAGCTGACCATCGTGTTGGGACTGCGAGCGGGCACAAACAGGCAACAAAACCACTAACCAGTACCCGTGATCGGAAATGTGCCGTCAAATTGGCCGTAACATTTGGAAAAATGCGCCTGCGAGTAGGTTGGCAACTTGATCGCCAAAGGCCAAGCCCGCCTAGGAAATTTGCTTAGTACTAGTACCTGACCACTAGTGCCTAGTGGCGAAAAAAAGTGGTGAAACCACGGCCGGGCCCGTGGATTTCCTGTGGAAAGGGAGCAAAGGCTACTGCAAATTGCACGCGCAATCTAGGTTTAGGATCTAAAGTGAGAGGACTACACGACATGTTACTCTCTCCGTTCAAAAAAAAATGCAATTCTAGCACAGTGACACGTTTTATTATCTCAAGTTTGATTAATTATAGTTTAAAAAATATAAATATTCATGAGATGAAATAAATATCATTAGATTAGTTACAAAATGTATTTTCATAATAAATTTATTTAAAACCATAAATATGAATATAACTCGCTAGAAACTTGATCAAACGTGAACCACTTTAAATGGCACGCAACACGTAGTTGCATTCTTTTTGGGACGGAGAGAGCAGTAGCTCTCTTGGTCGTACAA
The DNA here is from genome assembly GCA_004135705.1 of Alloteropsis semialata. Classification (NCBI taxonomy): domain Eukaryota; kingdom Viridiplantae; phylum Streptophyta; class Magnoliopsida; order Poales; family Poaceae; genus Alloteropsis; species Alloteropsis semialata. The sequence continues at coordinate 9,288,014 of CM014274.1, forward strand.
TCTTGCTTCACGGACTCACGTTCGAATGTTCGATGCTGCGATAGGACTATAGGAGCTAGTAATCGAGAGGCAGCAGGCAGTGGGCCCAAGCGATCATGAAGAATCCGTCCGTCCTATGTTTCACGTTCGATGCAGGGGATGGCCCCGTCGATTCAAAAATCTGCCAGCAACATGCCACATGGTTCCTTGCTGAGACATCGATGGCGCAGTCGGCAGCCCATGCTGAAACGTGACGGCTGACGAGGGGCTCCGTGACTCGGCCAAACCCGTCCGATAGATGAGACACTGCTGAGCGCGGTGATCGATCGGGATCGTCGCCACCTGATGCCAATTCACAGGAGCGTTTGGTCCGATTCGACCGTTCGTCTTCAGCCGTCCGAGCTGAGAACAGTCTCGTAACAACCGATCCCCCTCTCTCTCCTTCCGATTTCGATCCAAAGGTGACACCGACACGGGCTCTGACGTCCGGTGATTCCTTGATCAAGCGATGCCGACCTCCGAGTCAGTCTCGTACCCACAGAAGCAGAGGGTCGCAACTCAGAGCTCGCAACAACGACCGCTGAGCTACGAGTAACCAAGCATCCCTCACTCTCTCTCTGTTTCTTCTCTCTGGCCCGCCGAAAGGAGAAGCTACGCAGCAGCGGCGCAGATCCTGTCGCGTCAGTCAAATGGAGCTAGGATGGATTCGGATCGGATACGCATGGAATCGAATCCGGATATCACTTTTTACCATATTTTAATTCGAATACGGATCGAATATGAATCTTGTTGGATACGGATACGAATGCGAATGTTGTCCATTCTTATCGGATACGAATACAAAACGAATACATCAAATACGGATTCGCATTCGGATAGATGGCTCCATCACGTGTTAATTCTTCACGGATGCGGATAATATCGGATATTTCACATTTTATTCGAATACGAATATGGATTCGGATAGAGAAAATTGATGAAAAGCGAATTCAGATATTTTCATTTAACATCTATATTAAAATCGAATACGAATACGGATATCCATATTGACGTTTTAGTCGAACATAAATACGGATAATTCGGATGTCTGAAACATCCGAATCATCCCTACTTCGAGCTAGTGCAGGGACCATCGGGCGGACCACCGTCCAATTAACGACGGCACCGCGGGAGGAAGCAAGGGAAACGCGCGAGCGGGCACGCGGCACGTACCACACGTGGAGCGGCGGCGCTTTAGTAGTACCACAGCGCTACAGCTGCCTGACCGTTGTGTCTCACTGGCCGGAATGCCGGGTGATTCTGATCGCGAGCTCTGCCTCGTGCGCGCATTGTGGCGCGGCGGACTCTCGGTCACGGCACGGCGCACGGCAGGCAGGCGGGGCACACCGCACGGCAGGAGGACGACGCGAGCAGTTGCGCCGGGACCGCGGGGGACAGCAATTCGCCACGCGCACGGTGAGAGCCCGTGAGAGGCGCCCCGCACCGGAACTGGGCCTCTACGGCTCTACCAGGCGGTTGGCCCCCACGAACCGGAACGCGGCCTGGCCTGGCTCTGGCTGGGCCCGAGTTGGGTGAGAGGTGATCGCTCCGTGTGTACCGTGTGCGTGCAGCAGTTCGCCAACCACCCCCCGGTCCTGGGCCGGCCTTTCGCGCGCGAAGCCGACACCGCGGAACAGTCCACAAACATAAGATGGGAGATGTATGGCTGCATACAGCCAATCATGCATGAAAATAGATGTTTGGTTGCTGAAAACTAAAAAAGTGGGTACCAGAGCAAGCCTCTCCCTGTGGATATCATTTATGTGCTGCAAATCATCAAGATAAAGGAGGTCAGTACATGATGAAAAAAGAAGAAAGTAGCTGCAGGAAGAACTTTGAAAGTAATCAATAAAGGAGAAATGGTTATGTACAATTATGAACTACCTGTTTCTTGTATAGTTTGATTTCATCTCCACTGAAGCCTGGCAAGGTGATATTCCAGCTTCTCTCTGCAACAGATACACTTTGTAAGGTTACTTAAAAGGGTAAAATCAAATATAGTCTAGAAGATAAAACAAAATGGAATCACCTGCATGGAGGAGTACATCTTTTGCTTCTAAGGTGTTTGACTTCCTATGCTTTGCTAAAGAACAAGCAAATGTAGTCACCTGCTTAAAATAGTTATCCGCAAATGAAACTTAAACTAGCTACTGGAAAGGGGTCCAAGAGATGTGACCTAAAGTTAACTGATATCATGACATGCACGACTAATAATACATAATTTAACCTAATGAGGCCTTTCAGAAGCTTCATCCAGTTATTTAATGCTGT
>CM014274.1:9305115-9328443 GCA_004135705.1 Alloteropsis semialata
TTTCGATAATCAAGTTTGGGCTGCCCGTGATGCAAAGAAACCGACCAATCTGATCTGGGCCTTTCTTTGTGGGCCTTTGCGGGCCCAATGTTGCATACTGTACGCTATCAGAGCTAATTAACGTAATCGGATGGAATCCGCTTCTGCTGGGCGATGACAACTTCCATCGAGGCTTCTTCCATCGAGGCTTCGAGCACAAGATCGCTGCGTGACTTGCCGCTCTCGTCTTTACTTGCCAGTAAATCCATCGGAATCTGGATCGGGATATAACCGCCGAATTCAATGGAAGCTTCCAAGAGTAATAGCTGATCCCTTCCGCTGTGTTCATCGCAGCCACCGACCCACCCGGCCGCGCCTCTCGTCCCGCCGCTGCACGCGCGCCGCCAGCCGCCAGGTTCGCCGCCGCGAGGGCGACAGGCAGGCAGGGAGCGGGCCGATTGGATGTGGTTGGAGGAGGTGAGGGGGAGGGAGCGCGGGGAGCTGCGCGCGCGGAGGTTCGAGGCGGCGGCCCGGGCGCGCCGCGCGGCCTCGCTCGCGCTCTCCAACCGCAAGGAGTTCGCCACCCCTCACCACGGCGCCGTCAACTCGCTCCAGGTCCCGCTTCCCCTTCCTCGCCTCCCCGCTCAGTTCAATTAGCAGCCGCTGTTAGTTCGTTAACACCGCCTCCGCGGCCTCAATCCAAATTGATTTCCTTGCTGACCTTATCGAGAAACACATCAAATCAACACCGAATCATGGGTCGTTGTTATGCGATGTGCAGCCGCGTTCGCTGGTGTGTGTAATCTGACAATATGGCCAGGTTGATTTGACAGAGGGGAGGTACCTGCTCTCCGGGGCATCGGATGGGTCAGCCGCTGTATTTGATGCGTGGAACGCGACGGAATACGAAGCTGGCTTGATAGCGAAGCACAGGCACATACTGCTTGTGGACAAGCAGCACCAGAATGGCCACAAGTTCGCCATCTCAGCGGCCGTTTGGTATCCTGTGGATACCGGGTTGTTCGTCACAGCATCCTTTGATCAGTACGTCAAGGTTTGGGATACCAATTCGACTCAAGTATGTGCCTGGATTTCTCAGTTACCAGTCTCTCTGTTGTCACCTCCCCTGTTTTGTGATCCTGATGTTCTGTTTCGTGTGCACATTGTTTTCTTTTCTTAGGTCGTCATGGATTTTAAGATGCCCGGGAAAGTGTTCACTGCTGCCATGTCTCCAATTGCAACAAAACACATGCTTATCGCTACTGGGAGTGCAGATGTTCAGGTCCGTCTGTGTGACATTGCTTCTGGAGCCTTTACCCACACATTGTCCGGTCATCGTGGTTAGTTTCTTTGTGCTAATGTGGTGATGAAAATACGCTTGTTTTGCCTGTATGGTACCTTCTTATCTCCGCCCATCATCTTAGATGGCATCATGTCTTTGGAGTGGTCTGCCTCAAGTGAGTGGGTTTTGATGAGTGGTGGCTGTGATGGAGCAATACGTTTTTGGGACATCAGACGAGCTGGATGCTTCCTTGTTCTTGATCAGTCTCAGTCTCAGCTTGGAAGGAGACCTCCTCTTCTTAAAAGCACAAGAGAGAATGTATGTTCACTCTCCCCCGTTGTTAATATTTGCTCTTCTATTTGTAGTTCGTTCTCTAGAGTATCTGCCCAGAGTGCTATAAAAGAGCTGCTTCCCATCTTCAGGCCACAATTCTAGAGCTGTCAACCTTCAGATAGAAGTTTATAAATGGCCCTTTACAAATCTGTCTGTTATTCGATAGCATACAAGTTTCAGTAGGGTCTTAATGCTAGATGTGTTCTTTACTGGACTTGTATATAATTTAAATAATTGAAAGCAATTTTAAATAATTCTTCAGTAGTTGTTTGTACTTATTTTTCATCTTAAGCAGGATCACATTGATTCCTTAGGACCTTCAACTTCCACAAGGAGCTCAGCTCAGAAAAAGACTGGAAATTCTAAGAACTCACCAACATTGCGAAAAGGTCAAAACCTAGCACATGGACATATGCAACAGAGATTGCATCCCGGATTGTCATCCAGTCAAAACCGTGCAACATCTCATTATGGTGCTGTTACTGGATTACGAATAACTAAAGATGGGATGCACCTTCTTAGCTCTGGTGAGTGAATTTGGGTTATAATTTTTTTTAAGTATTGTTTGTCAGTCATTGGCATATTATATCTACAAGGATTGCTATGCACTAATATTGCCGGTTTAAGAGCTGCTACTAAGACAGGATTATCCTTCTCCTTAGGATCCGATTCTCGTTTAAGACTATGGGACATCGACTCAGGATGCAACACTTTGGTCAATTTTGAAGCTATGCGATTGCAGACTGGCAAGCCGTTACAGTTAGCAGTCACTGAGGATCCGTCACTTGTATTTGTTCCATGCATGGCAAGCATCAAGGTCCGTTGCTGTGTGTTACTTGTCGGATTTACTGTGAAATAATCTTGGAGTTCACATTTCACTGTTATATATGGTTAGGCATATAATTTATGGTCTGGTATGACATTTCGGACATTCCGGGGTCACTACGAACTTGTGAATTGCTGTTACTATAACGAACAGGACCAAGTAAGTTTGCTTGTTTATTACTTTATTATCATCTTTTAGGCGTGAATGGTTTCTAAGTGTTCTAGTATGCAGGAACTTTATACTGGCAGCAATGATAGACAAATTCTAGTATGGTCTCCATCAACTCCAGCTTTTACTGAAATGGTATGTGGTCTATCCCTTGGTGCCCTTCAAGCCTTTTTTTTTGTTGGGTTTGCCTGGCAAGATCTTCTCACGGTTTTGAGAATATGGCTTATGGTATTTATGGTATCATAGACTCTACTGAAACTACTGAAACTCGTACAGGAAGATGATGAGAGGCAGCATGGGCTTTCTGCAGCTGATGATGATAACTGGAGTGACTAAGAAGGCATGTGTCTTATATGTCCCCTTAAACGGAAAGACTATATTCGTGTATGTATACTAACATTGATGTGAGGGATGTTAACAATGTTAACAAGTCGTCGAGGTTGTTAATTCTTGTTAGTTGTTAGCAGCCCTTAAAAGGTTGTGCATTGCCATGTGAAATTTTGACAGTTCATTTTATAATTGGTAGATTTATATCACAAGAAAAGGATAAAGGGATATCTCGGGTTCGCATGATATTCGGCACTGGAGCTTGTTCACTTTGAAACAAGTGTTCGTGTTGATTTGAAGCGAGTGTTCGTGTTGATGCTTTACCCCCCAAAAAAAATCTTTGAGCAAATTCGCAGGAGATTTTTGGAAAACACAAAAAGCTGATCTACTGAGAGAAAATGCTAGCTTATAGGTTTCTTGATGGGAACCACCTCTTGATCATCGAACAACTCTTCATGGAACATGCGTCTGGCAATAGAGCCACGTAGGGGCGGATCCAGCTTTTGGCCAGGACTAGGGCCAAAAAAAAAAAACTAAACAAAAAAAGGCATCTATAATAGGTTACTTATCAATAATTGCAAATGTAAAATAATTGCAAATGTAAAAGAAAATGCACAATTCAGAGCTTTCTCCCTTTTTTACAAAATAAATATATAAGACATGAAAAAAAACATAAAGCAATACAAAGCACATGTATTTTTTTGAAAATTTGTGTCATCACCATGTTTTCGTGAACAATTGTACCTAAAAGTCTACACTCTTTCTGCTACATGCTGGCTTGCTGCACGTTGCTGCCTTTGTGGCTGGCTGCTCGCGGTTGTCAGCTTGATAGATAGGATAAAACAGTAATTAAGGAGATCTAAACGCCGAGATTCACCAGGGTAAGGCTATGGAGCTGGGACGGGCAAGAGCCGGCGGCCGGCTGGATTGCTCATCCAGTGTTTTGCGTCGCCGTGGGGTGAGTTCGCGAGCAACCGCCAAGGGCTCGACTCCGACGGTCGGCAGATGAAGGGTAGAGATATCTCTGAAACGTCCGCGTACCAGGTCGCGGTGCACCGCGACAACATGCGAGGCGAGGAGTCGTCTGGATTGGGTGGGCGGGCTTCTAGTTGTGTTGTGCCTATTTAATGGACCAGGCTGTTGATTATTTTGGGCCAAAATCAGAGGGGACTGTTGGGGTTCCTGGGCCATGACGTGGCCCTGGTGGCCCTAGGCCCAGGTCCGCCCGTGCCACGGGAAAGCTATAGTTTGCATGACAGGGCTTATTATAAGCCCCGTCCCATCGAATGCTAGGTTGGTAATTAGGAGTATTAAAAGATATACCAATGACAAAATAAATTCCATAATCCCTAGTTTTTTCACGAACCAAATCTGTTAAGCCTAATTAGTTCATGATCAGCCCATGTGATGCTACAGTAAACATATGTAATCATGGATTAATCAGACTTAATAGATTCGTTTCGCGAAAAAAAACCCTAGGCTTAAGGGATTAGTTTTATAGTTAAACTATGTTTAGCCCTCCTAAATGATATCAACATATTCGATGTGAGCCCCTGAGAGAATGAGATCTCTTTAAAGCTGCCGGGCTCGGCGGCCGGATAGACCGGCCACGATATCAAAAAATCTGTCAGCCGTTTGATTTTGATCCCAATTGATGCGATTTTTCCTTGCCTAGTCTGGACACGTGGCGCTCGCCAGCCTGTTCGGTTGGCTGATGGCTGGTGACTGGTGCTGATTTGTTATGAGACTGAAGTACTGCTGGCTGACTGGTGGCTGATGGCTGATGCTGATTTGTTGTGAGACTGAAGTACTGCTGGCTGGTGGCTGATAAGCCAAGCGAACACGCTCGCGGCCGTCCTCGGCATGTGGGCGACCGCAGGTGCGTGCGAGTAGCCATGGGCGGGCGAACGGCAGTCACAGCGGCGTAGGCGCGGCCCACTGGAGCAGTCGGGGTGACCTACACGGGCGGACGTCGACCTCGCTCGCCTCAGCTACGGTAGCCGACCGCTGCTCCTGCCCCTTCTACCTGCCATCCTCTCTAGCGGCTCACTAGAAGCTTCCCAGTCTCTTTGTTGTTTCCTCGGCGTGGACTAGGTGCTTCAGTTTTTCTTTCCCTTACCCTAGGTGCTGCACTGACATACTGCATTTCCCTTGATGTGTGCCTTTGCCCTGTTATACTGAATATTTGTGTGCATTACTAAATCCAGCAAGAAATGCAACTGTCAGTGCTATTCCATATAAAAAGTTATTAAATTGGTACGTCACACCGATTCAGACTCTAGTGCAATTAGTTGATATTGGTAGGTGTGCCAATTCAGATATCTATAAGATGAATTCTGCTACATTTCTTAATCAATTGCACACTGATTTGACCATTTGTCAAGTGTTTTGCATCCCAGGAATAGAGTTACAGAGTTAAAAGCATCGCTGACTTTTAGTAACTGAAAGTTTATTTATGTGCTTCTGAATATGATCGTGTAGTCCCCTGCGTCTCTGCTTCAGGTTCTGTTTTTTTAGTAATGTGTCTTTTTCTTTCTTCTTAGCTGTATGTGAACTCCTACCCAGTACCCCTCCTGTTTTATAAAAAAAAATATTGGTGGTTTTCTTTGCTATAAATTTCTTTCTAGACGGTTCCTCTTTTTGCAGACTGCAAAGTAAACTCAAGGACCATTGCAACCAATGTAGTACTGCTGAGAAGAAATGCTCATCAAGTGTCCTATTTGTGTCCTGTTACGCTCTAACTATTACATCTCTTTGATCACCTTCAGCGTTTTTGTGTTACCTTTTATATGTTGTTTGTTGTTGTCTATGTACAACCCTTACCAGATATGCAGTTGAAAGAGGAGATGCTGGAACCTAATCTTGCAAATATGTGAAGAAAAATTGGGCAGGGACAAACCCAACTGTGGTCACATACAATGCATATCATGATTACTTTGATGTACAGAAGGTATGTGTTCCTCCAATTATTTTCCAAACAAATAGACCAACTTACAGCCAAGAGGTGTGTACTAAAATATTATTTGAAATAGCAGTTAGTCATACTGAGGATACAGTTTTGCAAAAAATGTTACTTTGCAATACTTTAATGAATATAAGTGCATACTGTTATTTTCCCCTGATATCTCTTATTTTAGATTTTATTGAAGTTTATATGCACTATCATGGAGTCTCATACAACAACTGACATTTACCAGGTAAGCCTTTTATCTTACCATGGATTCTTCTTATAGGGTCATAAATATATTCTATAGGCTTTGGAGTAATTGTTTCCATCATCATGTTGCTTGAGCTATTCTTTATCTTAAACATAATATATGTTGTAATAATTGATCTTCAATTTTTTTATTTTATTGTACTTTATGGCTTCAACTCATGAGATGTGCTGTTTGTGTCCCATGGAGCTTCAAGCCTTCGATAGAGCCTTATGAAATTTTTGGGGCCGGCGAGCTGCAAGATTGAACATTGATGGGATCTATAATCAAGCCAAAGCCCACCCAATTATTATTCTCTTGGTTGGGACCCTTGACCCTTATAAAGCCTGTTAGAGACACTGCCCCCTGGCTGGTTTACAGAAGCCGGGAACAAGAATGGGAAGGCTGAATCTAGAAGTTGGTTGTCCCATCATTTTCCAGTTACCAGGTATTTTTCTCCTATTTGAGTCAATGTTTCTTTGAGCCAAGTCGATTGTGCTTCATCTTGGAGGTTGCATTGTAGAAGCCACATAGAAATCCTTCTCCTGCGTTCACATTGTTATCTTTTTAGGTTTCTTCAGGATCCATCTATTTAATTTAGCTGATTAAATTAACCTTTTTTCTAATTTCATATTCATTTGTTAATTGTGAGATGTGTGTTTACCTAGCATGTGTTGCAAGTAGAATAATTAGATGTGATTGATCATTCCATGTTCCAACACAAGCTTAGTTTACATAGTACCTAAGCTTCTGTTTTTTTTCATTGGTATGTTCATTTACGATTTTATTGCTACTTATTACAAATATCATGTCATAAAGGAAAAATGTTGGACCTTGCAACTTCAATTTGACATGGAGGGATTCGTTTTGAAATGGCCAAGAAAAGGACCAGCTGTACTACAGTTTTGTGGTGTGGCAATCAAGATTCAAGATCTTTCGAGGTTTGTCCATCTGTGCCTTGCAATCCTAAATACATAATTAAAAGCTTACACTGACCCCTGCTTTTTTAACCTTTATTTGTCCTATTTTTCAGTCTTGCAGTTTCCAGATGCAACGCTGAAGTAGTAAGTTAGCTCCTCTCTTCAAACAAAGAATTCCATATAACAAAAGAAATTCATCACTGCATTTTCACCATCTGGAATTTGGATTGTCTCTGAACCCCTTTCTATTGTCCATCAAGATCATGGCAGCTTCCACTTTGCACACAATGATAACCTTGCTTACCTTGGTATGGTGTCGGCCGCCGGATGCCTTGATGGTGTTCCCATGCATATGGTAATGCTGTGATGCCTTGATGGTGTTGTTACTAGCAAATTGTAGCTAACCTAGCCTATTGTTTGTTACAACCTGACAGGTTTATACAGCTGGTTCTATTCTTGAAACCATTTCCATTTTAGATAATGATTCTATCCGACATGTTGCCTCCCTGCTCATTGGAGGGATGATATGGTTAGACACTGATTCTGATTCTGGAATTTAGTATTGTAATATACAGTAGTTTCCTGGTTTGCTTATTAAAAGTTAAATGTTTAGTACACAGTAGCATATTATGGACTGATTTTGCAATATGAATAATTTTTTCCTTCAGCGAACAAAGTAACGAACTTGGGCGCAAGCAATCATTAGAAGTTATGACTAATTCCAAAAGCATGGAATTATCAAATAAGAATATTATAGATGTTTTCCTGACACAAAGAAGATTTTTTTTTTTACAAACAAGTTGCTTTTCCTTGGTTTGCAACTTTGCATCAACGTTATCCATAATCCATGTCATAAACTTCAACTTCACTGACAGACCATACTCAATAAATTTTGCAGATTCTTGCAATGGGCCAATGGGGCCAGCATCAACACATCCCGCAATTATAGCTGCGATCACAAACTCCAAGCATCGTCTATCTACTTTAGCATCCACATAGGGAATGTGTCGGTCTATTGAACCAACCAGACATACATCACTTATACTCAAGACTACTCATGTTATATATAATGTGATGCTTTGTGTTGCCATCAACTAAACTGGGTGCCGTATGCCTGTATGCAACGCACCATGAAAAGATGCAGGCCCCCCTACGCGCGCCGGGGCGCGCGCAAAGCACTAGTTCCTCAACATTACAGAAACTAAGACACCGGCCCACCGTGTAGCTAAGAATCACGAGCACTAATAAATGAAATTCTATCTGGCCGCTAAATAATCAGCACTGTGATGTTCTTTCTTCACAAAATGCATCGCTAAACCATGTTAACAGGAACTGGTGGCTTCTATTCTAAGCTAGCTCCTCCCGGGGGATTCCTCATAGTTGCATGATTTGATTACATTGAACAGTTCGGCACAGCAAAGAAATCCACCCTCGGTGGCCAGGTTACAAGTAGCAGAAAGAACATAACAGAAACCTAACATAAGTTACCAAGGATGTGAGCAGATTGTACTGTTTTGCAGGGAGCATTCCCCAAAGACACCCTTGTCTTTACTCTTTAGATCCTCTGACACCGTACAATGCCTGCAGCACCTCCGTAGCACAGCCATCTCTCACTACCTTTGTTCATGTTCCATCTCACTCGATGCAATGCGACAGATTTGGGAGGGAAGACCTCAAAGTCTTTAGGGGATTCGCCACCCTTGCCATTCAGCGTGCCATCATCATCTTGCTCTGCAGGGCCAGCCAATACTATCGCACCTGCTCCATGTTCTTCGCTGTGTCCATCTTGATCATCGCCAAGTTCTGGATTTAAAACACCTGCTCCATGTTCTTTGTAGTGACCATCATCTTGATCATCACCAAGTTCTGGATTTACAATGTCACTTTCCTGTGGGGGATTTGAGACTGCACGCCAGTGGGCCAGTGGCATCGCTTGCAGGGAGGGCCTGAACTATATTTTGGCATGGTTTTGGACCCTTTTTGTTCCCCAAAGGAACATTTGGTAATGGAGATGTTTGCAGCCTGCTGCCAATCTTGATAGTTTCTCCCTCCTCTGATAATGATCCACAAAGGAAATAAGGAACACGGTTCCGCCCAGGTTCCTTCTCCCAGAACCTCGGAGTAAGCTACAGCAAGTTGAATGTTTGTTTAGAGCATTGCAACTTATAATAAAAACGATGCCCATAACATCAACTAAAAAGTTCACCTGGAAGCACACAGCAGTACCATCTGCCCCACAGTAAGCTGCACAACCTGGACATCAGCAAACAAATATTATGAATATAAGGATCAATACAAATATTTGACACTGTGAGGCGCCACAGACACTTCTCTCAAGTTACCAAGAATCAGGCAAGAAAGTACGCTCCTGATTCTAAAAGAGAAGTGTCATGACAAATGGCTCCAGTAGTTTTGTAATCACACGAATGGCTCTTAAGTCCATGACACAAAGGCAGTGGACCAATCAGTGTAGGTAACTGACCCATCACACACGTACAGAAATAAAGCTCCTAGGTCTCCAATTGTTTGGATTTGAATTCATCTGTGTGCTGTATGGACTCCTTTGTAATAAGATCTGGGGATAAATTTTGTTTAATGTCATGTTTTAGCTTTTCTTTTCACAAACATGGTCCAGGGAGCTCGCTGGCATTCATCATCCCTGCAGCACTCCGCTGCATGAGAATTTTGGTGGCCAATGCTCATGGTCTTCCACTGCAGCTTGTTTTTCTTCCATGTTCTTTTTCTGTTCTCCCCTTTTTCTCCTCTCAGCTAAACCGTTGCATAATAGCCAAACAACATTTATACAAGGGAAAGGAACTTCACGGGTTTTCTGTGCACTAGAGAATACACATGTAACTAGTTTACTGGCGAAAAGTTTTACAAATCTTCCAAACAGGGCCTAAGATTCTTTTGTGGTGAGATGTTTGGTGGCCAGCAACTCTTGTTTTTTCTTTTCTGTTTCATACTATTCTTTTCAGACTTTGTTTATGCCTATGGTCTAAAAAACTCTACCGACATTGGAATCCACTGTCACCCATTGAACTATGTATCATCTACCAAATAGCAACCTAATAATTTCATGAGATAAACCAGGTCCATCTTTGGTATTAAGATTCAAGAAACACAAGTGATAATGACAATTCTTCTATTGTGATTTTTAAGCTACGAACGGAGTGCTACTTTTTAGGAACTTTGTTACTCCAAACCGCTTAAGAAGGATATGGACAATGGTTATGACAGACACGATTACTGAAATATACCTGTAGCGTCTGAGGCATGGACGCTCCAAAGCAAATATTCCGACAACTGATAAGTTGCAACACCCTGTGTTTTTGTTCCGACAAATGGCCTTCCAGTGGCTGGAACATCATTTGCAATCCGGGGCAAGCTCAGAAACTTCAATGTGCCATCTTCCAATGAGATGATAATCCCCCTGAAAACATATGAAAATAAAATATAACATTAGCATCAATTCTAGAAAATAAAAGAAAAAATCTAGTAGCCTGCGCATATAAACAGAAATGTGATCCAGATGTGGGTAAACAACTTTTAATTAGTCATTCTTTAATGTCGCTTCTGCGTTCTGAGTGAATGCCATATGCCTAAGGCAACCAAGATACATAAATTTTTCCTGGACTGCCTACGCATCAGAAGTGTTTCACCAGCTGGAAAGTGCTGGCCAATCAATGTAAAGCCGCAAGCCCGCAATGAATCAGATGAAACAAACAAGAGTAGCCCAAGAAAACTATAAGGTCCTTATCAAGTCTCCATCCCTTAATACTGATATTGTGTCAAACAATAAAGAACGTAGGTAGCAAGAGATACAAAAGAAAAAGACTATTCACATCATCTGGAAAACAGCGATACACGTGCTCAAATCTTGATTATTGGCTTCTACTGGGTTTCAACTCTAGCCTACGCCAACTTGCTCGGGACTGAGGCTTTGTTATTGTTTGTTTGTTTGTGTCTGTGTCCTACAACACCGAATACAAAGATAACCTACTACATCGAGATAAGAAAGCATGCTAGCTAGTTTATCTAGGGTTTTGCGGTTGCAGGTAATATAAGATCCACGCAAAGTCATGATCATCCCATATTCCAGAACCCCTCAAGGAAAAAAAAATACAAAAACCTTATTGATCACATTATGTTTAATTCATAAACAACATTTAGTCATGCTCTGACTTGGAGTTAGATTGTAGATCTTGTAAGGTATTCAGCTCCTGCCCAACAAAGGGAGGATTGGATAATATTATTAGATACATGAGCATGCTAGCGCATTATTGTTTAAAAATATGTGAATAATGCAAGCTGAAAAACTTATAACGCATGCAAAAGTCTTAAGAAAACTAGCTATCTAGATCGAGGCGCCTGCTTCAGCATGCTAATAGAAACAACATGACCCATGTATAGCATAATCACACAAATAAATCTATTTCAACTCAGTATCTAATAACAAGAAAAACAAGCTAAATAATTCAAGAAAAACCAAGTTAAATAGTTCAAGCAATCAGTGCCTATAAACCGAAGGTTAACAAAGTTGTGTCTAGCCAATTTGTGCCAATGGAACTAGGTACTACCTTCCATCCTTTAACCACTGAAGACTTAATACAGCCCTTGGAGCAGTAGTTAGCTCCCAAAGAGGACGATATGGATCTCTGAAAAAGAGTTTCATGGCATGAAAATCATCAGTAATCAAATATCATAGTTCAGTAAAAGAAGAAAACACAAAATTAGTGCACGCGTGCATGCAAAAATGTCGGAGAGGAATAGCTCTCCAAAAGTTGAAACGAATGTAGTGAACCCAACAGTTATATTATTAATTTTGCTAATGTTACTGAAAAGGAGTCCATTCATAGAGGATGTCCATCAAACTTAATTAAAGCCAACACAAATAATTTCAGCACATTACTAAGACTATCCTGGAAGATTTGTATTAAGTTGAAAGAGCTAAAGAAGGATTGTGAATCAGGTTGTCCAGTATGTTTTTCTTCCTGTAAAGTTGTCCCCATATACTTCCAAGACAAAGACAAACAGTAACAAGAGTGCACAGTATCACCTAATAAGTACTACAATGCTTCTGAAGAAGGTTTAGTTGACACGCAAGCTAACTATATCATTATTAATTACACTGGATCCTTACAAACAACATTAATTCTTTTGAGAACAACATAGTCTATGGATTTGGTTTGCTATTTATTTGTCACCTCAAACATCTCAAAAAGAAAGTATGAAGATGGACATGTTCTTCAATATGACCTATTGAAATGTTTTCAATTCATAGAATCAGAGGAATGGGTAAACAATGAAAGGATAGGACGGACTCGAGATTTAAGTTTTTAACAAAAAAAAAATAGCAAATGAGTTGGACAGACATGTCCTATACATAATGAAGATATGCATGATCATACCTTAAATCCCAGAACTTTAGACCATCTGGTCCAGCAGTAACAAAGGTATTTATGTTCTCCTCACTGTTGAAAAGATTCAAGTTAGGATTGGCTTGGCTTTTGAAATGGAACAGAAGAATAATACCGCACTGTACCTTATATAAGGTGCCCAAGAAAGAGCCCTAATGGGAACAGATTCAGCAGTGACACACATAAAAGGTTTTGAATCTGTGCAAGAAAGCTAATTTTAATGAAATCAAAATAAAATGAGAAATATGCGGTACAGTGATATAGCTTATTATCAAACTGGTAGAGCGACCCATTCCAAAACAACACAAGTTTGTCACAGGTAGAAAACCTTGAAAACGGAAGCTATCTAATTACCTTGTGATGACAGGTTTGTTGAGAAGTTCCATAAAGCAACCTAGAACATTGAAAGACAACCATCAAACTTTCAGAACAGCAACTTAAACCGGATTTAAGGCTTTGAGCTAAGGAAACAATTCTCTACTAGAGGAAAATATACCGTTCCATCATGACAACCCGCCAATATCATAT
This sequence comes from Alloteropsis semialata, assembly GCA_004135705.1. NCBI lineage: Eukaryota > Viridiplantae > Streptophyta > Magnoliopsida > Poales > Poaceae > Alloteropsis > Alloteropsis semialata. The sequence continues at coordinate 9,318,093 of CM014274.1, forward strand.
CATGAGGAGGAGAAGGCGACCAATCAACTGTCAAGGGAATGCTGTTTACCATTATAAAGAGGTAATGGCTTCAAAAGGAATATTCATGCTGAGGAATATAGCAGAAAGTAAAAACCTGCAATCTAGCTTTATTATCAGCAAAAGTATCAATCATATAAATTCACCATACCTTTGTCGGTTCCCGCATTTCACTTTGACACACCTAAATACAGGTTGCAGCTTTAGAAAACGAGGGTCAGAACCCTCCACCATAGATGAGGAATAAATTTTCTGGATCATGCATGGTGATGGAACTTCCCACCTGTGCACAGCAATGAACTTAAGTATGTCTGCAGTGATGTAGAAAATAAAAACAACTCTAGCACAGCAACGGGTAGCCTAACTCACACTTCAAGAGAGCCACTCCCCAACAATACCGCAAGGAAACCCAGGCGTGATTTCTGTTCAAGCTCACTTAGTAAAGGAGGCTTCCATTTGATATCCCAAGCAACTTTGCCGTTGTGAGCTAAACACAAGACAACCCTTGGTAGAGCAATGTCTTTTGGGATTGAATAGTTTGAGTTTTCTACACAACTAAACATAGTGTCATTTTCCCTTGCTTCCTTGAATTGTACGAGTTTTGCAGCTTCCACTTCATCAATAATCCTATCACTGTTCTTGAAACTGGGTGCAACTTGATTTGCTCGTGCATTTTCATTACAATGAGACGAAACATTGGTGGTACTGTTTTCATTGACTTTCATGCCTTCACTACCAACAATTCCATTGTTAGACTGAGTCAAACCAGTCTCATCAGCCATGTCTTCACTTCTAGGTGATCCAGTAGTCATAGATGTGGAAGATTTCTCCATTGTGTGTGTTTCACCGCCAACAGATGTGCCGCTACTCTCATTTGAAGCAGGTGTCCTTTGAGGTTGCCCCCCACCTTTTCTGGGGCATGGTCCTTTCATACCATTTTTAACTAATACCACAGGATCCCTTGACTTCGGATTTGTCTGTGGTTTTCGTTCTTTGCCATTAAAATCTGTAAAATGACTATGCTCAATTGAAACAGGATTCTTTCTACATCTGCTTCCTCTTTTGATACTTGATTCTTCCTTGCAATTTGCATTGTATAAGCCATGTCCTTGTGATGCAGCATCAGACGATACAACGCCCAAGTGAACACTGGATTTTTCAATACCATACCCACTTGAACCAATTGAACAAAGATTACTTGCTATAAATTCACCATCACTCTTATCCAAACATGTGAGATTGTCTGAAGTAGTCAGTACAGATGTTGTCTTTGGGGAACTGGCACTAGAAGCCACTAAAGAACTCGTTCCAACAGAAAGCGAATTCTTTTTAGGCCTTCCTCTTCCCCTCCTACCACTTGACTCTCTTGATTTAGGTGAAACATGGATAGGCCGTACAGAATCACCTGAAAGAGCACCTTTATGTGCCTTGTCCTTAGAGTTTAACATGCTAGCAGAATAAAGGTCACCTGTCGCTGAGATCATGTTCTGTGCAGATATCAAAGCATTTTCGACAGAGGCTGTTGGACCATTTGGAATAGTTTCTGTGGAATACATGCTCCGTGATTCAACACCAGAAACCACTGGGGAGGTCCCAGGCTGACTAGTTGTATCTTTCTCTAATTCAATCTCACTGTCTGAATACTTTCGAGGCCTCACCCGTGTCCTCTTTGGTTGTTTACGAGTTGCAGTTGTTGTAGATGATTCTATGCATGCATATTCTTCTACTACAATGCCAGGCGAACTGGTCAGTTCGTGAACAATTGGCAATGCTGCATCAATTGCAACAATACTTAAATTTGCATTCAAATCTGGGCAAACAGTGCGGTCCAAACTGCAGCTAAATGAAACAGGCTGGCAAGTTGTGTCTTGCCCTAAATCAACCATATCGCCTGAAACAGATTTATTGCTTATTGGAACCGGATACTTTCGAGGCCTCCCACGTGGTCTCTTTGGTTTTGCACATATTGCAGTTGTTGGAGATGGAGTGCACACATCTTCGTTTGCTATAGCACCAAATGAACCTATCGGTTTGTCATTTGGAATTTTCCAAGGTAAAGCATTAAACTCTGTGCAAACAGTGTGGTCCAAACTGCAGCTAAGTGAAACAGGCTGACAAGTTGTCTCTTGCCCTAAATCAACAGCAGCACCTGAAACAGATTTATCGTGAATCGGAACTGGATACTTTCGAGGCCTCCCGCGTGGTCTCTTTGGTTTTGCACAGGTTGCAGTTGCTGGAGATGGTTCTGTACACACATCTTTTGATACAGCGCCAGATGAACCTATCAGTTTGTCACTTGGATTTTTCCTAGGTCGCCCTCTACCTCTTTTTGGAGTTGATTCTACAGATTTCGTGATTGGCATGGCATAAGCCAATGGAAGGTCAGCTGGAATACCTGTTGAAGTGGCAAGAGGATCAAAAAGAACGATATCCAGATTTCCACTATTTTGGGATGAATCTTCCAATTTAGCAACTGGCAGTGGATATTTTCTCGGTCTGCCCCTTGGTCTCTTTGGAACAGATTCCAACTGATCATTACAAGGTCTCTTTCTTGGCCTACCCCTTGGCTTTGGTGGCTTGGATGAACAACCAACAGAATTAGTCCCATCTGGTATTTTTCTAGGTCTTCCTCTTCGACTAATACTTTTGCATGCATCCAGTGGCCGACGAGAATGTGCGTCTTCAAATGGTGCTAAGAGACACCAAACTTGAATGACACCTCTCCCTATTAAGGGCATGCCAATTTTATGGTAAGGAGAACCAGGAGGGTGAGCAGAAACAGCAAGATACTGCAAAGGATAGAATATGTAAAATAGGATCATGAGCTCCAATGAACATTATGGTGTTACTTATCATAAATTCACCCTAACATTTAGTATCCTGCGCATAGAGATACACTCAAGAAAACAATTGCAGGGTTTAAAGATATATGCCTCCCCAACGTTTGCACTTACACCCAGGCTATCATCCACATTTATTATGCGCCACATAGGAACTTTTGTTGACATGACAAGCAATTAATGATTAGAGAGGTGAAAGCAGTATCTTATTTATAAAATCACTTGGGTGAGAAATCCAATATTAGGAACAAGTATGGACTTACATTGCAGTGTATCATATGAAGGATTTGTACAAATTACATATACAACAATCAATTCACTTTGGGGACCTAGGAAACAACAATATGATACTGAGCATTGGAAGGGCTGTTTCTTCTAAACAATTTAATGATCTCATTTGAGAATAAAAAAAACAATGCGGTCCTTGATGTGGCAGTCTTGGATATAGCAATACAATATTATGCACTGGAAGTAGGATCAATGTATCATCGATTGTGAGCTCCGGACCTATTTGCATGTCACGGCAGGTGTTATTTTTCTGAATGACTAAGTTTGGTGGCATCCAAATAAATTATCAGTGGATACTGGATAACAAAATGGATATTTCAGACAAATTCAAACTTTTGACAGTTCATAACGGCTTAGCTACTAAGTTCATGGTTATAAGGCCACAACCTCACAGTTTACAGAAGAGCCAGGCTTGTCACGCAACATTGGGCACCAGTCCAAGGCCCAGACATTTCCGCCAGCGAATAAAATAAAATCAAAGCTGCAAAAATGAAGACATTTTATCAAGGTTCATCAAGGTAGTTCTATAACGTTACATGGATAATCAAGTAGAGAGATAAGTGAAAGAGGGCAGCTGGCTGATTCTAACAGAGTGTTTATTTCCACAAATTTATGGCGCACTCAAACTAAGATTTAATGAAGTAAAACGAGAAATTGCACAGAAATGAAAAGAGATTAGAAGTACTGTCACCAGAATATTTAACAATTTGCTACTGTTGAAGATGAAAACTTTCATGATGTTATAGAGTGACTTCATGGTCAGCTTCTCACAAATCAAAATAGATCATAAGCAGGATTGAACAAGATAATGTTGTGCACCAAGAAAGTATTATATTTATCTAGAAAATACTTCATCAGCACAAAAAGTTACTGTTTAGTGGTCCATGTATTAAGATAACCTAAGAGCTTGTGCTATTAAACACATGTGCCACGACAATGTGACCTATTCTAAACTACTGCTTGCAAGAGTGGGGTTTGATTATGGAGGCGGGGGAGGGGGTGCACCTGACTGTATGATCCCTCCGATCCTCCTGCTGTATGATCTGTATTTGCTTCATTACAATGGCATGGGGAGACAGAGTATATAAGAGGAAACAATGCTTAACTCTTCCAATGTAAAACATAAATTGGGCTCAGAAGCTAAACGCTATTAGAGTTTACTTTCACTGACCTGGGGAACAGATGCAGATGAAAACTGCGGTAAGGTTATACTGTGCATGTCATCTCTTGATGAAGCTGGCTCGATGCCATTACTGAAACTTACATCTTTTGGCTCATAAGAGAAGTGCCTCCATTCTCTGAATACAAAGGGATCAAATGAGTGGCAACTTAAATTTGCAGATATCATGGTACCAAAGAAGAGATCTACAAAATAGGCCATTTAAAAGAAAGGGGGAAGCAGTAAGTATGTAACCCCCTGCATTTTTAACATTTCACAGAGCTTGTGGCTGCAGAGAAAATCTAACTGAAGTAACATACAAACCTCTTACTAAACAAATAAATCATGTTTTATTGTCACAATAATTGACAGCGAACAAATATTCAGCAGAACTTAGATTTTTCATCAACTCATTAATGGTGCCAAATACGACTACACTGCTTTGGCTTGACCCAAAATGAAGGCTGCTCTTGGAGACAATAGACTGACACCAAAACATGTCTTATCACAGTTTCACAACTAGGCAATCTTTGGGACGTCATATATGCCAAATCTACAAGCTTCGAGCCTTCAACAAAATCCTCCCGCACATGTATCAATTAACCAAACTAAAGCGGATATATGCTATATTAACCAAACTAAAACTCCATCAAACACGGATGCACAACTTTTTTCCTGACACGCACCAAGCTTGAGCGTTAATTGTATAGGAGGACCACAGGTGGGTAGAACAGTTACGGAAACACATCTCTATACAGCATCCAAGCGACTCTACCGCCGTTACGCCAACAACTGAAAAATTACAAATCCATCGCAGTGATCGAGTGAGCAGAGGAAGACATGAGAGAAGTTTTCACCTGAGAAAGGTTATTGAGGAGGCAAGCCGCTCGACTTCCGCGTCAGGGTAGTCTGGTTCGGGCTCCAAGTCGGCGAGCTCCGAGATGGCACGCACCGTTCTGGAGAACCCATCTGCTGATTCGTCGAACAGGCACACCTCAACGCCATCCTTAGTAGCGCCCTCTCTATCTACCGGCGGGGGTGGCGCCTCCGTCGTCTCCGGAGTCGGGGACATCGCCGGCGAGGGGTAAGGCTCGGGGTGGCAGCCGCAGAGCCGGTGACGGACGGGCCCTGAAGAGGCTCGGGATGGTTGCAGCGGAGGCGGCGCCGCCGCCGAATAACCTGGCGGCTGCTGGGGATTATTGAGCAGCACACGAGGGAAACAGGGTTCGATCCGAGGCCGAAAGGGAATAGACAGGAGAGGAGAGAGGGGAGGATAACGGGAGATGGGCCGATTAAACTTGTGGCCTACGGAATCCGAGTTTGCCGATTGAAACTCATGGGCCCTAAGTTTCTAATTTCTAAAGGGGTAAATGGGCCTGGTAGCATTAGGCGTTGGACTTAGGCAGCACATCATCACACAGATATTTTTTGTTATTTTCATCATCAGTCAGGGTATAACACAGCGTTCACCACAGAAACGCACGCGGGACATTAGCTAGATCCGAGCCGAAAGCAACGCCGCGATCGGGGCCGCGGGCGCACACCCACACACACGGCGCAAAACGCCAGCGGCCACGGAATTACGCTGCCGCCGCGAGATCCGTACCAGATCCCGCCGCCCCCGGCGCGATCCGGCACCGATCGGCGCGGCGGCGAGCCCGCGGCACGCGGCAGTCGGATCGGGGGACGCTTACCGGTCGGTCGGCGGCGGCCACGGGCGGCGAGGAGGGATCGGGGCGCGCCCGCGTCCGCGTCCGCGTCGCCTCTCCTCTCGCTGCCCCGCTAAGATCTCGATGCGGGCGTGGGAGGGGAGGGTGGTGTGGGGGAAGTTGCTTGGGTTCGGACGGCACGCCTCGTCTCCTCCTCTCCTTTTTATCGAGCTTTTGCTTCCCCCTGGCGTTCCCCCTCTCCGCTCGGTGGCTGGCGAGCGATGCCTAATCCAAATTTTATCTAGAATCCCGATTTTGAAAATCCATCATAAAATCTAGCTTTGCAAAATCCAAAATCACATCCAAACAGGACCTAAATAAGGTAAAGACCTGGGCCGCGCTCGGAAGTGATTTCTGGGCGGCGTCAAAAGTCAGGCCCAAATAATCTGTTTCGAACATGGGCCGATTTCGGCGGTACCCTACGATGGATTCTGAAGAACATCCACCACCGACGCGTAACGGCGTTAGGGTTCAATTCCCTCGCCGTCGTCGTCTTCCGCCCGTCTTCAGTCCATGTCCACCGCTGCAATCCGCCGCCGGCTCACGAGCGCACTGCAGAGAGGGCCGCGTTGTCGGGTTCCTGCCGCAGAAAGGCGAGCGCACCCGAGAGACCGGCGGTCGTCGAGGCGGTCTGTGGTTGTCTTCACGGCGTGCACCTCGGGAGGGCCCGGCGAAAGGGACGCCTCAAGCACGCGCGGTCGCTGCCGCATCGCGCCATCGAGCTCTGCGGCGACGACGCCTTGGGGGGAGCGAAAGCCGGCCGTCTGCAAAGTATCGCCGTCGCATCCTGGCTTTCGTCCTTTTCCCGCGTGCTGCTCTTGGCGTACTTCAACGGGCAGGGCGCCTCCCCCATTCGAGAGCGAGAGTCCATAAGAGAGCAGCCGGCGGTGCCATGGGCAAACGGAAGCGCAAGAGGAACCACCACGAGATTGACTCCCCCGCGGCGACACCGCGGGATCCATCAAGGTCATCCTCTCCCCGACGCAAGAAGGTAGCCGAGGCCCTGGAATCGAGTGAAGGCTCATGCGCCTCCCTCAAATCCGACGGTTCCTCCGTCGCATCTGAAGAATCCGCCGTCCAACTGGTTGCTCAATGCCTCACCGAGGTTGTCGGCGACTCCCCTGAAGCGGCGCGGCAGTTGGTGCGGCGGCTCACTCCGGAGGCCGTTGTGCGTTCGCTCGATTGGGATCTCCTTCAGTCCGACAAGCTCGCCAAGGTACTTGCAACTGCCGTCTCTCTTGCCTTCCTTTTGATTGGTAATTATAGTCACAAAAATGTGTGTAGCTAGCTTAATTTAGTTAGGCTTTTGTCCTGCCTGTACTGCTGCAATCTAATTTATTAGGAAACTATTGTGTTGAATTTTATCCAATCTAATTTTATAACTTTACATCAATCTGAAAATATTTTCAGATTTCCATAAACAATATTAATGCAAATATGGTATAGAAATATTCCCACCAAAGTTCAAATTTATTCCAACCAAGCATTCGAATTTGGTAAAGCAACATATGTATTTCCTTCTTGTATACCTTGTTGGTTTGAAGAATGAAATAAATAAATTGGAATGAGTATATTAGTAAAGAATCTCATTGGTATCTTAAATCACCTGGGATTTTGCATCTGAATGGATGGCATAAATATTGGCCCAACTCTACCCGTATTGTGATATACATCAATTCTTATTTCGGGGATATTCAAATCCGCGTTCGCCATATAATTAAGTAAATGTAATTTGAACCCAATCGGTCTGTCTTCACCCCTAATCTGGTTCTAATTTTAGCCGCAACACTGCATATATGGGCATCTCGTTTGAGTACAAAACCAAAAAGAAACTTGCAAGCAAGTTATACCATACTTACAGAGAATAATTTTTCCGATGCTCTATCATAGGGATGCAGTGTTTTTCCATCCTGACTAGAGCTCTGGCTGGGATCCATCTGAAGATATATGTATTTATGTCAGTAATATATTTATAGTTGAATATTTTTCTCTCAAGCTCCAGAAGAACAATGCCAGCAAGAGCAGTTATTGAAATTCACTACAAAAATTTCCAGATGAGAACTCACAGATGCTGACTTTGAAATGAGATAACCTCTGTCATAGAGGCTGAATGTGAAAGAAACTTCATGCTCTGCAATACAATGTAAATGCTTAATGTGATGCGTAAATACTAAAACAGGTAAATAAAAAGTTTTCTTCAACTGTCCAAGGTACCTGGCAAAATTTCCCTGGAGCACACTTGTGAAATTTTGATGCCATTGACATCTTTTGCTTTCTCAACAAAGCCATCCTGCATAAAGAGATTAAATGAGCATAGAAAACCAAGTTATTATGAAGAAAAGAACACTAAATGTTTCAATCAAACTAATAGAAGCAAAAAGACAGAAATGGCCCAAATAAACAGAGAGGATTCCATCCTATCTGATAGACCAGGCACTTAATTAAAGAATGCCACAGCGCTACATGGTAGTGATGCTGCTACAATGCCTTGTTCTTTTTTTTTCTTCAGCCCTTTGTGCATTTCTTTGAATCAAATATACTGAGGATGCACATGCCTTGCTTCCTGCAGTGCAGGAACAGCAGTCAGTTCATAGGAGTTGTTTTTGATTTGTCCATTATATAATTGTTCTTCTGTGTGTTCCCCCGAAATTTGTTGCTTGACGGTTCATGACAGATGGCTTCGAACAAGACTGGGCGCTGGACCGATGCCGAGCTCCGTACCTTCCTGGAAATCTGCAGGGAGGAAATTCACGGTGGCACCATTGTCACCAACTGCCCCAACGCTCAGGGCTACATCAACATTGGTAAAAAGATGCTGTTGCGGACCGGAAAAGTGTGCAAGAAGGGACAACTGAAGAACTTGTGGGACAGTTGTCGGCGCCGCTATGTTCTGTGGAAGTGGCTTGAAATAGAGGCGAGCGGGCTTGGGATAGATCAGCGCACAGGCTCCTATGCCGCCTCTGATGACTGGTGGGAGATAACTAATCGGGTTCGTATTTTTTTTACTCCATACATGATTTTCTTGAATGAATGCTTTGGTTCTTTAGCTGTATTTTGCAACTTGTGATGGTAGTGAAAGGATGAATGGTTTATTTTGCAATTTTGATTACTATTTTTCAGCTAGCAGGATGAATGGTTTACAAATCTGTAGCTTTATTTTGCAACTAGTATCCTGCAGCTATCAGTCAACATTTTACATTTGCCTACTACCACCATATTGATTTTTTTTATCTTCTTCAGGGTTATATTACCAGTTTGCTCTCCTAATTGGTCTAACATCAAGCAACACCAATTCAGTAATAGCTAAGCTACTACTAGTATACATCAAACAACAACTCTTATAAACATTGATAAGTAACAGCTACTAGCCTGCTATTACGAGGTGAACCTAGCAGGATTATTAGTTATCATAAAGTGGAAAAAAATGAAAGACTAAAAAAAACCTAAGATTTTACTAGGACAGCTTGTTTCTGTTCGTCTGAAGAGGACAGACATTGACTTGACACTAGAACAGTCTTATACTTTGTAGCTGATGAGAAACTGAATAGTGTACCCTAATACTGCTCAGTAGTAGCAAGAATGTCTCACTGGGCATAAGAGAGACAGTAACATCTGTAAGAAATCTGTTGGCTTCTTAAAAATACCAGTCTCATAAGACCTTGCCCTATCCATTTTCTGTTTCATGCATAGGAAAAAGAAACATGAGCAGAAGTTCAAAATGAACAATCAATTATTTAGTCACAAGGATAATATATATGTAAGCATGGAATCATGGATATAGAAAGTTATAAGACAACCATCAATAGAGCACCAACCCTGTAAGGGACAACTGTACAAGGTTGCAAAAGAAAATTGCAAAGTACGGATTTGAAATTTATATAACACACTTATAAATGATCAGTCCTTCACAGCTGATGTATCTGGTAAACCTATTACTTATATTTTGAAGGAAGTTTCAGAATGAAATCAACCAAAATGATCGGTAGACATAAGAGTTGCATGTCTACTGGCATCAAAAGAGAGATCGTACATGTTTCTTTTCTCTAAACAATAAAATACTTTGATTTCAAGAACCACGGGTTTATGACAGGGGCGGAGCTGTATTGATGCATGTGTATGCCCGGGAATACCCAACAATTTTAGCAAAAGATCTACATATATATGTATGATATATACATGTTTACAGCCTGGGCCAAATTTATCCATTTGTTGCTTCCTGTTGTGTCCTCCAACTTGCTGCAAACAGACCAGCAAACAAATAGACCAGTAGCGTGCCCATTCCACCCACTCACACACTCTCAGTACATGGCCTCCCTGTATGTCTCTCCTGTTGATTT
>CM014274.1:9329443-9344188 GCA_004135705.1 Alloteropsis semialata
GCAGCCGCAGGCGCAGCCCCTCTCCTGGGCCAAGCGCACGGGCTTCCAGCCCCGAGTCTCCGGCGAGTCCCTGCCTTCGGCTTCCGCTCCCAACTCCGGGCAGGTCCCCCTCCCTCGCCCCGCTGAGGCCCCAGCCGATCTGGAATCCGGCCCGCCGGCCCGGCCCAACTCTGCCCTCCCGCCCCCTCCTGCCGCCGCTGCCGTCACGGGAAACGGTGAGCGGCGTCAGCCCCCGCCTCCCCCACCTCAGGCGAGGACGCGGAGGAGGGAATCTGATGGCGGAAGACCGAATGGGCAGGCGGCCGCGCCTTCGCTTCCGCAGGTACAGGAGGAGGAGACGCCGGAGCGACCGGCTCATGTGAAGTACGAGCTTCGTGACACTCCTGGACTGTGTAAGTACTCAATCATTAAGGGAAACGTGCACAAGTATGTGATGAGCTATTATGTCGGGAGTGATACGTTTTGCTAATTTGAGCCGTTTCTAAGCTGTGTTGCAGTTCCACTAGTGATATACGGATTCCAGCATTACATCTCCATGGTTGGCTCCATCATCCTGATCCCTCTTGTGATGGTTCCTGCAATGGGTGGCTCGGCAGTGAGTTTGACATTGATCTCGTAGTATTTCTTACTGTATGACTGATTATTGGGTATGTTACTTAACGGCTGCTGTTTGGATGTGTATCACTTAGGATGACATGGCAGCAGTGGTTTCCACGGTGTTGCTCGTCACAGGGTTGAATACATTGCTGCACATGTTTGTTGGAACGAGACTGCCACTTGTGCAGGGCCCATCCTTTGTATACCTTGCTCCTGCACTCGCGATAATAAACTCCCCAGAGTTTTTTGGGCTCAATGACAATGTATGTGCCTATATCATGGCAAATGTTGCAGTTATGCAAAGATTGCTTGGTCTTTGTCCTCTAGCAGTCCTGACTTCGCTTAACAACTTGCATTTGATTGCAGAATTTTAAACACATTATGAAGCACCTGCAAGGAGCTATAATAATTGGAGGTACATTCCAAGTCGTCTTGGGATATACAGGCCTTATGTCACTATTTCTAAGGTGTGCCTCCTTTTCTGTTATTAAAACATAGTCATTTTCTTGTCCATCCAATTTAATGTGAGCAAATGAATTTCTGTAGCAGTGAATGAATAGATAAAAAATTGTTTAGATAACATGCACTCCTATAGGAAATATAATAGTTGATCTGAAATTTATTTCTGAATGCCAAAAATTTTAAGTATAGAACACATTCTGGGTGGGCTTATAATCATCTTTCAATGGCCATACAGTGTAAACAATGTGCATGGTATTCTTGAATGCAGATGACTTAAAAGCTACAGGAGGGTCATTGTAGTTTTGAGTTGGCCATGGTGTCTAAGTCAAAACTGTTTGTTTCCAGCCATAAACATACTTTTATTTTGCAGTAACTGATGAATACATTTACTCAAGCACCTCGTCTTTTTGTTGCACTATTCATCATATCTTATTGTTACAAGTAGTAATACTCAAGTGATATCTACCTTATCTGTGTTTTTTTGTCTTATTTATCTGTTTATTTCAGGTTGATAAATCCAGTTGTCGTCTCACCAACGGTTGCAGCTGTTGGGCTTTCATTTTTCAGTTATGGTTTCGCTAAATTAGGCACATGTATAGAGATGGGAATTTTACAATTACTGATGGTGGTTATTTTTGCACTTGTGAGTGTGCAGGGAATCACTTTTAAGATGCAGTGTGATATAATGTGGATTATGAAACTTTTCTGATCATTTATCTATTTCACTTGTGGCAGTACCTCCGGAAAATAAAGTTATTTGGCTACAGACTGTTTCTTATTTATGCGGTAAGATTTTGTATCAGAAGCTAATTTGATCGAATGTGTGAATTTGTGCTGCATAGTGATTAGTATCAGAAGCTAATTTCTGAACTACTGATGCTGCCTCCTTAGGTTCCTCTTGGATTAGGAATCACATGGGCCATTGCTTTCGTTCTCACAGCAACTGGAGTTTATAGCTACAAAGGTTGTGATGCAAATATTCCGGCCTCAAACAATGTATCAGCCTTTTGTCGGAAGCATGTATTGAGGATGAAATCTTGCCGTGTAGACACTTCACATGCCTTAAGATCTTCACCTTGGTTCAGATTTCCATATCCATTGCAATGGGGCACTCCAATTTTTAGTTGGAAAATGGGCCTTGTGATGTGTGTTGTATCAGTTATTGCTTCTGTTGATTCTGTAAGTTGATGATTGCTCCGAAGTTTGATTCGATCTGCATTGCTTTCCTTTGGTATCTTTACTTTCCATATCAGTAGTCAAAGTATTATTTTTATAATATCTACCCATTGGCACATTACCTTACTACATTTGTGAATTCCTTGCTAATGATCAACTCGACAATGGTTTTCTTCTCCAAAACTTGTTTTTCTGTACTGATGGTGCTTGGAAATTATTTCACTTAGTAAAGAGCAATTTCTTCTTATTATTTCAAGTTCAGCAACCATTTGACTTAATGTACTTATGACTCCAAGTTGTCTATCTCCTAACAGTATGTTTCTGCCTTTTCAACTTAAGGTTGGTTCCTACCATGCATCATCTTTGTTTGTGGCCACAAGACCACCAACATCTGGCGTTGTTAGTAGGGGTATTGGTGTTGAAGGTCTTTCCACAGTCTTGGCTGGCCTTTGGGGTACAGGAGTAGGGTCTGCAACGATAACAGAGAATGTACACACAATTGCTGTGACTAAAATGGGTAGCCGAAGAGCAGTTGGATTTGGTGCAATTTTGCTCCTATTGCTTTCTATTGTTGGTAAGAAACATATTTCACATTTCATTTCGGTAAAAAATCTCATGCTGTGAGCAAGCATAAAAGATATTCTTCTTGCTTACCCCTGTTATTATGATTCCTGTAGGAAAAGTTGGAGCCTTCATTGCTTCTATTCCTGATGTTATGGTTGCTGCTCTTCTTTGCTTCATGTGGGCAATGCTATGTGCTCTTGGCCTGTCCAATCTTCGTTACAGTGCCACTGGAAGCTCCAGGAACAGTATTGTAGTTGGGCTGGCTTTGTTCTTGTCCCTATCAGTTCCTTCATACTTCCAGCAATATGGTGTACATCCTAACACAAACTCGTCGGTGCCAACTTACTTTCAGCCATATATTGTTGCATCTCATGGACCTGTTCATACTGGATCTGGTGGGGTATGTACTCAGACATCCAATCTTTCTCACCAGAATACTTCATTATCTTATTCTGCCTTTTGTTTGTGCATTGTAGTAAAAAAGGTGGGAATTATTGACTGAAAGTCAGGCAAATGAATAAACTATAACCCTAAGTGGACCCTAGGATTCGCTAATACTGCATGCTTCCCACCCTACTGTTGCCACCCCTCTCCTCTGTGCTCCTTGCCTTGATCACCAACCCAGTGTCTCTCCCTCTCCCAATTCCCCTTCCTGCTGCTAATTTCCCCTGAGCTTCTGCATGCGGCTCACCTTTGACTAATTTTCCCTGCCACCAGCCAGCTTCTGCATGCGGCTTGCCTTTGACTAACTCACCACTGGCTACCTAACTCGTTCCTATGCCAAAATTACAGACTAGCTGTACGCTTCACAAATGGAATAGTTTAGGGGCTTATGGCTCAATTTATAAAAAATGGATAATGAAAACATGGTAGCATATGAAGGCACTAGTTGAAAGAAATTATACGCTTCAGTCTTGTTGTTCAAGGCATATGCATGGCCAGAAAAATAGTCAAGTATGAACGGTTCTAGCGGGTAAAACATCTGGTGTTTGGTGTACTCTGGTAAATGTTTGGTTGTTTAATGTGAACAAGTTGATCTGTTTTTGTAGTTGTGCTGAGTTGTGGTAGCGGTTATTTTAGTGTCGGTTTCTTGTGCTTGAGTGCTGCGCGTCCAATCCTGAGCGATTTGCTGTAGTTGTTTTGGTGGGATGTGTGTTACACCAATTGCTTGTTGTTTAGTTGTAATCAGTGATGCAATCCTGAGTAAGGGGGTGTTTAGATTGGTGAAAAGGGTGAAAAGTTTATGCATTGGGCCGCATGCACAGAGAGAAAAAATAGACTGACACGGTTCTCAAGGTGAAAACTTTATGCAAAATTGAGGGAACTAAACACGCCCTAAGTTGTGATGGTTTTACTCCCTATTTGTATTTCTTTTGGGCCCGGTTTCTCATATAAGCTGGCCCAATTCTCTTCTAATAATATTACGCCAAAGCAAAAGCTTTTGCCGTCCTTTTGGGAAAAAATGTTTGGTTGTTAATGCTTTTGGTGGGATGTGTGTTACTCCTCTTCATACTCCCAGGGTCAAGTGGTTTCCACAAGACCATGGCATTCTTCCTTTTGCTTTGTTTTTTTTCTTTTCTTTTTAGTACCTGCTGCTGACAATTTTGCCTTAGAAAAGGGAAAAGAAATAAAAGATCAAATTAATCTTTCTGATTCTTCCTTCAAATCCGAACACCTAGATTATTGACTCGTACTTACAATCCAACCGATTTAAAAAAAAAGAAACTTACAATCCAAGTAATAGGAGCGATAGCACACTAGTACACCTTGGTTTTTCAGAAGAGGAGCGGCACAATCCAGCAAGCATGTGACTTATGGTGCAGTTTTGACAGACTTGGTTATATCCAAGTATCTGACTGCAATTTCTTTATCTGCTTGTGTTTCAGGTGAACTATGTCCTCAACACATTACTGTCACTCAACATGGTCATTGCATTTCTGGTTGCTCTCGTACTTGACAACACAGTCCCTGGTGGCCGTCAAGAGCGGGGGTTGTATGTATGGTCAGAAGCAGAGGCAGCGAAGAGAGAAACAGCTTTCTTGAAAGACTATGAACTTCCTTTCAAGATTGGACGTGCGTTCAGGTGGGTTAAGTGTGTTGGCCTATAGCACAATTTTGGGTAGTTTGTAGCTTTGGCCAAGTTTATCAACATCTCAAGTGAAGGGAGTGGTTAGTCATTAATCGTGACTGAATTCTTCGCGACCAAGCTAGTGTATATCCTATATTACTCCTTAGGTTAGTTAACTTGCCCTGAATGCATCTAGACTTTCAGATGCCTTTGAGACTGCTGTATATCATTGCTGACGGATTTTGTTCTGCTTCTGTTATTTAGCTGCTCTTAGGGATATCAAATTTGTATAGGCGATAACCAGGTAAAAAGAAATCTGAGCTACACCTGAACTCTATCTGGTTTTGTGTTAAGTTAGGTTCACATGAATCAGAAATCTGATTTATCCAATTGATTTGTAGTCAACCACAGAACCGCCCACCTTGGGTATACCCTACCGGTAATTCATATTACCGTACTGAATCGGCATCCTAGGTGTACTGTTTAAGGCTGGCTTCTGTTCAAGTATCACTGCCCCTTGTTAGGCTTGTCAATGTAGGGGGTGTTTAGTTCCACCCCCATTCTCCAAAATTTTGCATAATGCACGTTTTTCAATGCACTTTTTCTCTCTGTGCACGCTCTCCAACGCCACCCCATTCTGCGTAACGCCGTGAACTAGACGGGGCCGTAATGTACTTTCGTCAGTTTGACCAGATTTTCCACAGCAAAAAGGTTGTCGAAGCTGAAATGGCGCCCCCCTTTTTTAGCTTCCTCTATTCTTTGCTGTCTGACATCTTTGGTTGCTGTCTGTCCCGGCACTCGTCATAAAATACAAGTCAACTATTGGGCAACTTGCATACTTTTACATGAGCCTCTTCATCAATAATCATCATTATCGTCTTATCGACGTATCATTGGTGGATTAGCAGTATCCTTGTGCTGACTCACGTACTCGCATGCCAATGATGGTGCCACATAGACATACCTTGAAATGTAAGCACCCAGGAACTCGCATGCCAATGATGGTGCCACATAGACATACCTTGAAATGTAAGCACCCCAGGAATCATGGTTCAAGGAGGTCCGCTTTCTCTGAGAGGTAACCGGCTGGTCTGGCCGCTTCCCGGGACACGCCACCCCATCGGCCGGAACAGGCTGTACCGGACTACGCCGACGACAGAGCAGACACAGGCATTCACACGGAACGGCCGGGCACGGGTGAATGAATGGGTGGTCCCCATCCGGCCATCCCCCTCCTCACCACCTTCACGCCGAACGCACGGCCCGGGCGCTGCGGCTGCAGGCCGCGCATCCTCAAGGAGTCAATAATCATCATTATCGACGTATCATTGGTGGCTTAAGGGGTGTTTGTTTCCCACCTAAATTATATAACCTAGCTTATGAGTGAAGGGTACTATGGTAAAAGACTACCATGGACAACTAAATAATCTGAAATAAGCTGCACATTGATAACTTATTTGAGATTATTTGATGGTTCATGGTGGTCTTTTACTATACTACCCATGACTCATAAGCTAGATTACCTTTACTTTACGATTCCTGCACCAAATCGGGCCCAGGGAGAGTGGCCACGTCGCGGCCCCCTCCCGTCCATCGGATCGGCCGATTGGGCGGCCTGGATCGAGCGAGGACCAGGTTTTTCACAAAAAAACCCTTCTATTTAGTGAAAATTGAACCTGCAGTCCATAGATTTTTACTTAAAAGCCTCTAAACTTTTAGGAAAATCTATTTTCAACCCATAAGTTTACAAAAAAGCCCCTGCATTTCACAACAATCGACCCGAAGGCCCAAGCTTTTCAAAAAAAACCTCCGGCTTTTCCATAAACCAACACATAGCCTAAATTTATTAAAGAACATCATATACTTTACAACAACCAAACCGTAGCTCAAACCGTAGCTCATACATTAGTACGAAAAGAACCTGTACTTTAAAAAAAAAATAACACGGCATCCACATTTGAGTCCCGTGTGTTATCACGAACTAGCCCCTCGACTTTACAAAAATTAATCTACAACCCGCCATTGAAAAAAAAACCCCGCACTTGGTAACAACTACATTCCCACAAGTTTACAAAAAAGCCCCTGCATTTCACAACAATCGACCCGAAGGCCTGAGCTTTTCATAAAAAAAAAAACTCCGACTTTCCATAAACCAACACATAGCCTAAATTTATTAAAGAACGTCATGTACTTTACAATAATCAAACCGTAGTTTACATTAGTACGAAAAGAACCTCTACTTTAAAAAAAATAACATGGCATCCACATTTGAGTCCCGTGTGTTCTCACGAACTAGCCCCTCGAATTTACAAAAAATAATCTACATCCCACCATTGAAAAAAACACCCCACACTTTCTAACAACTGCATCGCCTCCTTAATAAATACTTTCACACCTTTTTTCTCAACACGGATACCACATTTGAGTCCCGTGTGTTCTTACAAACTAGCCCCCCAGCTTTACAAAAATTATTCTACATCCCACCATTGAAAAAAAAACCCCGCACTTGGTACCAACTACATTGCCTCCTTAATAAATACTTTCATGCCTTCTTTCTCCACAGTAAATACAGGAAAAAAAAGCTCCATTTCAATGCCCAAAATAATATTTCACTTAAACAATAGTTTCACAACAATTTAACATCCAAAATACATACCAGAGGCAACAACATCTTACTAACCATGACACCTATGCAAAAAATAACGAGGTAAAACATTTATCTCAACTACGTTCTTACAAAAAATTTGTACCAGCCTCCATACAATTACTATTACTCCATTCATGAAATAAAACCTATATTAACTATAATACCACAACGAAATACAGGCACTGCGCGACAACGCCGCGCGCCTTTCTAGTATAATCTATGTGGGAAACAAACAGGCCCTTAGCAGTATCCGTGTGCTGACTCACGTACTCGCATGCCAATGATGGCGCCACATAGACATAGGGGGTGTTTAGTTCACCCTCTCACCAACCAATTTTGCAAAATACACGCTTTCCAATGTAATTTTTTTCTCTGTGCACGCGGCCCAATGCGAGCCCATTTTGCAAAATGCAAGGAACTAAACACCTTCATAGCTTGAAATGTAAGCACCCCAGGAAAAGTTCTGAGAGGTGAAACCGAGTGGCCTGGCCGCTTCCCGGGACACGCCACCCATCGGCCCGAACAGGCTGTACCGGACTACGCCGACGACGAAGCAGACACAGCCACACCAGGCATTCACAAGGAACGGTCGGGCACGGGTGAATGGGTGGTCCCCATCCGGCCATCCCCTTCCTCACCACCTTCACGCCTAACGCGCTGCCGGCCGTCCGGCCGCTGCGGCTGCAGGCCGCGCGTCCTCAAGGCCGGCCGGCGCCGCACGCGCCACGCACGGATCGGACTGTGCGTGACAAGTGGGCGATGACTTCAAGGCAGGACAGGGCGGTGGTCGCGATGATGGCGGCTGGCTTCGGTGGCGGCAAACACGCCGTTTCTGAACATCATGATGTGTGGGCAGGACAAAAAGGCTAGTGAGCGCTGCTCATCGAGGAGGCAAGCAACGTACTCATCATGGACGACGCTTTCTGCCTGCAGGCTGCAGCGACACTGCAGTGCGGTGCAGCGAAACTGGACACCACAGGACAATTCGGCCAAAGATGACGCACTAGCCACCAGGTGGGCAGCAAAATTGTCATCGCTTATCTCAACTTCTCAAGTACCTTTCCACAACCTTTGCAGTGCTTCTGCTTGCAAACAGGAATGTTTCGTGGTAAGCTACTTTACCACACTTCTATACTGCTTTACCAAACTACGGCCACACAAATGCTAATAAACGAAGACATCAACAACAGGGCATGGTATAGTTACAACTTAACTACAACATCCACTTATTGGATATGGTATAATCGATACCACGCTGCATGAACAGATCAGCATTCCCAAGAGGCCCTGCGGCTCTCCTCAAATCTCGCTCAAGTCCAGGAATTCCAGGTAGCAAATATGTACTCCCAACTGTAAAATCTTGGGTTGGAATGTTGCACCGGCCAGGAGTAGGCACTGGGAGAAGCGCTGAAGTCTGAAGATCATAGCACTGCTTTGCTGAAACCGATGGAGCTGGAAATGTCGGAGTACCTGGTGCTCGCAAACTGATACCACCTGAGAACATTTCCTCATCCACTGGAAATGTGTCTGTTGGCAACCGGAACAGACCAGGGGCGCCGACAGGGATATTCGTGTAATTCTCGATCTCTCCGCGGCAATCGTCTCCTGGGGCGGGGAGTGCCAAGATCTCCTCTCGCCGAGGGCTTGAGCTGCTCGGTTTTTCAGCGACCGAAATGGCGGTATCAGTGACCGGGAAATCCACCATTTCATGGCAATCCTCTGGTGCCGGGAGAGCCAGGATCTCCTGACGGGCTGGACTTGTGGTACTGACCTCCTCCCTATACGAATCGCTGCCGCCGCCGTCGGCCAGCAGCAGGTCGTTGTATTCTTTGTACTCGTCTCCCGGCGCCGGGAGCGCCAAGGTCACCTGGCTGGGAGGAACTGGCTTGCTCAGCTTGGCACTTAGGAAGATCCTGGCACTTTGAAGTGCTTGCAGGACATTCTCTATGTCTACAATGTTGGCTGACGCCGGTCGACATGATGGCTGGCTGTCTGTGTTGTCATGGAACTGTGACGAGCTCCAGTCCGATGGTGCTTCAATGGCGTACTGCTTAGGAGACCGAGCATTCGCATTGTAGCCTGAATCGCTGTCTGATATTAGGTCCCCGCGGTCTTGATTTCGCCTAGTGACTGTGCTGGCGGTGGAGCTTTCTTGTGCTGAAATGGAAGATGTTTGCGCACGACCGTGATCCGGTTCGTTGCTTGCTTCTTCACACCGCCGCTGAGCTCCGTTTTCTTGTGTTGCATTTTGGGGTGATTCTGAAAAGGAACTGTTCGGCAGAGATTCAGTAGACGGGTTGATGGTGCCGGGGAGGTTTTTGTCACTTGATTTTGCCTCTAAATCTGTCTGATATGCCTCATTAATGACCTCGACATCAACCTGAAATTTATAAAACAAAAGTACATGGGTAAATTGAACAAGACTGTTAGCTTCACCTAATCAAAATGTCAAATGTCCAATTTCTGAACCCTAGGAGCAGAGATTTCACTCATGATACTAAACTCTGCAGTATTTGCAACATAACTAAGGACCATGTCAGAAATTGAAGAATCAATGCCTCAAAAAACCTGTACATTCAACGACGACGCACATATTTGTACAGTGTACGTACTGTAGTAGCAACCAAGAGCAACAATATACCATAATTCTTTAGTACAAAATTTAATTTTCAGTTGCTTACCTTATTTGCACCCCTGTTCTTGTTGTACTGTTTCTCCCACTCCCTTTGAGCTTTCTCCTCTTCCTCGTACTGCCCTATCAACTCGGCCTGCCACTCCAGCATCCTCTCCATCTCCCCATCCTTCTCATACTTGATCACGTACTGGCCACCTACACCATCCCCTGAACTCCGCTCATCTCCACCCACCTCGCCGTCCGTCCCAGCCGGGCCATCATCCGTGCAATGACCCGACCCATCTTGCCGCCGCTTCTGACTCCCCGCGCCGCCACCGTCATCTTCCGGTGCCGCCGATGATCTGCCGCCAGTGCTGAACAGAAGTACATTTGTCAGGTAAAAAGATGAGAACTAAGATGGAAAAGAATGGCATGTGGAATTTGAGGTTGGCCCCGGTGCATGGGCAGCATGGCAGCACCTCAGCTCTATCCGCCTCTTGTTCTTGCGGCACGACTGCCCCATGCGGTACTTGGGCGATGAATCGGAGGAGGAGAGCAAGTAGAAGTAGCTCCGCCTATGCTTCTGCTTGAGCTGCCTGGCCTCGCGCGGGCTCACGCTGCGGCCTTTCCACGACAGCCCGCCGGGCTGCGCCGTTCCCGACAGCGCGTCCTCTGCCTCGCCCTTCACCGCCGACGGCTCCTCCTCCCCTGGGGCGCGAGCCGTGTCGCCGCGGCTGTTGGCGTCCTCCTCCTGCCGCTCGCCGTCGTGGTCAGAGTCGGAGTCGTCGGACACGTCCGAGAGGTGGCCGCCGAAGCCCTGCGACTCCAGGATGGCGAGCACCTCGGTGGTCGCCCGCTCCGCCTGCCGCCTCTGCGCCGTCACCGCCCGGACCTGCTCCTCCAGCTCCGCGACCTGAACGTAGCGCAGCGCACACAATCAATCAATGCCAAATTGCCAATGCCATCAACCTCAGAGGCAGTGCGCGCGTGCGCCGCGACGGCGTGGCGACATGGCGCGCGGGGCGTCGCGTAGCGCGTACCCTCTTGGCGAGCTCGTCCGCGCGCTCCTTGGCGGCGCGGGAGACGGACCGCTCGGAGAGCAGCCGCGCGCGGAGGAAGTCGACGGTCATGGCCGTGGAGTGCGCCATCTGCCCCCGCGCATCCACTGCCGGCTAACCCCGCTGTTAATTGAAGCCGAACCGCGCCACCGGTGGAGCCACCGAACTCTCCTCTGGGGTGCGCGGGGCTCAGGGTAGCAACGCCAGTCCGCCACTGCCGCTCGCTCGCTCACATGCCGGCGCGGGCGCCTTGACCAGGGGCTCTGAGCGGCGGGCGCGCCCCGTCTGCCTGGGCATTAAAAAGGGAACCGCTCGGTTTCCTGGGAGGAGCACGCAGCGCAACGGGCCACCGACGCGCGGTAGTTGAACTACGCTCGACACATGCACGCCGGTCGCACGCACGAGGACCATGGGGAGCCGACCGCGACGCCCATCGCGACGGTACGTCGCGCTGGGGCGCCGTCGGTTTCCAAGCGCGATGCCTCACCTACTCGGCGTGTTGGTATCTTACGGGCTGTACGCCTGTACCCCAGCGGTTGTTGTTTACGTACGGGATGAATCTGTCCAGATGTCCCGCCAACCAACGCGACGAGATCCTCTCCCTTTTCAGTCCACACGCAGGGCTGGACGGACGGGGCGGGGGCAAGCGTGGAACAGCTCGTCGTGTTCGCGCAACGCGACGCGAGGCCAGCCGTCGCTACCAACGCCCCAGGCTAGTGAGTGGGGATGGAATGGCAGCGCGAGTGGGACGGCACATCCGCACATGAGCGGCTGGTTGGCCGGCCCGGCCGCTCTCGCTTGGAATCTTTGCTTGACTGCCTGACAGTCAGTGCCTCGCTTACTTTAGTTCTAGAGATTACCGCGTCTGTACTTCGGTAAACATCGCGGCTTCCAAAAGACTTTGATTAGCGGCCCTTTTCAATTTGGAGGTCAGCTCGTCGGATGTAGAGAAGTGCACACTATGTAAGTCAGTTCTCTCGTAAACCTGAAAAAAAATACGGACGTACAAAAATTGGGGAATGAATCTGCGATGTACTTTATACTTTAACCTTGGCAACTGGACAAACGATAATCCGTTAAACAAATTGGAGTGCAGAAAAAGAAAAATGCAAAAACGCACGCTCCTAATAAATTAGTACGGGTTGCATAAGGGGAAATCGTCATAGCACATACAAAGTCAACAAGTCAACTGCATAACAGTTTGGAAACATCCAAACGTCAGGAAATTTTAGTCATCTGGCTGACAAGTTACCACGACACATTCATCCGAATCACCTCTATAGGCAACGCGTGCTCTTCAGCTGCCCATGCTCACGAGACCTCCCAGGTGTTAGGTTGAGATGACATGAGCCTAACAGCGTAATGACAAGATTAGTCACCGCTGGCACAGCCCCTGCAGCCACAATGGACACATTCTATCACTTGCTCCTCCCTCAGGTGCTTGGGGACACGGCAGACACAGGTCGTTGCAAAGTTGTGGTCACGTGTCTGTATGCACCGAAGGCAGCAAAGACGCTCATAACCCGGCTGCAAAAGGTGAAAAGCAAAATGTATCAGTAAGCAATTATGATATCTAGATTAAACACAGAACAAAAATATAGTCTACATGAACAAACTGAAAAAAATGCACAGAGGATGTCTTTCGGGGGGAAAAAATGCAGAGGAAAAAAAAGGAACAACATTGAAACAGAAAAAAGAAGCACTCAGGAACTATTTCCATATAATATTTTTTTTAAAAAAACCTAAAATCTTAAGCGATAAAATGGATATCTTGTAATTTCTTCTATAGTTTACAAATAAACAATCACAATACTTTAGATTTCACTGCAAAATAACTTAACATTACAAACTTACTGTAAATGCACCTAGAACGCCTGGATCACTACAAATCCCAAACAAGGTTTAGATGCAGCATGTTTGACGATTTGATATATACTACCTCCAGTAATTTTTTTGACGCTTTTGACCTTTTATGGTCTTCAATGTGCCACTTTGACTACTAGTATTTTTCTATGAGAATACAAGTTTTAATATCTTATAAATGTATGAAATTACGAAAGTGCTTCTCAAGACAATCTACATGTAAATACTATGTTTCCAAACTAAAAATTGAAAGCTATTGACTGTCAAAGTTTCAAAAGTTTGACCAGATTTTGTCAAAGAATCAAGACAAGTTTTCACTCCAACATTTACAAATACATTTAGTTCACCCCACACCCCCAAAAGGAAAAAAAAACATTTCCAGACGAACGGATTATACAAATTAAGGGGGAATCAGAAGAACATATTGGATGCCTGATAACCACATTTAATTTTTTGCAGTCAACTAAGTAGACCAGATCTATTTTAACTGGTAACATTCACTTCAATTTCTATCATAAACAAAAGAAACCAATGGACTGGACTGCAGCCTGTCTTGCAGCCTGCAGGATAGCACAAGTCGTAATATCCAATTTTTAACATAAATCAAAATCAATTGGATAAACAGTAAGGTCAAGGTTATGGTGTTCTGGTGTACAGAAGCCAAGCCATGCATCAGTAGTTACTCAGTCTATCATGTAAACTATATATATCTCACAGATTTAGAAATGAACTGAAATAATTCGATATTTATCAATTTGCATCTACGCAACATTTCCAATATAAACAAATCTACCAACTGATTGCTATAAGATTAAAACCCCTCCCTCCCACCTTCAGTTCTTCACCCATAAGAGAAGACGAACATAGTCTATTGTAGAGAAACAATCAAATAACCAACTGAGACGTGAGAAGTAGACAATATACAACAAATATGAAACCATGAATATACCTACCTTCTTCCACTTTGCAATCAGATTACGGTCTGCATAACCCTGATCCAGGCAAAACTCATAAAGCTTCTGTGATATCTCCTTCCTTCTGTAGTAAAGATCATATATGTAGCGGCTTCTTTGATGAGAAATACGGAAAATTGGCCAGAGGGCTTCACACTTTCTCTTCCCATCATGTGGATCATTTTCGGCTGCATGAGCACACAGTATTAATACGGTCCTATAAATTCACAGTAGCGAGCGCCTCAAATGAAAGCAACTGTGCATACCTTCTCTCATTTTGGCATCCAACTCACGGATTGTTGGTTCAATAAGCTCCCATCCTTCCGGATATGAAACACGGCTTGTCTTTATCTTCGGCATGCTGCCTTAAGGATGTCCAAGGAACACGAGTCTGAGAAAATATGTGGAGTAAGAATAAGGCTCAACATACTCTTCAATAAATCTAATGCAATGCTTCATAATACAAGGAGCATGAATCTGAGAAAACATGAGTAAGAATAAGGCTCAACAATCAACATACTCTTCAATAAATCTAATGCAATGCTTAAAAGCGGTAATGAGCATGGATTCTCAGTGTAATCAGAACTTAGATGTTCTTGCTTTGACTAAAGGCAAACACCATTACACTACTGACAGTATGCTACCCAATACCTCCGCAAGTATAATATCGAGGGACTTTACTATTTGGAAACAGTAATGAATGCAACATAGCACAAGAAACATCCACAGTAGCCACCCAGCTC
>CM014274.1:9356291-9366930 GCA_004135705.1 Alloteropsis semialata
AGCTTCAACCAGCGCCGCTCGCCGAGCCGTACAGGGAGCAGGTGTTGACGAAGTGGGCGTCCCGCCGGACCCGGAGTCGTACATCCCAAGTGGTTGGAGTCGATGTCTTCCTGGGTAAGCTCCCGGGAGGTTCCCGGGTCGTGGTTGACTTGCTCGAGGTCCTCGGGCGCTCCAGGTGTCCTGCTAGGATTCCAGGTGTCGCCCGAGGACGCCTGGGGTCGTACTTGGACGCCTGGTGTAGCGCATGCATTCCTCTCCAGACTGTAGCGCTCCTGTTGGGACGAGACGGGCGCCACTGTGGCTGCCGTGGCGTAGGGCAGACGCCCATGATGTTCTGACGCGGCAGGTACCAAGTGGGTACGGCGCCGGACGGGACGGGGCGTGGCCGGGTAGTTTTACCCGAGGAGCTGGAGACCACTCGGGAGCGGAGAACCCCTCGGGCGAACCGGAGACTCGTCGGGCGGCCTCCGATGGGAAATGGCTTGGGCGTATGGTGACACATCCTTACGCTGGGTCTTCCGGACGCTCCACTTCGTCTCGGGCCCACGCCGACTCGGGCGAGACGAAAAGAGGTTCGGCCGAGGCGGACGGGGGTCGGCCGAGGCGGACGGGGGTCGGCCGAGGCGGACGGGAGTCGGCCGAGGCGGACGAGGGTCGGCCGAGGCGGACGAGGGCTGAGTCAGGGGAAACCCGATCCTCCCTTAATCCGATGCTCTTCGGGTTTTCTTATGCCCATCTTCTTCCTAAAATTGCGTGGTCCCACCCGTCGGTGAGAGGGTCGGATATTGATATCCGACACATCTATCACTGGGAGGAAGTTAATCTGGACTGACTGATAATAGCAGTGTAGCTGAAACACGACAACATGATATTTTAGTGTATATATATTTGGCCACCAATTGGTCAGACAAGACGAGTAGTGAAGATGTCTTCGCATGAACTGGTCAAGCTCGTGCCGTCGTCTCTGGACGGTGGCAACCCAGGAGCGCTTGCCGATTACATCCTGCCCCTTGTTGCACTGCACCAACTCCACCTGATGGTGCTGCAGAGCTGCAAAAAATAAAAACTCCTAGTCATCAAACTGTTCCCACAATACAATCAGCATTATATAACCATCTACAAGATCGTTGATGACAGCATCAACATTCTACATCATGGGGTCATTGACTTATAAAGTAATTATATTGGTCTAGTGTCTCACAATTAAAAGACTGACTACAAGCACGAGCAGAGCATGCATTCAAGTTCTCAATTCGATGCTCATAGTCGGCATTGCCAAATGTGTCCAGTACAAGAGATTTATACAAAATAGAGTACAGTGCATTTCAACCAAGAGATTTATACAAAATAGAGTACAGTTCATTAGAACCAACATATGTTAAATATTGCTGCATGACACGAGGATCACATACTCTGCAATCTAAAGAAGCAGTTTATGTTCAGATGAAAAAATAAACAATAATTTGCACTTGGGCATCAACATTACGCATGTCAAGAAGTTGAATAGTGTAATCTATCAACATGACCCATCCGAATAGAGATGACTTTGCTGGAATTACACGTGAAATTTTACTCCTCTGGACACAATTAAACTTAAATGACTCCATGTGCACTTACTTTGACGAATAAAAGCATTCCAAATCACATTAATCTGCACATACAAAACCTATTAAACTGTTGCATAATTCTCTAACTTCTTAGGAAGAGAGTCTAGCAAAATGAAGTATCATATATAGTAGTTATAGTAAATTAAATAGGCGAATAGCTCATACAAATTGTATGCGCAATAAAAAATCACAACAATCCATGAGACATTATATATTTCAGAAGCAGGTCTTCATCAACAGCGGCCAAAATCACAGAAGCAGTAGCAGGCTAGCAGGTAGCACACTGAAGACTTTGCAAAATGTCAGCTAAAACTATTAAACTGAACTAGTGAACTATCAATCCACCAATTCACTCACACATGCTGCAACTAGATGCTTGCCATTGATGTGAATTGACAAGATTCATTTCTGAATGGAATGACAAAGAGGAAATATTGGCCAGAAGGTTGACCTGGCAAATTAATTTGAACCATTGTTTGGTAAAGTTATCTTCAGGTACACCGACGGCAAATTATTTACCTTGCCATTGATTTAGCAAAAGCAAAAGCCATAACTGGAGGTGCACAAGAAAAATATACCTTGCCAGCAATTCGTCGAACACATCTTATGTGTCGACCATGTCACCATCAAGTCTGTCATCGGAGATGATGTTGGCCGTGCACTCTGGGGCAGGCTCGAGCAGGGGAGGTGGCCAGGATGCCGCAGCCACCGTCCTCTTCAGGTTCTTGGCCGCTGGCAGACCCTTCTGCCCCATCTCCATCTGGCATGGGGTGGGCTGCAAGGTACTTGCACCACTGCCCGGCGCGACAACCGTTGGGAGATTGGGAAGAAGGGCACCTTGCACAGCAGGGGGACCTTCGACTAACTACACAGCCCACCGGGAGATTGGGAAGCAGGCTGCCGGCAGCTCAGGGAACAATGGTGGCCTACCAGGAACACGGGGACGGGGCTGCGGGACGGCAAGGTCGGCCTGATGCGCGGTGCTGGTGGCTGGCGGCCGGGGCATGGTGCAGACGGTGGCCGCGGCAAAGAGGGGCGGGTCAGGCGGGTGGACCTGGAGGGGTGTGTCGGTATGGCCGGCTAGGCTTGGTAGCCGGAGGCGGGGGCGGAATCCGGGACGCCGCGCGGAGCGCCAAGGAGGAGCTGTGGTCGGGGGTGCGGAGCGGAGCCGTGGCGTGGGCGTTGGAGGAGGAGCCGTCGAGGGACACGGCGGCGGCGCGCGACGAGGAGGAATTCACTACGGGGACGCCCGATGGGGACGGGTCGACGACAGATCGGCTGGGAAGTTCTGGCTCCGCCGCGCTCCATGACGACTGTCGCGAGGGGAATGGGAGGTAGAGCTACCATGACGCCGCGACACCGCCACGGTCGCCGCTCGCCAGGCCACCGTTGCTCCCACGGACGCGTCCGCGTCGGCGGGGAGGAAGTTTTCCTTTTCGGCGGCCCCTGCCGCCCACGCCTGGGGCGTCGAGATCCCGCGGGGGAGGCGGCCTCCAGGCCGCCGCTCTACGGGGGAGACCGCCTCCACACCGTGGCTCGCCGAGGAGGCGGCCTCCACGCTGCCGCTCGCAGGCCGACCGCAGCTCGCCTGGCCTCCGCGCTCCGCGCCGCCGGTTGCAGAGTAGGCGGCCTCCGCGCCGCGGCTCGCCGGGAAGGTGGATGGAAAGGGGAGCAGTTTGGGCCGGCGGCAACCAAGCTCCGACAGGCAGCTGCGACCCCGGAGACCGACGGTGATAACGTAGTGGGGGAGAGGAAGACGGAACGGACACCCACGATCTAAATTGGTTCTGCGGATGCCGGGGGAAACCGGAAGAAAACCAGGGTGCGGGTTTGCTCGGTCTCGGTCGGATGACTCGGGTACCGAATAGCTTATTCCGTACCCAGGTATTAATTAGTATTACTATATATATATATATATATATCTTTGTTGGGAACGGTTTTTTTTTTGGCAAATATAAGCATGCATTAGTACTTGCAGGTTGATTTTACTGAATTTAGTAGGTTTTTTTTTTTTACTTCTGATCACTATTGTTGCTACAAAATATACAGTGTTCCTCACAAGTAAACAAATGATAAGTGTTCGTCTCATTATCATCCACTACTTTTTTGCGGAACCTAGCAACGCATACATGATACTCCCAAATATCATCGTTTTTGTGAAAAAAAAAACTTGAACTTTACAAGGTTTAGCACAGTTCACCAATAGTTTGGTGCATTTTAGCGAGCTGGATGACATATCGAGCTACAGCTCACATACACATCTCACCTCTCATGATTTTTGCGCCCCAATCAGTACTATAGGTCACAGAGCTTCATCAAACCCGCGCACTCCGTATAGAAAGACGTCTGGGAACAAAAGAAAAAACTGAAAAATGAAACGCAAATCCAGAATTGGGAAGTGGGAACTAAAACTGCAAACGAAAAGAAAATGAGGAATTCTTCTTCGTATAAACATAAAGGCATCAAGATCTGCTGAAACTACGGGGCTGAATTCATCGCTTTGTTTGGGTTGAGGCCCGCTATGATGTTTGAGAATTGGGCTGTTGGGCTGGCCTCGTGGTAGGCCTTATTTAATCCAGGCTGCTGGTTGCTGTGAAAGTACCGGGCCTATTTTGCGCACTAAAGCCCGAGAAGGGCACACCAGAGATCTTTCCTCCATTCTTAATTTTTCTTACCACTAATGGTAGACTTTTTTTTCCAAAAAAAACAGATGCACATTTTCTCCCATTTTATTCTCCCGCAGGTACTGCAGCTGCCTCACGCGTGGATGCGCCACAATGGTCAGGGTGACGTGCCCATCACGTGCGAAGCTTGGTGTTGACTTCGTATACCTCTCAACCACGCGAAGTTTCCTAGATATAGGTTGTAAGTCTAGCTTGTGCATAGCATGTGTGTCTGGGCGTGAGTGTGGCGGTGTGAGTTCGTGCGTGAGTTCAGATACTACAACTTGTACTTGAATGGCTGAAGCATAAAAAAAACAGATGCACATGAGACATTCATATATTCTATGCACACACGCTGATCACTATGGATTTGGTCATGTACACGCTACCCCAGTAGGCCAGTAACCAGTATTTCCACTCCCAGACATAGGCCAACAAATCTTGACAATGACAATATCTCTTCTCCCACTATCAACAAGCAAACGATTTTAATTCCTGGAGAATAACACGCACACTCGTGCTGAGTTTAGAACTTCAACTTAGTGACCAGTAAGTTCCTCCTCCACCGTCCCGCCCACTTTTTTTTTTCTCTCTCTTACGGGACCGGATATTGGTAAAGCTGGTTGGATCAGCTGGCTGCTCCGAGCTTCGTCACTGTTTTACCAGAACCCACTAATGACAGTTAGTGGATCGATTCATCGATCTGATGCACTTTTTCACTGAAAATCTAAGCTTTCGCCGCACTTTCTTGCCATTTGGATTTCTAACTTTAGATAACAGCGTTATCTGCTCTCCCTTTCACATGGAAAACGCGCGCTTTGCCAACTCTCTGGAAGAGCAATACTTTGTTTACACGAATCACGTATATCTAGTGGGCTTGAAACAGTCCAAAACAATTTGCTTTCGCAGCTGGCTTCGGTTGTCAGAGAGCGTTGAAAACATAGCGCTACGGAGATGGATTTCTTCGACTCAACTTGCACATGTACTGATGTAGATAAGCAATCACAGGGCAGCTCATACCAAGAATATCCAGCCACACAGCCAGAATGCTGAATATTATATATACTCCCTCCGTTCTTAAATAAATGACACTGTTGACTTTTTATTTCAACTTTGACTAACAATATTTCATTAGTTAGTTTGTTAAATAAAGTAAAATGGGTACCGATACATCTAATATTAATAATACTTTGGATTTAACTTATACACCTATCTTTTTGCATAAATATTTACAGAAAAAACGAATAGTCAAACGAAGGAAAAAAGTCAATGGTGTCATATATTTAAGAACAGAGGTAGTAGTTTTTAATCTGCGATGCTGCCTCTGAAATTTTGAAGCTACTAGCCATACTCCGTTACTACATCCATCAAAGACATAGCCGTGACAAGGATCTGTGCTGCTGTCTAATGATGCTTGATAGAGAACACTACTGGTTCAATCTCATTTCGATCGACACCCAGCTGTGTCACACGTCTCCTCCAGCATCTCCACAATAAAACACCACGACGAAAATACGTATCAACTAACCATTTTCTGAAGAAAACTGGTTCGCAGTGTATTTCTTTCTTTCATTTTTGAAGAAAATTGGATCACAATGAGTTGCTATCTGAAGTTGATCAGTACTAGTGGACATTGGCCAAGTGGGCTGCGCACGTATACACTCGCACAACCGTGCATGGACTGGTGTAGTGCACCACGGAGAGCCTGCACGACTCTCAGCCACTAGACGCGTCATACGTCTCGATCGGTCGGTCCATCCATTAACCGATCAACGTTGACGCGAACAAGGGAATAATAAAGGTAGCAGTAGTCATGCCATACTAATGTGTTGATGATCACAGGTCATGATATACATATGGGCGAGGGCGAGGTAACACGAGGCCCCTCATTGAACGTAATAACTTACCCAAAGAGAGCAATTGTGCAGTAGGCTTCGTTTTGTACCATGCTCACCATGCTCGACGCCATCCGTTCGAATTTTCATTACTAGTTGTTGTCACCATCGGTTTATCGTGGCAGCCGTTTAGTCAGTGGCACGCCGAGGACCGCGGCATGGTGATTCTAGAATTCGTGATTCTACGAGCAGCTGCTCCCTCCCTTCCATCCGCGCGATGCAGTAGGCAGTTGGCACCAGCACGCACGCCGCTCTGCGCCTCTGTCCTCTGCCCATATAATAAGCTAGCTCGCCGCCTCAGCTTGCCGATACAGGCAGCATACACAACCGGCGGGGGTCGTCTCCTCAGCCAGACCAACGTGCTGCTGTTCGGCAAAAACTAGCTCGATAGCCAGCCTTCCTCTGCTGGCGCCAAAGCCTCCAACCTTTCCTTCCAGCGGCAGGGGCGACATGGGGACGGGAGTTATGGCTGTGAGCCGGGAGGACGAGGAGGCCAAGAAGATGGAGGCCGGCGGCGACACCGTCGGCCAGAAGCTCGACGCCGGCGCGCTCTTCGTGCTCCAGTCCAAGGGTAATAATTTTGCCTCTCCAAAGCGAGCCGTTGTTTCTTCCCGCTCCGGCCGTCATCTCTCTCCTCTGCTGCATCTGCACGCCAAGCGTGTGCTGCTTACCAACCTGCAAACCTCTTTGTGTTTCTCGAGCACTAGCAAGGATCACGGTGCAGCCGGATGATTATTGTTGGTTCTTCTCATGCGCAACCTGGCCCTGCCTCAACCAGAACTAGCCCTGGAATACGGCTGCACATATTAGCTATAAGATGCAAGCATAAGAAACATCGAGAAGACGATGATTCTTCTTCAATATACTAAAACTGTTATTTTCTTAAAAAAAGGTTCATTGATTTGCATCATGCCTGGCAAATGATTTGGCCATCTGATGTTACTGTTCCCCTCTGACCACAGAGTCACAGACCAAAGTTCTCGGAGTGAATGCATGTTTGAATGCTCTTGTTCTTGCCAATCTACCTCTCAAAAATCACGGTTTTACTTTACGGGAGTGGTGGTGTCCTCCCCTCGCTTTTGCCTCTCTCTCTCTCTCAACCGGTCAACCCCCGCCCCGGCATGGCTATGGCTAGACGTTTCGCCTGCCCTTCTGCAGCCGGGAAAGAAGAGACAAAGCAAGGTGTACTTGCAGCGCCTCTGCGATCCCTGCCGAAGTGTGGCGATGAGCAACACCCCTGCATGTGCGTGGCATACTATCTGTCTCTCAAAATAGCCT
Source organism: Alloteropsis semialata (assembly GCA_004135705.1). NCBI lineage: Eukaryota > Viridiplantae > Streptophyta > Magnoliopsida > Poales > Poaceae > Alloteropsis > Alloteropsis semialata. Next base: position 9,363,735 of record CM014274.1, read on the forward strand.
GGCCCCACAACTGAGCCACAACTAACAAAAATTGATGCTCCATATGACTGGCGTCTTTTGTATTTGTATTTGTATTTAGTCATGCTGTTGAAGTAGGACCAACTAACAGAGCTCATTGTTCAAGATTAAAAAAAAAGTAGTTAAGAAAATTCAATCATTTTAGTCAACCTTATGGGTTTCATTGGAGGACTCGGATTAAATTGTTTTTCAAACCTTGTGTTGACTTACTAGTACCATGCACCCATGTTGCATACTTGCATACGCACTTGGGGATCGGAGCAATAATTGCGGCACAAGCACAAGCAGAGACCGGGAGGTTGGCCAACGTATTTGGCAATCATGGGTTAGGCTAAGCGCCTGTTTAGTTTGGTGAGAAAGTTTGCGAAATTTACTGTAGCAAAACTAAATCGAAGATTAGGAGGACTAAACATGATCTAATTATAAAACTAAATACATGGATGGACAGAAAATCGCGAGACGAATCTATTAAGCCTAATTAATCTGTCATTAGAGATTGTTTACTGTAACACAACGTTGTCTAATCATGGCCAAATTAGGCTCATTAGATTCGTCTCGCGAAGTTACCCGGGGTTATGGAATAGGTTTTGTCATTAATCCACGTTCAATACCCTTAATTAGTGTCCTAATATTTGATGTGACAAGTTTGCAGGGCCTAAATCATATTTGTCGCTGCACTTCGCAGAAGATTTGCAAACGCAGTGCAGGTTGAGTCGCTTACCGACGTACCCTTGACGAAGCAGATTTCTCCTTGCTCCGAAAGTCGCATTCTTTGACTCCTGAGCCAGACATCGCCGCTTCTGCATCCTTTGCTTTTCTGAAATTTTGGGAGACGCGATAAGTGGTGACGTGCACAATTGAAAACCAGATGCATGTGTCGGTACAGAGATGATATATAAGTACAGTATATGCTCTATATATGTACATGTATTGTTGTATTACTCTTGCGTACTATTTCATCGTCATAATTATAAAGACTTTTGAGTTTTGATGACGGGCGCTGTGTTTGGATAACATTTGAAGTTTTAGGGTGGTAAATATCGAGCTTTAATTGTTGTGCTACATGATGATGGACCTTCCCTATACTTGGTGCAGGGTCATGGCTGCACTGCGGGTACCACCTGACGACGTCGATCGTGGCGCCGCCGCTGCTGAGCCTGCCGTTCGCGTTCGCGGCGCTGGGGTGGGCGGCGGGGGTCATCTGCCTCGTCATCGGCGCGGCCGTCACCTTCTACTCGTACAACCTCATCTCCCTCGTCCTGGAGCACCACGCGCAGCAGGGCCGCCGCCAGCTCCGCTTCAGGGACATGGCCGCGGACATCCTAGGTCAGTCCACCAATGCATCACATTTTTCACTCCATGTACTGTTCTCTGTTCATGACAGCGATTGGTTAGACACGCAGATAGCGCACCTTGCAGTAATATTGGAATCCTTCTTCACTGGCCGGCCGCTAGCTGCGATTCAATGCATGTGATGGCGTTGCCTTGGACTTGATTACTATTATCCTTAGACTATCTCCAATAATGAGATCCAAAATACAAGATGCATTCCACGTTTGCATAGCGCTACAGTGAAAGAGTTCCATACCTATTTTTAGTTTTCTCCAACAATAAGACCCAAAAGAGAACCATCTCTGTGAATGGGTCTTCAGAAAAGAGGATACTCAGATTTAAGTTGTGTCTCTCCTGAAAACCTATTTTGGGTTTGGGTGTAGGTACTCTATTGGAGGCTGAAACAGTATCGTTGGAGACCTATTTTGGGTTTGGGTCTCCTGTTAGAGATAGTCTTAGCATCGATTCAATGCCTGGCCCTGTTTGTTTTCACTTGAGATTATATAATCTAGCTTATGGTTGAGGACAACATAATAAAATAACATCATGGACCACCAAATAATCCCAAATAAGCTGCATATGGGTAGCTTATTTCAGATTATTTTGTGGGCCATAGTGGCCTTTTACCATGTTACCCCTTCAACCATAAGCTAGATTATATAATCTACAGAGAAAATAAACATCCATTATCCTTAGCATCGATACCTACCGGTGATTAAAAAAAAGAAGAAGAGAGAAACTGTCATTGTTGTCGCTTCAATTGGTAGCCTGAATCTACGGGCCCGAAGCGCAAATTATCGAACGATATGATAGCATTAGTTGTTGGCCGATGCTCGTAGGGCTAGTGTTAACAAAGGTGGATCTGCCAAAGAGACGCCCATATCAAAGACTCAAAATTGGACAAACTGAGCAATCCGACTGATCCAATTGGCGCGTGCGCGTACATCGGCTCCAGAGCTACGACCGGATCCGCTGCCCCTGTATCCTGTACTAGGCGACATACTGGCATACTGCCATGGCCCAGGAGCCCATAACAAATCATGAAGTTAAGAGTTGTTATCTACTCATAGGCATCATTAGCACTCCATCACTGTAGGTCGTTGCTCTTTGGCCAATCATGCAGAGTATCTATGATTTCCATTTCGCATGCGATAGGCGTATGTACTGGCCGCAGGATCAGAAAGTGATCCTAACTCAACTGGAGGGTGGGAGGTGTCGTGATCGTGCATCGTGATCGTCCATGTTCAAGTTATCTCTAGCTTGAATTTGAGTTTCTATTTTTCATTTTCTTCTTCTTACCACCTAATTCGTTCTAGGTTGTTTTTTTACTAGCACTACCACACAACCCTCCATCGGTACCGGTTCCAAAACCGGAACCTCATAGGTACCGGTTTTGGAACCGGTACCGTGCATCCGTGACTGATGACAAAAGTCATCGGTACCGCCTCCTTTTCACCCGGTACCGATGAGGAAAAAGGGAAACAAAAAAAATAGCTCCCGCCAAATCCAAATCCTCTCCACCGATCCAATTCTTTCTGGTTTTATCCTCATCTAGATTTTACAAACAATATACACAACAATATTCACAAACACAGACATTCATGAAACACAGACATTCTCTAATCAATTTCATCCCTTGGAATCAATATTCACGAATCACAGACATTCACAGACAAAACCATTTCACAAATCACAAGCATTCACAGATAATTCCCTGGAGGAAAACAAGATCTATCTATTTCACAAATCACTCAGCATCTTGAATCCAAGGATTGAAAAATTCAACAGTGAAAAAGAAGAGAACTCAAGACCGAAGGTGATGCATCTGCGCCCGCCCGCCAGCGCC